>CM029524.1:28231773-29431773 GCA_017140615.1 Eucalyptus cladocalyx | reverse complement strand
GGGTGGGGTGGACCATGCGTGCAATCGCCGCTCGCCACGTAAATCCTATCTCCCGCATCTTGCCTTCTCCTTTTCCTATTCACCTCTCGTTCCTTTGTCCACTATATCCCCTCCACCCACATTTGTCTGTTCCATCTGACTTCGGTGGTCATGCTTCAAACTTCCACCAGATACTCTTTGGTCGTTCTTAATCTAAGGACGTGCAAAGATATGATCTCTATGACATTTTTGCACGCGGATGAATGAACAATCGAATGGGAATCGAGTACGATATACGTATTTGAATGCTCATCTGTAAAGTCCGCTACACTATAGAACATTATGCCGGTTTTGTACATTCGACTATAGACATTGTGAGAAGCCGAGACACCGTTCTCTAAGCGGGGCGATGATGTCGATGGATATTTTAAAGTTAAGCGAAATCGACAGAACGAGTGTTGAAGATTAGATTAGACGGTTCTAGACTCTTAAGTTAGAATGTGAGTATGAGATGCTTGAGTTGCACATAAGGTCTAGGCGATGGGAGATGGGGATAAGGGGCTTATCCCCAAGTCACGGTTCTCTGCCACTCCCCATGGGAAGATCGTGAGCGTGACGTCCGTCGTAGCATCTGGCGTACGTCGTTGGCACGATGGATGGGGCCGTACGATCGTGTGGTGAGCAGTCGCGCTCTTTCATAAGGACTGATTTGATTTTGCTTTTCCATCACTGCATCGCGAGCCCAGGAGAGCATGAATGTGGGACATCGGGCATCATGAACGTGGTAGCTGGATAAGCCTGAGGCGAGATATATCACAAGCTAATTTACTGAACAAGACTCCGTTCCTAAAGAAAAAGAACAAGACTCCGTTTTTTTTTTTTTTTCGTGAAAAACATCACATTTCTACAAAAGAAAAATTCAAGAAATCATTTTTCAAGTGATAATATTTTTCGATATTTGGCAACCTGAAAATAAACTAAAAAACATTTTCCAATCTTTCAGTTGTTGATATAATTTTTTTACGAAAAATTGCAAAAAAAATCTATTTTTTTATTTTTCTCTTTCTTTTCCTTCCTCCACCGATCACTTGGCTCAACAATGGCACCAGCCAAGATGTGGGCAAGCCAGCTCAAGCTCACTTGGAGGTTGCCAAACGTCAACAAGGTCCTAGCAACCTCAAGCAAGCTCAAGCCTCACCAGTATCTAGTGAACTCGGGCCTCATCGGCCTATGACGAGACTTGACTTGGTCTATGGCTAGTCGTTGACCACCGTCATGGCCGGTGACTTGCCAAGAAAGAATAAAAAGAAAAAAAACTAAAAACTTGATTAAAAAAAGAAGAAGACCAAAGTAAAAAAAAAAAAAAAAAAAAAAAAAAAGTGTATGGTGAAAGTTGGTGAAATGAAAGAATATATGAAAAAAAAAAATTATCACTTTTTAATGTGTTTTTTCCATTAGCAAAATGTTTTCCATGAATAGTTTTTTTTTTTTCAGTGAAACAAATGCCGAAAAATCCAGAAAACATTTTCCTTGAAAATTACTCTCCACGAAACTAACAACGCCAAACATCATGGTCAATTGGATGCTTAATATGGTCCACTGACTTCAATTTGATTATTCACTTACAGTCCTTTACATACTAGTACACTAATCTCTCTTAATCAACTTAGTGTATCTAATATTTGCTCAAATAGAAATGAAAAAGACAAATAACAGTCGGTGCCAATGGCTCTAAAGATTACACAGCACAAGGCAATTGAGCCAAGTCGGGCAAGTGAGAAAGGGAGGGAGAAAAACGCAGCTCACTTCAGCTCAAACACAACAAGAAGTACCTCTCGATTTAGTCCGATTTCCAATTCTGCCTTACCCAGTTGAGTTCTTGTTGGCTAGGTCCACCTTCATGTGGGGCCAGCTAGCATTTAAAAAAACAAATGAACAGAAACAACATAAAGAAAGTGGTGGCTTCGTAGGTGGGTGTGTACCCTCAAAAGTGAGGAGAGAAAAAAGTGTAGTAAAACCACCGGAGGAGTTAACCCTGAGAGCGTGGAGAAGAAGAGAAGAAAAAAGGCGCAACTTTGCGGCTCAAAAAGCCAAATGTTGATAGAATCAACTTAAATTTGAGTATGTTGTTCGCGAAACCGAGGGCTACGAGTTGATGGTTTTCGTTCGTCGAAAATCACCTCTAAATTCTCCAGTTGCAATTAGAATTTTCTTACTCCGAATTTATTTATCTACCTATGTGGTAATGAAATAAGATTGTAACATTGATATCAAGTCTCTAGTGTGTGACTAGAGAATAATACTTGATGTATCATTCTAGTCTTGGTGATTAGTGGATTTTTTGCGCGGTTCGTGATTTTTCCCACATCGGATTTTCCATGTTAAATCCGTGGTATCATTATTTGTTTTATCTGCTTATCATTTCTGCATTATATTTGCATATTGTGAAGTTATATATTACTGATTGTCGTTGGAGGTGAAGATAATTTTAGTTGATTTAGTTTCATGGGAGAAATTGATCATGGATTGTGTTTAGCTCATGATGAATTATTGTCCACGGGTTCTCCCCAACAAAGTGGTATTAGAACTAAGGTTGAAATTCTAGTGTTAAAAGAAACTAGGAGCACCATGTTTAAGTTAAATGTCTCGAATTATTCTTTTTGGAATCCTCGAATAGAAAATGTGTTATATTGTAAAGACTTGTTTGATCCGATTGAGGGTAATAAAGCTAAAGGAAGACAAAGAATATGAGAGAATGAATCGAAAAACGGTTGGGTTTATCCAATAATGGATTGATGATAGTGTGTTTCATCATATTACTCAAGAAACGAAGACGGACACTTTGTGGAAGAAATTATAAGATCTCTATGAGAGAAAAACTCCACAAAATAAAGCTATTCTAATTAAGCGACTTTGTCAATTTGAGATATAAGAAGGGGAGTAATATGACGGAACATTTGATTGAATTTCAAGATGTTGTAAATCAATTAACAAATCTTGAGACTGATCTTGGTGATGAATTGCAAGCATACTTATTACTTGGTACTCTTCCCGATAGTTGGACATATTGGTTGTGATGTTTTATTACTTGGTACTCTTTCCGATGGTTGGGACATATTGGTTGTGACATTAAACACCTCAACTCCCTTAATGTACTTTCTATGGGCATGGTTAAAGAAAGTTTGTTTAATGAAAAAACAAAAAGAAAGTACTTGAATCATACTTTTACATCGGATGCTTTTGTTATAGAAAATAGGGCGATAAGTCAATCAAGAAGGTTTCAAACAAATGATACCCGAGGCAAGTCAAGAGGAGGGTCGAAATCAAGACTGAGGAGGAGTGTGAAGTGTTATAATTGCGACAAGATTGGACATTATCCAAAAGAGTGTTGGTTACCAAAGAGAGATAAATCTCATAATAGAAATGGTGATTGAAAAAAAGAAGAGAAACAAGTTACAATGGTGATTGCATCCAATGGCGATATTGTATTCATATGTGATGACGAATGTGTGAATCTTACATGTCAAGACTCTACGTAGGTTGTTGATTCCGTGGCTTCTTTTTATGTCATCTCTCGGCCGACTACTTCGCTTCTTATCACGACGGCAACTTTGGTTGTATTAGGATGGGAAATAGTGGTATTTCCAAGGTTATTGGCATGGGAGATGTTTATTTGGAAACCGATATCGGATGTAATTTGCTTTTGAAAAATGTGAGACACATTTTGGATATTTGATTTCACTTGATTTCCACGGTGACTTAGATGATGATAGGTATTGCAATTTCTTTTTGATGACAATTGGAAGTTGACTAAAGGTTCCACGATAGTGGCAAAGGGTAAGAAAACACGTTCTCTTTACACCATACAAACTAACTTGATTAAAAAAGAGCCAAATATAGTGGAGGATTCCTTAGTTGATTTACGGCATGTGAGGGTGGGTCATCTTAGTAAAAAAGAGCTTGAAACTCTTGCTAAAAAGCTTTCTACCTTTGAAAGAGAAAAATCTAAAGGAATACATTCATTGCCTTACAGATAAGCAACATAGATTTTCATTTCATAATTCCTCTCCTCAAACAAAATTAAATGTACTTGATTTAATTCACACTGATGTTTGTTGCATGAATGCTAGAACCCTTAGAGATGCATTTTATTTTGTGATATTTATTAATGATTGTTCTAGAAAAGTGTGGGCTGTTACTTTGAAATCTAAAAATCGGGTACTTGTGGCTTTCAAGTAATTTCACGTCAATGTAGAAAGAGAAATCGGGAAGAAACTTAAATGTATTTGAGTTGACAAAAGTGGTGAATATAGAGGCCCGTTTGAATATTATTATAAGGATTATGGTATCGAACTTGAGAAAACTGTTCCGAAGACACCACAACAAGATGGAATAGTGGAGAGAATGAACCGAACAATAAATGATCGGATTTGGTATATGCTCTCTCATGCAAAGTTGCCTAAGCCATTTTGGGGTGAAGCAATGAAAATGGTAGTAAACTTGATAGATCTTTTTCCATCGGTTTCGCTTAAAGAGATGTTCCGCAAAGAATTTGGAATGGGAAAGATATTTCCTATAACCATCTAAAAATATTCGATTGTCAAGCATTTTTGCATGTTCCAAGAGATGAAAAATCCAAGCTTGACGACAAGTCTAAATAGTGTATCTTCTTGGGTTATGGGCATGAAGAGTTTGGCTGCAAGTTATGAGATCCAGTTGTAAAGAAAGTCATTAGAAGTCAAGATGTGTTTTTTTGTGAGTATCAAACTATTGAAGACATAAACAAGGCTGAGAAACCAAAGGATATATCTCAATGTTCGGTTAGTTTCAGCCCAAATCCTTTTACCATTGATAGAAATCATGGGGGAGAAGTGTATGGAAATCATGAAGATGGTGAATCCTCACATAATATTAATTCTTCAACTGAGACAAGAAAAATAGTTGAGCAAGAGCAACATATCCTAACTCAAATTAAAAAATCTGAAAGAGAGCGTAAACCTTCTCAAAAATATTTGCTGCGTGAATGTGTTACTCATTGATGTAGGAGAGCCAAAAATTTATGAAAAAACTATGTCATGTGAACGAATGAATGAGTGGTATGAAGCCATGCAATAGGAGTTTAAATCTTTGCATGACAAAAACACATTTGAATTGGTGAAATTGCCTAAAGGTAAGAAAACATTCACAAATAAGTGGGTGTACAAGTTGAAGATGGAAGAAAACAGTTTACAACCACAATACAAGGCGAGGCTTGTTGTGAAGGGCTTTTGTTTAAAAAAATGGCATAGACTTTGAAGAGATTTTTTCACCGGTTGAAAAAGTCTTCTATTCGAGTTGTTCTTGGGCTAGCCATCAATTTGAATTTAGAAATTAAACAACTTGATATAAAGGCGGATTTTTTTTATGGAGACCTAAAAGAATATATATATATATATAGCAAACAACGGGTTTTGAAGTTGAAGGCAATGAGTAGCATGTATGTAGATTAAGAAAAAGCTTGTATGATCCCAAGTAAGCGCTAAAGCAATGGTATATGAAGTTTGACTAATTCATGAAAAAACAAAAATATGGTAAGACAAACTCGGATTCTTATGTATTTATGAAAAGATTCACAAATAATGACTTTGTTATTCTCTTACTGATTGTTGGATATGATGCTAAAAAAATCAAAAGCTTGAAAAATGAGTTGAGTAAAGCTTTTGTAACGAAGCAAATCTTAAGTATGAGAATTACTCGTGACAAGAAAAATAAAAATTCCGATTATCTCAAGAGAGGTATATTGAAAAGATGCTTAAAAGATTCATCATAAGCACATATAAACCAGTGAATACTTCACTTGCAGGCCATTTCAAGTTGAGTAGTAGCGAGTATCCTTCAAGTGAGAAAGAGAAGGTAGAGATGATGAAAATTCTTTATGTATCGGCCGTGGGTAGTTTGATGTATGCCATGATTTATATAAAACTTATTATCGATATGGTATTGTGAGTAGATTTCTCTCTAATCCAAGTAAAGAGTATTGGACCGCTGTTAAATGAATTTTGAGATATCTTAGAGTCACTTCTGTACTTTACTTGTGTTATGAAAATGCTAAACCCAAGTTGAGTGGGTACTCAAATGCCAACTATGCCTGATAATGTTGATTCTTAGAAATCAACATCGGGTTACATAATGATGGGGAAGCTATTTCATGGCAATCGAGATTACAAAAATGTATTGCTTTATCTACAACTGAAGTGGAGTTTATTACCGAAAGAGGTAAATAACTTTTGTGGATGCAAAATTCTTACAAAAATTGGGCTCGAAGCAAAAAAAGTTTGTTCTATATTGCGATAGCATGAATGCTATCTATATTGGCAAGAATCCGATGTTGCATTCAAGATCGAAACATGTTGATGTGAAGTATCATTTGATTCAAGGGAGAAGTTAGAAGCTCTTCTTTCTTAAGAAAGTCCATGTCTAGATCCGACATGATGACCAAGACATTACCCGTGATGAAGTTTGATGCTTGTAGAAGAAAAGCGGGCATGATAGACATTGCCACATGAGGTAGAAGAGGAGATTTGCTATCTAGGTCCACCTTCATGTGGAGCCTAGCTAGCATTCAAAAGAAAAAAAGAAAGAACATAAAAAAGGTGATGGCTTTGTACGTGTGCCCTCAAAAGTGAGGAGAGAGAAAAGTAGAGTGAAAAAACCACCAAAAGAGTTAATCGAGAGCATGGAGAAGAAGGAAGAAAAAGGGCGCAACTTTGAGATGTGGTTCCAATTCAAAGTTGCGGTTCCGATTTAAAGGCCAAACGTTAATAGAATCGACTCAAATTTGAATATGTTGTTCGTGAAACCAAGAGGTACGAGTTAATGATTTTCGTTAATCTAAAACCACCTCCAAATTCTTCATTTGTAATTAGGATTTTCTTACTTCTAATTTATTTATTCACCTATATGGTGATAAAATAAGGTTGTAATGTTGATGTCAAACATGTAGTATTTGACTAAAAAAAATGCTTTATATATTCTGCTACTCTTAGTGAATAGTGAATTTTTTTAGCGGTCCGTGATTTTTCCCACATCGGATTAGTGTCGTTATTTACTTTGTCTACTTATCATTTCATTGCCATGTTATATATTGTTGATTGTTGCTTTCAGTTAATTTAGTTTCGGGGAAAAAATTGATTTTGAATTGCGTTTGGCTAGTGGTGAATTATTGTTCCCTGGTTGTCCCCAACAGTTCTGTCGCTCGAAATAACAACCCTCCTCATAGACTGAACCAAACTCGGATGTTCATGCCCTGAACGCTTACAAAAGGCGGTTGGTTTCCTCTTCCCGCTGCATGGTTAAAAGAAGCAGAAGGGGATATTGCTGGTGTCTCATATACAGAATGCAGGACTCTGATCTTGTGCTATGAGCAGCATCAATTTGGGAACTTATCTGATCACTCGAAAAGCCTCCTTGACATGATCCTGCGCATGCTGCATCACTTGGGAGCCAATCTTATAGGGCAGACGGAGAAAGCAAAACAACGAGCTGCTTTGGCCAGCATGAACCGTTCACTCTCCGTCAATGGCCTCTCGATTACTTTCACAATGTTGGCATCCTGAAAAGTATTGAGCAAATAGTGCAATAAATAGATCCATCTATGCCATTATTCTCACCAACAGAAATAGTGAATTGGTGCAAAAAATCTCCTCTTTTTCTAAAATTTTTCAAGAGAGAATACACTGCAGTCCAAAGTAGAATTACACTGCCCTTACTTCCGGAACTTTTAAGTGCAAAATCCAAACAAAAACCTTCTTTATTTTTATCCATCATTTAGGATGTCATATCAGAAAATCTTATATCGACTATTGACGCTGCAGAACCCACAGCTCATCACTATGATGACTTCGCACCATAATCAAGCAAGGATGTTGAAAATCGAAGTCTTCAAGATTTCAAAGTCACCAGTCGATCAACATGAAGTTCCATGTTGCATAATGAAGCATGTATCATGGAAATCAAAATACAACTTCACATTTAAATCAAAATCAAAGTGGTAAATTTGGTTCCAATTGTATGATAGAAAATATTGCAAGTACCTTCTTTTGTTGTTGAACTGAAGGCCTTATACTGGCTGTATCACCAATCATGATCACATTATTAACATTACCACTGTCATCTCTCTCAGCTGGTGAATTTGTAGAATGACGCCATTGTCCATTAACGATATACTTGTAGTAGTATCTGAGACCAGCAGGTTTCAAAATATACTTCAAATCATTTTCAAACACAATTAGGAATGAACAGAAAAAGTAAGTTCCAAAGGCGCAGTTATTGTTGACCACAAGTCATGAAAAAAAAAAATTATGAAAGCATCAGCTCTATAGAGGATGCAAGTTCTGATGCCACCATAATATATCATATTAACGACCTTTGTTCTGAATAATTTTTGGGACTTTGATTAGAAGCATCAAAGATCACTGCAAAAATAGTTGTCTTTTAGAATTCATGGTGTCATTAGCAACATATAACCAAGTGTTTGGACTTACTTCCCCTGTGGAAGTCTCATTTCAGCTTCATATCTAGATCCACCTTTGTGGGTCGCCTTTACCGGTTCCTTCCAATTGCCAGTAAAATCACCCACCAAGTTTACGTCCTCTCCCTGAATTTCACCGAGTAAGAGAACTTAAAATACCAACCGAAAATTGCATATTACTTGGCCTACTAGGAGTTGGGTCAAATAGATGGTCTATGTATAGCAAGTAGTCCAGGGGAAGGAAAAAAAAAAGAAATAGCACCCTACAATGATGTAAAAAATATTGATGAATTTACACATCTCCATGTATCAGGTAAGTTGATGCTATTAGCTGAGAAGATATGTTTTCTGGTCATGAACTACCTCATGTCCATTCCAGACAAAAGTCACAGCATGGGTTGCTGGTCCATCATGTCTACCCCTCTCCACCATAGCTATGAGATCCCATGTTGCCCAAGCAATCGCAGGTCTGCAATAAATATCTGATAACAACTTTACCAAGCAAGTAATGTCGACATAAAGTTCTACCACCACAGATGCTTTTAAACATCAGATGGCAAATAGTTTGATGTATCCTAAAAGCATAAATTAAGCAAGGGCTGCCATGGCATATCTGGCGATGGAATTTAGTGAGCTTCTTTTACAGGCAAAATGGGTTTATCGGGTACCAGCAAGAAAAAGACAGTTGAAACTCTACTCTTTCCATAAGGAGTTTGTGAAATACTACGAACTACTAATTTGATTATAGCATATCCTTCACAAAGCAAAAAACTACTATAGTTCCAATTTTATTGGATGCCTCTGGAGTACGATGCAAATATTTTGCCACCAAGAGGCATCATCCAGAAAGTTCATCAGGCATAATCATCCAGTTAGAACTTTTAGTGCATTTAGAGCAATGACCTGGAAGACTATTACTTTGATGTAGGAAACAGGCTGGTCAAACTACAAAATCTCAAGGAAGCAATATACATCCTCTTTAATAATTACGTATATGAAAGGAAGCTGCCATGAATGGGAATCTCCAACCCAATAGCCTAAAGAAGAATTAATGGTGAGAACCTGTCCGGACTGCAAGGGTGTAGCCCAGTTACAAAATTGTAAGCTGCATGGAGGGAAGTATCAGTAATCCAGTGGAGATATGCTATCACACATGCAGGTGACCGATCAAGACCAGTAGTACAGGTGATGTAAACACGATGGTTCTTCTTCAACAAACGTAACAGGAGCCCCACACAGAAAGGCAGTTTCTTCCTCATATCAAAGGAATCTGAGTCCCTAAAATGACCAACAAAGCCGAGCAATGTCACTATGTGTATTACTAGAGAGTAATGCAGCACATTGGCATTAAATCACTACTAAACAATAGCCGCATCACCCAAGCATATAACAATGATTGAATTCAGTAAATAATTGTCACGAGACATGCATGACCTTAAGGAATGATGCAAATAGTAGCAGCAATCATGCTCAACTCCTCATTTGATAGTTATAAACACACATCTTACTACCAGTAGAACATATTCCAAAATTATGAAATCTGAAGTTGCCATGATGCATACTTGGAAAATTTACTTCTTTGGCATTATTTGACTTTGCTCTCCTGTCAAACAAGTTAGAATGTAAATTTATCGTTACCTTATGGGATAATTTATCATAAGAACACCACGTTGTTGGCATGACTCATTAATTGCATTTGGATCGATTCCCCAATTTTGTGATTCAACTCCTCCTTGAAAATTCAATATAGCAGTGACACCCTGACATATAGATTTGCTTGCTGTTACAAGTGATTTGACATGAGAAGCTCGAGCATGAAAGCAGACAAAGATGGGATGATAACAAAATTTAAGTAAATAAAAGTCAGTGCATACACCTAGAGATAAGAGAATGAACGTCTATCCTCTGCCAATATGAGCAAAACAGAGAGAAGACTACAAAGAGAATGTATGAGGTGTTCCGAATTAATTTATTTTCTTACTTTTTGTTTGCTTCTATACAAACAGATGGGAGAGAATTATAGATGAGTTCATTTGTGCCTTGTGTAAGACAAGAAGAAATTCTAGCAATTTCATTTTTGACAAAACTCGGTCTTAAATTTTCGCACTCTGAAAGATCAGGACAGATGACAGCACAGCTTCTAAGTTCCACCAACGATGATAAGAGTAGACTACCGAGAAGTAGAAGATGATGATCAATCAGCATAGTACTATTGTCAGACAATTAAAAAAGGTACACAAACTCAATCTGCCATCACTTTGTTTATCCAAAATATTAATTGCATCATATAGTTTTCATACCAAATTATACATTAACAATTGACTGCTCATACCCGTTGTGAATGGTCTCTAGGTAAATAGCAAGTTAGATATATCAACACAGCTTGCTTGACTGTTGGGCATATATGGTGTGCAAACTGTTAAAATTATGTCAATTGATACCACATTCAGCTGGATACTCACCACAACGCTTGAGAGAGTATCCACATCAGCATCTGTCTGTATGCATGATCCAACATATATTTGCTCCGTAATCTAGAAAAAAGGCAACCGGGGATTTGATTGAAAAGCATAAAAAAAGAATAAATTGAGTAAGATGCATGACCAACAGAATTATCACAATATACACATGGCACATAATGATGAAATCACACCTTACTGTAGCGCATACCGAGGGAATGGTTATAATAAAGCTCGCCTTCAGATCGATCAAGTGCCTTAATGTACTCATCAATAGGGAAGCTTCCATGAGCCCAGTCTCCATCTCCAGAATCATCTTCGGAGAAAATACAAACAACTGAACTCATGATTGGAGTGGTACTGTTTTTCTGCAGAACTTGGGGAATGGTTTGTCCATTTTGATTGCTCAACAACCTCCATCCATCCAAGGACAAAAACTTTGAAGAAAACAACACAAATCCACAATTTCCACTTCCCTCGGAAGCTCTCAAATTTGATGCCAGTAAAGCCTTATTCCAAGTAACAACAGGAATGTGACCTTTATTGTATAGTAGATCCAGCTCACTCAAACGCTGTAGTTGTTGAACAGGAAATGGAGAGAATGGTCGTTCCAGAACCAGGCTAAAAGACCCCATTTTCTCTTTCATCATCATCCTGATGAAAAGGGAAACCAAAGAGAAGTGTAGTTGAGACAAAGAAGAGAGATGGACAAGACAAATCTTCTGACGCACTAAAAATCCTCCAGGCCATCTAACTGGCTTTCTTTTGACTGTGATACACAAGTTTCGGTGAATCTATAAGCCCAGTATATCTTAGAGTTAGGTAAATCTCACATTATTCTCTATCTATAACACCACCCACAAAACTTCTTAAATTGGATTATACTGGGGACAGAGGCTTAATTTCTCATTTCATCAGCTCATATAACCAAGTCTGCATAAAAATGACCATGAAAGACATGATGCACTGCTGATCGTAACAACAGAGCAGCACCGATGTTGCCACTCCAGACCGACAATGAGCAATGACTTCGCTCACTCTTACCACAAACTTAAGAAAAGACTTGACGTCCCACCTCCCAAGTTAACTAAACCACCTCATACAATCCAAAGTTCACTAGCTCAACTTTCAGAAGAAGATCACATCTGCTGTGTAATCGGCATTGAACCAAAAGTAACTGTAGAACACCAAAGAACGAAGCCTCTTACTCTGTATCGCCAAAGTCCCTAATCTCAACAAGCTTGCCGCCAGACGGATCGCTCGACTTTTTCAAAGTGTCGCCTACCATTATAATCCTAGACTTCTCCGCATTCCCCTGCAATCGTTCAGACAAAATCCTACGTGACCAACACATTCCAAATGCGGCACCAAATGTACCCACAATGCGATTCGAATTGAGCCATAGCAACTACAACTCAAACATACACACCAAAAAAAAAAAAAAAAAAATGCAAGCAAGAATAGCATTAGCAATACAATCTCGTAAGCTGAACAAAACTGAATTCACTCGCGACGAATCGGTAAATCCAAAAGTAAACACTCCATTCCGGTGCAAGACCGTATACATCCACGTACCCCTCGCTTGAGAGCGTGGACGAAGATTTTACCGTCGGCGGAGAGCGCGAACCGGATGCCGAGCGGCTTCTCCAGCGTGACCATGTACTCGTTGAGATTCATCTTCCACGAAGAAGGATCGGTCGACATCGCGAGGACCCTGCGGATTCCTGCGCGGCCCCTGGCCTTCTCCCGACGGGCGAATCCCCCAGCGCGGCCAGCGCCGCCGCCGCAGCCCCGCCGCCGCGGCTCTCCGCCCCAGAACGGGGCGCGGGGGGCCCGGCCGAGGGCTCCGCAAGCGGCGAGGTGCAGAGAAGCCATGGCGCGCCGGCGGAGAAGCGACGGGACGCGATAACGAAGCGTTCATCTTGCTATACCTGTGTGTGTATATATAGAGAGAGAGAAGAGATATGGAGATCGCTAGAGAGAGAGAGAGAGAGAGAGAGAGCGTTGGGGCGTGTGTTTAAGGAGAGTCGTGGCTTCTTCGTCGGATGACGATCTGGAAGAAGAAGGGAAAAAGGTCGGAGGGGTCCTTTTGGCGCCACAGGCTGCCACGTGGAAATATCGCGCTTTCTGGAGGGAAAAAAAATCTGGGCGCCAGCAGAGCGGCGTTGCTAAACGGACAGCGCACCGTTCGGACCGCGAGATGACTGACCAATCAGCGCGCGATGCCGACGTCGAGTTTTAACGGCTCGGATTCTCAATCAATTCGAGCCCGAGCAAGATATATCAAGAAAACCACCCCCAAAAAAATTGGTATTATTTTTTTTTGTCAGAAAAAAACCCCAGAATACATTTTTAAATCATAAAAAACTTCAAATTATACAACTATAATAAATTTTTCCTAAACTAATTTTTAGCTTACCAAAAATTCAAAATCAATACACTTATTTAAGTGCATTTTACCGTAAAATTACTGAATTATATAATATATATTTGACAAACCATGTGAAAATTTATATTGATTTGAAGTTAAATTTATCATAAATGTGTTGGTTTAAGATTTTTGATAATTTAAAAATTAATTTGAGTAAATTTTTCGTGGATGTAATAAATGGGGATTTTTTTGGTTGTATTAATTCTTTATTTTTTTATATTATTATTGTTAAATATACTTCACCATTATTCTTATTAAATACATGACGTGCTGATACTAAGTTTCCTTCTATTTTGGGAAGCAGGATCCTCGTTACTAGGATCCCCATCGCGATCCAATCGAAAATTAAATTATTGGATCCCCCTCTTCTCTAGCTGTCATTTTTGTTTGTTCAAGCAACTTCGTAAGTACAATACAATATACATCACGTGCAGCGTACTTTTCCTACTCTCGTTGAAAGGAGGGACGATTAATTTAATTTCTCGATCTCCAAATCGTCCGTACTCGCTAGATTTTCTATGGACAGGTTTACATGTTTGATCCGGCAAATCAGGCCCCCAGTCGAGAAGAGCTAATGATCGTGATTATGATATAGTATTTTGCACTCCTTTTCTATATAGTATTTTGTACATTATATACCCACTTTATGTGTAGCTATGTTACGAGTCAACTCCTCATTCACGTTATATATCGAGAGCCTAAATCGTGGAATGTCAACTTATGAACAATTGTTTTATAATTAAAATACTCATTATTCGTGGCGATTTACTATTTTCGATGAAATGAATGCGTTTAGGATGAAGCAAGTCTCGGAGCACCTAGTACTTGCCAAGTAATGACATTTTGTATTGGATTATGATGAAATCAAGTACGGCTATAGTGACCCTACGATTCAAAGACACGGCACCTTGAGACACCTATGGTTGGATGCTCCCATATTTTTCATTATAATCAATATTCTACAACAAGTCACAAGGTGTTTATTTACAAATGATCGATGGTATGTGTGACGTATTATCTAGTCATGTTTGAGTCCAAGAGTCAATCCATTCATATTGCCAAATTAAGATGGTCTCATTTCATCCACTACGACCCCCATTTCGTGGTTCGCACCATCTTTCCAAATCCAAGACTAGGTTCATAGCTTCTAAAATCCAATGAAAAATTTGTATAAAATCATTCCATTATGCACATTGGGATATCAAGGCTGGATCCCTCACATAGCACGTCGTGAATAGAGTAGTGTGTGATCCAAGAATCAAATTGAATGGGGAAAAATTACCTAGTCAATCTTGAACATATTATGTGAATATCAATTCAATTCGAAATTTAGTCATACACATATGGATAGATTTTTAATGTGGTCATTCCGGCCGATTTTTATTGAAAAAATCTAACACGGTAACCCCATCATTATTGGCCATCTTGGGTGCACTGCCACGTTAGGTATTTCTGATGAAAATTAGCTCGAATAACTACATTGGCATTCTGCGCAAATGGTTAAGATTAAATTTAGCAACATCGAAGAGTACAATTTCTCCCCGAATGGGTCTCACGTAAGGCCCACGTATCACTCTTGTCGATAGGGTTGAGTGCCTCGAAAGGCTTTTCAAGTGGAGAAACCGAGGCAAAGTGGGCCGCGAGTAGAAGAGCCCAGTGAGTCAAGCAATTACGGAGACATCACAGATTCACAGCATCAGAGTTCGACGATCGAATACGCCGTCAGGACACGGATCAATTGACCTTTTTGGAGTTGCCCGTGCAATCAAACTCCTGGGCGATCGTCTCGCCTTTCCGAATCGTTGGGAATCTTTTTAGGTTTGGGTTAGTTGGACGAATCCGAAATTCGATTCGCGCACAAAATCGGAGAAGTTAGAACAGGAGAATATGATCTCAGTAAACACCCCCCACAACCCCACCCCAATTCGCACATTTGTTTATTCCTCCAATCGAAACGCTAACCTCGTACCCGCCCCCTTGGACGGCCAATTTGAAATTCCAAAGGGATGGGACCAGGCCTAATTCAATACTAATATATGCATGGCAATGCAAAGGATATATGAACGGATAACCCAAAACCTAACATGGTAGACCGGTCCCTACTCAAGAGCGCCGGCGTTTTCACAGAGGCGAGGATCGAACTCCGGGCTTCTCTTAATGGTTCGGCGAGGTAGTGGCCTCGGTTATTTAATTCGCCGTCATAATAGGGCAAAAGAGAGAAGCAAAAGAAAAAAGAAGACAGGTTTCAATCAAAGTCTCGTTCACCTTTGGCAAGTTGAAAGCGCGAGTGAAGTAGTAGGCCGGCACCTAGAATCGTGAAAAACGAATTTGTCCCCCCCCCCCAGGCCGCTCGAGTGCCGAGCAGACTTGTCAGCGATTGATGCGAGGGGGCGGCAACCAGATGGTGGACCCGACAGCAACTTGGCATCCCCCAACCCATCTTGCTCCGCGCATTTGGACCCGATTCATGTGGGAAACGCCTCGCTCCCTTCGCACGTGTGGGATCCCCAGCTGTCTCGCACGCGTGCAGCGGGACCCACCGCCCCACTCTTAAAATCTCCTCCCCACCCTCTCCCCTCCCCCCTCAGCCATCGCCATCAGATTAGGTGCGCAGCCCCTTGTCAAGTTATTAAGGCCGACAAAATTCGCTCTCGTTAACATCCCTCTCCACTCGATCGTGGGGATCTGTTTCGTACCTACGCTGCTATAAATTTTGTCTTTTATCAAAAACATAAAGATGATGATGAAATCACGTTATTAGATTTGTGGAATTAGTATTTTTGTTTGGGATCTGGGCCATCATTGTGACGAATTATAGCCACAAATTATCTCAGCAACCGGAAATAAAAATATATATAATACATATGTCGTCTCTTCATACGTTTCCAGTAACCTAAACGGACAAAGCTTATATGTTATGTACATATAATCGCAGGAAAACTGCACATCGCTTTACGTCCTAATTTTTTTTTTGGTTGGAACTTTACGTCCTAATTGGAAAGGCCTCTTTGGTAAACCAAACCCATTAATTTACTAAAATAAATAAATCAAAACGAAAAAAAAAAAAAAAAAAAAGAAGCGAAATTGTGCCGAGGCTCAGAACGGAGGGAACGACCTCCCCAATCCGTTCACGTTGGCGAAGAAGCCCACCAGGTCTTGCCTGTACGGCAAGTAGGATCTCCGCTTGTCGCCTTCCTTCAGCGCTCTGTTCCTCACGTAGAACGCCTCGTGCGGCGACGCCGACGCCGACGCCGCCGACGCCTTCGCCTTGCTCCTTCTCTCCGCGACCGCAACGGCTTGGCTCGGGCTCGGGCTAGGGCTCGGGCTCGGGCTCGGCCTCGCCTTCTCCTTCGCTGAGGCGTCGCTGCTACTCGACAGCGAGCTCGACCTCGAGGCCGGCGTCAAGAACACGAACGACTCCTTTCCGTCGCTGTTGCTGCGGCGGAGCAGGTCGCGGAACCTCCACCGCTTCGAGCTCGACCCCGTCGAGCTGCTCTTCTTGCACCTGCTCGGCGACAGCGGCGACCCCGCCGGCGACTTCGGGGACCACACGCAGTAGCTCCCCTCCGGTACCCCTTCCAGCTCGTCGACCTCCGATGACGACGACGACGACGACGGAGGATCGCGATCCTCGACGAACAAGTCCTTCAGCGGAATCCTCAGCGAAGCCACCGCGCGACCGCGATTCCCGTCCCGATCCGCCTTGGCTTCGCCATCCGAAGCCCGATCGCCGCCGCCGCGCACGTACAGAAGATCTCGATTGAACACCGGGAAGACCGGGCCGATCTGGCCGCCGTTGATCAGGACGTCGTCGCGCTCCCTGACGAGCGAGACGAACTCGAAATCGTCGTCCCCGGCCTCGTCCGACCCCCCGCTCCGATCACAGCCCGAGGAAGTGGGCCCGTCGTCGCCGTCCTCGAGGGCGACCCCGCGAGCGACGTCGGCGAGCCGATCGGCGGAGTAGCTGTTGAAGCTGGGGCACAGCGCGAGCTGCTCGCGGCTCTCCGGTTCGCTCGACGCCATCTCTTCCCACCGGCGAGTCCGACGCGCCGCGTGCTTCGATTCGAGATGCTTCGGCTTCTCTGCTTATTGCTTCGTTCAGGTCTGGCAAGTGTAGGGGGGAAGATGGAGAGATGGTTAATGGGAGGAGAAGGCGGGGGCGGTGGCTGTATTTATATGAGAGAGGGATGAGAGAGGGACGGGGCAAACGGATTCTCCAGGGGGAGAAGGAAGCCGCGGGGGGTTGGGGAGCACGCGCGGGGGGGCGAGCGCGTGAGGTTCTAGAAGAGCGGATTGGCTGTCATTTGTCGAAGGGGAATGCGAAAAGGTCATTAGTGACGTCAGATCTCAGATGGTGTTTCGCGCGCCAGGTTAAACCTTGTAAATGCACCTTTGTCGCCTGGCCAAGGTAATTCCCAGTCCCTACCAATCCGTTAGATAAATTATTATTATTATTATTTAATTCGGTTGTCTTATCCATAGTCCCTGATTCTCCTATTTAATAAGTAATTCTTTATTTATCGATCCCTTCATCTTCATAAAATCAAGCTCTATTTATTCCGTAAAAAAAATAATTTAAATATTATCATTTGAAATAATTAATCAATTATAAAAAGAATAAATGAACGAAACGGTCATTTTATAGAAAAATACTTTTTAAATTATTTATTTTCCGCAGAGTAAATAGAATCTATTTATATCTGATGAAGACTTAGGTATTTGATGTTGATGCACGAGTCAATAAGAATTGTGGAGCAATTCAAGATTATGAACGCCCTCGAGGAAAGGTAAGGGTTACATATATAGGAGTGTCCCGATCATCTTTTTAAGCGATAAATGCCAAAACTCATGACCTAAGGGTGCGTAGCTTAGATTTTGACTTGTCGTCCTTAAGGACGTTTCGGGGGAGCCATATCAATTCATATGTACATCGAGCCAACAAGAATGATGCTTTCTTCTGTGGTTAGAACGCCTTGCAATTCTTGATGTATTCGGAGTACTCGCCATTTCATCAACATTTTCGACCCTCGAATCACCAACGAAAGGACTTGCCCACGCATGATTATGGAAAAGAGCTCGCGGATGGCCCATGTGCCTTGCCCGGTGCGGCATGCCTAATCGAACGGTTCATGTTGACTGGACTCGAATTGATAGATATTAATTCCGTGTCTCGAAATTAGACACGGAATTAATGATGATATATATGTAGGAGAGAAGTAGGGTCATGTAGCGAGCACGACATTCTAGAATGAATGTTGCCCGGAGAGCGAGAGAGAGGGGGATGGGACAAACGAATCTCTCAACACATCTTCTCGAGAGTTGAAGTGCCCGTTGCGGTATGTTGCATGTGGGCTTGATCCGCACGTTACGTGCACTTTCAGCGTCCACACATGTATTGTATTCACACATCGTGACGATGCTAAGTTAAAAGTCTCTTAGATTTGCCTAGCTGGAGGAGGGCAAATTCAACGCTCCCTCTCCTCGTTTTCCGTTGCTCTATTTCCGCAATTTTTTGGATCTATTGAACATAAAAGATTGGTTTCTCATTGCAAATGCTGGCGTAAGTAATCGAACCGGTTCGATATGAAAATTGAACGAGTTTTAGGTTGATCCGCGTGAAGATTGGATGTGTTCTAGATAAAAACTATTCAATACCATGAATAACGATTCTAAAGCCGGTCTTAATCAGTACAGTTGTCAAATGGCATCATGAATTACTTTTTAACTATTCTCTTAATTACTTTGTTTAAAAAATAATGGATACATCGTGTATAAGATCCAAACCTGGATATGTTAGAAAATTCATCAATACCTAAATCACCATGTCGAGAATTGTTCATATTTCATATAAATAATAGCATCATTAAAAAATCAGGCTCGATTCTTGAATCTAGAACCAATGCTTCAATTCCCTCTTTCGAAAATTGGGGATCAATTCTAACCGGTTAAATTTCAAAGCGGCAAACGTACCTACCACTGATAAATGGATGGCCCTTTTCGCATATGCTGGTGGTTAAAACGGAGGTGGTTGGCAGAGCCAAATGATATTACGAACAACGTGCGAAATCGGGTTCGATAAATATCCAGGATCGATGGAAACGGAACCCCACCACTGTTCCCCCCGCACGTGTGAGCGAGTGAGAGGATCCGGGTTCGGTGGAGTCATACGGGTCGTTGGTCTCGTTGTCCTCTTCGCCCTACACGTGCGCCTCGCCTCGCCTCGCCTCGCCTCGCTCCGCTCCAAACTCATCGGGCCGTACACCTGGACGCCGGTGCTGTATCCTCCAAAGTCCAAATGGAATTTCCACCGTCGATCAGATATCGCCGCGCCTCCACGCGGCGGATCCAACGCGTATCGGGACACTATCGACTTCTGCTCGTATATTTTCCCACTGCCCATAGGTGAAGTGCAATTAACGCAGACTAAAAGCGGACGATATATGGGACTTCAAGCACTTGCCATGCCAATTATTTTCCCCCTAAAGTCATGCAAAATTAATTTTTAATGCTCCCTATTGAAAGATAGTTCCCGATACCCTTCTAATCATTTCAAGAAAAGATTCTCGAAGATCATTTATTTTTTCGTTTTTCTTGCATATTCATAACTCTTGACACCATAATGATCTTATTATAATCATAACTGTCAACACTACAATGATCTACCATAAGTTATAATCGATTGGAAAGTGACATTGCCGGCATTACACGTTCATAGCCTTGGACTCCACATGTGAATTCACTAAAATTCGACATTGCCACGGATTATTAGAGGGGGGGGGGGTGTGGACGTGTGACTTTTCCTCGATCATTCGGCGGCCACCATGGAAAGAAAACAAAGGAAAGAAAGTTGGAGGACGGTCAAAGAGAGGCTGCCCCATTCCAAAGAAAAAAACCCAAATCGCACGAGCGTCGCGAAGGCTGCCTTTTCCAAGGAAAGACTTTCTGGCGTTCTGGCTGCTAAACGCCGACGGCGACGGAGAACGAGGAGGGGAATTCTTTCTGGAACCGAAGAAAAACTCGTCATCTCTTTTCCCAAGGATAAGTCCAGCACGGACCCAACGGAGCTATCTCGGGGGTCCATACGTGTGGAAACCGAGGAGGGATTTTGATTTTGATTTTCTAGAAGGCAAAGAAAATCCCAGAAAAAGCAAGAAAAGCGAATTAAAAAAAAATATCAGATCTTTTCGAAGTGAGCACAGCCATGACGGAACCCCCCTTGCCTTTTTTGGTTTGGCGAGCAAGCAATTCGGCTCGGAAAATCAGGGGGATCTGAATGGGAAGACCACGGATACGTTGACGTCGGCCGCTCTTTCGTCTTGGGGAAGAAAAATCAATAAATGAGACGCCGACTGACGTCGAGGTTGCCTGTGCGACAGCAACGTCGGACTCTTGAATTAAATGCCTTTACCTAACTGCACACCTATCGATCCCCGCCTTGACTGGGAATATCCCTGATTCGATGCTCGTTTGAGTTGATTTTAAGCCTGTTAAATCACTTTTAGGAAAACGTTTTCTGAATTTTTTAATATTTATTTTATAAAAAATGAATTAGTCAAGAAAAATTATTTTTCATTATTAAAAAAATAACATTTAAAAGTGAGGAAAAATATTTTTCACATTTTCAAAAGTGAAAAACCTTTTTCATAACTTTTTTCATTTTATTTCTTTTCACCAACACATTTTTGTTTTATTTTTATGCTTTTTTTCTTTTTCATTTTTTCTTTTTTTTCTTTCTTTCATTTTCATCTTCTTCCTTGGCCTTGGCTGGTTGCCTGCTACGGCGGTGGCAAGAACCCGGCCGCGAGCCAGCTCGAGCCTCGCCCCAAGTCGGCGATCGTGTCTTGGTCGACCGCCGCAGGGCAGCTAGCCATTGTCAGGCCCTACGGTGGGAAGGAAGGAAGGAGGAGGAGGAAGTAAAAGAAAAAAGAAAAAAAAAAAGAAAAAGAAAGAAAAGATAATAAATAATAAAAATTTCAATTTTTTAAAAATACAAATAATTAAAAATTCATTTTTAAAAAAATTATAAAACTAATAAAACTAATTTTTTGGTCAATTAAAAATATTAAAATTTAATTTTTTTGATAATTTTTCCCAAACAATTAAATTAGTTAATGAACGGTAGAAAATATTTTATACTCAAAGTTCAGATTTCAGTCAAACACCGAAAAATAATTACATTTTCCTGGAAAATGACTTCCTGAAAAATATTTTCCAGAAACGTCACCGTTTTTTGCGAAATGAACGGAGCCTAAATAAGGTCATGCTGGTTCCATTAGGACCGTCTCGACCTGCTCGCCTCATGCAGGTTTAGGAATTTAAGGGGATGTTTTCTCAGATGGAAACTGCACGGCAGCGGCAACCACAGCGATAACGACTAGAGTTACTTCTGGCACGTCGGTTTCCTTTTCCTTTTTCGGGTTGTAACTTGTAAGTTCGATCCTTAAACAATGTCAGTCCGTTCGAGGGTGTGTCTTGCCGACTTTGGCCGGATTATCCGGTTTCGGAATCTTTTCGTGCTCGTTTCGTCTTGTATTTACAGACGTAAAAGCTTACGCTCATGGCACCAAACGGTCCAAAATTGTCTGTCTTCGGAGAACTCGTCCTAGGAATTGGTTGGTGCACTTCCATAACGAGACGATTCCCTCCCTACCAAATGCAGCCAAAAAGGAGGACAGACGCGTTGCCGGGTGTGAACGGATCGTCAACTTTGCGGCTTTTTCTTCGCTTCCGGCCAGCATTTACGGTTGCCTGGGTGACTTTCTTTCAATGCGTAATCCGGATCCCTAGTTCGAGATGAGATCGACATGGAAAAAGGGTTTCCGAAAAGCGGGTGTCGTCCGTTGACTTCTTTTTGGCGCCGTTCGAATAGGCCAGACTCCGAATATTTTCAAGGCTCGGATCGGGGACCTTCCAGTCGTCTGCGTGCTACTAACTTGCGTTGACGTTGAGAGAGCGGTATGGAAAGTTGGAAAATCATGGGGTTGGGTGGGTCGCGAGTCAAAGTCAGTCCGTTCGCGAAGCACCAACAGCCCGCGGCCAATCTCATTTGTTAAACCCCGGCTCCTAACCCCCCGCAGACTTCATCATTCATGATTTCATACATGATGAGTGGAATCGGAGAACATGGTGCGTCTCGAGCAAACGTGGGTCAGGATTCAGGAAATATGTGATGCGAAATGGGGACACGAAGTGAGGCGCGGGGAATTGAGAACGGGATTATAAGGCGTTCTTGGCTACAGAAAGAGTGCACAGTCGCCGTTAAGAGGACTTGAGTACAGGCTTCAATGACATCATCTTGTCTTTGACAGATTTGGGTAAATTGTTCAGGAGAAGCTCTGATAAACACAGCAGCCTCCGTGAATTAGAACACCCCACAAAGCAAACTTCACCTTAAAATGTTCATGACGGTCGTCTGTTCACTGGATTGCTCTTATCAATCGAGCTAAAAACTCAAGACTACATAGCCACATGGGTACCGAATGTTCTTGACATACATTCACCACCATTTAACTTACCCCAGATGCCCTAAAATAGGAGTATCCAGGAGTCTTCAGTCTTCACTGGTCAATATCGAGCATCATACAGATGTTCTTTCTATACATGACAGTATCGGCCTTATATAGCAATTCTACAAACAGACCTAGGCAAGGAACAAACTCTTTTTCAGCTCCTTTCCACTTAACTTGGCTGCTATACTTTCTCGGAATTAAATACAGCATTTTTGCCACACGCCTTTGCAGATGACATATTCTGTATCGAGTACATTTGAAATTAATCTTGTCAGGTCTTACAATGCTTTGTACGTTCCTTCGGATGCTTCAGTTTGTCCTCAGAATTTCTCAATCTCCGAACATTCTCGTTGTATACTTTGTATGTCATCATGGGGCATGGGCTGAAGTTGTGTTTGGAAAGCTCTGTATGAGAAGTAAGGCAGCAGAGTAGAAACGACCACCAGAAGAGTGGAGAGCCAAAAGAGAAGACTCGGAGTAGTAGCCTCGAGAAAAACCATGTATGCAGTTGTGGAAATTGTTGGTGAAATGTAGCCATAAGTCAACAGGAATATGTACCAGAAGGCAATGCTGCTCCAAATGAAGAAATGATGGATCCAAGTGAAGTAGTTAATGGATATAGCCAGTTGACAGTTGACAGCCCATACAATAGAAGTATACATGGTGACTCCGAGGACCTCAAAGTCAGCTACTCTACCGTCTCTCCTGAATGCCTGTTCAACCATCACATTGGTGGTGCAGAAGAAGATTATAATAGAACTGCCTACTCCGTTGGCCATCCAGCCAAGTATACGGCACCAACTGAAGAGGATATTCTGTGTTCCTTCTTGATATAACAGAGGAAACTGCACGGTGAGAAAGCAGTAGTTTAGTAAAGATCTAGCCTTGTTCTATTCTACTTAAAACTTCATGCACAGCGGCATTCCATGAAAATAAGGACACAGTGTGCCTCAGCCTTATAGGTGTTGTTCTTACTGTTATGGTTCAGTTCAGTTCCAAGATTTACTTTTTCAAATTTTATTGCTATATCACTGGGCTCAACCAGCCATTCTATCAATCAAGTGTACTATGTTCCTTAGGATATTTTCCTAGGTATAAAACAAAAAGCAGATTCTTATGAGAATGCTGGAGATAATGCCTGGAGCAGACTTGAACGCCTAATTTGGAAAGCTGGTAAGGAATGAAAGCAAGTCAAAATGATTGCTTAACCAAAAACATCAGCCTATGCCCTAAGCAAGGACCAAAGCATTTTGTGTCATCTCTAGGTAATCGTCTCTGCAAAAATTTGCACTAAGGTATTTATTTTTTGCCAAAGAATCAAAGTTCTCCCTAGCTTGGGAAATGGTACGTGACCAGACTGAACCAACAATTGATCCCTCACAATCGAAATTATATGGCACCGGTCATAGGTAGATTTGCATACCTCAAGGCAAAGGCATGCAGAAACATCCTGATCAAAAACCCCAAGGGCTATGACAGGAAGTGATGTAAAGAATACATTATAGAATGCCATATCCCAATCATTGTAGGCAGGCTGACCAGAGAATGAAGCATAGGCCTCAAACCAGAACAGGGTAAGTCCAAATGCAATGTTCTTGTAGAAGAAGTAGCAAATCTGCAATATTAAGAAGGAATTTAAATTACATATAGACCACAGACATGAGCAATCTGACCCTCCACTCCTCCAGCCCCAAGATACAAAAAGAGATTGCATCTTGAAGTAGACAAATGGAGCAAATCATTTGACTCAAAACATGATGCAAGTGCTATGAGATTTATCTCCCTTGCCTTCGACTCTATCTTAAACTTATATGCTAGTTATACAATCAGCATATGTCTATGCAAACAACATAATGTCCAGAAAAATGTGCACGTGGATAAACACAGATCCAGAATCTGTTGCATGGAATTTTCCTATTGTTTCTTGTACCTTAGACAGTAAACATAAGCAAGGTTTTTACCATCATGGCTATTCTCCTGTAACACCAATGGCCATGCACGAATAAGAGACGTTCCAGAAAGCGGAATTGGGCTATTGCAAAATCACTTGCCATTACAGCCTGCAATCAGCAAAAACTTGGCTACTGCAAAATCACTTGGTAAACAATCTAATCTGAAAGATAAAATTCTCAAAAAATGAATGACAAGAAATCTAAAGGCGACATAAATTAGACAAGACCAATGAAGTCTACATGCACCAAAGCAAACAAGACAGAGGCACTACATGTAAATTATCTCAAAACTTAATCTAGTTTCAGATTGATCAACCAACATATCGAGTAATTGCATCAAGATAGAGTTGTGTCCCAGGAACAGGCAGAGATGTCTATAATCTTCCCAGTTCCATTTCAACTAAACCACAATGGCACTTGGGAGGCCTCAGGAAGAAAGATGAGAAAGGAAAAGGTTATAATGGGCAAGACTCACAGAAATGAACATTTATTATTCAAAAGGTCAGACAAACTTTCCATCATCTACTGCCATATTCTGGATAGTTCTAATGAACAGACCAGAATGCTGCCAGTGGATCTGTGGATAAATTGGCCTTTGTTGGCCAGGCCATCTAGTAATCCAAATTCCAACAAAAGAAAAAGAAAAGAAGAAGAAAAATAGAAAAAAGAAAATGAACTTATCTTCCATAAAATGAAATCCTTAAGATCCGAAATAGAGATCACAATTAACTAATCATACACCTCCCACTAGATGCAAAGAGTACATCCTTAGCAAACCACCATGATGGCAGGAACAAATTTGCAGAGACTATGGTGGGAAATTTTACATCAGATGGTATAGTTGATAGGCATACCTGCATCCCTTCCACACCACTAATGCCAACTCCAATGTCAGCCTCTTGAAGCATGCTAACATCATTTGCACCATCGCCAATTGATAATGTTGTTTTACCAAGTTTCAGTTTTACCAATCTAACAACCTGCATTTTTCTAACATATGTTTGAGATATTATTCTTATAAAATTAAGCCAAACAGTATGAAGCTTGCAATAACAGTGTGACCAGATACTTACAAGAGCTTTCTGCTTGGGTGAGGACTGACAACATATAACAGAACCACATTTGATTGCAAGATCCAGCAACAAGTCATTCAAATTTTAGTTAAGAACAAAGTTCAAGGCTTTTCCATCAATTATCAACCCAAAATCCACATCATCTTTTTTTGCAGAAGCAAGTCGAGCTTCTTTTGCAGAAGCAAGTCGAGATTGTCCTTCTTCAATTTGCCTTGTTATCCACTCCAGAGATTCCTAAAATGTTTGACATTTGAAAAGGAAAAGAATGATGAAAGAATATATATTACATCAAAGATCATATTTTCTCTACCTTAGCGAGGGCTTCCATCATCTTTTGTTTCTCCAACACTTCAATATCAGGTGAATCAAGAGTTATTACTATTTCTTTCATTCCTTGTCTCAGTAATTTACATGCATAACTGCAGAAAACAGAAAGTAAGTACTTATCAACTTCCAGAAAGCAAACAAAATTCTATAGAATTATGCCAATCCTTTACCCGATGTTAACTGCTGTTTCCAACTTGTCACCTGTCAACATCCATACCCTAATCTGAGCCCGGGCAAGTTTTTCAAGACATTGGGGCACCTGGCACAATTAGGCAGTAATGTATCAATATGAAATCACATAGCAAAGGACAGTAGTCTAGGCAATTTTGTCATGATAGTTAAAGCACTTCAACTCCATCAGAGACATAAGATGAATCTTAACTCCCTCTTGAAGCTTGTCCTCAACAGCTGTGGCTCCAAGAAGGATTAATTCCCTCTCAATCTTGTCAGCAGCTGCATCTATAACTCGGCATCTCTGTCAGGAGAAAGAGAAGCTTTCACCCTTCAGGAACTCCTCTTCCCATATTTTATATTCTTCTTCTCCAAGCTCTCGGTATGTGATGACCATGACCCGAAGACCTACTTGAGCATATTTTTCAATGTGATCCTTTGTCTCCTCCTCAAAATGGTGCCCATCTTTTGACAGCCTTTCAAACATAACACTGAAAACATAGAAAAAAAAGATAGAAAAGGATTATATTAACATCAGAAAGGGAAAAAATCATCTTCACAAGTCAGATTTTACTGAAAAGCAAGTCCTACCTATCTGCACCCTTGCACAAAAGCAGCAGATTTCCCTCACTCCTTACAATCACTGACATTCTTTTGCGAGAACTACTGAACTCCAAAACATGAAGAAGCTCATAGTCTCTGCAAAAAGAAACCTAAACTGTCTAAAAGGATGGCCACAAGTTAAATTAAATCAAAGAACAAGACAAATATTAACTAAATAAAACCAAATCACACCTCACCAAAAATTTGTAGAAGGACCACTACTCTCAGCTTAAAGAAGTTTCTAAACCATCACCCCAGCACTTGAATAAATTTTTTTCTGTCCATGCAACTGTCATAGAGGACTATTTTGTTTAGAGGGAAGACTGGATGCAATGGAAAACAAGGCTTCCTTACTAGAACTATCAAGAAGAGTGATTTGGTGACTAAAAAAATCCAATGTTTTTGAGATCTTCGGCAGCTTTTTACAGATATAAAGAATGTCTCTCTTGATTTATTAAGCATTGACCAGTCCAGGCATAAATCAGTCTTTGTATCTACCATAAAATTCATCTTTGGTAGAAGATCAGTCTAAGCAGAACACCTTTTCAATTTTAATCATCAGCCAGTTATAGTTACATAACATTAGCAAGAGCAAATCAAAACTACAGAACAAATATTGCTTCAAATGCTAAGAAACTAAGTGCATGCAAGTGCATGTGTGTGATGTATGCGGGAGTGCTGAAAAGTTTGATCAAAAGAGAAAGTAAAACTGCACCACTCATCTTTGAAGATACTGATCATAGACGTAAGAAAAATGAATGAGTACTGGAATGGGCAAATGAAGGTAGTATAAAACAATATCCCAAAGAAGAACTCACCTGACAATCTTCCCACCTGTCTTATAATCTAATTCATACAATGATATGCTTGTTTGTTTCCTTTTCAAAGAATTCAAACCCAAGCTCTCTAGCAGCTATAACAAAAGCAGCTTCATCTCTTGACTCAGCTTCATAATATATATCTCCAGTATCTCTGTTCACATCTGGAATGACAGTGTGACAGACTGCAAGCACCTCAAAAAATTTCTGTATCATATCATGATGAGGCTCATGCACCCACCTTCCATTCATGATGCGTTCATCTCTGAAGTTAAAACCCTTTACTGAGTTTCCAATATGCTTTCCAAAGTGAATGGCATCACCATGACTATCATTCGTCTCATTTGAAATTTCATGGGCTTCAGAAGACCAATCCCTTTTTTTGCCAGTGCCTTTTCCACTTCTGTCTCACCTTTTCCATATGCTATACCAGCTATTGAGCATTTAACAAACTCCATGGAGTTACAAGTCAAAGTCCCTGTCTTGTCAGAAAATATGGTATGGATCTGACCAAGTTCCTCATTCAAATTAGATGTCCGTGCTCGTGCTGGTTTATCTGTTGTCTCGTTATACATTCTAACATCTCGATTAATGAAGACACTCTGAAGAACCTTCACAATCTCAATTGATACATATAGGGATATGGGAATCAGATAACCATACAACATGAGACCAGTCAGAAAATGGAAAAATGCAGAAAGAGATGCTCTTGTCGGGTCATAGAACACAGTAGTATCATCTGGCGAAGATACCACCTTCTGTACTTTTGATCTACAAGATCTCTTCTAGTTTCAATTCCGAAAAAGAAAGATCCAACAAAAGATATCAAAATTAGAGATGAAGAGGATATATATTATCTTATCCATTCTCTTCTCAATCTTACTCCTTTTGGAACGAGGATGTGTGGCATTCTGCATCACTTTTGTGTCATGGCCAGTGAAGATGATCACCCCATAGATGTAATCAGTGTTCTTAAGCTTGGAATCTCGTAGCAGGATTTGTTGTGGAGAAAGAGGATATTCTTCACTGTTGTAGTATAAATTCCCAACGAACGAATAAAGGCTTTCATTTGGATCTTCACATCTGATTTCAGCTTTAAATACTTGGAGACATCTCTCATTGTGAAGTGATGATGTTACATCAAGTGATTGCTTCAACTTCAAATTAGTTTCTCCATCTAGATTCATGGTATCAACATAACAAATTCCATCTTCATAGCTTGATGAAAGCAACAGCAGATCAGCAGGGAAATACTCATCCTCTTCACCTTGACAACATTGCCAACACGAAGATTCTTCCATCTGGTCCTTTGGAATGTACCATTCCCACTATAAACTTCAACTTTCCTGTTGTTTGCTTCTATATCCTGTGAGCATTATTAAGCTTTGTTGTGAGGCAATTATTTCAGAGAGAACAATCTGTACAGATAATTGCAAAAAGTCAACACTTCCAGGAACCTAGCATTGATTGCAAAGACAACCTTGTCTTGTGCCTGAAGCAAAAGGTCTAAGTTCAGAATTCCACTATGGCATCAGCAGCATTGCACTCATGCTCAGAGCCAGAAAATGGCTCAGTAATTGTCTAATTTTGTGTGGAGAGGGCGACAGCATGGACTAGTTCAGAGTCCTAGTGAACCCGTATCCCCATTAACCATTAAAAATAAACCAAAGCCAATATCACACAAGGAAAGGCATTGAATGCTCTGTGATATATGAAAGTGCATTTCACTTGAGCAATGGCACTGCTGAAAGAATTTTTGAGGTGAATTACATGCATGAAATTGCAATGAGTTTCCATTGGACCTTGGATATTGGACCAATTTTTAGCATTTATAAAATCTCTACCTTTCCAACTTCTCCAAAACCACGTTGTACTGGAAGATGGTAGTGCAAAATTTAATATGTCAAGCCCAACCATATCTCTAACTCAGAGCGCAACCACTAGAGACTTAGCCAGTCACACCAAGAACTAAATTTAGTCAGCATTCTAAGAAGTTTAAATAAGGAAGCAGACAGGGCATTATCTGGAAACAAAAGAGTGCATTCCAAACCATGATTGCTCTAATAGTGTTAATTTTCCAACGACATGCTTTTGTTAACACGTTTCTCATAATGACTAAGAACCTGAGGATACCTTTTTTATAAATTGCAATGATGTAATAATTTACTATACAGTCACTGAAATTGAACCAAAGGGCAAAACATAGATTAAAAAGTTAAAACTAGAATGTCATCCAAACAGAAAACCAGTGCAGCAAGAGAGGTGTACATACCTGCTTTCTTCGTCTACAATCTTCCACAGCTTCTTTGACAATGGTACCTCCAATCACGAGTACCAGAGGTCCAACAACACTAAGCGCTGTAAAGGGGGCCAGAGGACTAAAGGAAACACAAGCAACGACCAAAAAATATATATTGGCAACTCTCCTAAACTGCTCAAACAAAGACTTGGGAACAAAATTAACTGGGGTGTACTTTGTCGTGGACACATAGTTACCCTGTAATTCAAATGGACTGCTTCTGGATTATGGGGGTCATTGCAGTACACTATCCTCGAGTATCCTCTCTGACCAATTTGAGCATGTCTATCTTCTTTATGAGCACGAATGCACGAGAACGAGTAGAGCTTGCTCAAATGCAACTTTCTCCTCTGCCCTCTCGTCATTTCGAAAGGCCCACTCAGATCCGCATCTGCTGCCACAAAGCAGATTGATCACGAATCGATCCCTTCTCGACTAGCACGCACAGTGGCTCTCCACTTTCTGGAAAAATCACCAAGGATTCAGCAATCCAGCAAGTCCCCGGCTGCCACGTCTCCTAAAAGCCTCCACAACCCGCACTCCCGCACCACCTCAGACAACTCCAAGCACGCAAATTTCACTGTTGAAATTACAGCAAACAGCATTCCAGTTCTAGCTGGATTGACGTCGCCAAACTGACATTGCGGACAGGAAAAGACACGGCTAGAGCCAAAAACGGAACAGTTTCACGGCCTCGTTGAAAGTGCTGACAGTCAAACAGCCATGCTCACGACCCGTAGCGACGAAAACAAAAAGGGTACCGAGCGAGACGCAAAGAAAGATCAAACTCGCATTCAACTCCGACTTTCGGCATGCGAAAAAGCGAAGACGAGCAGACTATAACCGCAGAAAACAGAAAACTTCCCGCAAGCGGCGGCTACCCAGAATTCCTTACTTTCGTCTCAAGGCGGCCAGGTCTCTTCCTTGTTGCTCTCGGCTTGAAATGCAGCAAGAGAGAGAAAGACAGAGAGAGAGAGAGAGAGAGAGAGACAAAGAGGCGAGCTTTGCGAAGTGTGCACAAGTTGTCGTTTTTCTACCTTTTCCTTTTGCCCTTTGCCGCTAAAAGAAGCAAGGAAGGGGCGGGGACGGGGAGGGACACGGAAAAAGTAAAGAGGAAATGCGAAGCGGGTGATGATTGCCGTTGACGCCCATGGACGACGTCGTCGGTGACGAAGAAGAAGACGGAGAAGACAGCTGACGCTGACTGCAGTCTCCTTATTCCACAAAAGCACGTGTCCCGACGTCGGCCTCGCCGATAGTCTCGTCGATAATGGAACGACGACAGCGACGGCGACGGCCGTGCCGAGGTTGCTAACTTGCGCCGCCCCCATACATTCGGGCGCTGTCTGGAAAATGGGTCAAATAATTCGAATTTTGTTCTTTTCCCAACAGCTACCATAAAAAAAAAAAAATATATATATATATAGTTAAATATTAAAACTCTTAGCATTATTCAATCAAGCCGTTCCACTAAAAGTTTGATGAGCTCTTTCTACGCGGAGGATTTTCGCCAACTGTTTATCCATGAAGATAAATAAATAAGTCCCGTCAAAAGATTACCTAGAAGTTTTAAGACTTAACAATGTTCGAACGCGTTCCAAGATTTCTGTTATTATTATTTCTTAGTAATAAATATGCAATTAAGCCAAGTCTAAATTTCGTGTAACTCGATGGATGATCGATCATACGAAGGCAACTAAAAATAAAAAGAACTTAATTGATAGATACTTCATTAAACGATAAGAGTTATTTTTCCACTTCATAGTTGCTCAATCACGGCTATTTTTTGAATTAAGTGCCAATGTGATATGAACACGTATAGAAGCAACACCATTCAAACCAAAGCAACACCATTCATAAAATTTATTTTATCTTATACTTTGTTTATGCTCTAGACAAGATAAAGTTATATATAATAGAGATAATTCAAATAAAAATATCTCATGTGGGGACACGAGGGTAAAGGTAAACATAACTTTTTATGTTTACGATATAAAATCTATTTTTCTTGAATAAACAACTTCTTAAATTAATAAAAATAAAATAAATATTAAATATGGATAACATTTAAATTCTCATGTAAAAAAGAGAATTCAAAGTAACAATAATTGTGTTTTTATTTTTCCTATTTTTTTATATATTGGAATTTCTTTTATATTGTAATATATATGTACTTTTTGTATATTTATCACAACATATTAGTATTTTAGGTATAATAGCATAGTTGTTATTTAATAAATTTTAATCGAGGAACAATGGGAGAGAATTAAAAAAAGAAAATAAATAAAAAGAGAGATGAGATAATAATAAAAATAAGTAAATAAAAGTGAAGTAGAAAAATCCATATTATAATTTCGAAGAATGAAGGGGCAAAGGGATTTCTAAGAAAACAGTATCTTCTTTTAGTTGATGTTTAAACTTTACAAAAACGTGAGAAAGTTAAAGCTATTTTTTTTAATCATTTTAAACCACAATTCATATTAAAATTTCATGAAAGAGACATAAAAGTTGAAGCGTTATATTTTTTGAAATATGAAGATAAATGATCATATTTTCTCAGTTAAAACACATAGTTCTTTAGCGTTGTAAGTGGGGAGTTATAATCCCTTGAGGTATAGGGGCCTAGCTCTTTGGTGCCGTCTAGGCATGGGGGATCGTGGCGGAGTTCTTGATTATAAAAAAAATAATCATACTTTCTCTTTCCTATTGGATTTGACATATGTTGGTTGAGCTACATCATTAATGTTTCTGAAGCCATTTTTCCAATTCTTATCATGATCAAAATCATGACTTTGGAATGCATAAATGAACTCCTTTGTCATAAGGTTCAGATCGTACAATTACGGCGAATTGTTTGCTAAAGACTGTCCCGTTTGTGCATTCATGATATACATTTCCCAGTTCATCAACATTAATGCTATCTAACTTTATTATTGTACTTAACTAAGTAATGAATATGATACAGCAAAATCCTCGAGCTTTCACATCTCCTCCCGACTCGAAATCCAGACACCAGATGGAGCCCCACGAGAGATTCCAAGACGGATCGGGTCGATTTACGATGATTTGGGGGCACGTCAAAGTCATCCGTGGATTGAGGACCGGGGGCAAACCCTCATTTTTTTTCTTCTTCCCCCGTCAAAGCGGACTAACCGGATGGGGCCCCCCTCCCACCGTCCAAAAAACCAAGCGACACGGCGGGCGATGCGATGCGATGCGACTCTTCACGGGCACACAAGAGGCGTCCCACGTTGGAAATCGGCATCAATCCCAAACTCAGGACTCTCCCCCTCCCGCCGTGCGCGGAGACTTAACTTGGGACCGCGAGATTCTCCTCTCCGAAATTTCTTCGCACTTGCCAGGAACGAAGAACGCTTCGCAATTCTTCTACCGATTCAACAAATTTCACATGCGTGTCTTTTTCAGAAAAGCGTATCGTGTTTCATGCACTCAATAACGATTCGTCAAGTTACTTAATCGATTGGTTTTGTTGGCCGGCCATCATTTTCTTTTTATCTTTTCTTTTCTCCTTCGTGGGACGGGAGCCATAATACGCGAACCAACGTGTCTTTCCGGAAGGAGATGTACTTTGTTTGGCGTGCTATTGAGCGTCATCATAAGCGTCGTTCATGGAATGATTTTGCCTTTTTCTTTCTACCTAATGTTGTGCGGTCAAAATCTTAAAGAGTGCCCATGATTTCATCGGAACTTATCTGGGACAGGCTTTATCACGATTCACGAGCCTCTCCAATCATCGGATAGCGACTAAACGCGCTCTAAGGATTTGTTTTCATGAAGAAGTCGTCCTTTGCTTGACATTAGCATGTTTTTAGCCCGTAAGAAGGAGTTTCAGTCAACTCTTCTCTCGTCAAAAAGGATCCTTCTTCACTCGTTTTGTGGGGTTTCGATAGGTCCGACGTTGATGTGGTTTTCTTATAGCTAATAATTAGTTTCGGAGATCATGAATTCTTTTCAAGGCTAGATCTGATCTCCTGATTCGACGTTCTAGTAAGGTATCATAGTCAGATTTCGTCTTGCATTAATTTTGCTTGTGAGTCTCTTCGCTTGTTAATTCCACAAGATGCTCTCGGTATGGTTTTTGCACATATGAGATCGAGTGTCCAAAATATCGCTTGTTGCTTGTTTTTAGGGTTTCGCTAGGTTTTTATATTCACGCCGTCTCCTTCTATTTAGCCACTTAAGATTAAAGTCAGACATTCTAACATTTCTTGAGTTAAAAGTATCTATCTATATCTATATGTTTGAGTGGATAATGGAATTTGTCTCACTCTTAAGTTTCTCAAATAATCCCTTTCACACAATAACGAAATGACAGAAAGAGGAAATATTAATCTTTCTCCATGAATTTCCCACTTCCATCAACTTCCTAATATATATCGCTCGTTTTCTCCTCCCCGTACAATCACTTAACCGTATGCATGCAATCGTTAAGATTAGGGGTGAACATAATTTCAGGATAAAATCAAAAATCAACAATCTACATTGGTGAGAACTTGTCCGGTTTCAAGTTCCAAGTTATATAGGGGTAGGTTCCTAGTTAACTTGTTTTGATGGATATGTTTTGGGTTCTAAGTTGATGAAACTTAGAACCTAGAACTTGAAATAGATTTTCGTGTTTTTTCAGTCTATGTCTTTGAACAATCTTACTATATTGTATAGCGTTTGATGATGAATGTATAATCTAAAATCATTTAATCCGAGCTTTCATTTTATAATTGAGATTTTTGCTTTATTAATATCTCATATTTTCGTATGTCTAAATATAAGTTGTGATTAATAGATTGCAGTAACAAGTGATGATTATTAAATATAATGATTTATTAAAATTATTTGATTAATAATACATAGTGGAATTTGAGGTAGACTTTGAAACTAACCCTAGAACCTGTGATAGGATAGATTTAAAATTTTTAAAAAAATAAGAATAGATCCTTAGTTCAAAAAAATTGAGGAACCTATTCCAACAAATAGGCTTCAAGTTCCAAATGGAGTCTATATAGAATCTAAAACTATTCATCTCTAGTTGAGGTGCATTTCATAAGTACTTGGTAAGTTTTTGCGAGTACAAAGAAGCTTGCAAGCTAGACATTACCTAAGAAATCTCGACCTGTCAAATAAATTAATTTCATTCAGGCTTGTAGACTATTGCAAAACTCACCAAATACACGTATTAAGTAAGTTCAACTCATCAAGATGTCTCTGATATAGTCGAATAATGTAATTAATATCTTTATTCAGCTAGCTTTGGGAAAAAATGAGGTATTTTTTTTAGCAAAAAAAAAAATGAGGCATTTATTTATTTAACAAGTGTTTTTAGGATTCCATTGGTCAAATGTCAATATTGGGTTAGCTAAAAGCCTAACGCAGGTGCCTGTTTGGGCTTTCGACATTTTTGAGATGTTATTTTGAGGGTTTAGTGACTTTTTTCTTTTCAATACTGCCCTCACCGATAAATGTGTGTTCCACTTTTGCCCTCAAAAGGTACTGTTCATCGTCTTCCTTGGACTCGCTGGGTCGTCGTTGAGGAGAGAACCTCGTCGAGGTCGAGATCGAGATCGAGGGTCGCACGTGTCGTCGAGCCGCTCGCCGGAGCTGTTATGGGTCGAGGAGGTAGAGGGTCAAGCGACCCAGATCTGGCCCTTCGACCGCGGCTGTGCGACCTCGGCGACCGTCACCTGGGTCGCAGACTGTCGAATGGTGAAGCTTTTCACCTTGCCAAGGTCGCAAATCGCTGAGGGGCTTTAGGGGTGAAGCCCCTAGATCTGCAATCACGTGGGTCTTCACCTTGCTGAGGTTGCAGACGTCATGGTTGCAAATCTTGGCGTCGTGCATCCTCAAAAAACCCTAGATCGACGTTGCAAATCGCCGGTGGAGTTTGTGGTTGACGCTGGTGACAGTCGATGGTCGCCTTCAGTCACCGTCGATGCGGGCTTGTGGTCAACGCCGGCCAAGCTCGCCCAACTCCTTTCCTCTGCCATTGCTCGCCCAGATCTCTTCTTGTTCCTTTTTTTTTTTCACTTCAAATTTGATTTACAAAATAGACGTTCAAAGATACTTGGGAAATGTAAAGCCATTTTTTCAAAGTTGGACCAAACGGAGCATATACTTCGGACTGGATTGCGTGGTATAAATGCAGTCACTCGCATAACTACAGCCCTTTTCCTACAACAAGCATCGAGCCATTGCTTTTCGCCTCCGCCGCCATGCCGGTCCGGGTTAGAATCGAATCCACGTGACGTTCACGCTTCAAGTCCAAGCCCCACCAGATATTTAGGGGCTGTATGGAAACGTTTCGGTTCTTTTTCTCGTTAGGAAATAGAAATAGAAAAAAGTGTTTATGTTTCGAGGAATAATTTTTGAATAAAAAAACACATTTTAAACTTGTTTAGGAAATAAAAATTGAAGTAAACACTTTTGATAAATTTTATTATTTTTTTGTTTCTTTTAATTTTTTAATATTTTTTTATTTTATTTTTCATTTTTTTCTTTTTTTTTTTTTCTTTTTTTGGCCGGTCACTGGAGGAGGCCGAGGCCAGCCCGACGGGGCGCAGCCTCGCCTTGGCGGGCGAGCCGAGCTCGAGCCTCGCCGGGGCCGGATGCTCCGGCGAGGTCGCCGACCCTCGACGGCGTCACCGGCCCTCGACGGCCGGTTGTCGGCCATGGCCGAGGCTGACGACCGACCAAAGAAAAAGAAGAAAAAAAAAGAAGAAAAAAGATAAGAGAAAGAGGAAAAAACGTTTCTTTAAAATCGTTTATGGAATAAAAAACAACTTTTTTTTTTTCTCATTTTTTTCTTTTTTTATTTCGGAAATAAAAAAATAAAAAAAGAATAAAAACGCAACTAAATAAACAAATTGTTGTTCTTTTTTGTTTCCCAGGAACCAAAAAACAAAAGAGGTGTTCAGGAACAAAAATAAGGAACAAAAACATGCAACCTTGAGCGAAATGTCCTACGGACGGATGACCGTTTCTGAGGACAAAACCAGCTCTCACTGACAGATCAGCTGAGGCAGAAGATTGATGAGTTGAACAGTAGCTGCCAAGTCATCGCCGTCGCCCTCGCCGTTGTCGTCTTCTCTGAGTTTCTTTGCATCCTCGGGAAGCTCGATTGGGCCCCGGCCGAGGGATACCCTTTTCGTCTCTTCGCGAAAAGGTTGGAACTTTGCCCGGGCGCCTCGAATTCCTAATGTCCGTGATCCGCGCTCTCCTCTCGTTCGCGCGTTTCTCTTGTCGTTGCGCGTGATGCGGGTGATTTGTATTTCTACGATTGGGGTTGAGTTGCTTCGATGATTTGCTTGGCTTGATTGGATTTGTGCTTCGCCTCGCGTCCTCTGTGCCGGCTGAGGTTCTCCGGGAGAAGTATACAATGTTGAGCGTGTATCAAGGTGGAGATTGGTTTACCAGCTCGAGCGTAGGGTTCCTGTTCCTAATTATGTTTGGGATGAAGCTAATTGCGGATTCGCCATTTCAATGCATGAGTATTAGCTATCCCTTATAATATTTATGGAAGATCTATAACTTTCAATGCATTGGCTATATCGCAGCATGAGTATTATTTTGGAAAGTGAACTGTTTCTTATTTAGTATGCTTAACAAGTATCTGAGATACTCGTTAATAAGATGGTTTTATAAATTTGATTTAGGAGACATATTCAGAAGTCGAAGTCCCACGCAATGCCCACTGTCGTGTGTGCTTTTGTGATGTAGAATGAAGGTTGGACAGAGAAGGGAGACGAGGGACGACCTTCAAGATGTTTAGCCTTTATATGATATGTCCATTTACCCAGATTCATATTGTATTCCCAAAGGGAATTAACCATGGTAGGTAGTTTGCTTGGGCCAAGACCTCATAGGTGCGTTTGGGAGTGGCTTTGCCAAGCCACTTTAAGCACTCAAAGCCCTTTAGGCTAAAATTTGGTGTTTGGGAAATTATTTTGCAAAGATGATTGAGGCAAAGCAGGCCTTTGGAAGGCTGAAAGCCCAAGGCAGGTAGGAGGCTGCCTTGGGCATTCAGCCTTCTCGGAATGCTGAGAGGCCAATAAGTGATAAATTTTCTTCCATAAATATCCTTACTAACATTTCATTTTTCCGGTTTGCCCTCGAATCGTTCACCTTCTTCTTCGTCGAGATTGGCGAGCGAGATCGCGAGGGCCGACGACGCGCTCGACGACGGGCTCGACGGAGGTCGGCGTGAGGCCGGTGTGGTCACGGCAACCGTCGCCGCCGGTGGCATGACATCGGTGACCCTCGGGAGTCGCATCGCGCGGCGAGTTCGCGTAACCTTCGGCGACACGATCATCCGGGTCGCGGAGGTCGCGCGACCCGATCCGGGTTGCGGCGACTCGGGCGACCCGGATCTCGGTCGCGGTGAGGTCGTGCGACCTCCGACTCGGGTCGCCGAGTCACCGAGACCCGGATCCGGGTCGTTTGAGTGGCCACGCCGAGATCGGGTCGCCGGCCTCCGGCGAACCAGATCCGGGTCGTCTGAGTTCGGAGAGGTCGAGGGAGAGGAAGGCGTTCTCACAAGCGACGGCGACGACGGTGAGGGCGGCGTCGGTCGGAGGCGGGGGCAGGGGTGAGACTTGACGGCGGTGGATGGAGCGCGGATGAAGGTGGACTTGTGGTCTCCGGCGGTCGCGTGAGGTCTTGCAACTTGAGACCTCTCGCCGGCGGCGACAATTTCGATCGCCGGCAACCCTACCCTTTGCCGGCCAATCATTTATTTTTTCTTTTTAATTATTATTATTATTATTATTTTTTATAAAAGTCCTTTGTAAATGTAAATTTTTCCAAACACTATTTTGCTTAAAGGTACTTTACAAGGGACTTTTAGATTACAATTTACCAAACGCAATTTACATTTTAGAAAACTCCTTAACCTCAAAGTCCTTTGCATTTTCCCAAAGACTTTCCCCAAAAGTCCAACCAAACGCACCCATAATAGATTAAACTGTAGTTTGTGATAAATAAATACAGAACTTATACTTATGTCATGGCCGATGATTTGAAACTGCAGCACTTGTACATATAAGCTTTTCAGAGTTGCTGTTTCAGCAATTTTCTTGCTAGTTATGTAATATTTTGACCTAGCAACTTTATTCAGTGATGTAGCTTCAGATAGTGATGTTGTTCCCCTTGTGTTTATTTTCTAGTATCCTAAACTTAGGTATAATTTGCTTCACCTGTGAGAATTACTGCCTTAGCCTTGTCCTATCATCCGCATAATGGGTTTTCTCTTTTATTGACTCTTCTCTTCTGGTCATTTGAAAACTTGTACATGCGCATGTGTCGTTATGTCTTTCCAATTGATTATACCTCCAATCTTGCTTCTTGCATTTATGTACGATTTTCCTAACACTTCTTGCCTGGACTGGGGTTTGCATCTCTTTACAGCATGTGCTCAATTCCATTTGCAGATTTCAACCGGTTGGGACTTTGGTGGAATGCAGTGCTGCAGAAGACACCGGTCCCATCTAGAGAGCATACACCAGCTAAAAAGTTCGCCGTCGATGCAAAGGACTGTAAGCTTTATGAGGAGGTTAGTAAAGGTTTCGGTGCCACTGTTTACAGGGCTCTTTGCATTCCACTTCATGAGATAGTTGCTATCAAGGTTTTCCATCTTGAGAAGTGTAATAATAATGATCTGGTACGTGCTCTGCTTTCTCCTTGGTCCGTTGAGATTTTCTTGTTGTATATTCTCATTCCAAGTGGCTTTGGTACCTTTTCGACAGTAATTGTATTGTACTTTAAATGTGATATAACAGGATGGAATACTTTGCAGCATGATTTCAGCTTCCTTCACTTTTTTTTATGAATTCATTTTGCATGCGTAGAAACCATGATAATAAGGTTTTTTTTTGGGGGACAGAATGGGTAATGAGTTCTTGTTTGTCTACTTTTGCTGCTAATCTCTGTCTAGACTGATTATTTTGGTAGCTATCAAGGTTCTCCACGGGATTGACTTTTACTTTCAAGTTTGACTTTTGCTTTTGCTTTTAGTGTTTGAGATTCACATTTTATATAATACTAAGCACCTCTTATCTTTAAAATACCTGCATATAAACATCTAAGGGCATATTAGAATCATCTGAATTTTTTAGTTTATAAACGCATTATTAATATTATTATTATTATTATTTTAAATTGGTAAGAAAATGAATTGAGCACTGCTTCAAAAATGCCAACGCAAACTAGCCGTAATTTTTTACCAAAAAAAAAAAAACTGGCCGTAATTGGGTGGTTAAACTAGAATAAGAAGAAGAAGGAGGTTTCGTTTGATTATCTTCTGGTACCTCTTATATATGACTAGCCAAACCATACAGATGTGTACACCTTGTGTTGGTCATTAATGACATAATAAGCACATAATCATGTATCGGTGTGGTGAAAAATCAGAATGAACATAAGATGTGATTAGGCATATACAAGTAGATTTCGTTATTAGGTGAATCTAAAGAGTCCATGGGCATCTGATGCCAAGATAGACATATCAATAATGCAGCAAGGATCAAATTCATTAGGCATTTGACGTATTATGACATGTCAAAAAATGGAGGTATTAGTTGCATAAATGTTCCAAATAGAACTACTTTTGTTTATATATCTTTTACTCTTCAAAATAATTTTTATTTTGCAAAGGTAGAATATGTCCAATTGAAAGGCATACAAGTGTGTGCGCTGAAGTCATAAAAACCATGCAAGAGAGCCTGAATGCTCTTGAATAATACCCGCTCACCTCCAAGTTGTTTTCATCTGGACTAACTTTGATCGCGGGGAGTAGAGCTTTTCTTTTTCCCTTTTGTCACTTCATTACCTCTGAGCAGATAATTAACAGCTTGAGATGAAATGACATTTGGAGTAATCTATTTTTTTCTTTGCTATGTGAAGACATGTTTGAGCCCAGAAGATGTTTTAAGTTTAAAGTTATTGAAAACAGGTTTCCTTATGTACTTAAAACAGTTTTCTCTTTTTATAAGATTTGGCTTATGTTTTAAAGACAAGTGATGAACTGTAATTTCAATTGCAAAATCTAGTTTAAGAAATAAATTTTCTATATATTTCCTTCAACATTAAAAAAATCGAAGTCAATATTCTAAAATCTCTTTTTTACCATTTCATGCATCTTTCTCACGACTTTACATGGGATGGTATCCAGCGAGAGGTGCAGATGATGAGTTTGATTAATCATCCAAATCTATTACGTGCATATTGCTCCTTTTTTGTTGGCACGGCCTTTGGGTTGTCATGCCATACATGAATGGAGGATCCTGTCTTCACATTATGAAATCTGCTTACCCAGAAGGTCTTGAAGAGCCAGCTATTACCACTTTGTTGCGCGAGGTTCTCAAGGCACTTGTGTATCTCCATGCTTATGGACATATTCATAGGGATATGAAGGTATTGCTGTTGGCACTGTCTTTTCTGATCCAATACATATGTATATATATATTAACATACCGTTCTTATGTTATTAATATTCACCCACATGATGCAGGCAAAGAATATATTAATTGATACCGATGGTGTGGTCAAGTCAGCAGATTTTGGAGTGTCAGCATGCATGTTGGAAACAGGAGATAGACAACGGTCCAGAAATCCTTTTGTTGAACCTCCATGCTGTTAAATTTGTCTCTAAATTGTTGTAATGCCATGTGATGTATGATCACATTTTGCAAAACAAATGCATTTTCAGCAGTATGATTTATTATCATAAACTTAACTGCCCTTTATCATCTCAGGATGGCTTCCTAAGGTCATTCAGCAATTACACGGAAATTGACTTTAAGTGAGTGCATTGCTAATGTCTGCAGCCCCCTCTTTGATGTTCCCTCTGTTTCTAATGCCTAAAGTTGATTTCTTTTATGGTTGAACTTAAGTTAATTGTTTTTTTTCATCTAACAGAGTAGACATCCGGCCTTTGGAATAACAGCACTTGAACTTGCGCATGGGCATGCCCCAATTTTCAAATATCCGCCAACGAAAGTAAACCATTTTTTGCTTTTGAGACTGGTGGACATGGACTGGATGTGGTCTTTAGCTTTTCTTCCACATTTAACTCTTTCTGTAGGTTCTGCTGATGACCTTACAAAATGCACCTCCAGGCCTGGACTACGAGAGAGATAAGAGATTTTCCAAGATGTGTTTATCTAGAAGAAATGATGGTTGCATACCAAATCATTGTAGTGACATCTCTGTGATCATGTCTGGTTCTAACGGTGCATTACCACGCTAGTCTTTCAAAGAGATGATAGCCACTTGTGACGTCCTTTTGCACCTTCTTCCCCACTCGAGCGCCTTCCTCCACTGGGTGATCACTTTCAGATGCTGAAGGTCTCGCGCTCCTAACTTTGGCAATCTATAGTCAGTTGTGTCATGAGGCCTTTCCCATGCAAGCGTGCATCTGCTCTGACGTTTTTCGGATATTTCAGGAGGCACAAGAAACTGATCTTCTCGTTCAGAATTAAGGCCCTCTATGAAGACAAGGAGCAGTTATCGCAGGCAAGGACCATGGCTTCCCTATGCAATGAAGCAAAAGGTGGGATAGCATGCAACATGTTCCGGCCAGAACGCGGAACAATTCAGCACATCGCCTTCTGGGATTGTTTGTCCGGACTTGACAAAAGTCGAAAGTAATTTTCTACTTCCCTGTCTAGCTCTACAGTAATGTTCAAACTTCAGAAAAATTACGGAAAAACCACATGTTATTGTATGTATCAATATTAATATGCTACGAAAGTTTCGAGTGCTCATTATAAAAGAGAAGTCAAAGTGCGCGCACCTTTATCAATCTCCCTCTCCCTCTCCCTCCCCCGCTCCCTATGTTCTTCAAAAAAAGGACGTGTTAAACTTTTCTCCATTAATTTCCCACTTCCATCAACTTTGAATATACGTCGCTCATTTTCTTCTCCTCGTATAATCACTTGACCTGTAAGAACGCGGTCGTTGAGATGCATTTTGGAAGTACTTGGTAAGTCACCACAAGTACAAAGAAGGTCGCGAGGTGAATATTACCGAAGAAATCTTGACCCACCAAATAAATGCAATCTGTTCAAGTTCGTAGACTATCACGGAACTTACCAACTATGTGCAGCAAGTAAGATCAACCCATCGAGATGTCTCTCATATAGTCAAATATTATAATGGGTTAATATTATGAAAAACTCTAAACTGATACATATATGGCAAATTTATCTTAAACTAATTTTTTTCACCACCAAAAATCCTATCAAAAATCATAAACTAGTTCGAGATTTTACTCTACTAATTTTGTGATATCAATCCAATTTGAAGGGCATATTTGTAAAAAAATATACAAGTTTGAGATTTTTGATTGTCAAAAAGATTAGTTTGAAATGAATTTATTACAAGAGTATTAGTTTTAGGGTTTTTGCGGTCACATGGAATAAATATATCATAGATATTCCAATTCAGGATTCTTCATAACATTAATCCTAATATAATTCCATCTTTATATATCGTATTGAATTTCATTGCAAAATGTAGTCATTGATACAACTAGAGATCATTTCTACAACGAGCATCTCGGGCCATAGCTTTTCGGCCACCCCTTCGTGCCCTCCAGCCTCTGCCGCCGCCGCCGCTCGCGGCTCGCTCTCCTTCCCTCGACCCCCTCCTCACAGTGAATAGCTGGTCCGGGTCAGAATCGGATCCACGTGAGGTTCACGCTTCAAGTCCAAACCCCGGCAGATGTCTAGCGAAACGTCCTACAGGGCCAACGCTCGGGCCCCAACCCAAAGGCACAAAAAAAAAAAGAAATTCCCTCCGGCCCAGCACTAGCCGCGGGCTACCGAGACCGGGCCGGACCGGGGAAGGGCCCAGTGGGAAAAGGGGCCGTTCCAGGCCCGCTTTCGGGCAACCCGGCGTCGGCGCCGAATCTGACCGCCATATCCAGCCTTCCGTTTCCGTTTAAGGAGAAAGCGTCTCGAGAAAGGAGGGGAACTTTTTATCTCCTCCGAGGTTTCTGGGTCTTCTTCTTACAGCCGGGGGGAGAAAAAACGATTCGACTCATTGACTGCAGAATCGACAGTTAAATGGTTAAAGACCAATACCCACGTTCCACATTTATTGCTGTCCTCGCACGTGAAAGAGAGAGAGAGATCCGGTGGAGATTTGATTAGATTATATGAGATATGAGATATATATGGAACGGACGGGTGATGGTTTCTGGGGACAAAGCCAGCTCTCACTGACTGATCAGCTGGGGCAGGAGATTTCTGGAGGAGTTGAATAGTAGCTACCAAGTCGTCGCCGTCGCCGCCTCCGAGTTTCTCTGCATCCTCGGGAGGCTCGATTCGCCCCGGCCGAGGGTTACCCTTTTCCTCTCTTCGCGAAAAGGTGGGAACTTTGCCGCCGGCGCCTCGAATCCCTAGGTCCGTGATCTGCGCTCTCCTCTCGATTCGCGAGTTTCTCTTGTCGTTGTGCGTTGATGCGGGTGATTTGTATTTCCCCCGATTGGGGTTGAGTTCTTTCGATGACATGCTTGGCTTGATTTGGATTTGTGCTTCGCTTCGTGTCCTGTGTGCCGACTGAGGATCTCTGGGAGAGGTGTACATTGTTGAGCGTGTATTGCGGATGAGATTCGTGTACCAGTTCGAGCATAGGGTTCCTGTTCCTAATTATATTCGGGATGAAGCTAATTGCGGATTCGCTGTTTCCTTACAGTGAGCATGCTCAATTGGAGCCAGTTCATGCTAGTCGATTTTTTTCGCGATGTACTTGAGACTTAGCATTGTATATTCATACCAAGTAATTGCCAGGTTTCGTCTTTTTAAGTGCACCGACTTTAAAGAGAATTCGTTTTTGATGTCCAAGACTCTTCTGGCATGTGAAGGAGATTGTGTCTGATGCATAAGTCAAGAGTTGGGAGCCAACTCCAATGCTCAATGCAATGCACTTCTTTTAAGGGGTACTTTACCTAGTGTGTCGAGCTTGGTGTCATGGTAGATATCAAATTTGTGGAGCCTCTCAGTGTGGAGGCCATTCAGATCCTGCATTCTTTGTCACCATGGGTTGATGGTGCTTGACATATTGGTGGCTAATCCAATGTGTCATCATCCATGGCTTTCAGAATTGCACATTGAACGGATTGATACCCGTGAGGCACTGACTAGTGTGCCAAGAACATCGTAGCAACACAATGAGTTTGTGAGTGAGGTCCAAGCCTCACGAGGAGGGGGATAGTTGAGGAGGTAAAGGCACTGCAAGCACAAGCATGAGAATATCCTTAGGCAGTGCAAGTGAACTCATGTATTGGTAGTGTGGACCTGAAAATGATTAGACTTGTTGGAAGATATCAGATAACATGACATTTAGGTGACAAAAGGCTATTGTACAAATAGTTGGTCAATCTAACAATTTTATAAAATTTTGTTAACAATTTTGCCAAGTGCACTTGTTAAGCAACTATTAAGGAAAATTTGCAACTTTCAATGTGTTGGCTGTCTCATGGCATGAGTATTGTTTTGGAAAGTGAATTGTTCCTTATTTAGTATGCTTAACAAGTGCCTGGAATACTCATTAACAAAATGGTTTTATGAATTTTGATAATTTTTTTAGGAGGCATATTCAGAAGTTCAAGTCCCAGACAATGTCCACTATTTTCTGTGCTTTTTTGATGTAGAATGAAGGTTGGACAGAGAAGGGAGATGACAAACGGCCTTCAATATAGTTAGCCTAATGATGATATGTCCATTTGCCCAGATTTAAAGTATATTCCCAAAGGGAATTACATCTGCCTAATGGTTGGGCAGACTATGGTAGGTAGTTTGCTTGGTCCAAGACCTCATAGTAGATTAAACTGTAGTTCTTAATGTATAAACACCGAAGTTAAAACTTATGTCATGGCTGATGACTTGAAACTTCAGCACTTGTTCATATAAGCTTTTTAGAGTTGCTGTTTCAGCAATTTTCTTGCTAGTTATGTAATATGTCGACCTAGCAATTTTATACAGTGATGTAGCTTCAGATAGTAATGTTGTCCATTTTGTGTTTATTTTCTAGTATCCTAAACTTAGGTATAATTTGCTTCACCTATGAGAATTTCTATCCAATTCTTCTTTTATTCATCAAGTTTATCTAATCCCATCGAGATTACTGCCTTAGCCTTGTGTTATCATCTGCATGATGGGTTTTCTCTTTTATTGACTTCTCTTCTGGTCATTTGAAACCTTGTACATGTGCATGCATTATTATGTCTTTCCAATTAATTAAACCTACAATCTTGCTTCTTGCATTTATGTATGATTTTCCTAACACTTGTTGCCTGGACTGGGGTTTGCATCTCTTTCCAGCATGTGCAGTCTCTTCCTCTTCTCAAAGTAAGAGAAATCCTAGGCACTCTTTACACTTTGTATATAATTCCTGAGACAAGCCAGTGATTTTAGGATTGGATGATTGTGCATACCATATGAATTGCTCGGTCTGTAATCGTTTTAATGGAGTCACCAGAAGCTTTTGTTTCTCTATGCTGAACAAAGGAGCCATGCTTCGGAATTGGAAGAAACCCCACAATTTGACGCTTTGCTATTGAGTCTACGTATTGTGCGTCTTCTTCAAAAAGTAGGTTTATGGTCCAAAAGAAACCATGGAGCATACACAAGATAAAAAGTTCCCTCTCAATGCAAAGGACTATAAGCTCTATGAGGAAGTTGGTGAAGGTGTCAGTGCCACTGTTTACAGAGCTCTCTGCATTCCACTTAATGAGATAGTTGCTATCAAGGTGCTTGATCTTGAGAAGTGTTATAACAATCTGGTATGTGCTCTGCTTTCTCCTTGGTCTGTTGAGATTTTCTTATTGTATATTCTCATTCCAAGTGGCTTTGGTGCCTTTTCGATAGTAATTATATTGTACTTTAAATGTGATATAACTGGATGGAATACTTTGCAACATTATTTCAGTTTCCTTCTCTTATTTTTATTAACTCATTTTGCATGCATAGAAACCATGCTAATAAGTATTTTTTTTGTTTGGATAGAATGGGCAATGAGTTCTTACTTGTCTACTTTTGCTGCTAATCTCTGTCTAGACTAATTAGTTTTGGTAGCTATCAAGGTTCCACATCGGATTGACTTTTAATTTCGAGTTTTGGCTTTTGCTTTGCTTTTAGTGTTTTGAGATTCAAATTTTATCTAATACTAAGCACCTCTTATCTTTAATATACCTGCATATAGACATATAAGGGCATTTATAATCAATTGAAATTTTTAGTGTATAAACTCATTTTTATTATTTTTTAAATTGGTGAGAAAGTGAATTGAGTGCTGCTTCAAAAAAAGGGGTGCAAACTGGCCCTAATTGGGTGGTTAAACTAGAAAAAGAAGAAGAAGAAGGTTTCGTTGCATCATCTTCCGGTACCTCTTATGTATTACTAGCCAAACTATACAGAAGTGTACACCTTGTGTCGGTCATTAATGACATAATAAACACATATTCATGTCCTGGTGTGGTGAAAAATTAGAATGAACATAAGATGAGATTAGGCACATACAAGTAGATATCATCAATAGGTGAAGCTAAGAAGTCCATAAGTATCTGATGCCAAGATAGACATATTAATTCAGTAGATGTTTTGGTGTATTTACAAAATGTGTCAAAAGAGAGAGATATTAGTTGCATAAAAGTTCCAAATAGAGCTATTTTTCTTTATATATATATTTTACTTTAGTTTAGACCATCTACTTTTGCATGTCCAATAACTTTTTTTTGATCATGTATACCATTCAACATAATTTTTATTTTGCAAAGGTAGGATATGTCCAATTGAAAGACATGCAAGTGTGTGTGAGTGAATCTTGGAGTCATAAAAACCATGTCGAAATCATGGTGGGTTGGGGGTGGGGAGAGAAAAGGAAGAGAATAGAGGGGGGGGGGGATTGTACATTGATTGCGATCATGTGAGAGAGCTGAGTCCTCTTGAATATCAGCTGCTAACCTCTAAGACATTTTCATCTGGACTAACTTTGATAATGCGGATTGGGGCTTTTCATTTTCCCTTTGTCACTTCATTAGCTGTAAGTGGATATGTAAGAGCTTGAGATGAAATGACATTTGGAGTAGTCTATTTTCTCCTTTGCCATGTGAAGACATGTTTGAGCTCTGAAGTTGTTTTGAGTTAAGTTTAAGATTATTGAAAACAAGTTTCCTCATGTACTTAAACAGTTTTCTCTATTAAATAAGATTTGTCTTACATTTTAAAGACAAGTGATGAACTGTAATTTCTGTTGCAAGATATATTGTCAGAAATATATTTACTATTTAATTTCTTCAACATTGAAAAAATTGAAGTAAATATTCTAATGATGATCTCCTTTTTTCCCACTCGATGCATTATTTTCATGACTTTGCACAGGATGGTATCCGGCGAGAGGTACAGACAATGAGTTTGATTAATCATCCAAATCTATTGCATGCACATTGCTCCTTTACTGCTGGCCACAGCCTTTGGGTTGTCATGCCATACATGGATGGAGGATCCTGTCTTCACATTATGAAATCTGCTTACCCAGAAGGTCTTGAAGAGGCGGCTATTTCCACTTTGTTGCGGGAGGTTCTCAAGGCACTTGCATATCTCCATGCTCATGGACATATTCATAGGGATGTGAAGGTGCTTTGCTTGCTATCCGCACTGTCTTTTCTGATCCAGTTCATATGGCTTTTTTTCTATATTAACGTACTGTTCTTATGTTATCAATACTCACCCACACGAATGCAGGCAGGGAATATATTAATCAATTCCAAAGGTGTGGTCAAGTTAGCAGATTTTGGAGTGTCAGCTTGCATGTTTGATACGGGAGATAGACAACGGTCACGAAATACCTTTGCTGGGACTCCATGCTGGTAAATTTGCCTCTAAATTTTTGTAATGCAATGTGACAGTCTGATGTATCATCACATTTTGCAAGGCAAATGCATTTTCAGCAGTATGATTTATTATCATATACTTAACTGCCTTCTACTCTCAGGATGGCTCCTGAGGTCATGCAACAATTACACGGATATGACTTTAAGTGAGTGCAAGCTATTGTCTACAACCCTCTCCTTTTTATTCCCTTTGTTTCTAATGCCTAAAGTTGATTTTATTTGTGATTGAACTTAAGTTATTTTTTGTTTTTCTTCAACAGAGCAGACATCTGGTCCTTTGGAATAACAGCACTTGAACTTGCGCATGGGCATGCCCCATTTTCCAAGTATCCGCCAATGAAAGTAAACCTTTTCTGGCTTTTGAGACTGGTGGACATGGACTAGATGCGGGCTTTAGCTTTTCTTACACCTTTAGCTCTTTCTGTAGGTTCTGCTGATGACCTTACAAAATGCACCTCCAGGCCTGGACTATGAGAGAGATAAGAGATTTTCAAAGGTGTGTCTATCCACACAAAATGATGTTGCATACCAAATCATTGTAGTTACATCACTGTGATCGTGTGTGGTTCTAATGGTGCCTTACTTTATTAGTCTTTCAAAGAGATGGTAGCCACTTGCTTAGTGAAGGACCCCAAGAAACGTCCTACTTCAGAGAAGCTTCTGAAGCACAGTTTTTTTAAACATGCCCGCTCTGCCGACTATCTAGCTCGAACCCTGGTCCAGGGCCTTGCTCCACTGGGTGAGCGCTTTAAAAAGCTGAAGGTCTCTTACTCCTAACTTTGGCAATCTATAGTCTGTTGTGTCATGTGGCCTTTCCCAAGCAAGTGTGCATCTGCTCTGATGTTTTTCGGTTATTCAGGCACAAGAAGCCGCTCTTCTTGTTCAGAATAAAGCTCTCTATGAAGACAAGGAACAATTATCTCAGGTAAGGACTATGGCTTTCCTGTGTAATAAGCAAAAGGTGGGATCGCATGCAACATGATCTGGCCAGAATGCGGAACAATTCAGCGCATTACTTTTTGGGGTTGTTTGTCCAGACTTTTCAAAAGTCAAAATAACTTTTTTACTTCGCTGTCTAGCTCTACAGTAATATTCAAACTTTGGAATATTATGGAAAAACTACATGTCATTCTATGTGTCAATATTAATGTGCTATGAATGCTTCAAGTGCTTATTGTAAAAAAGAAGTCAAGTGCGTACACCACAAGATTTACAGTAAGTAAATAGTCCAAACTAAACATCATTCCAAACAAATATGCAATAAGTTTCCAAAGATTTGCTTTGAACTGAATATGATGAAAAGGTGCTTGAGTGGTTCTTGAAATGGTTTTTGTGCATTTGTGCTTAAGGAGATCTTTTGTGCCCTTTGGACAAGTTCATGGTTTAAAGTAAAAGAAATGTACATTACTTAAAAGATAGATAAAACAGTGGCTGGACTTAAATCCTGTTTCCTTTTTTATAAGTAGGTAAATCATGAATGAGCTATTGCTTTAAACTGATGTAGTTTTCCCACTCAAAACTCGATTGTGCACCCTGCTGCATATGAGAATCTTGGAGGTTAATTAAGTTGTTCTAAATGTTCAAGGACCATTTGACTAACTCGTCTAAAATTTTAGAGGCTGTTTGTACACTCATGACTTGTGAGTAATGAGTAGTCAATGACCTGCATGCAAAATTTTCATTAATACAAATGAGAGGGCTGAAGGATAGCTTATTGCAACCAACAGGGACTGAATGGCTTAAGTATTGCTTATGCACATTTTTCTTTCCTTTTCTTTTAATTCCCCACTTAAGTGATGCTTGAATGGTGGTCTTGTATTTCAACCTTAGTAAGTTGGTGAAGAAGGATTTGCTAATTCATCTATGCTGCTATACATGCAGCACTGCAAAATACTTATTTAATAGTTTCCCTGGCTTAGATGCTTGCTCTTTTGTTGCAATGGTTTACTACAAATTACTTGTTTGCTGCAGCAAGAATACATAAGAGGAATTAGTGCATGGAATTTCAACCTTGAAGATCTGAAATGTCAGGCTGCCCTTGTGAGTATTTTATTTCTTGTCCACTGTCTATATTAGTGATTACTTAAAATAAGGTTTTTAATTGCTAAGAGACTTATTTTCTTGACATGTGGTAATGTCAGATTCAGGAAAATGATGATGTCCCAAATATTGAAGACTCTCATGCATCCATAAAACAGAAGGAGAGACATGATGGTTCTGGGAGACTCACTGAGAGAATGTCACCTGAGATGGTCAACCATTCAAACACTGCATCTGGTCGGGAGGTATCACCTTTTCTGCTGTGTATACATGTGATCATGGTGCTTTCAACTATTTATTGTAAAATGGTTTTCTTTTGAAAATTATCAGGAGCTCCCTTAGCTACTTTCTCCTGATAAATATTATTAACCTTTTGTTCCAGGACGCTTTAAATGATCTTCATGATTTGAAGAGCTCACTTGCTTCATTTCCTATGAAACCACTTCAAGCACTCAAGTATGATTGCTTTATCTTTATTCTTTTTCACTCTCCTTCATGTTCATTTTCCTTCCCCTGTCAATCTCCATGCAGCTCATGTTTTCCTGAGTATTCATATGCCTTCTCTCCCAAGAAATTAAGTGCCATTGCTTCTCAGCCTGATGAAATTATCTTGCTTTGTACTTGTTGTTTTCCATGCATTCATTTTGGTCATAAAAATTATTAACTTTTGATGCAGAGAGTGTTTTGATGTTGGTGAGGATGATGTAAATACAAGTCCTAGCTGGGATGATGCTCGATTAGATTCTAATGAACAGCTTCCCACGAAATCCTCACCGAGAGCTGTCCATCAGGATACCGGTAAAAATGACGACAATAACGATGATGATTTTGCACGGAGTAGCTCTTTACTGCGTCGGGAGATTCCAAGTCATAAGAAATTCTTAAGTGGTCCATTAATACAGGATACTGTCGCCTCTGCTAAGAAGATGATGGACAATGGGGACAGGTAACTTTTGCTAACTTGAACCTATTTCTTTTCCTTTTTTCCTTTTGCTAAAATCCTAATTTTTCAATGCTCAGCTTATGGGAAATAATAGTGGGGAGCACATAGAGGCATTTGTATGAGTTGTTCTATTGCATGTGTCGGTTTTGGGAAATAGTAGAAGGGAATGCATGGATGCATTCATATGAGATGTTTCTATTCTTCTGAGAAAAGAAAATATTACATTGCCTTTTGTGGCAGCCTTTCTCAGGCGTAGATTCCCCCCCTTTTTTTTTAGAAAAAAAAAAGGCCTGATGCTTGTGTGCTGGAGCCTTTATATGTGGTTGATTTGGTAGGGGATTGGTGAGATAATTCTGACACTATTCCACATCTTATTGAAGTCATGTATGTGAGGGGACTCCTTAGGGACAACACGGTATGATGCTAATCAAGGATAAGGTGACACATACTGGTTTAATGATGGCCTCAAGATCTTGCAGAAGATATTAGTGCTTAAGAAAAGACAGGTATAAGTTATGGAGGAGAAAACTTCTATATCCTGTGCAGGGTATGCAGTATGTAGGACTTGAAACTGAAAAGGATCTTGGTTTTGCTGGCTGTGATGCTTCATAGTACTCTTAAGATTTGAAAGTAAACCACCCCTAACAAACTTCATTCCCTGCTCGTTTGGGTGAACTATTGAGAGAACATCTGCATGGCTACAGCATGGTGTGAGAAAGATGATTTTCATAATATCTGTTTGTAAAGCATGAAATTTATCAAGTTTGGTTCTTTAAATGCGATCTCAGGGACCATTTGCAACCAAAATATCAATCTGAGCGAAACTATAGTGGGCCTCTGTTGTATCGTCAAAGGAAAGAGACTAATTCTTTGTCACCTGGTAAGTTATGGTGGTTTCGAGCTCTTGTTATGATAAATGATAGTTTTTCCAGGCAGGTGAAGAGAATCAGTTTTATTGATTGTAATCTCTAATGTACAGCTGAGGACATGTCAGAAGGAGCAGTTATCCAACGTAGGGGCCGTTTTAAGGTCACTTCAGCAGATGTTAGTCCTAAGGTAATTGGTTGTCATCTCTGGTCCCAACTTGGCCTTTTATTTTCTTAATTGTTAGAAAGAGTTGGTTTTTCCTAATCCGCTTAAAACCTGAGTTGATCTTGTCACTTTATCTGCCTATTTATCTGCAGCTCAAATGTTTACTATCTCGAATTGAAGTTTCAGATTAAACACTCACTCCCCTGTTCCCATCTTGCAAAAGTTTATAGCTTGTGAAACTCGTAACATCCAAATTCATGCAGTTCCATGATACTCGGAGCAGAAATCCTTAAAACTAAGTCTTTATGGCTCAATAACAACTTTCTCGGTTGTCCCCCATTCAGGGTATGATGAACTGCTCCTCTGGCCTAGCATGTGGTGGTTCATCCAGTCCAATGACCCCAAACTTGGCAGCCGCCCTTCTCCCTTCATTGCAGTGCATTTTGCAGCAGAACATCATGCAGAGGGTATTTGTCTACTTGTGCTATGCTCTGATTTGTCTTCTATAATTTTGTTAGTTGCTAAAAGAATGAAGTGCATGACAGGAAGAAATCACTAAGCTTATCAAATATGCGGAGCAAATTTCTGGTACAGACCTCATTGGTGAATACTTTGTATTTTATTCCGTAGGTATCTGCTTCTCATTTAATGTGAAACAGGTAATCAAGGGGACTTGGCTGAGGTGGGCACCAGCAATCCTCTGCAGGTACAGGTCATCTCCTTGTCTTAAGACGTGCAAGAATCACAGTTCCCATGTAGTTTCTAAACTGTAATTTAAGGGCAAATCTCAGTTTTAAGAACTTCGAAGCTACAATTTTTGGTGTTAAAGACTGCCACCAGCCTGCAATGGACAAAGCATGTCATCTGATATGCACTTGAAATATCATTTGATTCCCAATAGGATTTTGCTTATCACCTGAAAAGGAACTGGAGTTGCTAGAGAAAGGGAGTGTTACCTCTAATCAGAAGGTTATGGGATTGCTCTGTAGTAAAAATCGGCTCAATTTTTCAGGGCGGACTAAATGGCTTGCACTGAAAAAGCCTTGTACCTTTCATTTTGTCAATTTCCAAGTTAACCTTTGAATTGACTAGGCCACCATCTTTGTCATCCATTACTTTGTTTACCTTTTCCTTTTGCTTTCCCATTTTGAAGGTCATATAATATGCACTAGCATATATAAGATGCCATTTAGTTTGATACTGCAATAAATCTCTGACTCACAGGTATCTTGTTCTTCTATGAGAGAAAAAGAATTGCAATCCCAGTTTGCCCATCTGCAGCAATGGTATGTTCGTATTTCATTTATCTGTCACAAATTTTCTTGTAGCTGCTCATAGATAGTGTATTTGCTTAAAATGTTTTTCTGTAAAATCACTTTGTGGATAACAGTGTCACCAGCCTTGTTGAGGAGTTGCAGAACCTGAAACTGAAAAATGCCCAGGTGAGAAACTTAGTTGAATACAGCGTGACCTCTATAACATCAGAACCTTCGTATTGTGACCTCTCTTGTTCCAAGAGTTTTTCCTTTCAAATCAAAGCACTGCATTGTGCTCTGTACCTGTCATCGTTTGTGATTATTGACTTACGACTGTTAGGATGTTCCAAAACGCCCACTTGCTGAAATGTACTCTTCCTGTTTCACCATATAATGTACCGTTTTCACCGAGTTATGATCTGGCTTTACAGTTGGAGAAGCAGATGAATGCTTTGACAAACCGAGACAAGAGGATAAGAGGAATGACCAAAGCATGATGCTGTTCGCAGCTTCAACTTATTCTTTAACGGCAACAGTTTTGGGTGATCAGCAAGTGACCGGCGCCTCATTCCCTGATTGTACATGTACTCTTCCCACCCACCAAAGTTTTGAGACGTATTTCCTCGAGTTGCCGCTTGTACATGTAAATTTATTAAAAGATACGGCAGATACATCCCTCTGTCTCCGTAATTAAGTTTGTTCTTGCTCCCTACTCACAATACGGAATTCCCGCTTGTAGACAGTTGCCAGTCGGTCATGATGCAATTGAATTAATTCCTTGTAATTTGTTTCCACATCACCCTTTTATGTTTTATCTGTGACTTTTGTCGAGAAGAGCTCTCTTTTTATTGCAAATCAGACCTTCTGAGTAATAGACATTCTAAGAATGGGATCTGCTGCCCTTATATTTGAAAGGTATTCGTACCTTGAAATTCAGTCGAGGATGACGGGGGTGGGGGATGATGTGCCAGGCCTCATATTGGGCAGTCATGGTTGGTTATGAGCACTGTATGTCCAGTGCACATTCAAACATTGGGGGGCGGGCACGAGCCAAATGTATTGGTATTGATTCTGACCACGAACATATCAAACGACGATCTGTTATTATTGCTTTGTAATTATATTTCCTGGCCGCTTATTGAAGCTTTTGCCTCAGTATATCTGTCCTGCTTCCTACCCTGGCTTTTGGAACCTGCATAATGCTTAACAGAGTAGGCGAACAGCTGCCATGAACTCCTGACTAGGCGTAAATCTGCTCCCGATGATCAGTCTCATGTCAAGAGCAAAATGGGAAAAGTATACTATCAGTGTCATAAGTTGTGTACGGCGCTCACCTTGGTGCCAAAAGTTTCGATTGGATCATTTAAGTGTCAAATCTTAGGAAAAACGATCACTTCGATGCCACCGGCGAAAGATTCCAGCCAAAATGATTATGTGGCTTTTTAAAAAAAAAAAAAAAATCGACAAGGCCTTTAAATGATGTCGTTTTCGGTTCTCCTTAAGAAAACGACGTCGTTTTGTCATCCTACATGGATGGCCTCACAAAAACGACGCCGTTTAACTCATTTGGAGATTTTTTTTTATTTTTTTATTTGGGGATTGAAATTAGGATTTTTTTGTCATTGCTCAGCCTCTGCCGTCGCTCGCTCAGCCGCCATTGCTCGGCGTTGTTCGAACGCCCTCGATGGCACACGGGGGAGCACTAGGGTCGTCGAAGCCTAGGTATTGAAAGACGCAGGCCAAGCACTTGTCGGGGAGATCGAAGATGGAGAGGGAGACATCAATGGCGGTGTCACGACCTCTTTTTTTCCGTTCGGGGAAAAAGAAGAAGGTTTAGGGGTATTGGCCTAAAGAGGCGGACCAATGGCCCTAGACAGGCGCAGGCTCCCCAAGCCCATACTCGCGCGACGTTGGATTCGTTTTTAGTTCTTAACAATTTATGTAATTTTAGAAGTCGCCACTAGCCTATTGGGGTCGCCTAGAAACCAATCAAGACACGGGAGTGTTGTCTCGATTCCTACACAACCAGATATTTCTAGGAACGGAGACTTATTTACGCTAATGTTTCTATTAGCGCCCTTGCGGTACCACTAACTTGAAAGGTTGTTCATCTAAATGGCCACACAATCTTGATTACCAATTATAATCTTTATAAAACCGCTAAGCGTCCATGCAAATGTTTTTTGTAGGTTTGTTTTCCTTAATGTCTAAACTAATCCTAACATAATTTAGAAGAAAAATTTACACTCAAATTAATGAAAAGCGGTGCGCAAGTAAATATCTAAGAAATTGAAATGATTTGAAAGTAATGCGGAAAAAGAAAGACCCGATACAAGTCGGGCAAATAATATACATGGCCTTATCACGCCTTAGACAGGACCCACAAATAAATGGAAATATAAATATGCATGAAATTACTCTAAATAATTGTAATCTACACAAAATAGATTATTTATAAAAATGGTTATAAAATACCAAAATAGCATTAAATTAGGAAAATGACCTTTTAAAATTAGGAAAAATTCATATATGTCATTTATATCCTAATTTGATGCTTTCTAACATTTTTTGATATTTTTGAAATTTTCATATTTTTCTCTTTTTTCAATTATTTTTTTTTTAAAAAAATAATAATAATTCCTTAAGCCGGTCTATGCTAACATGGAGTAGCACAGCACATGAATATCACAATAATCAAGCTCAAATCAACCGTTTCAAGATCGAAGTTTAGTTTGGGCATTTTGTCGAACGCTTGGTGTGCATTAAACTAGCCCCAATAGCCTCATCGAGCCATGTTTGCGGCCTTCAATCTCAACGCATGAGCAATATTATGTGGAACTAAAACATCAAGGTTAAACTACCACATGCAAGGAGTAAGATTAGATAGAAATCACAGCTTAAAACACACGAAAACCAAGCTGGAATCGTCATCAAATATGCGGGTTTGATCTGATTTTACAAATCTGGGTTTAAACCCGGGTCAGGCAAACAGGTTGAATGCCCATATTCAAGCCCCGACACCCATCACATACGAGATCTAAGGGAAATATTACTTGATCCGAATGAAAGTAGGTAACATGAGCTTTCAAATGCAACAAACATCATAGAAAATGACTAACCGGACACATCAAAACAATCTCTTCAAAAAGCACACATGCAAAACTCTTGAAGAGATTTCAACAATTAGAAAAATTCCAGCCTCAAAATCAGTTTCTTGGACTAGTTTTCCTCTTAATTTTTCACTACTAAAACATGTTCAAAATCCGACAAAAATACATCTAGGATACTTACCTTGCTTCATAGTATCTTTTGTAAGTGGTTCTTGGCCAAGGAAACCGAGAAATTGTCCTCTGGAAGCACGTGGAAGTTGGCTTCTTCAACTGAAAATGAGATCTGCACAAAAGAAGAACTGACAACGAAGGTTTTCGTTGACCTCTAAAATTAGATTTCAATACGTCTTTTGTCGAAAAACTTGACACCAATCCAAACCATATGTATTATAGTTTGGGTTTGAACTCATGGTTTTCCTCATTTGTCTCTCAACTTTCTCAAAAACACTCGCTTTCTCTCACTCGTGACCAACCAGGCTCAACACCTAGAAAAATTTCCAGTATTTCTTGGCCCGCCAGGAGGGTGTACTTTCGGGGGGCTTTAGGAGGCCTTCCCGATCTCCATTTGGAACGTGCGACCTATGGATGGAAAGATCTTGGAATTAAGTTTCACTCTCTAGTTGAAGGCTTTGGCCAATTTTAGCCGCAGGGTTATGAAAATCTCACTTTTCTCTCTCAAGGTCAGTCTGGATTTTCTGGGTTTTTTTTTTTTTCTGGAGTTGCTTCTGAGGGCCTCTTTGGGGGACGACCGCGGACTCTCTCCTCTCCCTCTCGTCTCCTCTCTCTCATACCTTGAAAGACCTTGCTTCCGTGATCTTATCCCCCGAATTAAGGGATTTTTGGTCAGCCTTTTGTCCACCTACCAAGCCTGTCAATAGGGCTACTTCACCTACTCTTCTGACCTAGCCAATTTTTTAACTTCTGCAGCTGTTGAGTGTGCGGACTTTGCTGCGACTTTTCCGTGCTGTCAGCGGCTTATCCCTGGCCAATTTCCGTCCACTTGCACTACTATATATGTTCTTCCATCACGTGCAAATATCAAGCTAAATGGACCTCTGAGGAGGATATGGTGGGGCCACAAAATTGCTTACTCAGCAACTCCGAATTAAGACCAACTCGTGGACTGAGTTTTGGTTGTTGATTTGAGTGCTTTAATCCACTAATTTGGCTGCGTTTTTTGATCAATTAGAAAGCTCATGTATATTAGTTTAAGATCTTGATCATTTTTCGCAATTGTCTCCATCCAATTTTGCAAGAAAGTCCCTCAAAGTTGGCCATTTTCTTGCCCGAAAATACCCAATTCAATACAAATGTGGTCTTTTTGGCTCAATTTGATTGATTCTACTTGGCCCAAATTCAATTTCAACTTAATTCATGACCAAGATGATGATTTAAGGGCTCGGGCGCAAATTTTGCAAAAATTTGCGAATTGGTCCCTCGACTTTTGGAAATTGCATTTTGGCCCCAACTTGTCATTTGAATTCCAATCTGACCTCCTAGGCTTGGCTAGTCACATTTAGATCATTAGCCCCGGCTTTTTTTCTTTTTCTCTTTTTTTAATCTTTTTTTAACTTTTTTTTAAAATTTAATTAATTTTTTTATAGGAAAAACATCTTCCATTTAAAAAAAAAAAAAAAACTATACTAAACACCTAAATAATCTATATGCAATAATTTGAGCAAAAAAATTAGGTGTCAACAAGCGGTGCACTTGTCGGCAGCCTCATCGAGCACTGGCTAGATCACGGCCTTCGACTTGGCCACTGAGTGGCCGTCGTCGGGATTGGGGTTGGGGTCGTGGTCGGAGTTGCGGCCATCAAGTGACCATTGTCAAGGTCGAGGTTGGGGTCAAGGTTGGGGTTGGAGTCGTGACCGCCAAGTGGCCATCGTCGAGGTTGGGGTCGGGATTGGAGTTGCGGCCGCCGAGTGGCCATCGTCGGGGTCGGGGTCAGGGTCGAGGTCAGGGTTAGGGTCGGAGCCATGGTCGCTGAGTGGCCATCATCGCGATCGGGGTCGAGGTCGGAGCCACAACTGCCGAGTGGCCATCATCGCGATCGGGGTCGGGGTCGAGGTCGAGGTCGAGGTCAGGGTTGGAGCTGTGGCCGTTGAGTGGCCATTGTCGGGGTTGGGGTCGAGGTTGAGGTTGGGGTCGGAGCCACGGCCGCCGAGCGTGGGGGCCGTCGAGGACAGCGACTGGTTGGAGATTTAAGGTTTTGAATTGAGGGAGACACTAAATGGTGTCGTTTTGGTGTTAGGATGCTGACTGTATTCTCCGGCGAGTCACGCCAGCTTCAAAAATTAATAAAAAAGTGCAACATCAGAGTTTGGCGCCTAAGTAATCCGACAGAAACTTTTGTTTTGTTTTCAAAGTGAGCGTCGTATACAACTTAACTTATGAGACTAATAGTGTACTTATCCTAGAGCAAAATATAAAAACCAAAGAGGTCTTCCTAGGGTGGGAAAGAAATTTTGAGCATCATGAATCTTGGAACACATCACATGGCCAAGACCGGAGTTATAAGAGCCCTACACACAACTAAATTCGGAACGGATGTTTACTGATGCCATAATCAGCCAATTAAGGAAACCAGCGGATCAACTTTGTAAAAGCACTTCATCATCAATTTGAAACTGCAAGCAGCCCCCGCTCACTTTTAGAATAGGGCACCGCTACTCATCTTCAGATGACTTGGTAAAAAAATCTCAGGCATAACTTGCCAAAGGCACAAGCTCCAGAGAGCTGATTCCTCTGAACCAACCATTGCCTAAATGAGTATTTTGTGCTACAAAATGGACAAGCGACCTTGGCCTCTCTACAGTGGGTGTGCATTGAATTTCTAACAGGCACCTTCTTAGACACATTTACGAAGATCAAGATGGTTTGTGGAAAGCTTTCGTTCCATGGCAACATACCAAAATGATGACACATAAGAGAAGGATCATATAAAAAGCTGACCTTAAGGATAAATTCTCGATACTTCTCATTACTCAGCTCTCCAGTATTGAAACAGATGAAAATCATAAGTGCAATTAGAACTATAATCCTACAGCTGAGGAAAGTCCAGAACCACAGAGTCCTCTTCAAAGTCGTGGTTAATTCCAGCATATGCAAGAAAAATGTTTGCCAGGTGCTGCAATTAAATGGATTCTTGCCCAAGTTTAACTGCTGCAAGTGCTGATGAGAAGGACATGGTATGCTCAGTTCAAGCAAGCAATTACCATAGGGGATTCTCAATCACAGCAGAAACAACTCCTTTCAGCGTCTCCTGCAAAATTAAATGATTTAAGGGAGGCGAAAATGCATTTGATCAGATTCAAATGTAAGTCATACACGTGTAGACAGTACCGAGGAATGATCCTTGAGACCTAGAGAAAGCACCAATTGCCTAGAGGCCCTGGAATTACTGAATACACAAACACGTAAAAATGTCAGTCAAAAGAGTAATTCTGCATAAAAAATGTGAAGCTACTGCTGTCACTGGCATGAGATCACATGATGTACTTTCATCTGTGCAGTGCTAAAACAGTTGTTGAAGTCATGCCAAGCACATTCACAGGCATGTGTATAGGTACTTGCAGAAATAAAAATCAATATACCTAGCCAGACTTATCTGTGTGAGGCTATGTGGGGATATACTAATTACCTTATATGTTCAATCAGCTGACGAGCACATGCCACCATCATTGGCTGCAAAAATTTTGCCCACATCAACTCCAAGCAAAAGCAAAGGAAAAATGCGCTGCCATTATACTAACTCACCTCATCTCGCTTACCAAATACAACTGAGATGTTAAAAGTAGGATCGATTGAGACACCTTCCTCCTTCCTGAGATTCAAGAAATTAGTTCAGTCAGATGATGTAAGCTTTTGACATTTCTTTGGCAAAAAAGCTCACGCAAGTTTTATGAACTGAATAATATCCAGAAAGATACTGCGATATCTGTTCTGTAGCATCAGTTTTCATCCTATATCTATCTTCTCCCAAGCCTGATTCTCATTCAGATCAAACATTTCAGTGTTTGTAATCTACTACACCATCCCACGTACAAAGAACACCCAGCCAAAGATGAGCTTTCAGGAAATCCAACATTCAGATGTTCTACCAAAGCACAAAGCTTTGCAATGGATAAAAAGACAATTGTGCTGATTAGAAAACATACTTGATTCGCTCAGACTTTAGTTGAGCATTCAAATATACCATCATCACTTCTCATGGCTTCTCTATGAACTATAGCCAGATACCATATGAAGATGCGGAGAAATGCCCACACCAAAACATAGCAAAATTCACCAAATCCGAAACCACAGCCCTATGAACAAAACCGAAACATACAGATATAATAAACAGACCTGGCGTGCAGTATCGTCCCCATCGCTCCTATTTGAGTGACAATCACCTAAAAGAATCATTTCATTAGGATCACCCGAGAAAAAAATGAAAAAGAAAGGGTTGCATTTGCAGTTTGAAACAACATCTCCGCCATCAAAACTGCAACCAGGAATTGGGGAGTCTCTAACTCACCATGATATGGTCATCGTACCTGCAAATTACAAGATCCGTCTTGTTCCCCTGCCACGAAACACGAACCAGCTAAATTGAGCAACGCCAACAGTTGACAAACAACCAATTTACAATGAAAATCACGACATCGACGCAGCATCAAAGTGCACAGAAGCGATTGAGGAAACAACGATCCTATTTATTCCCAAAACGACAAACCCAATACAAACCCATCTAGAGCTTTGGGAAGAAGAACAGCTCGGCGACCCAAAACCAGACAGAATCCATCCAAACCCACGTGAAGAAATGGAAACGAAGAACAACCAGCTTCTTTCTCCCTGAAGAAACGTTTGAATTCGAAGGGAGTGGACTGACCTTGATATCAAGCGTGAGCGTCTTCTGGGGCACAGGAAATTCAGCCACCGAACTACCCATTCACTCTCTACTTGGACGACCACTTTGCTTTCTTTGGAGAAGAAAGAGCACAGAAAGAACAGGCGATTCCGTTCGTGAAGTACTTCTTGTTCTTGCTTTCCGATTCCTAGATCAAGAGAGATAAATAATGGGCTTCGATTCTTGTCGGTCTATGAACAATGGGCTTCGATTCTTAACGGGTCTATGAATTCTTTGTCGGTCTAACGTTGTCCAATTGGAAACTGTTCGACGCACACAGGCGGATGGCTTGGGATTTGGAGTCCAAATTTTGAACTCGCCTTTTCCCAAATATGACCCTCTCATATTATAGAGAGAGAGAAAGTTTCTAGAAGCTATGAGAAATAATGATTTTTATTGCTAAATTGTTGGATGATACAAGTGAGAGAGGGCACTTATTTATACAATAGTCCTCTTATTCTAATAATTGATTGACATTTGATATGAGATCGTACTCTTTAAAGTTTGGTACAATTTCATCTCATACTCTTTAAAGTTCGGTACAATTTCTTAATCGTCCATCTTTAAGAATAGTCTAGAAACCCTAGAAACTTGGCACAGCCTTCTTAACATGGTCTTTCGTTCATAGGGAATTTCTAGAACGTGACACATGAATGGTTTTATTTGATTCGCATCAACCATCAACTTTCATTTCCTCTCACGTGCTTTTAATAAATTTAATGCATCATAGTTCAGGACGAAATACACCAAAAACATCATCTTGGAATTAAGCAATGAACTTTAATCATATTGAGATAGGATGATAAATCAAATGGATGACAAATGACCAACGTGTGGCATCCTCCAAAAGATGTCGAATTTCAAATATTGAAATGACTTAATCAGATTAGGTACTTTACGTTCGCAATGCGTATTGGTTTCTTTGCCCTATAACACTGTGTCGCAGACCAATCTGAAGCATTGCAACCAAACGTTATTGTGAATTGAGGTCAATTTGGAAGAAATTGCTTCTATATCTAGGGCTAAAATTTACCCTGTTGTAGATGGTTGCCTCAGTTGTTTGGGCGACACTAAATTGGATGCTTGATTGGAATGGAAATTGCCTCATTCCATCGATAGGAGGAATGGTGATTCCCCCGTTCCCATTCCTTTTTTTTTTTTTTTAAAAGACTTTTAATGCTGATATATTAAAACTATACAAGAAAAGAAATATTAACTATTATTAATAATCATCTAGTATAATTAGGGCCTCTTTGTTTATACTTTTAAGAAAGCAAAAACACAACCTTTTGCTTTCATGCCAAATTTTAGAATCTTATTCAAATTGCACAAAAATTATGAAATGTTCTACATGGATTTACGCATTCAAAATTTGTACGCGACGGAAGTTTGGATAAAGAAAAAAACTAATGGATTATGTCATACGTCTTAAAAAATTGCATGTCTTAAAAAATTCATTGCGTTAAAGATTATGTCATATCCTTTACTGATTACCTAACGGACTCTTAAGGAAATTCAAATTAATGTAGATAGGACATTTGTCCCATGGTGACATTCTATATATAAGTGATTCAGTTTTATATGGAAAAGATATTGTGGGCCTCACCCAAAATTGAGCAGGTGGGTCGATGATTATTGGCTATTGCGTCCATGTCTCGATGGACTGATTGGAATGCTCTATTAGATAATTGTTCGAAACTTACAATTTTCAACATCTGATGTCACTAAAAAAGGGAGAAAAAATCTGATGTCACTAAGTGCATTTAATAAACACCAATTATACGATAGTTTAATTGATTGATGGTCCAAAATGACTTTAAGAACGCTTTACTAATAAAGTCATTGATGTAGCCCAAGGTCGGCCACTCAAACAATAAGATCAAGATGACTCACACATATCAGAACTGAGTCATGAAGTTAAACGGAAATTTCTGTTCTACACAAGCTCAGGAAAGTGGGCATAATTTTGTCGATTTAAATCAAAATGACCTAATTCCAAAGTCAAAAGAATGGAGACCCGAAGATCTACAACTTCCTTGTTTTGAGTATTCCCAAACAAGCACTGCAAACTTGTCGAACTTTGATGGCAGTGGGCGAAATGAGAATAGATGAAATGAAGAAAAGGATGGAAATTTCGATGGTTGCTCTTCTAGGCCTCCAAAAAAGTTGAAATGTCATCAATTCTTCAAGATTGATGGCTGCAACTCTTTAAGGATGACTATTCAAGGATGAAATGAAAACTCTTCTAAGTTTTCAAAGGGTTTGAACTCTTCAAGATTCAAGTAATTGCATTAAGCAAATTTTCATTAATCAAATTTGGTCTGGAATTTAAAGAGGTTCGACGACCTTTTATAGAAATATAAAAGAAGAGCAAGAGACTAAAATCAAGCGAGTGTAGAAACTATAAGTTCATAGAAACTAGAAGCAATTAAATGTACAATATTTTCAATGCTGATGGTTCTCCCAACGACTCTTGATGCAAGGGAAATGATAAGTTTTTTTGAAAAAGTCAAAGATGAGGTTTTATTGACAAGGGATTTTTCAGTGAGAGTGTTGTCGATCTTGAATGCATGCGGATCTTCTTGGTTAAACGAGTTGGTCTTTAATACAGGTTGCACCAGTCATGAACCAGGTGTTTATGCCAATTCGATTTTAAAACTATTACGTTCACGTCAATTCACCATAATCATTTTAATTTGGCTAGTTTAATCACAAACTTATTTCGAGAGCTTCACAACCCTCACCTAGTGGCCAGCAAGGATTGCCAACTAGGATCATCGACAAACTTTGTAGCAAAAAGAAAAAAAGAAAGAAAGAAAGAAAAATCAAATCAAATAATTTTAAAAAATAAAAATAAAATAAAAATTATCCATGTTAAGATGGCCCATCCTTATGGGCTTGCAGTATTGTCTTTAGTGATTTCTAATCAAAATTAAGAATAACTATATTAACAAATTTTCAAGAGGTTTATAACTAAATTAACAAAATTTAAAGATATATGATTGACTTATAAATTTTAAATACAATGATAGGTTTATGATTATTTTTGATAATTTTCCCGATATAAAATGGAAAATGGTTGCCACCATGTTATAGTTATAGTATTATTTCAATAATACTCACTATTCCATTTTGGTAAGAAAAGCAATAAAACTCATTATCCAATCATAGCAACTTGTCATTTTCCATCTTCACTACTTAGATGACTTCGGTTCATCGCCTCAACTTTTCGGCGCTCACTTCGAAGATTTCATCGAACGAGCCCCGACATTCCAGCATACTCGAAAAAGGAGAAACGTACTCCCAGACCGATCACGGAGCGCCAAATCGCCCGTCCGAAATTCGCCAGCGCTTTCTTCAATGCTCCGCCCCCCATCGATCGCCTCGCGCCGCTCGGGAAACACGTGAAGAATCTCTGTCGCTCACGAGAGGGAGGAGAGCCCCCCCCCGCGGCCAATTAAATGGCGATCTTGGTACGAGAAAAGGAGAGGGGGAGTGGATCGAAGGGGCCCTTCGTGGCCGCATGTGGAGGGCGAACGTGGTAGGTTCGTTGCTCGGAATCGATTGCGCCACGTCTCGCGCGTCCGCCCGGGGGACCACGCCGCGGATTCGCCCAAATCGACCGAGCATTCACTGCGGATGGTCCATTTCCGGAGCATGTCTCTGCTCCGGGGGCCCTTGCAGGCCCCCCCGCGGACGGGGGATCGCTGCACGAGCTGAGAAGGTGAAAGATGGTGGCGGATTCGCAAGTCGATCAGAGGATTGCAATCGAGTCGAATGGCGATCCTTAGCGAGCACTTATCGCGATATTGATTCGGATGGCGAAGATGGAACGCATGGACCGCGAGAAAATTTAAGATTTTTTTGGGTATTTTTCTCGATAATTGCGAGGTGAAGACAAACTGGTTCAAAATTGTTCATTAGATAAAAATCAAAGTTTACAAGATAATCCATAACTTTTCGAAGTTCAAGAATTGATGTGCAACAATAGAAAGTTGTCCAAAAAAGTTTTACTCTTATTGTATCGTAAGATGCCCAATTTAATGATTAATCTTTCAATGATTTGTCTATTAAATCTTTTCAATTAATTTGGATCAGAAATTACTTATCATTGATGTTAATTGGCCTACGTGGCATGGCCAAACGAAGGGTTGTGGCCCTCACCCGGTGGTCGATAACCTCTCACCAACCATTAACAAAAAAATAAAAATAAAATTAATACAAATTTTAAATTTAATTTTAAAAAAATTAAAAGGTATCCATGTTAATCTGATAGACTAGTGTCCACGTAAGCGATTTATGGCCAATCTACAAATCGTCGAGATATTTAAAATTTAATTGACACGATCAAAATATTTATGACCGACTCAGTGGTCGTTTTATCGGTTTAAGATATTTGGGATAATTTTGTCCGCGCAACGATGGCAAAACTGACAATCTAACGAAGGAATTCATGACTGGGCCACTGGCTAGTGTATGAGGAAGAGAGATGGGCAGGTTGTTTCCGAGGCCTGAAAATTGGCCAAGTATACTTATTGCCATCCACTAGACAGTCAGACCTCTACCACCATTCCTCATCGGACTATCCAACAACATGTGTAGATATATATATATATATATATATTGCATTTATGGCCCAAAACTACATACTATATATTATATAATATAATGTAAGACTAAAAACAAGACCCGAGCATTTTCTATAATGCTCAATCACCATTTTTTGTCCTATTTCGTTCCAATTATTCAAAAAGACCGAAGCAAATTAGATATAGTGCAATTCAAGGACGGTCTCAAGATTTACTTAACTTGCAAGAAAATAATTAATATAAAATAATTATATATATATATATATATATTTATATAGGCATGATTTCACAAGGAAGCTAAATAATTGTTGACATAGTCAAGGTTGGGTTTCGTACTCTAATGTCGGTGTGTTAAACAGCTAAAACACGTGATCATCAACGTAAAAGGATTATTGAGCATGCCTTGGTTTGAAATGTTTCGGAAACTTGCACGCTGCCATGGAATTCTCCCACGTCCCAAAAGAAATTTATATTTTTTAGACAATTTCCACTGGAGAAAGAAATGATAGGAAGGAAAGAGAAGAAAAAGGAAATTGGGGATAATATTTTTTTTTATGACAATATATATTTTGAAGTAAAAGTTCTATTGACTCGTAAAAAGATTCCCAATAACTACGATGATTTTGACATGATTACCTTCAAACTCGATCATGCGGAAGGCGCTTGCAACTAAATTTATAACACGTCTCGGGTTTTTCTTTTATTAAAGAAAGATCACCAAAAGTCTTGTCCTTGAGATCTTACGAAGCACAAGCAACTACCATTCCAGCTATCGATTCTCCCACTCTTGAATTCAAGAGACGCCGTGGTTGGAGGCTGAAATCGAGCGATTTTGAAGAGCCGAGCAATCGATCGATGTGAAAAGAGTGCACATCTCTTCCTCAAATTAGAATCAGTCCCCACCCATGAATTAAGCGCATTCCCACCGTCGATGACGCGAGGCTCGAATGAAACTCGCCTTATCCAACGGTCGAGATTGCCCGAGGGGCAATAGCCGGCCGTGAGAGGACCCTCGGAGGGGACAGCCCCGTCACGTTAGCGCAGCCCCTCAACTAACCCGGAAGCCGGTGGCGCGTGTGTAGCTTGGCCCCCCCCACGTGCGTACTGGCCCTTCAACACGTGAAAGAGAAGCCTCAACACCGCTGCCCCCGCCACTTACCGGCTCCGAGCCAAGCCACGCCACACCCTCCGAGCCAAGCCGTCCTTGACTCCTTCGGCAGCAGCCCCCACACCCACAGGGAGGGAGCGGCTCAAGCTGGCAGCCAGCGGTCTCCCACGCACGCGAGCCGAGCCGCGACACGCAAGCGCTAAAGAAGTGATAAAAAAGGAAGAAAAATCCGAAGAGTTAAAAAAGAAGAAAGGAGAGAGAAAGGGCAGGAAAGGAAAGGGCGTTGTTTTTGCATGACAGCGACTAATGCTGGCATATATATATCATCTCTCCAAGTTCCAGAGCCCCCCGCTTCGATCAGACGGCATCGACCACCCTCCTGTTCGCAACGAAGAAGAAGCAGAAGGAAGAGAGCAAAAACGGTCACATCCCAACAAACAGAATATAGCAAAAACCTCTCTCTCTCTCTCTCTCTCCTCCTCCTCCTCCTCCTCCTTCAGTCGCCGCCGCCGCCGCCGCCGCCGCCGGCGGTACTGCAAACAGGAACAGCGAAAAGCTACCCCCCACCCACCTTCTCTCTCTGACTCGGTCTCTGCGTGTCAGTCGTCGCCACCGCTGGTGTTCGTATCCCTTCGGGTCCGGAAGGTCGAGGGTTTTCTTTTTCTTTGGGTCCAGGAGCGGCATGGGGATCGTGCGGTCGGAGGAGACGCCGCGGGCGGAGATAGAGGAGCTCCGCCGCATGCTGCTGGCGTGCGCCGCCGTCCACCGGAGGAAGGACGACGACGGGCTTGGGGCCACTCCTCCCAGGCCGGCGCCGAGGGACGATGACGACGACGGGGACGGCGGCGGGAGGGCGGTCTGCGTCACCAGCGGGGTGTCGTTCCTCGGCCGGGCCGTGGTGAACCGGCTCCTGCTGCGCGGGTACTCCGTTCGGATCCTGGTCGACAACGAAGGTACGTGGCACGACACGGCAGGCACTCTTTCTTCCTGTTTTTTTGTCTCGTTGTTTCTCCACATTCGGCAAATAGGATTCGTTTTCTTGTCACCGTTTGGTTTGGTTCTCGGCCACCGGATGGAAGTCGTCGGCAACGTTAGCATCAGCAGCAGAGACGATGGCAACTGAAGCGTGGCAGACGGCTTCCGCCAGGGTAATTTGACAGCGAACGAAAACGACCTCGCATCGTACCATTTGGCCTACAAACCTGCTCACCTCTTCTTCTTTTTTTATTGTTTTTCGTAAGCATTGCGAAGATGCCACGTAAATATTTTCGTTATTTATAACTTCAAGTGGCAAAGATAAGTTAAAAAAATATGAAAGTGATTAGAGATTATCGAACAGCTTTATTAAATTAAAATCCGTTTATTTGATCTACATTGGGGTTTCCTTTCTATTGAATGGCAAGTTAAAAGATGGGTTATGATGTAGGAAAGGGTCGAGAATCGCGTCAAGTCACGCACCGATTCCGTTTGGTACACTTCAATGTAACCCTCCAAGATGGCCCGAGAAACAACGATTGTTATATTCCCCCGTTGGTCAAACAGCAATAATTCAAATTAAATAAGGAATTTGATAATGTGTGCCGCAATCCGGCCCTAGAGTAATCGGGTTGATGTCACCGTGCTGCGACATTTTCTTAATTTCCGGGGTCTAATGTTCTTGTCTTATAATATGATCTCTCCTGTTCGGACCGTCTGTACATCCGAGGCCGTGGCTCAGGGGCTGCCCTGACGAGTGACTTTCCATTAAGCTAATGTTCGTAGCTGATGTCATCGCTTTACTTTAAGGAATGCTGATTGTGATTGGGGCATGTGGGGTGGGTTGACTTTTTCAGAGGACGTGGAGAAGCTGAGGGAGATGGAGACCTCCGGCGAGATGGGGAGCGCCCGGAGCAATTTCAGCGCGGTGGTGGCAAAGCTGGGCGATGTGCAGAGCCTCTGCAAGGCGTTCGAAGGGTGCGCCGGGGTTTTCCACACCTCGGCATTTGCTGATCCGGCCGGGCTCTCTGGCTACACCGTAAGTTTCTCATGCTGCCCTGTCTCCTCGTTGCCTCGGTCTCTGCTGGTCTTTAACTTAATCGCATCATGAACGGTCTTATCTGCTATTAGTGCCGCGCACATTACATTCAACGTACGTCATGGCTCGATAAAGCTCCGTGAATTACCTGAAGAACAGGTTTTGTGCATTAATTTCGTAAGATAAATGCATACGTCGAATCATATAGTCGCAGAACGTGCAGAGTCTCTTAGGGTTCGCTACACATTTGTGGTAAAACATGTCCACCAACCCATCATGTTGGGTTGGTCGGAGTTGAACGAGAGCCTCGGTCCTTGTCATCCCATTACTCGCATCAATGTCGCATTAAAGGCAATTGAGCTACATATAGCTATAAAGGTCTCTGTCTCCGCCTACCTTTGGAAGACTTGAAGAAGAAGATCGACCCCCGGCGTAGTTTGGTTTCAATCATGGTTTCAATCAGCGCTCGATAACTTCTAGAATGTCGTGATTCGGTATGAATTCCGCGACCTGCTCCAACATCTGAAAAAGGGATGAGAGATGGATGGGTTAGGTAGAAATCTTGACTCTAGTCCCGGAAATTGTCACCTCACGGATGGGAATTCGGATGTGATCCTATCTTTCCTTATTGTTCAGGAACATTTAGATTAGCTAGTCGATTTTTCTCGAGTAGTTGCTCGCGCGCATCTGAGTAAAGTCGTGCTCGCTGACAATTGTGGTTTTCATGGTAATTGACCGATGTGGGACTCATCTGTTCTTCATTCGAGAAAGATCATGGTCTTCTGCTCCTTCGTTCAATCTCAACTTCCCCCTTGGCCATTAATCCCGTGGACTCGCAAGTTTTTAGCTTGAAATTCGATTAATAACCCCCACCTAAACTCTAAAGTCTGATGCCAAACGCTGTTCTTGTTGTCATTGCAGAAAGCAATGGCGCAGATAGAAGTGAAGGCGAGTGAGAGCGTGATGGAGGCGTGTGCGAGGACACCGTCGGTGAGAAGGTGCATCCTCACATCGTCACTCCTGGCTTGCGTGTGGCGAGATACCGCGCGGAATCACCTCTCCAGTGTAATCAGCCCCGATTGCTGGAGCGACGAGACCGTGTGCACAAACAAGAAGGTATCTTTAGTGCTAGACACAACATCTTTTTCCTGAAAAAAAAAATAAAAAAACATTCTTCCGGGAGAGGAGAATGTTAATGATCTCGTTATTGCAGCTATGGTATGCACTGGGCAAGCTCAAGGCTGAGAAAATTGCATGGAAGATTGCCGAAGAAAGGGGACTTAAGCTGGCCACAATCTGCCCTGCTCTCGTCACTGGTCCTCAATTCATCAGCAGAAATCCAACAGCCACAATTGCATATCTTAAGGGTACGCCACATGCCCTCCAATTTTAACAGCTCATGTGTTGCAATGTGGTTAACTTAGTCGTAAATTCTCATTTCATTCATCTCAAGCTGAAGGGTTTTTGTTTTCGGCTCGATTTCAGGGGCCAGTGAAATGTACTCGGACGGGATATTAGCGACGGTGGACGTGACAAGGCTGGCGGATGCACACGTGTGCGTGTTTGAGGCGATGATCAACACTGCATCAGGGAGGTACATCTGCTTCGATCGAGTGATCGGCGGCGAAGATGACGCGGCGAGGCTGGCAGGGGAAATGGGAATGCCGGTCGATAAGATCTGCGGGGGAGTTGGCGGCGGCGAATCGTCCGCCCGACCACGGCCGAGGTTCGAATTGTCAAACCGGAAGCTTTCTTGCCTCATGTCGAGAACACTACGGCCATGTTACGATGAGTCGAGCACGATCTGATTTAGGTTCCTTTTGCAATGTCGCTCTGTTTGCCATGTCCAGTCCATGTAAAGGCTGAGAACGATGCAGACGAATGTGAATTTTGCCGTTAGAGATGAAAAGACCCTGCATTGAATCTGGAACGCCAAGAAAAGAACGACCCACTATACATTTCCACCGTCTTACGACGATCAAAATCAAGAAACGCGTTGAAATCGAGTTTTGAAAGTGCGTCGAGCAAGAGGGAAGCACGAAAAACACTCGAAAAATCAAATGGCCATCGAACCAACATCGAGACCCAGATGTAATTACACAAAGGCAAATCATCGAGTTCACGGTCCCTTCCTTTAAGGCAAAACTCTACACGCCAAGGTTTTGTTGGTCCATTGAGATCGCAGCTGTTCTTAATTCGTTGTTCGTTATCCATTGAAATTAGACGGAACAATACAGAAAGCATCGCGACTTCGCAGGAAAAAAAAGAGGAGCAAAAACATTAAAAGTAGAAAAATCGAAATGGAGATGTTAAGCCGTGGGAGCTGTTGGTAAAATGCTTCCAAGCAAAACAAAAGAAAAAAGAAAAAGAAAAAGAAAATCGAAATGTGATGTGATTTTGGTCGGGGCTCAGAGAGTTGCTGTATGTGCTCAGCGAAGAACTCCATTTTCGGGAGCTCCTCTCATACAAGAGGTGTCAGAATAAAGCACTCGTCATCTTCGCCCCCCACGACACGACCCAAAAAAACAAGAACCGCCCACGAAGGAGCAAAACCTTCAAAACACCGACGCTCGGTTAAACGAAATAACGACGATCCCCGAAAGAGAGGAAGAAAGAAAGAACGGAAATTATGCAACAAGCAGCAGAAACAGAAGAAGGGAGAGGGAGGAGACGGCGGATCGGCTGCCAACGCAGGCACCTAGGGCTTCTTGTTGCGACTTGTGTTACTGGAGGCGATGATGGGATCGACAATTTATAGGCGAAACTTGGGGCCTCTATTGGGTTGGAACCGCAGGCTCCGAAATCTCACAGAGGCCCATTGTCGCCTACATGTGTTCAATGGATGGGCCGGCATAGAGTTGGACTAGGACTTCCTGGAGATCAAGACTCTGTTGCTTTGGCTCCCTGACGCCTAGGGCTGAGGTTGGGCCGGGGTTCATATTGCCCTCATTTGAGTCCCTTGTGCCTGGGCCCAATAGCCTGATGCCCTTACTCTCAAACGAGTCCCTGACATCATCAATTTTTTTCTTTTAATGCCCAGGTCCATGGAGGCCGGGCATGGAACCTCAGTGCCTACGTCCAAGTCCTTAACACTTGAGCCCGGGTCCATTGAGATTAGAACCTAGTCCCCAGATCATGAGCCTAGATTCATCGAAATTGGGCTCGAGCTCTAGGTCCTGGCCCAAAATCCCAAATATTGTGAATAACGTTTGGATGATAAAAAAATGAACTTTAAAAATGATTGAATAAAATTAAAAGCAACACCTTGAGCTGAATAAATTGTGAATATCGTGTCTCCATTATCTCTCTCTGATTCTTCGCTGGCTTCCGGATAGATCTATGGAGTCCTACGCATCCTGGCAAGTGCGGAACCATTTGGTATATCATCATCCTCACCGGTTCCTTGCCTTTGTCTCTCAATTTCCGCTGATATCTTTCAAAACCTCTCCGCCACCGCACCTCCAATGGCACCGCCAACACCATCAATCTCCTCTTTGCCCCTTGAAGCCTCGCTAGAGCAAGGGGATCGGGAAGGCGGGAAAAGAAAAGAAGGTCCGATTTCCACATAGCCCTTCAATGGTTCCATCCTTTTCTTCTCCAGATTCATAATAATCGATCAATTATCTAACAAAATCCAATCACCCATATTGCAATTTCTCATGAGAAAAGTTCGACCTTGTGAAATTTCGATCATCTTCAACATAACTCGTCATATATTGCTGCAACTACCATTGGCAAAACTCGATCCTGAGGAGAGGAGGATGAGGCGGCCAGTTTTTAATGGGTAATATGTTGCAATGAAAAAGGGGTGGAGATGGGTTTGTTCCCAACCCATTTAGACGCATTTATACTTAGCCATTTATTTTTCGGATCCATTTGAACTTATTTCTAACATTTTAGCCAACCCAATTATAACCTGATAAATGAGTTCAAGAATGAGTTTTGGATCCATTTGACACCTCTATTTTTAGGATTGTCAATATAAATCACAAACCCATATTATATTTATGGATATTAGTCAGCTTCAACTTAATATGGGTCAAAATGGATTTTAAAAAAAGGCAAGAAAAACATGGGTTGTAGGGGGTTGAGTGACAAAGTACTTTCAAGCTAAATTAAGAAAATAGGTCTGATTCATTCCTCCTCTCTTCTCTCTATGATTCGAGAGATCGCAATGAGGTATGGGTCGTTGAGATAATCACGGTGGCCCATCAACTGTCGATGGCGATGAGCTAAGGGCAAGTCCATCCTTGCAAAACCTCACCCTCTCCACTTTCCCCATTTTTTCACCGCGTGCTAGCGGGGGCAGGTTTTGTGCAAACAGCAAAGAATCCGAGGGGCTTGGTTTTGTGGGTTGTGCTTGGATTATAGTGGCAGATTCGGAGCATCAGCAACTTCGACTTGTGGGATTATCGAAGAAGTGAAGAGAAGCGCGGCCAGAGTCGCCTAGGATTCCACTGTTTCAAGCGCTCAAAATTGGGCATGTCGTTGTTGAAGACGGATTGAGTGGCAGGAATTTTTTTCTCAAAATTTGCAAATGAAGAGACAAGTTGGTGGTCTTAAGAGTTGGAGAAGAGAGCAGAGACTCGTTCACCATAGAAATTCAAAGAAATTAACGGTTCTGTTGCTGTAGACATGTATCACAAATCAATTGTTTGGAATCAAAATCATGTAGTGACTTAAATTTTAAGCGTTTTCCTAAGATAATTGCCCATTTATTTGGAACGAAAAGAGAAAGTGTTTAAAGAGAAAAACTTTAGGAGACAATGCCTTCTCTTGCAAAAAATTTGTGAATGAAGAGACGACTTGGTGGTTTTAGGGGTTGAAGGAGAAAGCAAGACTCCTTCGCCATAGAAATTCGAAGAAATCAATGGTTTTGCAGCCACAAACATGTGTCATGATCTAATTATTTGGGATCAAAATCATGTGGCAACTTAGGCTTTAAGCTAGAGAAAAAGGTTCTAAGAGAAAATGAATCTGATTTATCGAGTATTTAGATAAATGCAAATGAGGGGAGAGCACCCCTATTTATGTAAGAATCTCTCTCATTACAACCATAAATCGTATTTTAATCTAACCATAGAACCGTGGAGATCACATCTCACCATCTCCTAATTATCAACATATATGCCAAGAATACTATAGAACTCGATACATTTATCATATTTCCCTTCCCTAGAAATCTACTGAAAATCTTAGGAGACTATTTCAGTCTTCTTAGATTGAACATTGTCCTTAGTGCATGGGAAACCTCAGGACCGTAACGCAGGATTGTTACACTTGGATTCAAGGGTCACTCTTGTTGGTTCAGCTAGCATTTGCTTATTTATCTCCGCGAGGAAGAGGGGATGAGACATGGATAGGAAAATGAACAATGAAGCATGGAGGATAATGAAGCCTTTTAGACTGATTTGAGCTGATTTTTATGCTAGCGTAGAGAGGTTTTTCACTTTGACTTCAATTTAGGAATATGATATGAGTTAATGACACTCTATTAATCGAAGATCGCATTATGTGCCTGTGAACAATATGATTAATGTCTCAAATTTGAATGCAATTGATCTAGGAAACTTGAAACATATTTAAATTATTTATGGACAATTCAAAATCTATTTATACTTAATCTAAATCTGTTTCATGAGCGGCCCTGACCGGACTTATACTATCATTTTAATGCCTTTATCCATAGTCGGATTTCTCTCATTAACTCGATAAGCTAATTCACTCTTCAAAAATCGCAATTTAGGAACATAAAATAAATTGCTTAAAATGGGTCTCGGGTCGAGGTCCAGCATGTGTACCCAAATTTTTACTGGGTCGGAATTTCCGACTGGACCCACGTGTTTGACAAACCGAATCCTTTCTCAGAGACTGAACCACATTTCAATAGCCAAAAAAAGTACAGTTTACCACTTCAAGGAGCCATCAAATAGAAAACAAATCGCAGCGCCAGCACGAGCAGAGCAGAGCAGAGCAGCGGCGCTTTCGGCACCCGCCGATAACCTTGTTTTTCAAGCCACGGCAGTGAAGAACGAAAAGTGGTGGCGCGTGCTTTCCGCCTCTCACGTGCGAGGCGGATGCGGCGGTGGTGGTGGGAGGAGCAGCTCCCGTCGAAGCAGAAGGAGAAGGAGAAGGAGAAGGAGAAAACATATTTCCTATATTCGCTGTCATCGGGACTCAGCAAAAGGGAGATAAAAAAAAAAAGCTTAGACCACCCTCTGACTCTCATGATATTCATTATAGTATTCATTGTTCCGAGATGAAGATGCTCCCCCTGACATCATATGCGTGGGCTTCTTCCTTTTGGTCTTGGTTCTTGAATCATAATTTATTCAGTCGCACAGAGAGAGAGAGAGAGAGAGAGAGAGAAGAGTGAGGAGGAGTGGTATTAGAAATAGCATCGTTTCGCTTTGCTCAGATCAGATCGACCATTAGCATCGTCTTCGTTTTCTGCGACCAGAGATCTCTCGTTCTCTCTCGCTTTCTCGCTCCTCCCCACATCATATATACACTTCAGCGCACACTGTACAGTTCACTGTAAAAACCGGAGATTTCTTGTCCAAGCATCGCCGGAGCAGACGCGGATTGGAAGCGCCTTCTTTTGCTTCCTCGGGAGACGAGACTTTGCATTCATCGCTCGCATCCAGTCGTCTCTCTGTCTCTCTCCCAGGTACGTCCGATCTCATTCGCTCGCTCGCTCCCAAGGTCATTCCTTTCTCTGCACTGGGTCTCTTTCCACCTGTGAAAGAGTCAGCACCAAATGCATTTCGAATCATTTCATCATTATCCTCTTCCTTCGGAACCCGCGATCAACATATTGGCTATCGAACTGCATGTCGAAGGCTTCGAGCATAGGCACCATCATCACCGCACGGGATGTAAAATCACCGTTCATCCCACTTTAGGCGTCTCCCGTAGCAACATCTGGGGGCCCCCCTGTGGACCCTTCAAATGAGGAATCGCTTCACGTATCGAAGCGATCTTTCACTGTAAGGGCACCCGTAACCCGCGAGGCAATAGCCCGGTAAAATGCTCGTATCGATTGCACAGGATCTCGTCTCCCCTTTCCTCGAAAAGGGCAGTCGTTCAGGGGGCCGTTTGGGCATCCCGGCGAATCCTCGCCGGGCAGCGCGACCTCGCCGGGCGGCGCGGTGGTCGCGCGGCCTCACTCGTCTTCCGAGCCAGCGAGCGATCAAGAACGACTTCTATACAAAACGACTGGAATAAGATTATCCGAGTTTGGTGAGGGATCGATTCCATGTGGGCTAATGAAATGCTCTGGCCCGACAGCGGCTTTTCACGGTGGGCCCGTCTCCGTGCCGTCTTTCTTCTAATGGGCCTGCCCACAGAGAGGGATTGTTTATGCTTTAGGCATTAAAATTTCCTGAATTAAACTAAGCTCCTGGTCCAGGGAATAGCTTTTGAAGAATAATAAAGGATATGGTAGTTTAGTTTATTAGATAGAATAATGTGGGTTAGGGGTCGTATTTACAATTTTAATTTAAGGGCTAGGGGGGACATAAGCCCCGATCTTAGCTGGGAACATTAGTACTCGGCTAGTTGTACCATCTGATCCCCATGTGAACACATCATCTTCTCCAACCCCCTTTTGTCCGGTCAAAGGGACTAGGTCCTTTGTCGATTCAGCATATATATTGACCCAAAAAAAAAAAAAAAAAAAAACTGGATTCGATCTTTCAATCGAGTACTCTGTTGAGAAATCAATGCTTTGTGCATTGTGGGTTTCTCTCGCTTTCGCTCCGATAGCTTCTTCACGTGATCGGTTAGTTTCCTTATCTATATATGTCGGAGTAGAATCGTCTCATGAAAACGACCACACAGCTACAAATTGCTTATAATATCTCTTTGTTCATCACACAGCGAACAAAAATAGCACATGTGAGTATCTCATTTATTACACTCCCCTCTACGAGGGAGCATAAAAACATCAAGTGGGGTGGGGAAGTGGTTCGGCACATGATCTCGAATTCGATTTGGATTCGATGTACATGCAGCCATTAATCACATGGAGAATGAGCGGAAAAGGACATCGACCGGTCACTATAATGAAAATTACTAGCTAGCTTAGCTAGGAAGGCAAAAGTGGGGCGGAAATCGGAAATGAGGAGTTTTGAGAGGGCCATTCTGTGAAAACTCAATTTCGGTGCCAAGGAAAAATGAGTGGGAATTGAGGCAGGAGGGGACATGAAAAGTGAAAGATTCGAAATTTCAGGTGAAAAACATTAAAGTCACGCGTGTGAGTCATTACCTCATTGCTCAGGTTTTACTGACTCTGTCTCCCCCTGCCCTCATGTCGGTCGCATTTTCACTTCCAAGTGTAGGCCTTTTTCTCTCGTGTGCGCTCTCTCTCTGACCCCAATAAAACAACCCCCCCCAAAAAAAAAAAACACAAAAACAGGAGAAAGCTCCCTCCTTTTTTTAGGAATTGCCCAAAATATTTACCTTGATAAAAAAATATGTTAGATGTTCAATACGCTAATAACATATAACTTGAGGGAAACATTATCATAACTCAGTGGGACATTGCATCAAAAACCACAAACCTTCTTTGCGGCTTTAAGGTATTGTCATTCAGTGTAACCAAAACCAAACCAACCATAAAAGTAGGTCTAGTTTCCGGTTCAATCGATCCGATGCCAAATTTCAAAATTTTGAAACCAATGGTGTGCAAATAAGTTTCCACTTCTGATGCTGAACTCGCCCATTTGGAACCTGGCAATTAAAACTTGTTATGTCAAGTTTTTTTTTTTGGTCAGTGTTATGTCAAGTTGAAAGAACATGATTTACCTTTCTTAGATAAAATTAATTGCTTTATATCTTCGTTGGTTTTCTATTGATATTTCGCTTTGAGTTATATCCTATCGTTTATGCTATTTTGCTGTGATTGTTGTTTGCTCGGTTTCCGATTAGTAATTACTGGGTGAGGAAATCGGGGCCGCGACTCTCACTCCCGCTCTCGGTACACGCGCTGGGCAACTTCTACTCGTGCGTGTTGCGTCACGCGCCTACCTCCGCGCGTGACCGCGGGGTTGGTTTCTCGCCATTTATTGCGTGACCCCTCTTTGGCCAATTGCCAAAAATACAAGTTAACAAAAAAAAAAAAAAAAGAGGAAGAAAACTCCATTTTCCCATGCGTACACTGCTTGCCAAAGACAGTTACTACACATACGATTCACGCTTCCCGTTTCTCTCTCTCTTTCTCAGCCGATTTCCATTGCAGGAGTTCCCACGGCGACGACGACATTGAAGAGAGAGAAAGAGAGAGAGCGGGTCGGATCGGATCGGGCCGGGCCGGCGAAATGGAAGACCGGCGGCGGCAGCGAGACGCGCCTGGCGACAGCGCCGGGGCTGCCGCGGCGGCGAGGAAGAGCGGCTGTTGCAGCCGGAGGAGCAGGTTCGCCGACGACGAGGGCGAGGGCGGCGGCGGCGGCGGAGGATCGGCTGGGGGAGACCCGATCGAGTGCTCGGGCGAGCGGTGCCGGTCGTGCACGGCCGGCGTGGTCGCGGACTGCGTGGCGGTGTGCTGCTGCTGCCCCTGCGCGGTGGTGAACCTGCTGGCGCTCGCGCTCGTCCGGGTGCCGTACATGGTCGGGCGGAGGTGCCTGGCGCGGAGGAAGGGCGCGGCCGCGAAGGCGAAGAAGAAGCGGAAGTGCGGGAGAGCGGCGGGAGGGGGAGGAGGTTCGAGCGAGAGGGAGAGGATAGCGGAGGAAGGGATGCGGGAGTCGGTGTACGGGTTCGGGTTCGAGGAGGGCTTCGGCGACGAGGTGGAGGCCGAAAGGTCGGCGTGGCTGGACCTGGACTTGTACGAGGTGGGTCATCTGAGCTTCGGCAGAGTTTCCTTCACCGGGGATCAGTTCCAGAGCAAGGGCAGTTGCAGTTGAAAGGAATCTTGATTCATCCATCGAATTTTTGCACCTTGTGTTTCTTTGTTTCTCTTTTTTATTACTGGGAGAACGTGAAGAGCAATGCGTACGATATCTGGTTATCACTGCAAAGCCAAGAATCCATGGCCTGGGGAATTTTCTGGTGCATGCATTAAACGGCGGAAGAAGAAGAAGAAGATGACGACCGTGATGGAAGAGAGACCAGGACTGGTGGGCTCGAAAGGTTTCCGGTGCTCATTGGGGACTCTTCTTTCGCGTTGTTGTACGCTGAAATGATGAAATGTTCTTAACAATTCTCGGGCTGTCACTGGTCAGAGATTTTACGGTACTTGGTTTTTGGCCCCTCTTTGACCGACTGTCTTTAGCTGCTCCCTTTTCGAGAAGAGGACACTGTGCCATCCTTGCGGACGGGGAAACTGAACTTGGGCCACGATGGATATGCCCAAGCAGTGACACTGTGAATGTTTTTTCTTTCATCTTGCGAGCATTACTTTTGTCCTCACCTGAAAAGAAACGATCTTTAATATGAAAGGATGAAGAGGTCGTGCGTTCTAGAAAGTACAAGACATCATTTCCTTCTTTTCTTTTTCAAAATTAGTATATAGACGAACTTATGCTATCGATGATTCTTCTTCAAAGTCTTCAATCCAAAAAGAAAATAAATTCACCAAATTCGATCGATGGCCATATTACTCAACCGCTTTAGTTAAAGGTCGCCTTAAGGAGAACTTTTGAGATATGTTAGGCGAGTTTGATCCGTGAGTTAAAAGGCGGCGTATCTTCTTTAATCGATAGCTAAATGAGTATGGCAATCATAGTCAATTATTGCGAAAATGCTTTGTTCAAGCGAGATTCAAGCGTCCGGCGCAGTAAAAGTTTTTGCTGAAATAGAGACAAGGTAAGACTCGTGAAGAGGAGTGCCTCGAGGTTTCTGTCCTGTAGTGGCCGTTAGGACAGTGATGAGGGGTGAGGACAAAAGAGTTGGATTACAAAACTCCCCCCCAAATGTCGCAGACCTTTGTTTGACCAGCGTTGTCCTATTTTACTTGGAAAATCTAAAACTAACGGTCCTCGGACTTCCCATTTCACTTAATAAAACCTCCCTCCCTCCCTCCCTCCCTCCCTCTCCTCTCTATTATAGATAATTCATTTAAAATAATTTTAAAATAATCATTTATATCATTTATAAGAATGAATGAGTGAAAAACTCTTTTTCATTATAGATAAAAATATTTAGATATAAATTATTATCTATGATAAAAATATTTTTAATGATTAAATATCTCAAAAAAAGCAAATACAAACAATTATTTTTAAATAAATTCTTTAAATTATTTATTTTTCAAAAAATGAGCAGAGTCTTGAGTCAATTTCCATTATTATTCGCGGTGGTTTAGCTATTGATCAATTAAGCTAGTTCAAGAGCCGAACTTAGTCAAATCTCATGATAGCTAGATTCAACAACTTCAATTGAGGCTTCGAATATTTCACAGGAAATGAATAATTTATATAATATTTTATTGAAAATGATTGTGCATATTATTCACAATAATGAACAAACGAAAAATATATTTATAAAGGAAACATTTTCCATCGACTAAGTAAACTTTAAGTAATATAAACCATCACATGTTTGGAAAAATGATTTCTAAATCAATCATTTTACGTGAAACAAACGAAGTCTTAAAAGAACTCGAGTGAGCAACAACTTAGATTCAACGACTTCAATTAAGCACCGAAACACAAAATTCAATTTAGCAAGAACTTAATTTACCAGATGACTAGCTTTCAAGGGAGTCGAGTTCGAGCATAACCTCAACGCAGACGACTCATCTTGATTCCAGGCCACCGATTCACATCGAAGGAGCTCGAGCATATTTCGAAGCCGAATTCCACAAGAACATCACCATTGCATGATGATTTCATAAGCATCAATCCTCAAAACAGATGAACTTCGGACAAGCGCAATCGTCTTCGTAAAATTCACATATCATTAACAAGAAACAGAACAAAAATCCCTTTTCAAGGGAAAAAAAGAAAGAAAGAAAGAAGGAAAAATTCAGACAATGGCAACCTTGGCACCAGCTGCTTCGAGCTGCTTCTTGGCCTCCTCGGCCTCGTCCTTGGACATGCCCTCCTTGAACTTCTTGGGCAGCCCTTCTATCAGCTCCTTGGCCTCCTTCAGCGCCAGGCTCGTCAGCGCCCTCACCGCCTTGATCACCCCGATCCTCGAGCTGCTCGGCACGTCCTCGATCACCACGTCGAACTCCGTCTTCTCCTCCACCGCCGCCGCCGCCTCGGCGCCTCCGCCGCCGGGGGCAGCGGCGACCGCCGCGGCAGGGGCGAACGCGGCGGCGGAGACGCCGAGCCGGTCCTGGAGGAGGTCGACGAGGGCGCGGGCCTCGGCGAGGGTGAGGCCGGAGATCTCGTCGCCGAGCTGGGCGACCTTCTCCGGGGCGTCGACGGCGGCGACGGGGCGGAGGCGGCGGGCGCGGAGGGGGAGGCGGCGGGGGAGTGGAGGGGGAAGCGGAGTGGGGATTTGAGGGGGTGCGTGGGATGATGAGGGGCGGAGAGAGGCGAAGGATGAGCGGCGGAGGAGCGGACGGTGAGTGTGGAGAGAGCGTGGGTCGCCATTTTCACTGTGCGTTGAAGCAGAGAGAAAGAAGAAGAAGAAGAAGGAGAAGAAGAAGAAGGAGATGATAGGATAAGGGGAGCTGTGTTGTCGGAAGGAGGATGAACGCGAAGAGAGCTCGGCCTTTTGTTCCTTAATGGACGAAAAGGCCCCTGGTGAAGTTCGAATTGGACAACTGGCTGATGAGGGTAGAAAGGGAATTTCGATGGAGAACCCTTTTCAAAGTGAACAACAAAAAAATAAAAGGGAAAAAGGAAGGCAGGAGAAGTGGGGGGCATTCCGAGAATCGAACTCGGGACCTCTCGCACCCAAAGCGAGAATCATACCACTAGACCAAATGCCCTTATTGATTGCTTTATTTCCCATTTATATATATAACCTATAACAGGTTCGCTTCACAAAAACTTTGACCATGATCTCTTCCCACGACTTTACTAAAAACCCACTCCGATTACGGAAGGAATTCGATCCAAAAAATAAAAATTAGAGAACTTGGGAAGTTAGATCAACTATTGCGTTGACCTCCCACCCTAAATCAGTCAAAAGAAAGGTTTGAGCCATAATCGCACCCCGCATGACTTTGAAGCGTTGGGCTGCTGCTGTTGTTAAGGTCGTCTGTTCTGGGGGCCCAAGAATTCGGGAACGAACCTCGACTCCAGGCGTGGATCCCACAAATTGGGCTTCCCTCCTACGTTATCTACGAAAGCTGCTTTTTTGCCAAACGTGAGCACACAATCCGGTGCGACTTATATGGACCGGAGTAAAGATCACCAACGAAGGAGGACATCGATCCCCACCCCCTCCTCGGTTTACAACAGGCACGTAGATCGACCCGAGGCTCGAAACTGAGCCAGCTCCGCACGCTCTCGATATGGGCCCCCCCCTAGTATGATTGTCTTGTGTGCTTTCCATGACTTGTGATGTGTCGTTCCATTGCCCTAGACACGTGATTTATATCCAATCGGACTAATATTATTAAAATACTTTCATATTTAACTCAATCTACAAAAAGTCATACCTAAACCTAGGTAAGGGTGTGGAGCGAGCAAGCACGGGATCAAGTGAGGACGAAAAAGAATGGAAAAAAATTATAGAGGTAGATTAGATCTAAGTAAATTGTGAACTCGTTTATGACCTATTTGACATCCATATTATGTTTAAAACTCTTTTACAACCCATTATTTAAATAACTAACACATTTAATACCCATATAAGTTATGAAATGAATCAATAATCCATTTTAACAGGTCTACTTATGGCTGAAAAGGTAAAAACTAAACCTCATTCTCTAAGCCACATCTTGACAATCATGCTCCCGTCTCTCGTTTAATTAGTACGTTGCGCTAAAAGACAATTATCGCTTGGTTTGTTGAGACTACATCAAGAGTATATATGAGCCAAAACCGAAATGTGTAATAGTTTTGTTGCCCATTAGATCAAGATCCCATCGCATCATTTTGTAACATGAATTTTAAGAATACTCGGTACCCTCTCTCGCAACTTCTATGGTTCAAGGATCCGCGACTTTACTTGTAAATGTTTCCATTTCGTAAGATTTAGTTCTAAAACCATATGCGTTCGGAAATTGGTAGAGCTAATAAAGCGAGATACGGACTGAACTGGACCGACCCCAAAGAGATTCCTTGGAAGATATGCTGACTACTTAAGTTTGAAGTGACTGAGCTGAGATCATGCAGTAGGCATATAGCTAAAGATCAGAGTCATCCACAAGCACGGAATTCACGTTTTTAATGCCCTTCATGGCCGCGCCGCCGTCACGTGTTCTTTCCTTATCCATTCACGACGACAGCTTCTCTCCCACATGCTTCGGACTCAATTTCATCGCATACTAAACATGTGAACGAAATGAAATACGTGGAGGAAGGCAGGACATACGAGCGGCTCAAATGGACACGTTCGTTTTCTTCTCTTCTCTATCTGGTTTTCCTCCACGTGCTCCAATGCAAGACATCTCCTGCGGAGATTCACGAACAAAAAGGGAAATGTGGTCGCAATCCGCGAGCAGAAGCATGACGGATTCGGCTACAAGACATTTGAGCTTTTCTTGGGGGCGCCGGCATCTTCGAAGTCGATCCAACAAATGCTCCTCGAAACCATTGGTGCAGGAGGATTAATAATAGAGACACGAAACATCCGTATGGTCTCCAGGTGTCTAGAGCTACCTGGTCTTGGTTCCACTAAATATCATCCACTTGTTGCGTTGATTAAAGTAAGGACACAATTATGTATGGGACCACAGTCCAAAGAAAAAGGAATAGGAAAAAAAAGAAAAAAAGGAAAGGAATTTTAAAAAAAAATTGAAAATTTATAATAAAAAATCATTTAAAAATGTCCATATCCGTGCTGCTCATGATCACGCGTAAGATTAATACGACATACACATCAGTCGATGATTGAAGATCTTGGATAAACCTGAATTGATGCCGTCACGAAAAGTTTTAGAAGAAATTTGAATGGAAGTGCACGTCAATCGAAAAATATTTATGACTGAATTAATAACAATATAAATAGGTTTACTTTTCTTGTAGAACTTGAGTAGACCCTAGAATTTGTGATAGAATATGTTCTAAGTTCTAAAGTATGCATGATATGTTTCGGGTTCAAAACATTGAGAAACATGTTCGAATATGTAGATTCTAAGTTCAAATATAACTTATAGGGGAATATGGAACCGCTCACCCTTATGAAAAACTATCCCATAAATCTGAACCGGGAATCAAACTAATCAAATGTAGAACTGCGGGTTCTTAAACCGGCAGATTTTAGTCCAGTTTTCGATTTTATCTAGGAACTCCCTCATTTAACGTTTTAGATAAACCAAAAAATTCTTACGTGTAAATACTGCCCCATTTGCTGGTCAAGCGTTTTTGTTACTGTTTGTTTATGTTGAAAATCGTGGGTCGATTCTTAATTGGTGCAAAGTATTATATATATGTATGTATTAAATTCTAAAAGAGGCTTCGTCGGGAATAGAACTGACAATTCTGAGTAGAGCTGATGTGGAATCGGGAATTGAAATGGTCTTGGGTTAGTTCTAGGTTCCTATATCCAATCTTGAACCGGTTAGTCCAGGCCGGCTCGGTTTGATTTCCGAATAAAATGATTGCCCTCAAATACGACACACGCGAAGCGGAACGTATGTTCACGTGAGAATTAATCAAGTTCAATGTTCGGGCACCTGGTTATACAGACAAAATAACCAAAAGCTGTATTATCTAAGTTCTTATTTCAGTAGATATGTTGCCACTGCTACAAGCTAGTTAATATACCTAGCACAAAGCTATGGTAGTGTATACAGCACATCACATAGGAAATATGATATGTTGTGGCCTTTTCTCTATACATACAAGATCTACCTAGCTAGCTTCAACATAAAGACCCATTAAATGAGCCCTTTGGATCTTCTAATTGCTTTTGTTTTGTTCATCAGCTCATGATCTATAATCTAATTAAGGCCTAAACGGAATAGTATTGGGCATCATCACCCATACCACTAATTAGTGACTGTATGGGCCAGAGATCATCCACGCTCCAGCAAGCGCTGTCGTTCGGTTCTTGGGCAGGAGGAGGGGACGAGAGCATAATCTCGCCGGAGCCGCCTTGATCCGACGGTGGAGAACAGGCGATCTCCATTGTATTTGCGGCCGAGACCCCGCGATGATCTGTGCTTGCGCATGCGGATGATGGAGGATTAATAAGATCGTTGATCTCAGTTTCCGATTGCTTGATTATGTGCTTTTGGATCTTGGTCCTCCAGTAGTTCTTTATTTCGTTGTCGGTCCTCCCCGGCAAATGCTTCGCAATTTCGGACCACCTGAAAAGTGGTAAAAAAAATGGTCGTTATTTACAAAAAAAAAAAAAAAAAAAAAAAACCGCATGCGTCGCCGCTCGATGAAAATCTAATTGAAACTCTTTTACGCACACCGTCAAACCTTTTACATCTGCCAAGTTCTAGCAATAACTCTGCGTGAGGAATTTCAAAGCTATAGAGAGGGAAAATTGAAAGAGAAAGAGGACACTTTTGAGTTATTGGTGCAAAAGCCGATTTTCAAAGAGAAAGAGGCGTACGTTATATATCTTAACAACCCCCCTCTTGCAAAAGCCAATTTCGACGATAGAAAGCCTTAAAAAGGAATCCTAATATACGTGGCCCTTTGGCATGGCATCGTAAAGAAGAGACCGCACATGAAGTCGAGCACGCACAGTCGTTTATTTTGAAGGTTTAAGTTATTAGAGTAAGGTATAAGTCATGACTTATATAGTGGCCTAGCAATCAATAACGTCCGTAATTCCCCCGTGTGTTGTAATTGAACTGCATGAGGCCCCTACCAAGCAAATCTCCTACGATTCTCTTTCCCCGAATGGACGTGTCTTTTTCATGAGGTCTTTCGATATAATTTCAGACGTGGGGTACCCAAAAGCATGGTAAGAAACAAGGAGAGGATGGATTTTGCTATATATTGCCCAGCATAAAAGATAGGCCTGTCTAGATAAGTGCCTAAGTCACATGTTCGATGGCCCATAGATATTTTTGCTGTATTCTCATCTTCGCGTGGTAGTTTTGGATGTTCTTCCCATGCACCATCGTCAGAAAGTCGAGCGATCTGATAATTACGAGATACTTTCGCAGTTGAATTTGATGTAAAGAGCTACGTGGAATCATCAATTACACATGCCCTCAATACCTTCGTCTTCTCCGATATAGAAAGGTAAGCAGAAAACAAAGAAACATTTATGAAAGAGTGTGCGGAGTCACCTGTTTCCCCACATGGATTGCAGGTGTATGATCAAGAGCTGTTCTTCGGGAGTGATATTACCTCTCCGGACGTCGGGTCGGAGGTAATTCAACCATCGCAGACGGCAGCTCTTTCCGGTGCGTTGAAGACCTAACATGATCGATATGTAAGATCATAAAAAACGACACGAGAAAAAGGGTCTGAATAAAGAGAAACATGAATACGGTGATGATGCGAAATGCCGGAAGTAAAATAAGAAACAAGTTTTAAGACTATTACCAGCAGCTTTAGCTAGAGAGTTCCATACACCTTCGCCATGGTTGGCTATGTAGTCCATCAGAATCAGATCCTCTTCAAGAGTCCATGGTCCTTTTCTCACTTGAGGATCCTGTGTGCGGTAGCATGGTTTCTTGTCCATCTCGAGGAGGGAGTGAGGGAGGGGGGAGAGAGAGAGAGAGAGAGAGAGAGAGCACTGTCCAGCAACGCGAGCCACCGACGGTTTATATAGAGGACGAGGAAATGTCGTGGCCGGTTCGTGATGTTAAATAATCTGCACGAGAGCAGAGAGCTTTCTACCTAATCTCCCTTTTTTCAGCGACAAATTAGCTGCCCCTTGCTTTTAATTGGCTTCGGGGACAATTTGATCGTGATAGTTATGAGTTAGTACACAGAGTCCGATATCAATTTCAAGCCTGCAGCCCAGTTGCGGAATGACATCAAACTTTTGACTCCTACCGAATATTTGCCTCATGAAAAAGTTTAAAATCACGTGGTAAGAAAGATTAACGAGCCAACAATACAAACCCCAAAGCGAGACATTAGGTAGTCGATCAGTAATTGAGATGAATGCCCTCAGCTCGGCACATCTCTCGTTAGATAAACGCATGCAATCATATCAGCACGAATCATGACATCGAGATGGCCTCTACATTATCGACATTAGGCATTGCCTTACGGGCGACAAAGTACACTAGGGACTTCCTGAAAAAAATACCTAACTACGGATCTAACCAGAGAGATTACTTATCAAATTAGCAAGCACAGTGACACATTTCCAGCAAACACAAAAAGAAATATTCTTCCACTGGTCGCAAAACTCCACCGCCATTCTGTCTGTAATGGTGATGAAGGCAGTAGCACAATCAACTTTATAATAATGAACTTATACATGCAGCGGTCTTCGGATGTTTTCAAATAGATAAACAAGAAAGTAGATCAAAAGAGGTCACGAGAATAAACTTCAGCTTTAACTTCTGAAAAATCCTAATACAGCTCAGTTAACCCCATGTCAACCTTGCCAGGAAATCTGAAAGGTCTTGCGAGTCACTTTCACCGCTTAAGAGTGTTGGCCAAAACAGCAGCAATGCAATCCTTTTCACATTACATATAAAGTTGAAGCAACAATTGAGCTTTTACAATAGTATACCAACAACAAGACAAAAACTAATCCCTTACAAACCACGTGCTTCTGGTGCCATGCTGAGAAAGCCTCAAGCCTGGAAAAAAGGGAGGAAGGATTGTTTTCCCAATCAGAAATCAAATAGCCAAAACTGAAGTAAAAGTCTATAAAAAGCAGAACAGGTAAAACGTAATCTGGGGTTCGAGGCGCTGGCCTGACCACTTTACCCAGGAAATCAATCATTTCATTGAAGTATCGAAACTATTATGGGTATAAACAGAACAAAAGAACTCTAGGCTAACACGTTCTACATTGTGCTTAGGAACCATGGCCCCAAAGCTCGAGCACCACATGCCACCAAATCTGTATTAGAACCATCTTCATTTACAAAAGCAGTGTAGTAAAAGGAACTTAAGTCATCATTACTACTAAAAGCTGCCACACCAATGCAGCTCATAATATTGAGCTTTAAGCATGCAAATTTCAAGCTTCCTTTTATTGTGATTGTGCCAGACCGAAGCTACTTTGACAGAATTTGACCTGTTCAATGTGGTTTTGCACAGTCTATGGCTCAAAGGTGTCAACTTAATGGATTGACCCGGTGCCAATTTCTAATTGATTGAACAGATTGATCCAGGCCAGTTTTCTTAAGCATGATGTGGACACCACAATAAATTAGCGATCGTGACAAATCCACCCATTCTACTCCAACTGATCGTTGAATCTTGGCAGATATAAAGGCTGCATCAACGCATGGGCTATCAATTACCTTGTTGGCAATATTGTTGGAAAGCCAGTCCAGACCCTCATAAAGGCCCTCTCCGGAGGTTGCACAGGTGCTCTGGATGTACCTGAGACAAACCATGACATCCCTTATAAGAAGGATCACCCATGACCCAAAATTTCTGAAAAACATACGCATCACATGAGACCCTTTCACCAGAAAGAATAAGATCCAGATGAACATGGTTCTTAATTCAATCTCACCGACCATAAGAGAGCTATGCACTTTTATCAAGAGATAAGCTGTTACCAGTGACGTTGACGGAGAGAATGGAGACCAAGCTTGTCAGTTATTTCCGCCGCATTCATTGCATTAGGGAGATCTTGTTTGTTGGCAAAGACGAGCAACACAGCATCTCTCAGTTCATCCTGAAAAGTTAAATGTTTATAAAACCAGCAATTTGGAAGATTTTTCGTTTTAACATCTAAGACACCTGCTGTCTAGCAATGTGCGCATGCATCGTGTAAAGACTTTCGCAATCTATTTAAAAGATCAGAAAACGAACAGCTGCAAAGCATACACGTTCCCATTTGAATTTTCAATTAGAGAGAAACTCAATGTGAATAAAGATTTTTTTTTTTTTTTTTTCCCATTAACAAACAACTGGAAATGCTGTCACTGACAAGGAAAGTGCCGATGGAAAGGTTGACAAAGCCAAAGAACAACAATAGATCATCATTAACAACTACAAGCCCAGAAGGCAAAACAGAAAACTCTGCTTGTAAAAATTCCTCAATGAAACATCAGCATGCAGAAGCAAAAGACACTGATGTCAAGTAAAACCAATAGAAGCAACTATAATGTTTTGATGTCAAGTATGTCAGTCACTACTCACGTAGGAATAAGCCTTTTGCCTCTCACCACAATCAGTCCTATTCAGTAGATGAAAAGAATTATAGATGCACTAAATTGGCCCATAATGAAATGCAGAGCTACCTCATTCAGCATCCTATGCAACTCATCTCTTGCCTCAACAACTCGATCCCTATCATTGCTATCCACGACAAAAATTAAACCCTGCGTGTTTTGGAAGTAGTGCCTCCATAATGGGCGGATCTGCATTTGGAGCAAATTAGAAGCTGCATCAGTCTCCATGATGAAAAGCTGGTTTGGTTATGCTAAAAGAGATAGGGACAGCACTTAAATAATTTCAGTGATCACACAACATATGAGTTATGAGCATATGCTTAATGATTTGGACTTGATGTAAATATCCGACAATAATAAAGGCCATATATGCCATGAAAGTCAGCAGTACTAAAAAAGAATAGAATGGGTAAGGAAGAAAAGTAACTCTAGTTACATTACATTAACAGCACATAGGGTGAATGTTGAGGTTAATCAGAAGAAGGCTGAGCTGAAGATCACGTCCCCTTTAGGAGACAGGGTTTTAATATCTACAGGTTTTACTGCTTCTGTACTTGCTTGCACTTACATGTAAGTGGTGAACACAAGCACATTCAAAGTTACAAAGATAATGCTGCGTTTGGTTCAACTTTGAAAATGAGCCTTGGGGAAATGCAAATATCTTTGGTCTAAAGGGCTTTAGGAAAATGCAAATTGCATTTGGCAAAAAATTCTTTATAAAGCTATTTTGGCGTAAAGAGTATTTGGCAAATCCTTTTTTATAAAGGTCTTTTGTATTTCATTTTTTTATTAAAAAATATTAAACTCTTTGCTAACTCAATAAAAGTAAGGGTAGTTTTGGAACAATGAAAGGTAAAACCAAAAAACTAAAAAATTTATGATAGTAGTTTTGAATAAAAAAAAAAAATTAGTTTCAGCATTTTGTCAAATACTGAAAGCCCAAAACTGGTCCCTATCAACATTGGGCTTTCACTTTTCCAAAGTCAACATTTGACTGAAAGCCCCTTGGACAAGCTTGCCAAACACCACAGCTTTTCTCCAAAGCCCCAGCATTTCTCCAAGGGACTTTGGAGAAAAGCTGAACCAAATGCATCCAAAAGATCAAGAGGGCAAATAGAGCAACCTTGTCCTGGCCACCGACATCCCAAACTGTGAAGCTGATGTTCTTGTATTCAACAGTCTCTACATTAAAACCTACAAATATAAAAAGGCTCTGTTAATCACTATGAACATGAAAAAACCAACATGGGCAAGGCTCACCAAATGACAAGGGATACAACAGCTGATTAGACATATAGGCAAGAAAAAGAAGGATGACCCAAAAGCTATCCTATACAGTTTATTAAAATAAACAAAAAATATTCTCCAAATTGTTCCAATTAACCACCATTAAGAGTTAATCAGGCCACAACAAGCATGTACTCTGATATCCACTTAACAATCTCTTAGAATATGAGGATTATAGTCTGGACAATGATAGTTCTAGAGCTTTTGTACTCAACTTTGCTTATCTCATCAATTTCCACAGACAGGCAACTGTCCAAGCATCTCTTCACCCTATTTTTCAGAAGATCTCTATTCTGTAGATGATACTCTCGTTCCATTATGACTGGGTAAAACATCTTTACTTTGCATCAAAAGGAGGAGTCCACAAAGGCTTGACAGTTGAGGCCACCTCAATGAACAATCAGTACGATAAGTCCATCAAATCTCATGCTTTATCTATATCTCATCTACCTTTCAAAGAATTCAAATTCATTCGTTCAAATAACTGCTCTTCTACAGCGCTTCCCTAAATGACTCTCATGCTCATTGCAGGCCAACAATGCAGCCACACCGATCAAATGAATGCAAAGCCAAATTAAAGATTCAAACTTGGTCCACTCGATATAAGCTAACAGCTCATTCCAATGCATTTAGGAAATTTATATTCCTCTCGAGACTTAATACCGGATGCATGACAAACCAGACACAAGATCTCATTTCACCGTCTAGTAAACCAGTGATTTCAATCATGATCCAGGAGGCAATAATAATTTACACAAAATTAGAAATCATGCATTCAGGAACTCACCGATAGTGGGGATGGTGGTGACGATTTCTCCGAGCTTAAGCTTGTACAAGATGGTGGTCTTACCAGCAGCGTCAAGACCCACCATCAAAATCCTCATCTCTTTCTTGGCGAAAAGCCGGCTAAACAGCTTCGTGAACGTGAGCCCCATGGTCCCAAACGCTGTAGCTCAGCCCCAGACCAAAAACACTTCCCTGCTCGCCGTCCGCACCGCCGCGCCAACAGAAGCACAGCAACAATCACAGAATCAATCTCGGAAATAACGCGAGCATATTCAAACGGCAACCGGTCCAACGGTCCGTATCAGATCTATAAACGAAAAATGCATCGACAAACGAGCCGAAATCGAAGCGAGACGACACAGCTACGGATCCGAGATGTTGCTAAGCAATTTCGGCAGATCCGGTAAAGGGCATACAGATCGTCGGCGAGAGAAAGGTGTCCAGAAGCCCCAAGATGAACCGCGAAGGAAGAGGGACCGCGAGATCGGGCGCCGCCGGTGGCGACGGCGATCGGATCTGCGCAGGAAAATCGACGCGGAGCGCAGGCGATGCCTCGCCGACGGTGGATCGAGACGAGATGGAGAGAGAAGAGGAGCTTACCTCGGAAGGAAGGTGACGCTGCGCTGGAACGAAGGAAGGTCGCGCGCTCTCGTGTCGCGCTGCGGTGTGATGTGTGAAATGGGGGAAAGGGAAGAGAAGAAGATGACGACATTTTATGGCTGCCCGAACCTCAACGGCGTCGTTACGGGAGTAGCTCTTGTTCAAAGATCGATTTTTTTTTTTTTTTTATACTATTTCTACTTCCCACCCCCCAAAAGAAAATGATTGCGTTCACATCCCTTTCGAGGAAAAAAGAGGACTTTCTTTAGACTCGGATTAGACGCCTTTATTTGTAAATAAAGAAATACCAGACTACCAGTCGAATGGATGCATTTATTTTATTGAAAACTTCATAATAAAAAATATTTTTCATAGAAATTTCTTTTAAAGAAAATGTTAGTTTTTCAATTTGTTTAGTGATTTAAAAAAAGTATTCTTCTTCTCAATATGGGAAATCGGTTTCCCCTAATGTAAAATACTTATTTTCAATTCACACGGAAGGCTTTATGCAAATTTATTAATTTTTTATTATCTCAATATCGACAAATTGAAAGGTCACATCACTTTGATGACGATATTTGTCACGCATTATCTCCTACTCGGATTAATCTATTTGGTAGTCAATCCTATTGTAATGTGAGAAGCATGCTCAAAATTTTATAATTCGACAAGAATGGGACACTACTCAAATTAAAACGACGTGGTGTACTTTTCTCCCTCCGTATTGCAAACTCTAAATTAAATTGGGTGCCTAATGTCAACCTTATAAATTGATAAGCACGCTTGTTCGAGCATGAAATGAATTTACAGATAGAGTTATGAAATTTGGGTTTTGTACAGTCATATCTCATATAACCCTATAAAATGATAAGCAACCCACCACGGGAAAGTTTCATTGATTCTCTTATATTATTTTATCGCGGTAATTAAACTCTTATTGCTCGCGAATAGAAGTAGCTAGAAAGTGCATGTTGTTTTTCCCTAATCCAAAATGCCGTAACCATGCATAATTTTGATTTCGTTTTTCTCAAAGTAGTTTTGTTTTTGCAAAAACTGTTTGGTAAATTCTGCTTTAAGAAGCAACTTTGAGAGAAATGCTGTTTGATAGAAAACATATTTATAAAGCCCATTCGGTGATTAATCTAAATATTTTAATTTTAATTTGTTTAAAATTAAAAAATAATGTTTGCGACTTTTTTAATTTATATTTGACAATAATTAGAATAAATGATATAACAAAATATTTAGATCATTTATCAACAAAAAGAACAACAATTAGAAACAAGTCCGATAATATAACATAAATATGTCTAACCAACTAATACAAATAAGTAGTGTAAATATGTTCACATTACAATAACATTATACATGAAAAATATAAATAGCAAATATCCTAGTGAGCCCTACGTTGTGCGAACTTATACTTGAGCCATGTGACCTTTTCTTGATTACCATCCAAGTTCATAAAGATTTGCCTATTATCTTTCTTTTCTGAAAAAAAATCCAGTGCAAAAAAATATAACTCTTGGTCTTGCTTAATCTCGGGTATAGCTTTCAACGTCTCTATGAGTTCTTTGTAAGGATCAAACTCTTTAGCATAACTTCTACTTTCAATAGCTGAACAAATTCTCTCCATTTGCGTTGCTAGCTTATTATTTTGATGTTGTTCACTAACTTTTCTACTCACATCGCCTTCTATATCATAATCAGTAAATTCTGCTGAACCACAAATGTCAAATTGTGTGGCCACAACATTCTTATCAATACATAAACCTTGTGCAGGATTCCATGTGATGCTTCCAGTGGCAACAGTATCTTCAAACATTCTATCCAACAAAACTTGAAGATCCGGATGTATGCCTTTCGTTCTAAAAGCTCTAACCTTAGAATTTCCTGTTATAATAAACATTTTTGTGAGTTTTATAGTAAAAAGATGAACTTAAAAAAAATTAATAAAAGAAGAGAAAAAACCTGAATTTTCCTCTCCCACCATTCATCACTTGCATCAATAGTATTCTTTTTGAATCTCATCCTAATCCAGTTTCCTTTAGGATCAATATCCTCCATCTTTTCCAATCTTCTTTAAGATTATCCCACTTACTCTTCATTTGATCTTTATCAAATTTTTTGCCCCTTAGATCCTCAAACTTCTTAATTATAACCGTCCATCCATCCATGCTATTGTTTGCAGGACGATTGCCATTGTCAATTTGTTCAATGCACAACTTACAAAATGTTTCAACATCTTCAGGGCTCTAAAATGCATTTTCCTTCAATGAACTTGCCATCTACTAATAAATGCAACATAAAAGAATGCAATTTGAGTTTAAAGACAATAAACAACAGATGCAATCCACATTGTTATAAGCATAACATAAGGCATCTACTAACTCAAAATTTGACATCCTATTAAGAGCATCTTTTCATTTTGTGGGTTCCTTGAAATGGGACATGAACAAGAAAGCATTTTCCACTCAAAGCTAATCAAGTTCATGAATTGAACAATCCTCAACAAGACCGATTATTGTTATAAACTCTCTCCCTCTCCCTCCCCCTCTCCCTCCCATAGATGTACTCTTCATGCACTTATGGACGAGACACTACCACAACTTCCTACGTTTCCAACTCTGGGTTTAATGTGAACAATAAGTAGGCAGTAGCTCGATCATAAAAGAAGGTTGGATGGCTTGAGGTACCTTCACATGGACCACATAGATACAGCCCTAACCTTTTATGCATGACACTTGTCAGAAGACACCAAAAGCCTACCATATCATGTACCCAAATGCTATCGCTCCATTTAATCTGGAGAAGGACAAGAAGATTTATCATCTTAACTCAACCTTTTGCCTGAGTCACCCTTTCTCATCATGATAGCAACTAACAAGAACACACAGAGATTCCCAGCACAATGAATCATACGGTCCTCCCTTAGCACAAAGTGAACAAATTGTGTGCATCCTAGATAAACTTTGCATATGCCGAAAGATGAAGATAAAGACCATCATCAATCGACAGCTCAAATACACATCATAAATTGATAAAGAGTCTTTTCAGAACTAACATAGTGCTTGTGAATCCTAAGAACTAAGCCTAATTTGTTTGAGAACTTGAAGAGAACTCAACTAATCATAACTCAAGACAAGGGGAAATTCCCTCTTCACCAAAGCTTGATAAAGCATCAACATTTGGACAAGCATCAACTTGCTTGATCTTATTTCAACAAGCATCACAACAACCATCACGCAGAATAACTATTGGACAAATGAATCCCTGAAATTCTTATTTCCACCAAAGCCACCATGCACAAGCATGTGGATAAAAATTAGCAGTTGTTGATAAAAGGAATATATATCATGACAGTTGCCTTGAGGTGGACTTAGCCATGAACTCATTTCATAGCATCCCAATCAAGACCCTTTACCCCATCACTCTCAACACCCTCCTCGTCTCATCGAGTCATCACCCAGAAAGACCAATCGTGAAATCCAAAACTACCGAATATCACACCAATAACAACTCTTGCACCTCACATTCCTATTCAGCAACAAAAGAACAAGCAAAAGCTACAAACTTGATGGACCACGGGCCCTTCCCGACAAAACCCATCTCGAAAGTCACGAAACGGAGCAATTCTTTTCACAAGCAATTAATAAATGGACATAAATTGAGGAAACCAGCGCTGCTCGATTTGACAAGTAAGGAATTTAACAAGGGATGCATAAATATCTCGTACGCCATCACTTAATCAAATCGCATACCACAAAGAAAAACGAATGCTTGGATGATTACGCAAAAAGAAGCCCACTTTATCGTCCTCATATCACAAGACCGAAGGGATTCGGGAAGCCAAAACAGAAAAGTAGGAGAAAACGAAAGTTTTCTTGATTAGTGCAGAGAAATTGATCAGCCCACATTGTCCTCACACATCACAAGACCGAAGGGGTTGAGAAACCCAAAACAGAAAAGCATGAGAAAGCGAAATAATTCTTGATTAGTGCAGAGAAATCGATCGACTAACAGAAAAACATTTAGACATCAAACGGGTAACTGTACTGGAGAGAAGAGAGTTCAAACGCCGAGCGAGCTCTCAAGGAGACTCCTCAGCTCCTTCCCACGAAACCCACCGTTCAAGAGCCAATATGACCCAACACCCAAAAAAGAAGAGCAAGGAAGAGAAAGAGTAACGCCTGCCGCACAAAGAGAAGAGAAACAGCGCTCACCAAAGCCACGAAAGATTCCAATCCAAGAGCGCAGTCGAGCAGCGAAAAGCGTAGTCAAGCAGTGAAGAGCGCAGTCGAGCTTGCAGTCGTCACGAGGAAGAGAGCGATGGGGAAGGGTGCAGTCGAGCAGCGAAGAGTGTAGTCGAGCGCGCAGTCGTCACGAGGGAAAGAGCGATGGGGAATGGTGCAGAGAGAACTCGAGGGTTTTACTTTTACAAATCGGTAAAATTGGTTTTTCGGTAAAATTTTGAAGGTAAAATAGATAACTTAATAGTTTTCATTAAATGAAATGAGCTCCTCTGGCTAGCTTTCATTTGAAAGGATAATTGCCAAACACCCCAAATTTTCTCCAATAACTTTGGGGCTCTAAGGGATTTTCCAAATGCCGAACCAAACGTACTTCGCGTACCTCTTGTTCACAACACGAGAGTTACTCATAATTTCAGGGTCACATTACCACCAACCTCTTACTCACTATTTTTCTTCATTTTACCATATGAAAAGGTTTCATGATTCAAATAATGCTCAATTTAATTTTTCACAATCACATAGAGACTTTTCCACATGTGGATATATTGTAGATATACAAGGTCAACAAATAATGTCTACTTAGAATTTATTATTAAGAAAAAGTCAAAAAAAATCTCAAATTTGTCCAAGGTGACAAATATATACTAAATTTTTTTGTAATACAAAAAATCTCAAATTTTGCCATGACACACTTATCCAAACTCTATAATCAATAGCATTTTTGTCTTAATTTTTTTCCTCTTTTTATTTTTCCTTTTTATTTTCTTTTCTTTTTTATTCTTATCTCTTTTCTCTACCAGCCATGGCGAAGGGAAGCCGAATTTAAGCAAAGACCGCCCTTGTCGACATTGGGCAAGAGAGACATTGGGTCAGATCCGATGAGGAATGCCCTCGCCCAATGCCGGCAAATGGTGCCTTCCCTAGATCTGGAAATGGCAAGCCTTGCGCGACCCTTACCCAACGAAGGGCCAACCTCACACAACCCTCGCCCGACGAAGGCAAGAGTAGCCCCCATCTAAGTCCGACTTCCCGTTGCCATGGCTAGGGGAGGGAAGAGAGAGAGAAAAAAAAAAAAGACAAAAATGTCAAATAGTATGAGTAAATGACGCGCGAGTACAAATCTAAAATTTTTTATGTTACGAAAAAAGAGTTTATAATAAATGTATACGACAAAGTTAGATGTTTTTTGTGTCACAAGAAAGGAAAAAAACTTGGGATAAATTTGTTACTCTGAAAGGTGATTTTTCCCTTCTTTATTTAGAATGAAACAAACTTTGAAGACACCTCGATGCATCCAGGCTTAATTTCCAAATATCCCCTAAAGGGGACAACAAATCCCAAAATGTCTCCTCTTTTCCATTGAGTTTATAACAATGTAATATGCCCATCCCTTGCTCCATCATACCTAATGACCCGGTGGCATACCCTCTAGCATCTAGAAGGGTAAAAATCACTGTTAACATTACATTTTGAGTCAAGAGAATCTGCTTGGAATCTATCAGGTTATCATAATACAGCTCGGTTTAATCTCCATACAAACCTTGATGGGAAGTTTAGAAAGGTCTTAAAGAGCCATTTGTACTGCTTAAAAGTATTTAGCCAAAAACAGCAGTTATGCAATCCCATGTCACATTACACAGACAAAGCTCTAGCAAACCATTTGAGCTTTTACAACAGTATATCAACAGCAAAAACAAAGACTAAATCCTTTCAAGACCAAACATAATTCTGGTGCCCCGTCGTGGAGCCTGTCAAAGCCCTCAGAGATCTCAAGCCTGAAATAACAGTAACAGGATGGTTGTCTTAATCAGAAAATGAGAAGTGATAAAATGCCAAAATTAAGTAGATGTCTATAACAACAGACCAAAGTGAACAGTAATAAAGTGATAAAATGCCAAAATTAAGTAGATTTGTATAACAGAGAACCAGAGTGAACAGTGGTAAGGGGGCTGGCCGACTTAAGCAAGAATATAAACATAACAGAAGCAAATTTTGACTATGATGGAATACATTGAGCTTACGAACCCTGGCACCATATAAGTCATACATACAGGTCTCCTATTACAAAGAATTGCATGAAAACTAAAGAACAAGTTGTTACTGTTACACAAAGTTGCTTCAGCAATACAGCAGAATCTTTATAGTGTGTTCTTTACTGATTACAAATTACAATTCTGACCTTTTTGGCCTTGTAAGCTTCCTTTCATTATTAAAAATATCCAATAGTACTAGACCAGAACTATGCAGTGTTCTATGTAACTCAAATGGACCTAACCAAAATTCCCTTTTGACTGTTTGAAATGATCAATCCAGTCCAGATTCTTAAAATAAGACTTGGGCTTGACACTAACTTAGCAATGGCTCCAAAACCCCACCCCCCACCAATGACTAAGTTTCAGAATTTATCAAAAGCTACATAGGAAGTCAATGCACTGGCCATTAATTACCTTGCTGGCAATATTGTTGGAAAGCCAATCCAGACCCTCGTAAAGTCCTTCTCCAGATGTTGCACAGGTGCTCTGGATGTACCTGAGATAAAACATCACATCCAAAAGAAAGTTCAGAAGAAAAGATAGTAAATGCATCCATTTCACAGGAGAGGCCAAGATCAAAAGGGAATCAGTTCATGCAGTTCTCATATTCAGCTTCACAAATTAAGATAGAGCTAGGAACGTTCCATACTCATGAGCTTCCACCAAAATTCAAAAGCAAAATTGTTCATTTCACTTGATGGATTCTCAAGCATCATAGGCTGGATGTGACATAACAACTTTTAAAAGCAATATTTCTGAGGAAAAGAAAAATTAAGAGTGAAAAGGGATAATCTCTTGCCAGTGGCGTTGACGGAGAGAGTGAAGACCAAGCTTGTCAGTTATTTCAGCTGCATTCATTGCATTAGGAAGATCTTGTTTGTTCGCAAACACAAGCAAAACGGCATCTCTCAGCTCATCCTGACAAAACAAGATTCAAACGTTAATTGCACTGTTTTCCTTTTCTCAACAAGCATAAGATAGAACTGTAGAATAGCAAAACTAATCTGCACCATGTATAAAGAGACTTGAATGATCATATCCATAGATTCACAAAAACTAAAAAATGAAAAAAAAAAAAAAAATATATATATATATATATATAATAATAATAATAAATATTTTTTTAAAAAAAAATCAACATGGTCAACATCAATTAGGGAAAAGATCCAAAGTTTAATGCGACAGGGATTTTCTTCTTCTCCTTCTTTTTGTAAACTAGCAACCAGAAATGTTATTATAAACAAGAAACCAAATGAAGCAAAGATCGACAAAAACAAAAGAACAAGAAAAAGGTCATCATCCACAAATTCAAGCTAAAACAGTGTGCAATAGACATCACTCTGTTGACCATATCTATCTCAATGTCCGGATTCATGAGAGAAGGACTTAGAAGGACTTTGATATAAAGTAAATCCAAAAGAAGCGACAAGATCAATGTCATCACTCATGCAAGCCTCTGCCTCTCGCCACAAGCTACTCTATTCAATAGATATTAGACTATGTAATGTACAGTAAATTTGTCCAAAACAGAAAATGCAGCAATACCTCATTCAGCATTCTATGCAACTCATCTCTCGCCTCAACAACTCGATCCCTATCATTGCTATCCACAACGAAAATTAAACCTTGTGTGTTCTGGAAGTAGTGCCTCCACAATGGACGAATCTGCACAATAGAAGCTTAATCAGTTTGCATAACACTTAAAAATGCTTTGAGATGCCACAAAAGAGAGGGCTATGATTCATATGTCAGTAATCTTGTAACACAGTATGAGATGCGAGCACGTGCTTAATAACTACCCTCTTACTGTACCAGGCATCAACTAAGGAAAAATATGCCTATGTTGAAGTGATCAATATAAAAATCTGCAGTACAGAATTATGGGTAAGGGCAGAGAAGGAACCCTAGCCATGTGAATTTTGCACCATGTGGGGTGGATGTGGCAATGAATCAGCAGAAGACTGAGCTTAAGTACACGTGCCCTTCAGAAGACAGGATTATAATAACTATCAGGACCTCCTGCCTCTATTTGCGTTTCTGATGACATGCAAGCTGGAAACAAAAGCATGTGGAAAGCTATAAAGGAGCAAACATCAAGAGGCACATAGAGCAACCTTGTCCTGACCCCCGACATCCCAAACTGTGAAGCTGATGTTCTTGTATTCGACTGTCTCTACATTAAATCCTACAGAGAAAGAAGGAAGCTATATCAATCACAGTGATAAAAAAGTCAAAACATGTTGCATGTTTACCTTGGGTTAATGAGAAGAGTCCACAAACCAAGATTTCAGAGTTAAGACCACAAGTTAAAACACTCAATGGAAAGGGGCGGATACCCAAACGACCCGAACATCCTATCTGCTCTTATGACTAGATTTAGTTTCGAGTACAACAAATCTCAGCCGGTAACTCTTTCCTCACCTACCAGTTAGAAATTCTAAATGTGTTCAAACGGTATCTCTTCAATGTGCTATCCCTTAAATTCACTCACTACAACCTATCAATTGAAATAGACCGTATCGATGCATACAAATCCTGATTTAATATCATAGTCAAATAATTTTGGCACAAACAGGCTGGTAGCTCATTCTACCGCACCTATGAGGTGCAAATTCTTCTTCGCACCTAATTCTAGATCATTAAAAACGATGAAAAATGACAATAGTATATCCTCCTGCATCACGACCCATTTATAAATCCGACGCGGAGATCTTGTAGCACTGCAGATATAAATAAAAAAAAGGCAACTTTATTCGATTGGAAACCATGTCGGGCAGTCGAGGACTCACCAATAGTGGGGATCGTGGTGACGATTTCTCCAAGCTTGAGCTTGTACAAGATGGTGGTCTTACCAGCGGCATCAAGACCCACCATCAGAATCCTCATCTCCTTCTTGGCGAAGAGCCGGCTAAAGAGCTTCGTGAACGTGAGCCCCATGGTCCCAAACGCTCTAGCTCAACCCAGATGAAAAGAATCACTTCACAGCAAAAGAAACCACAACGATTAAACACGGAATCGATCTCACAAACAACACGAACCGACCCCAACAGCAAACATTCGAACAGAAATGCAGATCTAGACCGAAACAAAACCCCAGCGCACCGCAATCCGATGATCAGCGGAACGGGCCACGCGGAGCTGAACGAAACAACCGCGAATTCGGAATACCGCCGACCGCTTCGACAGATCCGACGAGTTCGGGCGGATCGTCGCCGAAAAGGGAGTCGAGAAAGCGACGATTGCAAGATCGGGGCGCCGTCGATGGCGGCGGCGAGCGGATCGGATCCGCGACAAGAAATCAACGCGAATCGAAGGCGAATCTCGATGAACGAATGGATCGAAACGAGGAAGAGGAAGAGGAGGAGGAGGAGGAGGAGTACCGATTTGGGTCTCTCTCTCTCTGTGTGCGAAAAGGAGCCGCAGCGTTTGAACGAGGGGAATCCCGTCTTCGCTTGGGTTGCTTAATAATGGGGTTAATTCCAAAAAAAGCACCAACTTTAGGTCGACAAATCTACTTCAAACTTTTTTTTTGTCTCTAAAAAAAGATCAACTTTAGGTTAATGGACAAATTTCGGCCCAAACTTTTTTTTGTCTTATAAAAAAAGACGAACTTTAGGTTGAGTGACAATTTTGGCCCAAATTTTTTTGTTTGGAAAAAAATCATCAACTTTCACTTAAATTCTAAATCTAGCCACCATTTACTTATATTCATTGATTGTCCTTAATCCATGTGCACTTGTTGGCTAACACCATCCATTTTCTTCTTGTTTAAGTCCTAGCTTGAAAAATAACAGTGAAACTATGCCATCCCTATACTTCACTAAGAAGTAAAAAAATCTCCCGATCAATTTCTCTCGCTAGACTTTATAGTTTTGTCATAATATAAACTGTAGATCACCGCCTTGTCAAGAAAAACCATGGATGAGATCCACCAACCTCACAACTAGAACTTTTTCTCTTGAAATAAAGTTAACTTCATATAGAAAGTTAATGGTAAAGGTTAGATTTTGGATAGGAGTGAAAGTTTGTTATTTTTTATAAGACAAAACAAAAATGGAAATTTAGAATTGTCAATTAACCTAAAGTTTGTCTTTTTTATACGAAAAAAAAAAGTTGCATGATTATGTCTCGACCTAAAGTTTGTTTTTCATGGAAAAAAAAAAAGTTTTGGCAGATTTGTCATCATTTTAAAGTTGATGCTTTTTTATGGAATTAGCGCTTAATAATGACCTCTCAAAGCGAAAAAAAATAAAAATGGAATTTCAAAATCCCGAAAAGAAATAAGAAAAAGAAAAAGAAACTGGAGGAGGGGAAAAACCACTGCCCCAAAAATACACAGAATGTCCTGTACCGACGGCGCCGTTTAGCTTATTAATCCTTTTTAGGGATATAAACACAAATAATCCTTCAAATTTGGTTCAGCATTTATTGTGATCTTTAAACTTTCAATTTATTCAATATAGTTCTTGAAATTTTAGTACATATTAGTTTAATCGCCAAACTATACAAATTGAAAGTTTAAGGAAAACACAGTATTAATAGATCATTTATATCATTTTCTAATTTTAATGACATGCTTTTAAAATTTTAGATGATGACAAATTATCAAATAAAAGCAAAAGATGACACAAAGGATTCATGAAAATTGATTTAATGTATGATGTGGTCATTATCTTTTAATTTATTCGATATGATTTATGAATTTTGATGGGATATGTAATATCTCCTCTAAAGTTTTATTTAATATAATTCTTTAAATTTATGGTGTATGTGCAATTTAACCCTTAAGTTAAGACTTTAATTAACGAAATTATAACATTGAATATTTTTATTTAGTCTGGAGACTAATTGAATATTTACCGAAATTACATTATATATTGAGTTAAAATTTAGGGGTTATAGTAATGTTTAGAATCCATTCGTGTTGGTACCGTCTAATCTTTGTGCTGCGAAAAACGACTCGACAAATTAAAGAAAAAAGAAAAAGAAAAATGGGGCGCAAAGGCTCGAAGATTTTTCAGGACACAAAAAACTTCCGTCGCCGTCGCGCTTTAATCTTATACGCGCGCTCTCCCAACTCCTGCTTCCTCATCAGCCCCGGCCATGGCTTCCGCCGTTCGCCTCCACTTATCTTCCCTCCTCATCTCCCACTCTCTCCTACCTCGCCTCAGCCTCCGTCTCCGCCCTCCTCCTCCGTCCGCCTCCGGCCGGCCCCGCCGCTTCTCCTCGGCACTCCCGTCCGCTCCCTTCGCCGCCCGGCGCGCCTCGCCGTCGCCGCCCGTTCGCGCGCAGGCCAAGCGGGGCTTCTCGTCCAAGGACGACGACTTCGCCTCCGGTAAGTAGCTCTTGTCGATGCTTTGGAGTTTGGATTCGGTGCTTTTGGTTGTTTATCGAGTCTGAGAGTCGGAGGAGTTTCGAGTACGTGAGATGCTTTTTCTTGTCTTCTCTCGGTTTACTTTTTAGTTGATGATCTTCAATTCGAGGCTCCGCTTAAGATAGTGGAGTATCCGGACCCCGGGCTGAGGGCGAAGAACAAGCGGATCGGGACGTTCGACGACAATTTGAAGAAGATAGCCGACGAGATGTTCGATGTGATGTACAAGTAAGCTCTTGATGATGTCGGTTGCGATGTTTTAGCGGCGATGCTCCGTGGTCGGCGTCGCGGACGTCTTGTTTAATGATCGCTTGGCCGTTGTGGCTCGAGTTTGTCTCTTGATGTCAGTTACAGGAGTTGAATGCTATGGCTTCCTTTTCTGCAGTACTGATGGTATTGGACTCTCGGCACCTCAAGTGGGGATTAATGTCCAGCTCATGGTGTTCAATCCCGTTGGCGAACGCGGGGAGGGAGAGGAGATTGTTCTTGTGAATCCAAGAATTATTAAATATTCCAAAAAGATGGTGCCCTTCAATGAAGGTTGCCTCTCATTCCCTGGTATTTATGCTGACGTGCAGGTATATTTCTCTCTTCTAGCTGCAGCGTTGGTGTTGGACTTCTTTGAGTTGAAATGCTACTTATAGGAGAGAATGGATTTTTTTGATGACATGGCTTTGTTCTTGAGAGTAATGGCTGAAATAGTTGGATCTTACCTTTGGCAAGTCTTAAGGCAAAAGCCGGGAAAAAAATTAGGAGAGAAGTCAATTAGGTTCAACATAGAAATATGTACTTAGTTCACTTTTTTTCTCTTCAACATACTTGTTTTCCCTCTGTTTAGGTATGTGATCTGGAGGACATTGATCTGTGTGATGTGTGAGTTGATATAAAGTTCGTTGTCATCTCTACACGGATGACATTTATGTTTTGCAATGTCTTATAGTAGTTGGGCCAAGATATAGTTGTGGACCTGTGGCAGCTTGATTCCTTCCAGTTAAGGGCTTGCAGTGAGAAATTGCTCTATTTTTTCTGTGATACTTTTTCTTAGTGAATCTATGAAATTCTATTTGCTTGTATTGGAGTAAATCTGTCTTGTCTTATATGCAGAGACCAGAAGCTGTGAAGATTGATGCTCTGGATATAAGTGGTGCAAGGTTTACTGTCAGCTTATCTGGTCTTCCTGCAAGAGTTTTCCAGCATGAATTCGACCATTTGCAAGTATGGCTTTTTATTTTTTATTTTTTTTTTTTTAACATCATATTGTATATTTTAAAAAGGGTTCATATTTAGTTTTGAAAATGCTTCAGGTACTCCAGACATCTGTGTACGGTATTATTTCTTTATAATAAATTTACAAAACTATTACTCTGCTAGGTTCTTGCTAATTAATAAAGTACAATAGAGTGAAAATGTATTGGACAGTATGTAAAAGATAATTAGCTGTAGTTGAGTATTACTTGGACTTAATGCTAATATCTTCTGCATTATTCAATGACCAAAGTTAATGAAATTGGTAGTTGACAACAAAGGTTCTAAAGCTGGATGTGACTATGTGCATGCCTAGTTGCTTGTTTGTGAGAAGAGACTAGTTGCACTTTGGAGGAAGGATGATCACATAACTGTTACTTCTTGCAGTTGTTATCAGACATTTTTTGTAGAAATTCTTGGAGCACGTGTTGAAGCAACATGGCTACATTGCATGACTAGTTTTGAAGTGCTTACCTAAAACTTAGACAGTGGATCATTGGGAGGCCTAAACTGATTATGCATGAATACACCTGCTCTTAGTTTGAGCAAAATGTTTTATGCTAGTTTGGCCCTCCCATGTGTTACACTCGCATAGGCAAGATTTCAGCCCCCACCAAAAAAAAAGAAAAGTCTGGCCATTGATTCTCAGCATACATGATTTTTCTAAGTCGAGCAGTATCTTGGGTTGAAGGTGTGAAGAGATGATCCTCTGCTATAAGTGAACTTTATCGTGCCCATGTAGATCATGTCCTGGAGAAGGGCTTGCTTTTTTCATGTCAAGGCATTCTACACATCGATGGCCATCATGAATTTATTCTAATATTAAGTAATGTGTTGCAGGGGATTGTCTTCTCTGATAGAATGACTGAACAAGTTCTAGACACTATACGTGCAGAGCTGGAGGTGAGTTGATACATGCTTATTGTGGGTCATTTCTGGTTTGTTCAACTATTGAAATATCTGCCATGATCCATTTTAAGAACTTTGAAGTTATCCCCATGAATTGCTGTATGGATGTTAATTATCAACTTGATTTTGTTTTTCTTTTGAGAAAAAAAAATGTACCATTTTGGAAATCCCTCATGTGGAGGCATCATCTTTACTTGAATGAGGCAACATATTAGCCTGATGATTGCTTCCAGGAACACTGAAATGTTTTCTACGTTGGATGTTATCGATTTTCAGTTTATTAGCTTTCTAGTCTTCCCTATTTGCAATCTCTTTCATCCGAGAGAGAAGTCTCCTTTACTTATTCAGAATAGCCATGTAATCTTATAGAATTCAAAAGGAGATGACTAATTTCTTTTTGCTTAAAGGGCATTAGAGGGTCTAGTGTTTCTTAGACATGGAGGTTTTAACAGGGTCAGGGCATTTGACATGTTGCATTTATAGAAGAATTTTGGGGTGGAAGCACTGGTTTACTTGTGCAGCTCTCATCTCTTTCTATGCATCGTCATTTTCTTCATATATTTTCATCATTAAATTTTGATGCTTGTCCAGGCCTTGGAGAAGAAGTATGAGCAGAGGACAGGATTGCCCAGTCCTGAACGGATAGAGACACGTGGAAGGAGGGTAGCTGTTGGTTTTGGCAAGTCATGATTGTATCTGGGGCTTTGATACTCAGGTGAGTACAGCAAAGCTGGTAGCTTATCTTTTTGGGGCAAAGGGCTATTAATGAATGTATAGTGGAATTTTGAGGGTGAAGTAATTGGCTTTTACAAGCAGAAAAGCTCACCTTATATGCAAACCTAGTCAGAATAATTTAGTAAATATAAAGGTTTTAACATTTGCTAGTGATTCCGTGCTATAAATGACCTAATTATCTGCCACTTTTATTCTTGAGCGCATATATTTTCAAGGCATAGTAAGGTTTTGCATATTACATCTGTTTCTGAGGCAAGACAACTTATACTTGAGAATCTTCTGACATAATTATTGTAGATCTCATTTGCTGCCTTTGTGTCTTATGTAACTGAGTTTCTGGAGTTGACAGAAGAAAGCAAAGAAGCAGTTTAGTGCCTGTATTGGCCCAAAAAAAAAAAGAATTAAAAGAGGTATAGATGTTCACAACAGTGGGCTAAATTAGGGTGAGCGGTTCTTCACTAAAGTGCTGAGATAATTGCTGTTTTCCTCAGTTTTGCGCCACTGAGTTGCTTTTGTTGGAGTAACAACTGATTGTGAAACTTGCGACAATGTTTTTGGGGTTTTGCAGATTGAAAGCTCAGAGGGATAACTCTCGGGACTAATGTCCAGGAGGCGACTGATTTAGATATTCTTTTTCATTTGGAAGAGTGGGAAGATGCAAGGTGCAGATAGTGGAGAAGCAGAAGTTAACGAGTTAGCAGGCAACATGAAATGAGGTCTTGGTTGTAGGTTTTCTTCACAGTTGAGAGTAACATGTATGAATTGTAAATGATTGAGATTGTAAAGATTTGTGTCCAAACTGGGTCCATGGTTCTCATCTTTTTAATGTGCCTGTATAATCCTGATAGGGAAGTGTCGGCTTGTCCCTCTGATTGAATATTTGGCTGGAAAATTCATCAAGGTTGGAAATGAGATGCATGAGTTGTAAAGGCCACACTTGTTTATAACAGAACATTCATGAGATTAATTATCCTTACTTCCTGATTTTTCACCATAAAATCACCTTATATATGTAGCTATTCACCTATAAACAGGCAATGTCAGACTGAACACATTAGTTTAAATTACTTTTTGTTCTTTTGTTCGCCTAACATGGCTACACTTGGTGTTTGTCTATCTATTATTATTCAAGACTCATAGCTGAATAGTCCATTGTTCTGATCTTTGAATGTGCTTGTATGACTGGGAGAAAAGTGCGTGCAGGTCTCCAACAAATGGAATATTTGGCTGGAATCCATTGTTAAAATGGAAATGATATTTCTGTATATACCTGTAAATTCTTGTGTAGAAATACTATTCTATCACTAGAAAATGACGATTCCCCTATACGTGTGTAAATTTCCATATAGTTCTTCCCTACATAGTCAGCCATATATGGCTGAAGAGATCACTCAAAGCCTATGGTACGAATATCTAGCAGAATTCTTTCCCTAAACTCAGCATGAAACAAGCTGAGACGGCAACTTTGATGGCTTTCCTTTCTGTAAGCAGCTGATTGGAGGTTCTGTGGCAGTTTTCAACTCACCATATGTCTCCCAGCAAAAGGGGTCATACCAGTGGCTGCCTTGAACTGGTTTCAACTGTATGGTTGTAAGGGACACACTGATGCAAGGCAAGCTGTCGCTGCAGGCAAAATGTACGGGTTGCACTGTGTAAGTTCCTTTTATGTTCATGTAGTTTATGCCTGAAACTGCCACAGCCGCGGTTTCATTCTTGCATTTTCCTTTGTCACAGTAGAACTGGTCAATCACAATAGGAGTTTGAACCTCAGATACTTGGATGTTTGAGAACATGATATCTTGTGCAGATCCTGATCCTCCCTGTAGTTACGAAAGGTGGGTTGTTGGTTATTCAATTATCAATTTTTCCTTGCTGCAGTTTGAAGTTGAGTTGTTACTGTTTCGTAATTAAGTGGATAATCGAAAAAGGTTGTGGAGACTATTATTGGGTTAGGGTATTTTTACCTGCCATGTCTTTATCCTGACTCCAGTTAATGTTCCAGTAATTGTTGTGTCTCGGACGGTGATGTTTGAGACACAAGCTTTAGTGTTGTCCTTTCCTAGTCCTCCAATACTGATTCCATGTCCTGGTCCGCAATTTACATTGTGTATGTACACATTGGAGCATCCAGTCTGTATCGATACACAGTCATCTCCTGCAAAAGAAAAATTGATACTCAATTATTGCTCCTAATTTTAAAGATCATTTGGACAAATAGTTGAGCGACTTTTGGGTGGACTTATTCCGAGAAGACTTTTGGTAATAAGTACTGTGGGGCATTTGTTAAGCGCTCAATTAAGGAAACTTGATAGCTTCCAAAGCATTGACTGTCCTCATGTTATGCAATATCAATTTTTTAGAAATTGAATTATTCCAAATTAAGTATGGCTTAACAAGTGACCGGGGGGCACTCATTAACATCAGGTGCTTGTGGTGCCCCAGAAGGAAGGATACACTGCTTTAGTGTTAGGAAAATGGAGGATTACCACAAGCAATATCTGTGCTGTGAATTAGCATATTTTGGGAATTCTGTAGATGGATTCCATCAGTGTTGGGGCTGTTTCCAGGGGAAGTTATAGTAACACCAAAAACCTGGACATTTGTGCAAGAGTCGAACTTCAGGTGGGTCTGAGGGCTGTTCTGTAAGGTTATCCCATTGACTGTTACATCAGTGCTTCCATAGAACCTAAGTGCCTGCATGCCAAGATCACAATGTTTTAGGAATTTATTTCTGGTCTATCAGATTTTTAGGTTGAAAGACTGGAAATTACCGTGGGCTTGGTGCTTGGCATTCCACTTAGATTAATACTTATCTGCAGTCACGATTGAAAAAAGTCAATAAGTTTCAAGAACTGTGGTTAGGCTTAACTGGAACTATATGCATGCTATTGTATAATATATGACCCATAGGAAAGAGTGCATGTGTGATATGCACTGAGTTACCATATCGTTGGAGCTATTTGTTGGACTTTGGGCTGTGGAGGAGATCGAATCCAACTCATCTGTTGGATTAACAGTGGGTGAATCATTCCACCACACCGAGCCTTGTCCATCTATGATGCCCTTTCCCTGAATTTTGATTGTTGTAAGCTTTGTGAATTCAATCCATTGGAGGAGACCTGATCCCCAAGCCTGAGAGCTTGTTGGAGCAATAATCTTGCCATCTAACTGTATAGAAGACGAGTCAAGAGAAGTATGGTTATCCTGCGGAATCCTATCCTAGATGGTAGTACACTGAATATGTCTACCAAAATGTTGTTCTACAAGGTTTTGAACCCGATTACTGCCTCACCCAGCAGTGGCCTGATGCCAAGTAATGATGTCTACCGAAGTTAACTAGCAGGAATGGGATATTAAAGTTACCTGAAACACAATGCCCGGTTTGCAATTAGGCCCTGAAAAAGAGATTGGTTTAACCATAAACACGGACCCAGATGGGACCACCAGTGTTGATGCCGCCACTGGACATGCTGCTGCCCAAGCTGCTTCAAATGCCTGTCCGTTTGACTTAATTAATTTATATTTTTAAACCCATATAAAACTGATAAATCACACCCTTGCTTATTATTCTGCTGTGCAAGCTGCTTCAAGTGCTGTTTCAAGGTTTTCAATTATAGATTGTTGTTTCAAGGTTTACTTCCTGCTTCAAATTATTTACTGATTGTTGTTTTGAGGTTTTTAATTATGCTGCTTCCCAAGCTACTTTAAGTGCCTGTCAGTTTGACTTAATTAGTTTTTATCCTAAAACCACATCAACTTTCAAATCACATCCCGCTTTATCTTTAGGTTTTCAATTATTTACTGATTGTTTATGTGAGGTTTACTTCCTGTGGCCATGAAGCTTCTTCTGGCCAAACTATTGGGCTCCTTCATTCCTCCTAGGGCTGCCTTGTTGGGCTCCACTACAGATTGTGTGGCCAAACTATAGTGACTACGGATTTCTTTCTGAATAAACTGGGATTACTAACACCGCTTGGTTTGAGTTGTACCATTTGAATTTGTGGAGGGTTGCAGTTCTATGCATATGCACTGCCTGGGGTAAGATCATTTAGCACCAGCATACACTAATGATCCAGCAGGCAGTGCCGTTCTATAATACTGTTGTTTTCTTGTGATGTTCTCTAGTCAGCTTTTCGAGCTGCACCTGCTCGAGAACAAGGTGGAAGAACAGGTCTGATTTGCTGAAAGAAAATATACGGTAGAAAGCTTTCAAGAATGATAATCACCTTTGTATCATCAGCATTTCCATCACCTTTAGCACCATAGTCCAGCACATTAAAGGTGGTAGTACTCCCTGAACTTCCTGCTAAACTTGTCATAGTCTCATGAGGAACAGTGTACCCGTCTCCCATCACCTTCGGCAAAAGGTGGCGGTGATGTTGATGGTGGTGTTGGTGTCCATCTCGATGACCTTCTCCCTTTTTCAGTGGGTGAGCTTCGCTGTGCCTCCAATGCTTGCCTTCTCTGCCATAGCAAGTCCCCAAAATTGCACTCAAAATGAAAATGGCAATGAGAAGGAGGGAGGCGTCATTCTTCAGATTGATCTTAGTCATCCTCTTGGGTCTGGCTAATGAAACAGGAGGAGGGAGGGAGGGAGATGTTTGAAGGAGTGTATTGAACTAAGGGTGGCTAATGAAGAGTAGGTTGGTCTCTTTATTTATAATCAGGAAGCATTGCTGAGAATGAAGAACTCAGGACTCATAACACTGTGCAACCATGTGCCCCACAGTTTAGCAAGCTTATGCAGTGAATCTTTCGCTTTCTGTTATTTTCCTGACTCTTTGGCTTGTGACTTTTTGATTCATTAAAAAACACATTAAATGTACATTGTCAGTACCCTTAAATAGGACAAGTGGTGGGAATTCTAAACTAGGGTTGGAACAACGCCCTGTGTTGCGTCCATTGTGACGTAGCTCTCATTCTTCTATCTGATTGTCATGACCGGTGTGTCCTGTGGCGAGATTGCCTGCATCTGAATCAGTTGTGCTTCCGTCCAGCTTTTTCGAAGTTAGCCTCGGCATGCAATGCCAGTGATTTTGTGCTCAGTGTTTTTCAGGACATTGGCGTTTTTTCGTGATGTGTGTGGTCGATGCTCTAAAATTTGATAGGTTCCTGACCAAGAATGCTTCATATGCAGCTTTTTGAGGTACTTGTTAATGTAACCTTTCAATGCGTTAATACATGCGGAACATGGCACGGGGACCTCCTAGGTTACTTTCTTAATGGTAAGATCCCGAGGAAACGATGTAATCTTTCTGAAACTAACTTTACTTGAGGATACTTTTATTTACTGGGAGCCATGTCTAGATTCTAGAGATGGATTTTGGAGATGAAAGTTGTGGCGATGGGATTGGATTTCATGATGGTCTGGTGGTCTGTCGATTGCATACGCAATTTGCTCTCCTTTGATTTCCCCAACCGATTTGTCTCTACCGCTAACGAGCTCGTGACCGTCCGTATTTGTCTACATGAAAAAAGAATCTCATGCTGCAGCCCCACCTTTCGTACTCGCATGATGTCATTGAGGAGACAGGTGAATTAACAATTGAGTGGAGATTGAATTATAACACCGCCGGCAGTAGATTAGACCTACAACCGGCAATAATATTTCGAGATTTCAAATTGAAATAATCCGAAGCGTTTTAATTAAGTTAACAAGCTATACGAACAGTTGTCATGTTCTAAATCATTAGAATTGTACTTAGTATCGAAAAATCTGACACTATGCAAATAAAAAGAATCTCACGAATTAGTCGAACATGTGATTCCAATGATTGAAAGAGCTATGGCTACATCCTATAAAACCATGAGATGACAAGTATGATCTCATCATGAAACAATGAGAACGCGACAAACTCACGTGATCCATAATTAACGAATAATGTATCAATCAATCAAATGTGATTAGCTTTTAGTTTACCAACATTTGGCAAAGTTTCGCACTATCCAGCCTGACTTGCCAAATCAAACATTTGACACCATTCATGAAGATATACCTTGATAAATCCAATTGATGAGAAAATGACCTCGACAAAGATAATTTGAGTAGGAAAACAAAGCAGCACTCTAATCGAATACCCAGTACCATTTTATCATTCGATACATGAAGCGTGATACGAAATGTCAACCTTTAAAGATGCGATATCATTTAAATCTTACTCATATAATAAGTTCAAGTCGCCATTGACTCTCACCATGATGTGGAGGAATAATTAGGCAATAATCCAAGTTACACAGCACAAAAGAAAAATTGAATTATTGAAGATGCTCGCGGGAAAAAGGCCGCCAAAAGCGGCAATGGACAAAGGCAATATCTTCGAGATTTGCGTGTTGTAAGCAAATTCCAAAGGCGAAGAGAAGCCTTTTTTGGACTAAACGGGTAGCTAAGTTGTCGTACCTTTTTTTTTCCCTTGGAAAAGTTGTCCTACTTTGTCTTTTTGTTCGAAAGAAAAAAAAAGTTGTCCTACTTGACAACAACGTTCTGTTGGTGAATGTTCTCTTGCTGCACGGCTGAACAAAAGAATGTCAAACCGTTAAATCGGTTGTAATAAAATATATAACGATGACTCACTTTCATTGACCACCAAAAAATGGAGAAATCTCTGAGGCGCTTCTAGAAATTACATACCATTTTATTCCACTAATCACGAGAACTTTAAGTATTATTTAATTACTTTTTTTCTCCTTAGAAAAAAACTTTAAACTTGATCGGGACGGACTTAGTCACAAGTGAGATGTTAAGTTAGACATGCCAATGAAGTATAGATTATCCACCAATGAGTGTGTTACAATAGCCCTATTAGGTGCAAGTAAGGAAACTCTAGATTGGTGATACAGCTAAGCTTAGGCCCGTCCTTCATGGACTAACCGAGGTTTCCCAAGGGCGATAGTAGATTGGGGAATCAAATCCACGACTCTTCGGCTTGCAAACCAAATCTCGGGCTCTTCTCACCTAGTTGGCCCCTGCAAAAAGAATTGAGAAAAAACATGAGCCCTAAATTTTCCTGGTACTCCGATAAATAATTATCGATTCACGTGATCCATCTTTTAATCACGTTATTGTAAGACCCAGAGACGTCGCAATATTCTACATCAACGTTGTTGTCAAGTTGCACCCTGATTTTCCAAGTCCAGAAAACGACTCCCAGCGTGAGAAAATGCGCAGGTGCGAGTCTAGATACGCCGCACATGGGAAGATCATCAGGTCATGCTTATCCACATGCACGCACGGATCATCCTAGATCTCCGATCCTAGATTTTTCCTGTTAAACCTGTGAAACTTGACATCCTTATGGAACTTCATGGTCTCCGTGGATGTTTCGCGAGAGCATTAACGCCTCGAACATCCGGCACGATGTTCATGGCGAGTGCCCTTCGGTAATCTGACTTTGGCTCCGTTTTCTCCCGCAGGAGGAGAAGAGGAATCCACACAGTTCCATGACTCGTGTTTCTTTTTCTTACCGGATACCTTAACTTCCTATTCGGATGGGAGACATGCTGGGATTTTTTACTTGTGTCTCTAAATTCATTTTCCATAGAGTTTAAAAATCGACCTCATCTTCTATATCAAAATCACCTAGTTATTCACCGAAAAAAAGGCACTATCTTTCACCGGAAGATGATTTTATGCCCCCGCTTGTTATGTGTCACGTGAAAAGGCACTAACTTTTATCGAGAAATAATTTTGGTTATCGTTAGTTTTTGACAATATTAGCACCAACTCGATTAGGGCACCAGGACCGTCGAAGTATAGCAAACCATATGATCCTAATTGCAAGCGACAAGATCGAATCTCAGATCAAATACATAGCACTTTGGCGTGACGAGGGTCCACATGGTTTCGGACTCTTTCACCTTAATAGCTAACTTTCAAAATATGTGATTCGCCTGAGATCCGGGTCACAAGAACACCCGATCTCATCTTCTAGATTGCGTGACAACCCTGCCATTGACTCGTGAAATTCGCCTCGTCCCGCCATCGAGAAAGAAGGGCTGGCAATGAACGACGAGGAGCGAATCAGCTTTGCTCGATCGCTCGTCGTGCTTGGATTTCTAAGTCAAGCCGGGTCTTCCTCACATCTTCTTCGTTCTTGTAGAAATCGAAGAAAACGGTCGAGCATCAAATCCGACATCGCGAACGAGCTGTCTTGACTTTGGACACGCATCGCGGAGTCCAAAAGTGTGAATCTGAAAACATGGAGGACTAAATTTCCATCGCGAACGAGCTGTCTTGACTTCCAATTCTATTGCCGGAGATGGGCACGGTGCCCGGGAAATCCGCGGTGTCCCGTCCCGAACGGGGCGAAATTTCCCTTTTGAAATCGGGCATTTTGGGTGGCGCGCGGGACGGTCCAATTGTGATTGTGTGACGATCGTAGAGCAAGAAAAAGTCTAAAGTAGAGTGATCCATAATTCTTGTGAAAACTTCAGATTTCATACATTTTAGTATGAATTCTTTCTCCCATGCGGACGCCCCGCCCCGCCCCATGAGGCGCATCCCCATCTATCATTGGAATTGTTGATTCCAAAGACTCCTTGAAGGCACTAGTTAGGAGCAAATTTCTTCATTTGCTATCAAGATACTCCCTCCTCGATTGCATTCTCATTAATCAATTAGGTATTCGCTACTATTTGAATAATTTCGATTTTCCTCGCTCTTTCTCGCACGGTGAGTCCTTAATGCGAGATTCACTTTCGTGTCGAAATAGAAATCGCATTTTGAAAACACTTAAATTTATCTTACCATTTCCTAGCTAAGGAGACGGTGTAACACGGCTTCAATTTTCCTAAAAGATTTTATTAGGTGACGGGCTAATTTTTATCTTTTCCGTGATTTTGATCCTTGGTTGACTAATTATTTAAATTGATTGAAAGATGTACAAGATCATTTGACCCTAAGAATTTATTTGTTTGTAGAAAATGAATAATTTGGAAAGAATTTTCCTAAAAATGATCTCTTGTATTACTTACAAAAGTAGATGAATGAACAATATTTAAGCACAAATTATCATTGACAATAATAATATTTTCTGTTGACTAATTATTTCAGGACACACAAGTAATCAATTACAAGAAAATGTCTCCTAAATTATTCATTTTTTTTTGCAAAATAAACAAAGTCTTCGTTGGTCTGATTTAGGAAAAGTCGAATTTTTGTTGCTCATTGCCTGCTCAAATTAAGTAGTGCATTTATGCTTGGGATTGAATCCTACCTGCCAGCCATGTCTCTATTTTGGGGTATTTGGAGGATCCTCTAATTAATTTTAAGCCCGGTCCACATTTGAGTGATGCAATTCGGGTCCAATTGTGATAGGGCCCAACGAGAGCAAGTTTTCTTAAGCCCTTTTTTTAGATTTCTTAGATTACAGCCCAAAAGTAATCATACCATTAAACACATCCTTTTTTTTATTCCTATGGCATGCGTTAAGATTTGTTGACTTTTTTTGGAAAAAAATGACTTTAATGATTCATGAACTTTGATTTAATACACAATGTGGTCCCCGAACGTTTGATTTAGTTAATGTGATCCTCGAAATTTAGTTTAATGTGTAGTGTTGTCCCTAAATTATTAATTCATTCAATATAGTTCATAAAATTTTAATATATCTTGAATTTAGCTCCTAAATAATATGAAATCATTGACCTTGAATTAATGGAATGATAACATTGGAGATGTCCATATATTTTAGGGATTAGATTAAATATTTACCAAAAAATTAAGGGATCATATTGAACAAGTTAAAGGTTTAGAGATGATATTGCACATTGAGTTAAAGTTCAAATTTTATATTGAACAAATTAAAATTTTATAAATTACATTGCACATCGAGTTAAAATTCATTAACTATTTGTATAATTATTCCGACTTATTGAGTACGTGTTTAATACTTAGTACTATTGTGTGTAATGCGACCTTAGGTATTCTAGACCATCAACAGTGGATGAACCCACCGTTCATTTGCAACTCCTTAGAAATGTAATTTGAATGGTAACTCTTTCCTATATTTCAAGTACTCCGTAAAGTGCCTAATAATGTACTAAGTATTCTTTTAATGCTTTCAATACCTATGGGATTACTCATAAAACCCGTGGGGACTTTACTTTTTATGGATATTGATTCATCTAGTTTGTTTAGTTCTTGCTCGAGCTAGATGATGGAGAATTATTACGGTTTGTCCTTTTGGAAGATGGATCTATAAGAATCCACCTATCCTAGTAAATTGGTAACCAATGATGCCAGCAAAGAACTTTACCCCATTGGCAATGTTCCTAAGATAATACTGTTTTCCTCTTCTTCTTCTTTTTCTCCCTAATTTTAGGTAATACCGTGTGGAAGTTGAACTACGAGCTATGAGTGAAAGAACCACCTCACCAAAAGTTTAAAAGTAGCATACATGTATTATGATTTGAAAATAACGGTTAAACCAAAATTGTGGCTAGAAAATTTCCTATTTTCATTTCATTTCAATGTCATGTTAAGATATCGACACTTGATCTTGACCTTAGATGCGAATTGAGTCTCATCTATCATTGTTTTAGCACCTCGACCATATATTTTCTGTCATATCACCACATCGGAGCAGCTAGATTCACATTTCTAACTTGTGTATGTTCTCGAATGACTATCATATACCCATGAGTTGCTGAGAAGCTAAGTTGAACCCATTGTACATTGACTCTGTATTGACTTCTCACCTTCCATTGACTTCTCAATACTCAACACACGGAGGAGACGTCACAACAATGTTTCAGGAGCCTTGACAATCAGAGTCTCCACTTCCCTAAGAAAGGCCTTTTTATTCATTTCTTTTTCAATATAGCAATCGGGTGATGTTCTTATCATTTTTTTTCCCCAGCCTCTACCTATACATTTCCTCATATGATCTTTTAATCCATATAAATGAATAAATGACATTAACGAGTTGTCAGCCTTTTTAATACTCATAATCACTTTTTTAAAAGTGGCTCTTCGCTGCCTCCAATAAAATCCTTTGAGCTCTCGATTGCCATACCGTCCCGATTCTCGAATGACTTATCTTATACCCATGAGTTGCTAAGAAGCTAAGTTGAACCCATTATACATTGACTTCTCACCTTCCGTTGACTTCTCAATACTCAACACACGGGGAGACGCCACGACAATGCTTCAGGAGCCTTGGCAATCAGTCTCCACTTTCCTAAGAAAGGCCTTGGTTTTTGCTTTTCTTAGTTTATTCATTTCTTTTTTAATATAACAATCAGGTGATGTTCTGATCAATTTTTTCCCCCAGCCTCTACCTGTACATTTCCTCATATGATCTTTTAATCCATGTAAATGAATAGATGGTATTAATGAGTTGCGAGCCTTTTTAAATCGGCTCTTCACCGTCTCGAATAAAATTCATTGAGCTCTCGCTCTCGACTACCATGCCATCCCGATTCTCATGTCGAGTCAAACTTCAAATGCTCAGCCCAAGCCGATTTCGCCGGAGGCAGCTGAAAACCACCCGCCGTCGGAGTTGACGTCGCTGGCCCCGAAACCACACAGACGGGTCGTGATTCCCCAACTTTACCCCCAAAACTTGGGGGCCGAACTCCATAAAAATCTTCTCCCCGGGGCCCTCCAAAACGGAAGCAAATCTCCCGTTTCTGGACCACCGGAGATGCGGCCCGAACCGAACCGTGGTTAAAACCCACACCTAACCAGGGTTGGTCAGCGCCCCCCCCCTCATTCGTTCCGCGTCCTTTCCGTCGTCCAGCTGTTATAAGTATCAAGCCTCCATCCCCCTTCCGTCGCCCTCTCCCTCTCTCCCCCAGATTTTATTCTCTCTCTTCCTTTCTCTCTCTGCGCCGCTCCTCCGTCGGAAGCGGAGGGGTCCGATTGGCCGGGCGGCCTCGAGAGAGGAGAGAGACGGTACACCTCGCGTTATTCCCCACATCACATCTCTCTCTCTCTCTCTACTTTGCCGCATCCGAGCGCATTCGTACGCCGCCGTCGTCAGGTGCTTTTCTCTCTCTCCCCTCTCTCGATTTTTTTTTTTTTTGCCCCCTTTTTTTCTGGGTTTTCTTCGCGCATCATTGGGTTGCCTAGGGATTTCTCCGGTCGGTGCTAGGTTTCGATTTCGCCGTTGTAGCCCTCGCGGGGAGTTCTGGGTGGGGTGGGGAAAGGGGGGTTGGATTTTGGATCTGGGGTTTTTTTTCGGAGCGCTCGCGTCGTTTTGCGGCCGCCGCCGCCGATTGTCGTCGAGATGGGGTTTCCCTTGGTTTGGGATGATCGATTTGGCGGCGTTAATGCGTCTACGGTCGATTGCGCGGCGATTTGTGAAGCTTGAGCATTGAATCTGAGGCATCAAGATTGGTTTTTTCCCCTCATTTATAGGATGCGCGCATGTTGAATGCACCGCTTGCTTCTTTCTGCTGCCTAATCTTGCTTTGTTTTTCTGGGTACGTGCGTGATTTATTGTACGAACCTTCTGCATTAAAAATATTGTTTGCTCATATTTTTGCTGTGTCCTTGTAGAAACTATCTGGCAGTCCGTATTGAAATGGCTGCAACTGCGACCATGTCGTCCTCTGGTCCTCGCTACGCTCCGGAAGACCCTACTCTACCCAAGCCCTGGAGAGGGCTCGTCGATGGTAAAACGGGTTATCTCTACTTTTGGAATCCGGAGACTAACGTTACTCAGTACGAGAGGCCCACGGGCGCGTCTTCTTCAGCTCATATCAGCTCTTCTGTTCAAGTTCGACAGCCATCGCCTGGTCAGCAGCGAGGTTATAATCCTGATAAGGAAGATGATAGATATGGCCGAGGAAACAATGGCGGGTCAAGGGGCATTCAGGTACATATTCCCTTTATGCTTGCTAATTTGTCTGGTGCATTGTTTTCTGACTCATTTTTAATAATAATCTTAGTTGCATTTGGCCGACAGTTCTGCTGCTACTCGAAAGCCTAATGACCACTCATGCTTGAAACTATGCATACACTGTTTCTTTGGCATGCCAATTAGATGCTTCGTCGCTAATGTATGCACTTTATAAAGTTTTGGGTAGCCCTTCTAATCATTTTTGTAATATGGGCAATGGGCTTCGATTTAACTATTGTCCTGCACTGGTCTCAACAAGTAAGTTGGTTGGGAATGAGTTGCTGTAGGTTTTTCTATGGTAATTTTGTCCTCTGATTGCAGTTTCAGATACAGTTTGAGATCTCTTTTGCACGATGTTTTGGAATCACTGGCTGATACTGATCAATTAAAATGTTCATCAGAGTGCAGTTGGTGGGGCAGTTAGTTCACAAAATGCTCCAAAGGGGACAGTTGGTTTTGGGCATGGAGCACCTTCTGTGAAAGAACAGGGTCATTTAAGCACCGGAAGTAGTTTATCTGCTGATGCTTATCGGCGTCTTCATGAAATTACTGTTTCTGTGAGTACTATAAACTGTGTCTGGACCACACTCATAATCTTTCTTCCAGTGTGCTTAGTCAATTTCTCGTCTGATGTATTGGCTTTTAATCGTAACGGCTCGATCCCCTTTTAAGCGTGCTTTCCTTATATATTTTCTTTTTATTGTCATAATATTAATAATTTTATTTCTAATTGGTTTTGTAACGTCATTAGGGAGCTGATGTGCCACCAGCGTTGACATCATTTGAAGCTACAGGATTCCCTCCAGAGATTCTCAGGGAAGTAAGTAGATCTCATTTATGTTCATTTTTCTTTGTTCTTTTATCCTTGCAATAATTCTGCCGATTTTAGCAATTCTATGTGGAGATCATGGATGTGTTGGGAACATTGTAGACCTAGTTTATCGGGTTGTCAAACTGGTGGAGTCAAAACGTCAAGTTTCAGACTCACGTTAATTCTTCTGCCGTCTCTACTCTTGTCTCAGGTGCGATATTTGCTCCTGGGAGGAGCTAATGTCGTACGCAATGCTGTCCTCTTTTGGGGGCCGGCATTAATTTGGGGCACCTTTAGACGATGGACCAATTATTTGGAAGGGCTTTCCAAGTCACTCATGTTCGTGGCTGGGACTGCCGATGGTGATAATTCAGTCTGCTACTTGGTCCAAACAGAAGAAGTGGTCTCCTCCTGTTCCAGCTTGCATCAGCAAGCACTGGTGGCCGCGTGCAGGGGATGATACTTCTTCTGGCTTTAGCCAAAAATTCTGTTTGGTCCAGAAAGGAAATCACAAAGAAATACTGAAGGCAGTGCCTGTGCTTATGGAGCTGCTGGGTTTTGCCTTTTTCCAGGTACACAGTGCTGGGTTTTCTGCTCCAACCCCAATTCAGGCACAGTCATGGCCTATTGCACTCCAAAGTCGAGATATTGTGGCCATTGCTAAAACTGGTTCTGGGAAGACATTGGGATATCTTATACCAGGCTTTATCCATATCAAGCGCTGCCGTAATAATTCTCGTATGGGTCCAACTGTGCTGGTACTGTCACCCACTAGGGAGTTGGCAACGCAGATACAAGACGAAGCTGTCAAGTTTGGTAAATCATCAAGAATTTCCTGCGTGGTGCGTCACATGTCCACCTAACTTATCATTTTTTTTCCTTTATCATCTCCTCCTGTGTTTTTGATGACATCATATTCTTGGGAGTACAAATCAATATGCGTGTTACTGAAATCAGAATTCGTTTACTGATTTTTCTCTGTAACTGTGTCAGTAACTTTCCTTGTTTAGTCCATCTTTTGAGGCATTGTTGCCACACCATGCATCGCGTTTTTCATGCATGCAGTTTCTACATAGAAGATGAACTTTAGTAGACTGCGTCACCAGTTTCTTTGAGAAGTTTCTTGTAATTGAATATTTGCAGACTGCGTTCCCTGGTGTCCTTGCATAATCAGGGCCATATGTATCTTAATTTGGGTGAAGATTGCACAGTTGTGATTGTTGATTAAACAGTTTTCTCTGATGTCATTTGTGATAACATCCTTTTCATGTTAGTTTATGTAGCAATTGAATTCAAGATTAACTTAATTTTGTCTGTCAAAATGAGTATATCTAATACACACTCAAATATATGTAGATTTAAATGTAGTTGCTTATTGATACATTTCCTTTGGGTGCTTCAGTGTCTCTACGGAGGAGCACCAAAAGGTCCTCAGTTGCGGGATATAGACAGAGGAGCTGATGTCGTGGTTGCCACTCCTGGGCGTTTGAATGATATCCTGGAGATGAAGAGAATCAGCCTCCAACAAGTTTCTTACCTTGTGCTGGATGAGGCAGATCGCATGCTGGACATGGGTTTCGAACCTCAGATAAGAAAGATTGTTAGGGAGGTGCCTGCTCGCCGCCAGACTCTCATGTATACTGCCACGTGGCCAAAAGAGGTTCGTAAAATTGCAGCAGATCTGCTGGTTAATCCTGTGCAGGTTAACATTGGTAATGTGGACGAGCTTGTTGCAAACAAGTCTATCACACAGGTTAGTATTGTCCTCCTTCAATAACTTGTACTTACATTTTTGAAATGGTTCTTCCTGGGTTGTAGCAGTTGCTTTATTTACTAAGACTATTTTCATCAAGATGAAGTTCAAATACATGGTATTTATCATTTGTTATGATATGACATACAGCATGTGGAAGTCTTGGCTCCCATGGAGAAGCACAGACGGTTGGAGCAGATACTTCGCTCTCAAGAGCCAGGTTCAAAAATAATTATCTTCTGTTCTACTAAGAAAATGTGTGATCAGCTTGCCCGAAACCTCAACCGCCAGTTTGGAGCTGCTGCAATACATGGAGACAAGTCTCAGAGTGAGAGGGATTTTGTGCTAAATCAATTTCGGTCTGGAAAATCTCCTATCTTGGTAGCAACTGATGTAGCAGCCCGAGGATTGGATATCAAAGATATAAGGTATTTGAAAAGCTACTTTTCATAGCTTGATGTAAGACAAATTGAGAGTACAGTTTTGTTATACTTGGCATATTGGAAGCTGTCAGAGCAGAGATGATTGGGAGAATCTGTGTGTTTTTTAGGTGGTCTTTTCCATTTGGGAATGTGCTTTGCTGTCTTTCTGTTGTTTTATTTGAACATGGCTATTTGGATTTTTGATCTGTTTGATCAGTGATACATTCTATCACACACGCTTTTTAGACCTCTTATATAATGGACTTTTGCAGGGTGGTTATCAATTATGACTTCCCTACTGGTGTGGAGGATTATGTTCATCGGATTGGAAGAACTGGAAGGGCAGGAGCTAGTGGATTAGCGCACACATTTTTTGGTGACCAGGATGCGAAATATGCAGCAGAACTTATCAAAGTTCTTGAGGGGGCAAACCAGCGAGTCCCACCAGAAATTCGTAATATGGCTTCTCGTGGTGGTGGAATGGGAAGGTTTAATAGACGCTGGAGCTCTGATTCTGGTGGCAGTGGAGGCCGAGGTGGACGTGGTGATTCTGGTTATGGTGGAAGAGATGCTGGAAGGGGAGGTTGGTCATTTTCTGCTTCTGCTTCCAACAAGGGTGGTGGTCGTGGTTATGGTTCTGAGTCACGTGATAGGTAATGTTGGCAGCAACTTTGTTTGTTGGAAATCTTTTACTATCTGATAAACTGCATTTGGAAGATCATGATGCTTAAGAGTTCTCCTATATTGAAACAGGTTAAGCAGCGGTGGCCATGATGGATATGAGAGAGCTAGAAGTAGGAGTCCCAGGGGATCAGGTGGGTGGGTTGATCGTGCTAGTAACTGGAGTCGTGACCGCAGTCGTAGTCCTGATAGGTCTGAACATGACAGGGTTCGTTCCCCAGTTCGCAGCTTCCACCAAGCAATGATGGAGAGAAGCCAATCTCATCGCCCAGGTGCATCTTCCTTCCACAGTGAGAAAACAAGAGAGAGTTCACGGAGTCCGCGCGGGCAAAGTCTCCTTCACCCCGTGGGAAGGATAACGAGAGAGTGAATTTTGGGGGAGCGCATGGTGATGCTCCATCGAAATGGGATGGAGGATATGGTGGTGGGTCACGCTCTTCTTACCTCGGGGAAGAAGAGGAAGGCATGATTCCTGTTTGACGGAGTCAGATAAGTGGTGCAGCTGAAGATCCGCTCATTCTTTTTGAAAATCGGCCTGAGTCCTTTCTTTGCCCTTATTTTTTGTTTGTTTAGCAAATTATGAAATTAGAAATAGGGGAAGCTGTAAAGAGAAACTTGGTTTCCCTAGAATTACAGGATCTAAGATATGCTTGACCCATGATCTCTTAGAACTGGTTTTCTTTGCATATTTGTCTGCAGTGGATGGAACGAAGTTTTGTGAATGCTGTACTGAAGTACTTGCTGGTGGTATTCTATTGTAAAATGCTTAACTGGATTATGGCAAATCAAGAACTTCACTAGAAATTTTACTGGACGCTATTTCTTTTTAAGCGGTTTTGCGGTTATGGAACTGCTGTGGTTTGAGCTGAGGTTGTCTATGTTCGATGATTTGAGTGGGAATATGAAAGTGTCTGTGATTGCTGTTTGCTATTTTTTGTATGAAACCGAAGACTCTAATTCTCTGTGCTGATGAAACGTGTATCCGTCATTGAAATTTTATAGATGGTTTTGGCTGATGTTCAGTTCAATGGCTATCGATTGGGTAGGGATGTGAATCACCATCACTGTCGCCATGATAAGTAGTGGATGTTTTGAGTGTTTGTAACGGTTGTGTTTGTTTTTAGGAGCAGGGATCCTTTGCCTCCATTGCGGTCTTTGGCTGGTGCTACATTCATCCCAATTATGGATTCTTACTGAGATATGATGGAGGCGCCAAAGCGAGTTAAGACGGTCTTTACTTCGTTTTGCAATCTATCACTTACAATAACCACAGCCTGTGTTATCGATCGTGGGCTCTGATGTTGTGAACCTGACAGCGCAGGCTAATCAAGGAAACAAGCATCGGGGGTCATCCATTCTTTTTGGCTTTCCGTCTGGATTGATATTTGCTGGGAATACATATGATTTCAAATAAAAGTAACAAAAGAGTCATAAATTCATCGCATTTATCATTTCAATTGTGAACTTTTCAATTATGTTTGGCAAATTCTAGTTGGAAATCAATGATATGGTCGTTGACCATTTTATATGGCATGATTAGTGTTGATGATGATAAATTTTATAATTTTATTTATTTATTTATTTTTTTCTTACAAATTTGGATTGGTGAAGTTGTTGGGTGATCATCACTGGCCACCGGTGAGGGCCTTTGCGTGCAAATTCGAGCGAGGGTCAACAAGGTCCTTCGCACCCTTGCCAAGATCTAGGGAAGGGCTACGGTGCCCTCGTTGGTCATAGGCAAGACTCTTGTGGCTCTTGCGTGTGGTCATGCCATGTAGGACGCTTGGCATTCATGTCAACTATGGTTGTGGTTGCGTTACGTATGAATGACTAGCATCAATGTCAACGATTTTGGTTTAAAATTGAATGATTCGACTATTGACAAATCGTTAAATAATTTAGGATTGATTTTGTACAATTGTTTGACAAACAAAAATTGATACGATTGAAATATTTAGGATTAAATTGAGACAAATATAATAGATTTATGACTTTTTTAGTACTTCTTTTCGTGATTACTGAATTGAAACTTTTGGTTCATTACGAAATATTTAGTGCTTTGGTATTAGCTATGATGTTGTGGCATTAGACTTTGCTCTTTAGTTTTTTTAACGTGAACTACCAAAGAACAAGAACTTTGTTGGGGAGTTTAGTTCGATTTTAGCCCTCTCTCGAGCACCAAATACGGCACGGGTTTTGCATGAGTTTCATTGTTGTAAGGAAGATAGTTTTTGGCCGTTGAAACTTTGGAAGAATCATGTCAAAACCTCTTTGCAATATCATAGTCATGTTGCACGGCCAAGCAAACTTCTTTTTTGTTTGTGATGTCGATATTGTCCCTGAGTTAGAGTAAGCCCTTCTTATCTTTAAACCGCTCTTAGTTAAATTATCTCCAAAATGAACATTTGATCATATATAAAATGATATTGGTAACCCATAAGTTTCTGTCTAATCATGTAATGTCATTCTTAAACTTTTAACTTGTTTAATGTAGAACTCGAACTATTCTTAATTGTTCAATGTATTTCTTTTGTTTGATCAAACAAATGAGGGGGTAGTCATCCAAAGTATCTATTTTGTCTTCTTTTTTTTTTCCCGCATAGAAGAATCAAAAATTAAAGACAGATTAACTTTTGAAAAGGTCCCTAATTTTGAAAGAAATCCGGCATTCAATTCTCCTCTTTGATTCTTTTCATGTTGCTGGTATTTATGTACTTCCTCAATGCTAATGAGTCTTAAACAATCTACTGTTTTGTCAAGCCTATTTAGGAACTCATCACTTTTTCATTTACGCTTCATTTATTTCGTGCGTGGAGAGTAAATGATTTGAAAAATATTTTCTTAAAAATATTCATTTATATCGCTTACAATAGTGAATAATTGAAATTCTTTTTATCATCCACGAAAATGTTTAGACATAATGTTTTATCGATAATTGAAAGATTTTCAAAGATTAATTATTTCAAGTATATAAATGATAATTTTTAGGAGAATGTCTTTCAAAACATTCATTTTTTATGAAACAAACGAAGCCTTAAACAAAACTCCCAATCCTCTCCTTTAGTCTCAATGATAAAAACTTCTTGCAAAATAGATGTTTCTTTTTTAAATCAGTGATTTGACAATGTAAAAATGGAAAAATGTATGAACTATAAAAAATTCACTCTATCTCATTTTCATCTCATTAGCACTTTCTTAGGCATTATAAATTGATTTTATAAGGAATTTCAATTATATTCCAAAATATTTCGATTAATTTTTTTGGATTGACTACTTCATCTATTGATTTTTCTTCATGAATTGTAGCCATTTATGTAGTATGTAATTAAAGCAATTTCTAGTGGAGTGATCTTAAGCTTCGTTTAGTCGTCTAGATTGGATATGTTAGGATATGAAATCTATCGATTTTGTTATATCTTATTTATTGTTTGATGAATCATAACAATAAAGTCAAATATATTCATATTATATTATATATATTGTTTAGTATAAACAATATATTAGTGTAATGAACTCAAAAGATTACAAACGGAGAGGGTAAAACTTTATCGCGACACTCTTGTCTATTTTTTTATTTATTTATTATTTATTTTTTATTCTTTTTAAAATATTTTATTTTTATTTTTTTCCCTTCCATCATTCTCTAATAAAATTTTATTAAATAGTAAACTAAACTATACTAAAATACTAATATACCTAAAATATGTAGTAAATGTAAATATATATTTATATTTATATTTATATTTATATTTATATTTATATTTATATATCAAATTTATATTATAAGATAGAATTAAATTCAAATATAACTAAAAATAAGATTAAATTGAAAAAAAAATTTTAATTTTTTAATTTTCAATTTCTTATATTTTAATTTAAATATTATTTATATTGAAATATAAATTTAATTTTATTAATTAAAAAAATTTATTTAAGAAAAATCTCTTTTCTATTATAAATATTATAAATTCCATTCACCTTTATCTTAAATCTTTGGTGGGATAATTTAATCATGGTTATATCCTTATTATATATAATTTTATCTTGTCTTGAGAAGGTATCAAATGTATGATATGATAAGAAGGTATCTTGTCGAGTTTTTCTACTCTCTTTCTAAAGTTTTGCTTAGTTGGAAATTGTAGAGCTTTTTCGTCTGCCTTCATAAACTACCTATATCAATGATTTGGGGGTAATATTTGACGAAGAAAATGATTGATTGTCTTTGTATCTTTTTCCTCTGTTTTTTCTCCTTTAAAGATATTCTTCTTCTTGCCCATGATTTGCTTCTGCTTTGGACGCTACCGAATTCTACCTTGAATTTACATTGACCACCATTATCATTTAGTCATGCATTAGTAAAAAGAATTACAGCCAGATTTGATAAGTGATTCACATACATTGAAAGTATATCTAGAGACAAATATGTAATATGCATAAAGATTAAAGGATAAGAGCATTCAACGCTCATAGCGATTTGCCATAGTGATTTATCATTTCATGCCACAATTGCATCATGCATACACACAATAATTGAGAATGTGTTTCTTTTATTAACTGGCCATAGAAAAAATGGCTTTAATTCCTTATCTTTACCTTTGTGTGTCGTCTAATATATGGAACTCCTTTTTTTTTTTTTTTGTGGTCATTTTAAAGTTTTTGGTTGACTTACTTCTTAAAATTTGCTAATATGCTATTTATCTTGCGTCATTTAGTCCACACACGAGGGCTGATCAACTAGCGTTCCCTTGCCTGTGCGGCCTTAGGAATTTCTCACAAGTCAACTTTTCTCACACTCACTCACAAGGATCATAGAGAGAGAAAGTTTAGAGAGAGAAGCTCTGGATTATATTCACTTGTGAAAATGAGATGATACAAATGAGGGGGGAGACCCCTATTTATACAAATATAAGACACACCGTATCCGTAGATCCCTTCTCAATCTAACGGTGGAGATTACATCTCCCCAACTACCAACTACTAGCATTTATTACATATGAATATAATTACCGTATCGCCCGCCCCTAGGAGTATACCATGAATGAACCTAGACTTAGAACCAGAGAATGAGAGTAAGTTTCCTGCAGATATGCATCTCACAGTGGGCGAACAACCCCGTTCAAGCCCTTCAGGGACAGTCTTTTAGCAGAAAACCACTCAGCTCTTTAGTTCAAAGCCTAGAGACACCCAAGAATTTCAGGATGGAAACGTTTCTAACCTACCCAAGCTGCATTTCTCGAAGGATTCGACCAAGCTGGAGAAGAAGAGAGAATTAGAAAGCCATAGAGAGGTTTCTCATAAGCACTCACTTTACTTCAGGGGACTCTGCCCAAAACACTACACACCCCTTGCCTTATATAGGCAAAGAAGGGTTACAAGCACACACACATGGACCAACTTACGGATCCAGATACAAACAAAGGCACCGGAAACTTTCCGGGAGGGAATTATTGGCACACTATAAACAGTAACTGTACTGTGAATAGTACCTTCCCTAACCTAGTGCTACAGTAAAAGTGAACAGTGATTTTGCTACAGTGAATCTGTACGGACTCAACGGTCACGTCTGTCGCGAGCATTGTAACTACACACTGAGTCATCATCTGAGCTGTCTTCTAGGAGATGTGTTTCATATTTCTGCTGGAGGGTTTCAAGGTCTTGAGGTGAGAGAATTTGGTTTAGCCTTTGAGATGAGGATGCCTCATGAGCCCAATGGGATGCTTCTTCTTCTGCGCAGTTTGTGTTTTCACTGGTAGTGTTGGCAGGGATGCTTGGCTGCGGCCAATTGGATGGCTGTGCATAAAAAGATGTGTCCATGTCTTGGAATGAGGATGAAGGTCCTTGTTCATAGGGATTCTGGGACAGAGGACCTCCAAAGCGTGCGTAGGGATCTTGAGTAGACTGGACAATGTCATATTCGTTTGTCATTTCATGCTCTTGGGACGATGCAGCTTGTCTGTATTGCATGAGTGCTTCCTTAGCTTCTGGTGCTAGGTCATAATGATCCCACGTAGTGGGTGCATTATTCCAGACGTCTTCGGGAATTGTTTTGTTTTCCTGACATAGGATTCTTTGAAGTTCTCGGTACTCGTTTTCACAGAATCTAACAGATCTTGGATAAGATTTGTGAATTCGTGCTTTTCGACTATTTAAGTGAGGCTTATAGGATGTGGTTCCTATTTCAAGTGGTGCATCGAGAATACTACAATTATTTCTGCAGAAATTCCATGGACGTCGGAAGAATAGGATGGTATGGACTTCAGGATTCAGTGTCATGGTTCTCAGTTCCTTTTCCAAGTCTTGTTTTCAGCATGTAGGATGATAGAACCAATTTAAAAAATCTAAAAGATTTCTGTCACATTCCTTTTCGATGTTTCTTCCGAGCAAGAATATCCTGGTGAGATTAGCGATGAATCTTCTGGTGGGAATTTCAATAGCTATTAAGTACTTATTGGTTAAGTACCATAACAGCGTCTTGAGCTGGTCAGGGAAATCATCTTCTTTCCAGATAAGAGGATGAATGAAGGGATAATTCAAATTTAACCCAAAAGGATAAATAATCGAACCTCCATTGAATCTGAATAGGTCTGTGTGACATTGCCACATGAGGTTCTCCAGGTTTTCAGCAAGACTGTCGTTCTGGATTTGCTGAATAATCTCCTGGGGATATAATGAGCTTGGCAAATCTCTGATCTTCTCAATCTTATATTTCACACCATGATTGAGCATATGGAAAGCAAGCCTCTTGATGTACATGTTGATTTCAATTTGTTGATTTGGATCTTGACAAGAAGTCGCAAGCACATTTTTTTTTCCCGAATGTGTTTGGTTTCAAAGGAGTATTTTGAAAACCATTCAGCCCATCTAAGAAATTGAGAGTTTGGAATTTGCTTTTGTTTGAACTTGGTCATCTGTGGGAAAGACGCCATGTCTAACTCTACTAAGAAATGATGGCCGATGAGATGAAATTCGAACTTTTTGATCCCATTTTTGACTGTTAAGATTTCTTTGAAAGTGGAATGGTAATGCATTTCAGCTTGGGAAAACTTTCCACTTTTATGAGCACAAAGGTGTCTCTTACCATCAATGTCTTCGAACGGACGGCTGCCGGTAAGATTCATCACCGGCGTTAGTCCGGAGAATTCTTTTGCCCGTTGATGGTATTTGCAATGGTGGGAGATTTTGCATAATCTCTTTTAGTTCAGCGACTGCTTTGGTTTGAGTTTTTCCCCAAGGTGGGGAATTCTTCTTCAGCATGGATTGGAAAGGAATCAGGGGCTTTGCAATGTTTGGGACAAAAACTCTGAGATAATTGATTATCCCAAGAAATTGCTGAACTTGTTTCGTTGTGAAGTTATCTTCAGGAAACTTCAATAGTTCTTGAGCAATATGCGGCCCTGGATAATATGTTCCTTTGTTGAGATGCATGCTAAGAAATTCAATTTCTGTTTGGGCAATATTCATTTTTCTTTGGGAAAGCATAATTCCATGCTTTTTCACGATTTCTGCAAACTGCTCAAGGAGTTGACAGTGTGACTGCTCGTCAGGACTATAGAGCAGAATATCGTCGATGTATACGGCTGCACTTGACAGGATTGGTTGGAAAATTCGACACATAGCCTTTTGTAACAGGGATGGTGCAACCTTTAGGCCAAAAGGAAGAACTTTCCACTGGAAGTGCTGGTTTGGGATACAGAATCCCGTTTTGGATCTCGTCTTCGAGGATGGATACCCAATTGCCAAAATCCGGCTTTAAGGTCGAATTTGGAGTAGATATGGGCTTTGGTTAGTCCACAAAAGAGAGAATCTCTGGATGGTAAAGGGAATTTATCATCTTGGAGAAAAAGATTGAGAGGTTGATAATTTATCACCAGTCTCATTTTTCCTCTATTTTGCTCGGCTCGCTTATTGACATAAAAGGCTTCGCAAGCCCATTGAGAATCGGAAATTTCAATAAGGCCTTGTTGTAATAATTCTGAGCATTGCCTTTGAGCTAAAGCCAAGTGTTCTGGCTTCATTCCCGTATGACTTGCCTTGGTTGGATTGATGTCTTCATTTTTCTTGAAGGGAAGGCGGACAAAGAACTCAGGATTTTTCCATAAGGGATGGGAACATTTTTGAGTGAATTCTGAATGAGATTCTGAACAAGATTCAAGCAACTTTTGCATGATTGGATCTAATAAACCCATCTTAATGGAAAAGAGTCTCCGAATATTGACAAACTCGTGAGAATTGGTTTTTATATCTAAGACCTTTTCCGGGAATAATGCGGTTCGAGAGATTTGAGTCATGATATCCCACCAAATTATCGATCTTTATTGGGAATGTTTGATCCAAAAATCTTTGTTGTTATGGAACACGAGGAAAAACTGGATGGTGACTGGAGTGGTCCCGACATTCGTGGTGAAAGTATCTCATGAAGCGGGAATTGAAGTATCGGGTGTAGGGACTCGAATTCTTCGTGGCAGTAACTTTAGTATCTAGAATGGAACAGCCTTACTCCGCATCAATGAGAGCAATGACATTAATGGGTTTGGCAAACTTCGAGGTGAGAATTTTTACAGGGAAATGGGGACAATGAGTTTGACTAGAGAATATGTCGGGATTTGTTACGAAGATGTGGGAGATATGTGAAAAATGTCTTGATTCGACTCGTCGACTCGTTTCACCGGAAGTTTGGTAAGATGGGATGATACAAAGTGTTTGGTCGATGGTTCTTTATCGCAGAGAATAAAGATTCAACATCATCATTTTCAAGAGAGATACTGCTTTCATTCTCAATTTGATGAATTAGATGATTCGACCTTTCTTGGCTTGAGGACAATTTTTGGCAAAATGTCCTCTCTTGTTGCAAATGTAGCAACGATTTGATTTCTTATGGCCCGTGCGATCCTTCCTTTTTCGTAGGTATCGCCATTTCTTCTTTCTCCGAAATGCTTGGAGCCGTGTTTGGAACTCTTTATCGAATACTTCTTGTAGTGCTTTTCTTCGGGAATATTGGCCACAAGTACCATCACGGTCTCGCTTAGAGCATTTGATCTTTAGTTTCTGGCGAGAACAAGCTGATTCAAGACGCTTGTCATCTGTGATGTAGGTACGGACCATCTGACGCTTTAAGCATAGCTCTTCAAGGCATAGATGGATTTCTTGTTGAATTTCTCCTAAGGGAATATCTTGTACTCTCCTTTGTTTTCCAAAGAAAGATCTTTCAACCATTTGGGATAGCTCCTTAGGAATGGATGTAAGGAAGACATGCTTGATTTGGATCTGCGCCAATTTGATAAAGAGTGAAGCATTATTCAATAATGCTTATCAAGATGTTTTTCCTGATAAGAACAGCATCTTCTTTCGAAGAATTCTCTTCTTTTTATCTCTATGAGATCTCCAGGTGTTCCTACAAAGACATGATATAAGTAGGTAAGGGCATGACTGAAATTGGGTGACATCAGAAACATAATCTGGTCTTGTTTTGAGAGTGATTGCCACCAAAATTTAAGGCTCCCTGTGAACCTTGTAACAAAGTTGTAAATGACATCATTCATATCATGGTTGGTGATGGATTGTGTTTTCAACCAAGTATGAAATTCTTCAAGTCTTTTTGGCCATTTCTGATAAGGAATATCATTGATGGTGAAGAACTGTTTTGATGCCATGGATACATGCCTAGTAGGATTGTTCCTAGTAGGATTGCTTGTTTGCCCCATGTCTGGATCATAATAGTTTGATTTCATTTCATAATTTGGAGGAGTACCAGCCATGAATATTTGTGAAGTTGGTGGAACAATGGGGGGGGGATCAATTGTAAGATCCGAGAAGGATGAAGAGGAAGAAAGAGATGCTTTGAATCGATGTAGTTGGGGAAGTTTGTTCAGCTGGAAACAGAATCTGTTTTTCCGGAATGGTAGGGTCGAGGCTTAGGTTGTTGGACAACGGGATCGGGTTCGAGTACCCAAATCCTTTAGAAAGGATTCTAATGGATTTGATAACATCATTTGTTCTCGCCTTTCTCTTATAACGATTGAACTTGATTCTGTAGGTGAACTCTTTTCTTTTGCCTTTTCCTTCTGCGGGGCCTTGAGGCGATTTCGTATTTCCGCCATATCCGGTTCTCTTCTCGTAAGGATCTTCCGGGATGGAGGCAAAAATGGACGTCGTGGTCGTGGGGGTAAATACCCGGTTTGAACTTGGAAGGAGGTGCCAATGGATCGAAAGGTCTCGAACCTTCCTTCTTCAAGAAGTTGGATTTGCTTCTTGAGCTTTTCTATTTACGGCTTTGGGTTTTCAAGATAATGATACCCAATATGTTGTCCTGATTCCAAGGTGTGAAGCCTTTTCTGGAACTCCGAAAGTATCTTTTTGGTGCTTTCATCATATCTTCGGAGGTCTTGTTGCACGGTTCCAATCTTAGAATCAATAGCTTTAAAGGCATTGTTTTGTGCCAACAGAGTCTCCGATTGCCGGTTTAGAACGGCCAAAGCAGCGAGAGGTTTTTTTTTCTGTCTCCCATGTTCATTTACATCGGTGGGAGTGGGAATTTTGGGAACATGACGATATCTGCCATGGGGATCAATAAACTCTTCTGAGGCAGGGAATGAGAGTTTAGAGTTTTCCTTGACAAGAGGGGGAAAATCAGTATCTTGGAACATGGCTATAGAAGAAGTGGGTGGTGATTCTATTGAGACTTCAAGTGGGTAAGAATGTTTCTTAGCCCATTTGAGGATTGGCTTATAAAATGGAGAGAGAGTTTGCTTTTTCTAAGGAGGAGAAGGTAGAGGTGATTTTGGTGGATCTGGTAAGGCTTGGGATGTAGTATTGGACTCTGGTGGTGGAGGAGGTGCATAAGAAACCATGAATTGGTATTTGTCACATTCACTGAGAGTATTAACGGAGGAATCTCCGTCTAAGTACCTTTGGTATACCTTATCTTTTGGCCTTTTCCGTCGAGGTGGAGATCTTGCAAGAGGGTCTATCTCGTCAGGAGAATTTGTATAGTGGGAACATTGGCAAAAAGGATCCCAAAAACAATGACCATAATTGTTTTTATAGTAATGAACAGGATGTCTATCACCATCAAAGTGTCGAACATGCTTTTTTGGGTCTAGTTCAGAAATAGATTCAGGAACACATGGTTCAATCATGAAGATAGTCTGAAAAATAGAAGGACTTTCTTCCTTTTCCTTGTCAAATTTGATGGAAACAGTTCCATCTTTTTTCCGTACAAACTCTGAGTCAGTGGATTGGAAAGGCTTGTTATGCTGGTGTAGCTTTTCATAGTTGGTGATCCAAGTTTCTAGAAGAAGCTTGGCCAACGTATCATTGGGGATTTGTCTGGGAACATGGATGCAAGACGCCTGGTCATTCTGCATAGAGATGAACAACGCATCTTCATTACCATTGTTGAAGTTGAGGTCGAGGGCATGGTTACGCACTCGATAAACCATCCGGTAATGTAGGGTTGCAGCTCTGAGTCGCTAGTTTGAGGGGCTCCAACGAGCTGAACTTGGACTTTCAAGAAAGAAAGTAGTTGGGGATCCGAAGAGCGATGTTGAAGTTTGGATACGAAGCCACAAAGATTGTTCCGGCATTCAGAGTAGTTTGGACAGTACCAATGCAAGCATGTTGGTATTGTAAAAATCTTGTATCTAACAGCGCGATTCTTGCCACAATTGGCAAACCTTTATGACCATGGAAGGTGAGAGCAAGACGAACAGCTTCATAATGGACATGAGAATAAACCTGTTGAACCCATTGTCTGGGGAATTTCGGAGGGATCTGAAGAGTAACAAAATACTCCTTTTCAGTAGCAGGAATGGGGTGCTGGTTGAATTTGGAGGACTGAACGTACTCCAAAACCCTAAGTGTTGGGAAACAAGCCGAGAGGCGTTGGGTCCATAAGTGTGTCACAGCCGGCCCATGGGAACCTCTTGGATATGCTTTTTTTCGGGTCGTGACACATGCATGATGATGAGTGTCCATGCGGACTGGATTTTTCAAAAACCACGCCTTATAAGCAAGGCCACAAAAATCTCGAAAGATGTTTTGATTGTTATCAAACATAAATGCTTTTTTTTTTTTTCTGACTTTTTGTGATGACCAAATGGCGTGAACCCTTCATGCACTTCCGTGCCCTAGCTCAGCAGCTAATTAAGAACAAAACAAATGAACTCTGAATTCTTCCATCCAACACACAACGTGTACCTATTGAATCATCCAAAAAAATTGGGAATACAGCCCAATTAAGCCTTACATTTACTATGCATTACCTTCGTTTTTCCTCTCAAAGAAACTTCACCATATATATATATATATCGTAAGTTTTTAGCCGTTGAAACTTTGAAAGAATCATATCAAAACTTTTTTAGCAATATCAGTCACATTGCACAGCCAATAAAACTTTTTTTTTTTCGCGACATTGATGCTACTTTTGAGTCAGATTCTGAGTGGAAATTAAACTCGGACTCATTTTCCAAAACTGCATTGCAATTGAAAATCAACTATTTTTATTAGTTCATGCTCGTGTCATTTAATATACGCTAGCAACACATAAAGAATATATTTATCTGATTGGTCTCGTGAGCAACTCGAGTCGTGTATTCAAAGTTCAAGCTCAGCTTGATTCAATATACGACATATTTGAACTCAAAAATGATCAAGATGTGAGAGCAGCGGCAGTGGACTCTTAGTGCGGTGGTTTCGCTGGAGGTGGCATTTCAATTACAGACGCATTTAAATATATTGATAACTTGATATTAATATACTATTTTGATTAAATAGTTATGGCGAGAACTTAATATTAAGAATTTGGAGCAACTTAAACAAATTAATTTAATAAACATAATGCTGTCGCCGATAATTTATATAACTTTTATATATATTGAGGGTGAAGATAAAAGGTAATTTTGAAACCTAAATGAGTTACAACTTAAATGAATAAACGGTGAAGAGAAATGGTGGAGAGAGATGAGTAATATATATAGATATAATATATAGGTAGTTTATGAAGGAAGACGAAAGAGCTCTATGATTTCCAACTATGCAAAACAGCAGAAGAACAGCAAAACTCTAAGATCACTCCATTAGGAATCGCTTTTATTACATACTACATTAATGGCCACAGTTCATGAAGATAAATCATATGCGAAGTAGTCAGTCCAAAAAATTAATCGAAATCATTCTGAAATATAATTGAAATTCCTTATAGAATCAATGGATGATGCCTAAGAAAGTGCCAATGATATGAGAGTGAGATGGAGAGAATTTTGATAGTTCATACATTTTTTTTTCCAGCTTTTAAATGCATATTAGTCAAGTTCATCTCAAAGAAAGATCGATGAACTAGGACAAAAAGACCAATCTTAGTTACATTGTCAGATCATTAATTTAAAAAGGAACGTCTGTTTTGCAAGAAGTTTTGATCATAAAGAATAGATCAGAAGATTAAGGGCCTGCATGGAAACACTCATTGTTTCTGTTTCTGAACAGTTTTTTTGTTTTTTTGTACCGAGAACAAAAAAAGAACAGAAATGCGTTTGGTTGCGTTTCTATTCTTTTGTTCCCGGAACACAAAAAGAACAAAAAAACTTCTTATTCTAGAAACAATTTTGAAAAAACATTTCTTCTTTCTCTCTTCTTCTTCTCTTCTTCTTTTCTTCTTCTTTTCTTCTTTTTTTTTCTTCTTTTTTCTTTTGCCGGTCGCCGGCCTCGCCATGGCCGGCGACCGACCGTTGAGGGCTAGCGATACCGTCGAGGGTAGGCGACCTCGCCTAGATCCGGCGAGGCTTGGCCTCGCCGTGGCTGGGCGAGGCTGCCGGCCCCGTCGGCTTATCGCCGGAGGCCGGCAACCGGCTGAAAAAAGAAAAAAAGAAAAAAGAAAGGAAAAAATGAAAAATAAAATAAAAATATTAAAAAATTAAAAGAAACAAAAAAAGAATAAAATTTACAAACGTGTTTTGTTCATTTTTTATTTCCGGAACAAGTTTACCAAACGCGTTTTTTTATTCAAAAATTGTTCCATGGAACGAAACATTTTTTTTATTTCGTTCGGGAACAGAAAAAAAAAAAAATAAAAACATGTGCACCCTAAGAGTTTTGTTTAAAGCTTTATTTGTTTTGCAGATAATAAATGATTTCGATTTTTTTTTTCTAAACGTGATTATTGCTTAAAATGATTAGTCAATGAAAATGTTTGCATTATCGACAATAATTTATATCTAAATATTTTCATGGATGATAAAACAAAATATATTCATTTCATTTTGTAAACAATATAAATAATTATTTTTAAAAAATATTTTTCAAATTATTGATTTTTTCCAGAAAAAAACAGAGACTAACTAAGAAACTGGAGGATTATTGGAAAGATTTGACAAAACAGGAAATTGTTTAACATCTAGGAAATATATAACTATTGCAGTATTTTTTTTTAATTTATAAAAAGGAGGATTGAAATGTTGGATTTCTTTCCAAAATTAGGAATCATTTGATAAAACAAAATACATTCATTTCATTTTAGGCAATATAAATAATTATTTTTAGGAAAATATTTTTCAAGTGATTGATTTTTTGCGAAACAAATAGAGCCTAACTGAGAAAGTAGAGGATTATCGGATAGCTTTAACAAGACGGGAAAGTATTTAATATTGAGGAAATATATAAATATTGCAATATTTAAAAAAAAAGAGGAGAATCAAACGTTGGATTTCTTTTCGAAATTAGGGATCTTTTAGAAAGCTCCCCCCTGAACGCTGGATTTCTTTCAAAATTAGGGATCATTTGATAAAAAAAATACATTCATTTCATTTTGTAAGTGATATATATAATTATTTTTAAAGAAAATATTTCTTAAATGATTGATTTTTCACAAAATAAACATAGCCTAACTGAAAAAGTAGAGGATTATTGAATAGATTTGACAAAATGAGAAAGTATTTAACATTGAGGAAACATATAAATATTGCAGTTTTTTAGAGAAAGGAGGATTGAACGGTGGATTTCTTTCCAAAATTAGGGAGATGTTAGAGTGCTCCTCCCCCATTACAAAACCATCCCACCCACCCCCCTCCCTACCAAAAAAAAAAAAAAAAAAACAATTAAAAAGCCCCATCTCACGCAGAATTCACTCATTCCCAAAGCCAAACCAGCCCCCCCTCCCTCCCTCTGAGGAGCTCAACCTTTCCTCCTCCACCCCTTCCTCCGTTTTCCGAGATGATTTCCCTCTCCTTCTGGGCATTTTCCGGAAAAATTCCATCCTGAAACTCCGAGGCGGCTTCTCTCTTGACCTTGAGACTCCTCCAAGCATGAATGGCGTCTTCCAAGGGCTCCTCCACAGTCGCAACACCAACATTCTCGACGATGACCACGGCTTCACCGTCAAAGGTTCCTCGTCGAACCCTTTCTCTCGGGTGGTCTCAAACCCACAGCTGGAGAGAAGCAGCCTCAAGGCTTTAGGGTGGAATTTTCCTGGAAAATGTCTGGAAGGAAAGGGAAATCACCTTGGAAAGTGATGGAGGGGGTGAAGGTGGAGAGATTGAGATCCATGCAAAGGGAAAGAAAGGGGGGGTGAGGGGGTGGTTGCTGGAACGAAAAGGTGGTCTCAGATTGTCAGATGCTGGAGGGGAGAGTCAGATAACAATGCAGGGAGAGATGGCATAACCATTTGAGGCCTGACATCAAGCTTTTTCTTTTTCCCCTTTTTTCTTTAAAAACATATTTTTCTTTGCCCATAATTTGCTCCAACTTAGACTCTACCGCCATTGTACCCTCAATTATATGAATTTACATTGACCATCATACTCATTTAGAGACAGATATATGATATGTATATAGATTAATGGATATAAGCATTCAACGAGTTCTTCGTTTCTTTTTTTTTTTTTTTAATTTCTCATATGAATTGGTCTTTGTTGGGTATCCATATGATTTATGGACCAAAACATTTAATCTGTTATGAAATATATGGTACTTTGGCGTTAGCTATGATGTCATGGCAGCAGGCTTTACTCATTTTTTGCAACATGAATTGTGAAAAGACAAGAACTTTGTTGAGAAGTTTATCCCGATTTTAGCCCTCCGTCGAGTTTCAAATACGCCAGGACACTTTTCATGAGTTTCATCTTTGCGGTGTAGAAAGTTTTTGACCGTTGAAACTTGAAAGAATCATGTCAAACTTCTTTGTAGTATTAAAAGTCACATCGAAAGGCCAAGAAAAGAACATGTGGTCATATATAAAATGATATTGGTAGCTCATAAATTTCAATTTCGGTCTCAATGTGCAATATTATCATTGTATTTTTGACTAATATAATGTGACCCTTAGAACTATTTTTCTATTTTCAATGTATTCCTTTTATTTGATCAAAGTAAAAGTGGGGTCAGTCGTCTCATGTGTCTCGTGTGTCTCTTTTCTCTTGATTTTTGTAAAAAGGGTTAAATATTAATGACACATTAACCTTTAAGGACGTCCCTAATTTTGGAAAGAAATCCAGCAATCAATCCTCCTCTTTGCTTCTTTTCATATTGCAATATTTATGTACTTCCTTAATGTTAATTAGACTTAAATACTTTCCGTTCTGTCAAACCTATCCAACAACCCTCCACCATCTTATTTAGGCTTTATTTGTTTCGTGAATTTTTTTTTTTTTGGGAATAATTTCCTTAAATTGATTATTTATATTGCTTACAAAAATGAATGAATGAACAAAATCCACAAAAATGCTTAGACCTAGATCTTTGTCAAAATAATTACATTGGTTAATTATTTTAAACGATACAAATGATAATTTTTAGGAAAATGTTTTCCGATTAAAGGATATGGGCATTCAACACTCATTGTGATTTACCATAGTGATTTATCATAGATTCATGCCATAATCACACCATCTATACACATCATAATTGAAGATGCGTGTTTCTATGGGGAAAGTACTAAAAAAGTATTAAAGTCATTGCATTGGTACAAATTTAGTTCAAAATCTCTTAATTGAACCAATTTAATCTTAAACCTTTTGCATTTATACCAATTGACTTCACTAAGCCAATTTTGTTGAAAATCGCTATCATGGACCCTGATCATCTTATGTTACATGATCGATAGTGATGGGAATTTTTTTTTAATTGAATTTTCCATTATTTATTATTTATTTCTTTTTCCTTTCACCTCATTGGCCAAAATGTAAGAAAAAAAGAAAATATAATTGAAAATTCAATTATTAAAAAATGTCTATGTTAGCATTGGCCATGTCACGTCAGCAATTTTCAGCCAAAATTTGTAAGACGGAGTCAATTGATACAAATGCAAAAAATTTGGAATTAAATTAGTTAAATTGAAAGGTTTATGATTGATTTGACACCAATACAATATACACATCCTTAATTATGGGGTGTATGGATGATGCGATTATGGCATGAATTTATGATAAATGACAAAGGGCAAATTATGATGAGTAATGCTCAAATCAATTAATCTATATGCATATCATAGATATACTTTCTATGCATGTGATTCATTTATTAAATCTAATTGCGAATCTTTTTATTAATACTAGACTAAATTAGTTTGATGGTCAATGTAAATTCATGTAATGGAAGGTATAATGGCAGTAAAGTCTGAAGCAGTATCATATCCATTATGCATATCATACATCTTGACTGTTTGTGTCTCTGTCTGGTTAAATTTTTTGTAAATTCCCAAGAATCTATTTCCTTGGAATGCTAGATATATTTATGATTAATTTAAAAGTAAGAGTCAAGTAATATGACAAGTCTTGTGATCATTTCTAATAAGGTGACATAAAAAAAAAAAAAAAGCTTGTTCGCCTCCTTCTCTTCCTCGAGTTGTGAGTTCATGAGTGTTTTTACCTTCAAATTTTATCCTATCACAAAATATGCAGTAGAACTCATCAAAGTTCTTGAGGGGCAAGCCAATGAGTCCCACCAGAAATTCATGATATGGTTTCTTGTGGCGGTGGAATGGGAAGGTTTAGACGCTGGAGCTCTAATTCTGGTGGTAGAGATGAAGGCCGAGGTGCAGGTGGTGATTCTGGTTATGGTGGAAGGGAGGTTGGTCATTTTCTGCTTCTGCTTCCAGCAGGCCAGACAACGGTGGTGGTTGTGGCTACGATTCCGAGTCACGCAATAGGTAATGTTGGCGGCAACTTTGTTTGTTGGAATTTTTTTCTATCTGATAAACTGCGTTTGGATGATCGGGATGCTTAAGAGGTCTTCTCCTACATTGAAACAGGTTTGGCAGTGGCCATGATGGCCATGAAAGAGCTAGAAGTCAGAGTCCCAAGGGATCGGGTGGCTGGGTTGATCGTGCTAGTAACCTGGGTAGCACCGACACGCGACACGCAACACGCGACACGACACGTCACGACACGCGACACGCCATTTCTTAAAAAGTAGAGAATTCCGACACGTTCCGACACGTTAAATATTAAATAAATATTTTTATATATACATGATTAATTATTATATTTAAATTAATTTATTCAAATTCATAAATAAAAAAACAATAAAAAAGAGCCTATATTAAATCTATACTAATAACATTAATAGATTTATTCATAAAAAATTGAAAAGACATTTTTTTTACTTTAACAAAAGTTATCGATGAAATAATTAACTAATAAAAGATTAGAGTCAAAATAAATTTATATTTTTCTATAATGATCTAAATTTATCATTATTTAATATCTAGTGCTTTTATTTTTTTAAATAACTTTTTAACTTGTCTATTCATTTATTTTTTAGCCTTATCATGTATTAATAAAGTTATTTAATGTTTCATACTTCTTTTTAGGATTTAAATGGTCCCACCCATTTATTTCAGCACACATTTTCTTCCCCCATCCTCACCCACCCCTGCGCCTGTCACTTCCCCTGCACCTGCGCCTGTCGCTTCCCCTGCACGAGGCTTTCTTTCCCCTGCACGAGACTTTCTTTTCCCCATAAGCCGTCGACGCCTCGTCTCTCTCCTTTCTCTTCTCCCTATAAACAGCCCAAAGGGCAAAAACCCTAGCAATCACCATATTTTTCCTCTCCTTTGCTCGGTTTGACGTCTCCACCTCTCTCGCTGCTGCCTCGCCTCCGTTCTTCCCTTTGCCGTCGAAGCCTCGCGTCCAGCCCTCCATCGCGGTGTTGCGGTTTTTCATCTCGGCGTTGCAGTCGATGGTCGCAGCCGACCAAGACGATCAAGAAGGCTTCTCGGCGCAGTCGGCAATCGCAGCCTTCTCCGGCGTTGCAGTCGGTGGTCGCAGCCCTCCCTCGTGTGAGCGACGGCTCCCTCACCCTTGCCTCCACTCTCCATCACCTTCTTCCTTCGCACTTGCAGATCCGCCATCCAGACACACTCCGACGCACGTGTCGAAAAAAGTGGTCCACGTGTCGGAGTTTCCGACACGTGTTGACCGCATGTCCGAGCGTGTCCGAATGTGTCCGAGCGTGTCGGACACATGTCGGGGTGTTCGACACGACACTGAGGCCTTTTGAACGTGTCCATGCTACCTAGCTAGTAATTGTGAGTTGCGACCACAGCCATAGCCCCAATAGGTCTGAACATGACAGGGCTCTTCCCCGTTCGCAGCTTCCACCAAGCAACGATGGACATGGAAGGAGGAGGTGAGGGATTCGTATCCCCACATTCTCAGGAGGTTGGGGTGGGGACGATTTAGTTTCGGGAGTGAGTTTCGACTCCCACGCCCTGCAAGGAGGTATGACTACAAAAGTCTGAGAGTTAGAATTGAATTAGAAATAGTTTAGGACCAACAAAAAGAAAAAAAAAACGAAAACGAAACCGAAGACTCTAATTCTTTACATGATGTATCCGTTTTTGAAATTTTATTGATGGAGATTGATGTGTTTTCTACTGACGTTCATTGCAATGGCCGCTGAATTGATTGGGATGGGAATCACCATCACTGTCAACGTGATAAATGTGGGCGCTTGAGTGCTGTAACGGTTGAGGCTGTCTTAAGGGGAAGGGATCCTTTTCCTCCATCTTTTTCCGTGCTCGGTGCTACGTTCATCCTAACCATCAATAAGTTCATCCTAACCATCAATCCTTGTCGAGATACAATGGAGGCACCGAACGGAGGGTCAGTCTCCGCTTTTCAATCAGTGGCTTACAATAACTAAAGCCTCAAGAGGGTTATCGATCGTAGGCATTTGATGAGGTGAACTTGGTGGCCCTACCTGATCTAAGAAAAATGCATTGGAAAACCATTTTGTTTTCTTTTCAGTTTGAATTGAGCTTTGTTGAATATCCACATGAGTTCTGAATCAGAACGTTTAAATCGTTATGAAATATTTAGTGCTTTGATGTTACCTATGATGTCATGGCAACGGCCTTTACTCAGTTTTTGCAACATGAATTGTAAAAGGACATGAACTCTGTTGAGAAGTTTATCTCGATTTTAGCCCTCTGTTGAACACCAATTATGCCATGGCACTTTGCATGAGCTTCATTGATGCGGTGTAGAAAATTTATGGACATTGAAAATTGGAAGAATCACGTCAAACTTTTTTACAAGTTTTAAAAGTCGCATAGTAGGCCAAGAAAAGAGCATTTGGTCATATATAAAATGATATTGGTAAGCCATAAATTTCGGTCTCAATATGCAATGTCATCCTTGTACTTTTGACTTATTTAATGTAGCACTTAAGACTATTTTTCTAGTGTGTGGTATGTATGTATATGTATGTATGTATGTATGTATTCCTTTGATTTGATCAAACATAAGAGGGGGTAGTCATCCCATTGTCTCTTTTCTCAAATTTTGTGTAAAAGGGTCAAAAATTAATGACAAATTAGCCTTTGAAGAGGTCCCCAATTTCGGAAAGAAATCCAACATTCAATCGTCATCTTTGGTTCTTTCATATTGCAATACTTATGTATTTCCTCAATGCTAATTAGTCTTAAGCACTTTCTCATTTTGTCTAACCTATCTAGTAACCCTCCATTTTCTCATTTAGGCCTTATTTGTTTAGCGAAAATTGAATAATTTTGAAAATATTTTCCTAAAATTGATCATTTATATTGCTTAAAAAATGAATAAATAATTTTTTTTTTCACAATTCACAAAAATGCTTTGACCTAAATTGTTATCGTTAAATAAAATAATTACATTGGCTAATTATTTCAAGCGTTACAAATAGTAATATTTAGGAAAATATTTTTCGAATCATTTATTTCCTGCAAAATAAATAAAGCCTTAAATAAAACTCTCCCTTCTCTATGATCAAACTTCTAGAAAAATAGAAATTCCTTTTTGAAATCAATGATCTAACAATGCAACTAAAATAGTGTCTTTTTGTCCTGGTTCGCCAGTCTGTCTTGGAAGTGAACATATGCATTTGAAATCTAAAAAAAAAAAAAAAATGAAAAATGTATGAATTATAGAAAATCTCTCCACCTCACTCTCATCTCATTTGTACTTTCTTGGGCATTATACATCGATTCTATAAGGAATTTTGTTTATATTCCAAAATGATTTCAATGTATTTTTTTGGCTAACTACTTCACATATTGATTTTTCTTTGTGAACTGCAACCATTTATGTAGTGAGTAATGAAAGCAATTGCTAATGGAGTGATATAAGAGTTTGCTGCTCTTTTTCTACTATTTTACATAGTTGGGAAGTGTAAAGCTCTTTTGCCTTCCTCCATAAGCTACTTATATGTTACTCATCTCCCTCCGCCATCTCTCTTCATTGTTTCTTGACTTAAGTTGTAATTCATTTACGTTTCAAAAGTTATCTTTTATCATCACTTTAATATATATATAAAGTTACATAAATATTGGCAGTGGCATCATGTTTATTATGTTTATTTGTTTAAGTTGCTCTAAATTCTTAATAGTAAGTTCTAGTCATAACTCTTTAATCAAAATAATATATCAATATTAAGTTGTCTGTAAGCTGAGATGTGTCTAAATATTGAAATGGTACTTTTGACTAAACCATTGTTGGCCACCATGCTAAGAGACCACTGCCATTGCTTTCCATTTTCCTCTCGCTCACTCCTGGCTTGTGCCTCTCTCTCTCTCTCTCACATTTTGGACGGGGTGGCATCTTTTTATGTGAAATGATGTACATATCTAATCACATGCGAGGGTATGAACTAATCAGAATGCTCCCGAGCTATTGGATCTCGCCTTGCACATCTTGATTCTTTTTGAGTTCAAATATGTCAAGGAATTGAATCAAGCAGAGCTTGTACTTTGAATTTGCGACTTGAGTTGCTCTCAAGACCTATCAAATAGGCTATTTTCAATTGCAATGCATTTTTCAACGAGTCAGAGTTTAGTTCATATTTCATGCAAATGTTATTGACAAGTTCAGTTAGATTTAACCTTGTTGAATAGTTAATTAAGTCGAGCTCGAGTTTAAAAATTCCTACTCTTAATGGAGTTGATAGTAGAGCCAGGTTTTGAATATTTAAAACAAGTAGAGTTGACTCAAGTTATAAATAATGAGGTGTATTGACCGAACTTTATTTTAATTGCGCTCATGAATCAGAGCGTATATCCATACAAAAACTTGTGCTTTTTTTTAGACTCGACGAGAGTCTAGTGACTTCACATAAAATTCAAGAATGGACAAGATATTACATAGCCCCGCCCCACCGCGTCAGCATAGTCCTAAACCACTTAATGATCGACACACGGTGATGGGTCCCACAAATCTGGAATCCAAGACAGGCCCAAGTCCTGGATGGTTCTCGATCCTGACCGTTGGTTCCTAGTGAATCGTGGGAAATTAACGTGGGCCCCATGGCACTTTCTTGGCCCCATCTTTTGCCTTATCAAAAAACCTCGATTCACGAGAAAATATTGGGTGGGTTTTACAATAGGCGAAATGTAAAACCATTCAAAACTCGACACGTGAAGCCACGTGTAAATGGTGTCAGCGGTTCGAAATTTACTCTTCTCACTCTTCTGCTCTCTCTCTCCTGTAGACCTGGCCCACCTATCTGCAGACACGCTCTGACGCTCTCTCTCCTCTGCTCTCCTCTGCGGACCGTCTCCCTCCTCTCTCTCTCCTCTCCCTCTCTGCCCGACGGTACTTTCCCTCTGCAGACCTCTCCTTTCTTCACGCCTCTCCTCTCCCTTCCTTCCGTAAATTCAAAATTTCAGGTTCCCTCGTCTTCGCTCTCTCCGGCGCTCGTGCTCGTGCTCGTGCTCGTGCTATATTTGGGCCGACGTCGCTGGCCAGGCTCCTGCTCCCGTCGACGTCCGCCGCAAGCTCGCTCGACCTCACCTCCATCTTCACCGTCGCTCTCGCCCTCTCCCTCCTTCGATCTTCCCCCGTCCCGCGCTGCCGTTCCGTTCGAGAACTCGAACCCCCCGAAGTTGGTGTTTCGGAGGACGGCCTCCCCAACCGGCGACGCGGTCGAGGGAGCTGAGAAGGAGGCCGCGGTGGAGTAGTCGAGGGACTTGACATCGACGCGGCGAAGCTTGAGCTCGGGGCTCTTGACGCGGACGGTGAGGGCGAACCCGAGGAAGGCGGCGCGGAGGATGACGATCGGGGTGAGGGTGTAGACGGAGCACTTGCTGCTGCTGCGCTTTTGGTTGCGGCGAGGCGGCGGCTTGGCGAAGTGGGCGAGCTCCACTTCGTCGCTCCGGAGGCGGGGTCTGGAGGGCGCGATTGGGCTGGTCGGATCTTCTTTAGCCTCTGTGACAAGAAATTCAAGTTGATGTTTTTATCTCTGCGCCCTTTGACTTACCAGTTGCTTGGTTCATACTTCACAGGGTGGCCGAGCCTATTATAGTTTCTCATTTACACATAAGCTAACAGCACTACATGCCTGATGGCTTTTATTGATGCTGTTGCAGCTTTGAGGGACCTCTTTGCACATTACATGGAAGTCATGGTACACTGAAGTTGCTGGGAACATAAAGATACCACAAGTGTTCTGATCACTTGGTTCCTTACAAGTTGATCGAGTGCAGAGGAAAACAGATGTTCAACCATTTGTCCGGGGATTTGTTTTTAGTTTCGGCTCTTTGATACCGCTCCCTTAGAAGAGGATAACGTATGTGGCTTCTTGTTGGATCACGTTCTCGATGTTCCGACTGTATAGTCAAATATATGCTGTTTCTAACCCATTAAATCTAATTTGGGATGTATCTATATAACATCCAGATCAACAGTAGGATGCTGATGCATTGTCCAGATCCATGACTGGATAATTGCCCCAACAATTGAATGAACAAATGCCAGTGTGCAGTTACTGAATGAATTGATCAATTTTATAGCCGTACTTTGTTCTCGATTCAATCTTATTGATCAATTTTCACCAGGGCTCATTGAATTCACAAAAGACTGTTCTCCTCGATTTTGATCAGTACCTAAATGATGTATTGTTGGAAAAGTCAGTATCTAGATCAGCAGTTAACATTTTTCTTCCAGAGCTTGGGATGTTTACCATTGACACTAGATGGTAAAATTCGTCCCTGCTGCCCAATGTGGAAGATTTCAAACTTTAAATTTTGTGCGGAAGTTCCCTTCCCTCCATCTGCAATTACAGAAGCAAAAATTTTGCGAAGGGTTATTGCTTGTGAATGCGAACAAAGCAGTCCTATCAAACAAGTCTGTTGAAATTCACGAACTAAGCCATTTGAGAATGTCTATCAATGAATCAAAGAATATAAACATTTCCAGAGTATGGGACGTTTTGAAAACGAAAGAATCATCAAAATGTAAAAGGATAGGGAAAGAAAGAAAAAAGGATGACCAGATCTTGCGATACAAAAAGTGTTATCCCCATCTGTAACCGGACACAACCTCTTATGTGTATATTTCCTACTCGACTTGAGTTTTACAACATCCCTGTATATACATAAAAATGAAAGAATCTCAGCAATCAATCTCGAGCCGAACATAGCAAACCCAAGAGTCTATGTTCATGACAATCGCCGTGCCGCGAGGACTATCCTTCGAACTGTGAAAATCATAAGGCATCCATAGGGAGTCCATAGGACAGGGCATCTTCAAATCAAGTCTCGTCCAGGGCTTCCCTTTACCACTCCAGTGCAGTAGGCTCATTGGGCCAGGATGGAGTGCCCTGCAGCTGTTCACCACATTGTCTCCGCCCAATCCGTGTTGATTCCACCTCCTATCAATTGACTCAATGTCGCCGCCGAACACGAGCAAGAACGGCGGCAATGAGCTCAGCTCGTAGATCCGCCTCTCCCTCTGAATCTCCATCCATCCCTCGATCCGCCTTCTGTAATCGCCCTCTCTCCACCTCACCAAATCCATCACCATCACCTCGTGTTGAAATAGCACGGCCTTTTTGTTATAGATAAAGCCAAATATTTGTTTTTAGGGACTTTTTTGTCTTTTCTATTAGATTTCCTTTTAGGTTAAAAGTGATACCTTTATATTAGCGATGGCAAAAACCCTAGCCGTCAAGACGCTGAAAAAGGAAATAGAGAGGCAAGAAAAAGAGAGAAGAAAAAAGTGAGTTTTTTCTTGATGAGAGTTCTCAATTTCTTTGTGCCCTGATCTTGAGAGAAGATCGTTGTTGTATTCCAACTTTTCAAAGTCTAGTGGATTCGCAGAGTGCCTCTGCGTGGAGACGTAGCTCGGGTTTGGGTGAACTTCGATAACAAATTTTCTGGCGTGTTCATCGATTTGCTCTTTTATTACTATATTAAATGTCAGTAAATTGTTTGCGAGCGTTATTTTCTGAAATCTACGTGCGATTTCGTAACAACCGGTATCAGAGCCTAGGTTGGCTAATCGAGAACATCGAGGGTTTTTCGGTGACGTTCGATTGAAAGCAAATAGGATGGCAGAAGATAAAATTAGAATCGATAAGTTCAATGGAGAGAATTTCGGATGGTGGAAACTACAAATAGAGGATTATCTTTATTAGAAAGATCTCTATGCACCACTTGAGGGTTGGAAACCCGAGATGGCGGAAGTGGATCTGACAGCAGAAGCCGGATGGAAAATTCTTGATCAAAAGGTGTTAGGTGCGATTCGTCTAGGGTTAACGAAAAAGACAGGGTATCACATCGCGAAAGCAAAAACTGCAAAAGAAGCCATGGATATTCTAACAAATATTTTTGAGAAGCCGTCCACATCAAATCAGGTATTTTTGTTGAAAAAACTGGTTAATATGAAGTTATTTGGTAAAGGTTTTGTGGCAGAGCATATTAATAGTTTCACGCAGGTCACGGGTCAATTGGAATCCGTAGGCATAAATTTAGATATGAAGTTTCAAGCTTTATTATTTTTATGTTCTCTTCCAGAAAGCTACAATCTTTGCGCAGGGAATTTTGAGCACCATGAAGGATGATTTAACTCTTGATGATGCTGTGAGTCGTATCATGGATGAAGAGATGCGAAAGAAAGTCTCAGGTGGAGATAATAATTTTTCTGCATCTACATCTTCAACGGCACTCGCAGTGAAGAACCGTGGAAGAAGTAAAAGTAGAGGAAATTTCAGTGGGTGTGGCAGATCACAATCAAGGGGTAAGAGACAGGTTGCAAAATATGAGTGTTGGTTTTGTCACAAAACCGGACACCGGAGATTTCGGTGTGAAGCCTACAAAAAGAAGCAGTAAGATGAGAATCAAGGTGCTAATGTGGTTAGCAATAAGTCTTTGCTAGATAACTTGTGTTTATCTGCAGGGTTTGACTTGATGACAGATAAATGGTTTATTGATTCTGTCGCTTCTTTTCATTGCACCTCGCAAAGAGACATATTTGATGATTATGCTAGTGGAGACTTTGGACAAGTGGTTGTGGGAAACGGCCACATGTGTCCAATTGTTGGGAAATGAACTGTGACTGTGAACATCTCAGGTGGAGGACGTCTAGTTTTGTGTGAAATTAGGCATATTCCGGAATTAAAGAAAAATCTGATTTCAACCAGTAAACTTGACCAAGAAGGTTTGGTAATAACTTTTGGCTGCGGAGAGTGGAAGATAACCTCAGGGGTAAGAGTAGTAGCAAAGGGAAAGCATGCATGTACACTCTACCTTCTCCAAAGAGACAATATCAGTGATATGGTTGCAACTACAATGGCTACAAGTAATTTATCTACTCTTTGGCATTATCGTTTGGGATATCTTGGTGAAAAATGTGTAAAGCAGTTATACTCGAGAAAATTACTCACAGGTTTTCAAAAAGTTGAGTTAGATTTTTGTGAGAGTTGCATTTATGGAAAACAGAAGGCTGTTAGTTTTCAATTGAATGGGCGACAAAATAAAGGCTAAAAGCTAGAGTTGGTTCATACTGATGTATGGGGACCTGCTCAGGAACTCTCTTATGGTGGTAAGAGATATTTTGTCACCTTCATTGATGATGCAACAAGGAAGACTTGGGTCTATGCTCTTAAAGAAAAATCAGAAGTATTCGGGATGTTTAGAATGTGGAAGACCATGGTAGAAAAAGAAACAGGTTATCAGATTAAAGCTTTGAAATCTGATAATGGTGGTGAATACACAAGTAAAGAATTTGCAGAATATTTGAGTTGAGAGGGCATACATGGGTTAAAGACTGTTCCTAGAACTCCTCAAGAGAACGGTGTAGCTGAAAGGATGAATAGGATTATTCTAGAACGTGCAAAATGCATGAGACTACACGCGGGTCTCCTGCTACACTTATGGGCTACCACAGTTGATGTAGCTGTTTATCTTATCAACAAAAGTCCATCTAGTGCATTGGATGGAGAAATACCACAAGAGCGGTGGTCAAGTAAAAATATTAATTATTCACATCTAAATGTGTTTGGTTGTATTACATATGCTTTGATTGACAGGGAGGATAGGAAAAAACTTGATGCTAAGTCCCAGAAGTGCGTTTTTATCGGATACGGTGGCGATGAGTATGGCTATAGGCTTTGGGATTATGAGAATAACAAAGTCATCCGCAGTCGCAATGTGGTATTCCATGAAGAAAAGATGTACAAGGATCGTCAGACAGAGACAAAGCATGAGAAGATAGTACAACCTGAATATGTTGAATTAGACACAATGCCTGTGAAGATGTTTCAAGTAGATCAATGTGCACTTGAAAGAGAGGTTCAAGATGAGCCTATTATTAGTGAAGAGGTAGTTCAAGAAGAACGTAGTGATTCGGAGCAAACGAATGACCCTGAAGTACCTGTCTTGAGAAGGTCTACACATGTGAGAAGGCCAAAGGTAATTTTTGATCCATCAGCTAATACTATTCTAAGCCATGTCTTATTACCAGATTCGGGAGAACCGAAGACTTATGATGAGGCAAAGGAAGACACGTCTCACTTGCAGTGGGAGTGTGCTATGAAAGACGAGATGAGCTCGTTACTTCAGAACAAAACTTGGGAATTGACCAAGTTGCCCACAGGTAATTTTTTTTATTAAACAAATGGGTGTACAAGATTAAGAATGAAGCAGATAGTAGTATTGGATACAAGGCGAGACTTGTAGTCAATGGCTTTTCTCAAAAAGAAGGGATCGACTACTCCGAGATATTTTCACCTGTAGTAAAAATGACATCAATTAGAGTTCTACTGAGTATAGTTGTAGTGGAGGATCTTCATCTTGAGCAGTTAGACGTAAAAACAACGTTTTTACACGGTGACTTAGATGAAGAACTATACATGGCACAACCTAAAGGTTTTGAAGTCAAAGGTAAGGAGCACATGGTATGTCGCTTGAAGAAAAGCTTGTATGGCTTGAAACAAGCTTCACTGTAATGGTACTTAAAATTTGATGGTTTCATGCAAGAAAAAGGATTTGCACACTGTGAGTCTGATCACTGTGTTTATTTTCGCAAATATGATGATGGTGACATAGTGTATCTATCTTTATATGTGGATGATATGCTGGTGGCTAGTTCCAATATGAAGAGAATTGTAGAAGTGAAAAAGATGTTATCATCACAGTTTGCTATGAAAGACTTGGGAGAGGCCAAGAATATTTTAGGCATAAAAATCATCAGGGACAGGAAAAATAAGAAATTATGGTTGTCGTAGGAAGACTATGTGAACAAGGTGTTAAAGAGATTTAACATGGATAAGGCAAAACCGGTTGCAACTCCTCTAGCGAGTCACTTCAAACTTTTCAAGGATATGTGTCCAAGCACTCAGGCTTTGAAAGATGAGATGTCGGTAGTTCCATATGCATTAGCGGTGGGGAGTTTGATGTATGTCATGGTGAGCACGAGACCAGACATTGCACAAGCAGTGGGAGTTGTGAGTCGATATATGCAGAACCTAGGTAGAGAGCATTGGAATGCAGTTAAATGGATATTGAGATATCTAGCAGGTACTTCCAATTACTCACTTTGTTATGGTGGTACATCTTTAGAGTTGCAGGGTTATGTAGATGCAGATCATTCGGGTGATCGAGATAGTTGTAAGAGTACCACTGGATATGTCTTTACAGTTGCAGGTATAGCAGTGAGTTGGGTATCTCAACTACAAAAAGTAGTGGCTTTATCGACGACAGAGACAGAATATGTAGCGATTACAGAAGCCTCCAAGGAAATCATGTGGTTACAAGATTATATGGAAGAGTTATATCGAAAATAGCCAATCAGTACACTTTGGAGTGATAGTCAAAGTGCAGTGCACTTAGCAAAGAATACAGCTTATCACTCAAGGACTAGACATATTAAGAAGCGTTATCACTTTATCAGGTCAGCATTGAAAGATAATGAATTAAAGCTACAGAAGATTGATGGCTCGAAGAATCTAGCTGACATGATGACCAAGGTAGTAGACAGAGAAAATCATATTTTCTGTACTACTACCATTGGTATTACTCCATGTTGATTGATGATGAGTATCGCAGAGGCACAAGTTTTTCAACTACTATTTTTTGAAGAAGATGGATGCAAAGTTGCTTGGTGCTTTGGTATATTTGTCTTCAAGTGGGAGATTGTTATAGATAAAGCCAAATATTTGTTTTTAGGGGCTTTTTTTTTTTTTGTCTTTTCTATTAGATTTCCTTTTAGGTTAAAAGTGATACTTTATATTAGCGATGGCAAAAACCCTAGCCGTCAAGACGCTGAAAAAGGAAATAGAGAGGCAAGAAAAAGAGAGAAGAAAAAAATGAGTTTTTTCTTGATGAGAGTTCTCAATCTCTTTGTGCCCTGATCTTGAGAGAAGATCGTTGTTGTATTCTAACTTTTCGAAGTCTAGTGGATTCGCAGAGTGCCTCTGCGCGGAGACGTAGCCCAGGTTTGGGTGAACTTCGATAACAAATTTTCTGGCGTGTTCATCTGATTATGCTCTTTTATTACTATATTCTGTCTGGTAAATTGTTTGCGAGCGTTATTTTTCTGGAATCGACGTGCGATTTCGTAACACTTTTCCCTGCAAAGACCTTGGGAAGCTCGGTGTCCAACCAGAACTCGTCGAAGAAGTACTTGGTGAAGTTGGCGTGGCAATACTCGGGCGCTCCGATCACTATTGACTCGGTTAGCAGGACGGTCCAAAGTTTCAGGACCCAGCCTGCGACGAAGTGGAGCTCGCCCACTTTGCCAAGTTGCCGCCTCGCCGCAACCAGAAGTGCAGCAACAGCAAGTGCTTCATCTATGCCCTCGCCTCGATCGTCATCCTCCACGCCGCCTTCCTCGGGTTCGCCCTCATCGTCCGCGTCAAGAGCCCCGAGCTCAAGCTCCGCCGCGTTGATGTCAAGTCCCTTGACTACTCCATCGCAGCCTCCTTCTCAGCTCCCTCGACCGCGTCGCCAGTTGGGGAGGCCGTCCTCTGGAACACCAACTTCGAGGGGTTTGAGTTCTCGAACGGAATGGCAGCGCGGGACGGGGGAAGATCGAAGGAGGGAGAGGGTGAGAGCGACGGTGAAGATGGAGGTGAGGTCGAGCGAGCTTGCGGCGGACGTCGACGGGAGCAGGAGCCTGGCCAGCGACGTCGGCCCAAATATAGCAAGAGCACGAGCATGAGCACGAGCGCCGGAGAGAGCGAAGACGAGGGAACTTGAAATTTTGAATTTACGGAAGGAAGGGAGAGGAGAGGCGTGAAGAAAGGAGAGGTCTCGCAGAGGGAAAGTACCGTCGGCGAGAGGGAGAGGAGAGAGAGGAGGAGACGGTCCGCAAAGGAGAGCAGAGGAGAGAGAGTGTCGAGCGTGTCTCGTAGATAGGTGGGCCAGGTCTACAGAGGAGAGAGAGAGCGAGAAGAGTGAGAAGAGTAAATTTTGAACCGCCGACACCATTTACACGTGGCTCCACGTGTCGAGTTTTGAATGGTTTTACATTTTGCCTACGTGGAGTGTAAAACCCACCCAATATTTTCTCCCCGATTCACGAATTCACTCACTCCCAAAGCCAAAACCAGCATCCAACAGCATCCAACCACTCCTCTCTCTCTCTCTCTCTCTCTCTCCCTTGCCGCACGGGGCTCAGCCTTGGCTTCTCTCTTGACCTCCAAACTCTTCCTCCACCTCCTCTGAACGTGAAGGGATTCTTCTACAAGCTCCTCCACAGCCGTAATCCTGATATTCTGGACGATGACCATGGCTTCACCATTGAAGGGTCCTCGTCGAATCCTTTCTCTCGGGTGGTCTCAACCCCACAGCTTGACCCACCATTTCATCACCCATCCCATGATCCTCACCTGGCCACAACGTTTCCCAGAGGGTTTGACCTCTGTGAACCGCCACCGTCGTCGAGCCCTCCTCCTCCTCCGCCCATGGAAACCTCGCTCGAGAGCACAAATGGCGTAGTGGCTCATGGCCAGCTCGAATTCAACAGCCTCTTTGACTACGGTCAGATTGATCACCGTCCTCATCACGATCTGGTGACGGTGGATTGCCAGGTTGTGCCTTTGCCCGACTTAAATGACCTTGAATCATTGAACAAGAGGCTCGGTGAGGAGTTCTCTTTGGGTGGCATGAGCTCAAACCGCCAGTGGGGTCATGATAGGGACGATGGTGGTGATTATCGAAGCAAGAGAGGTGGTGATAGGTCTGCCGCAGTAGCAGCCGAAAAAGGCAACAGGGAAGAAAGAGAATGAGAAGGACGAGGCTGACGAGGAGCCCTTGGTCGTCAAAGGCCAGTGGACTCCAAGCGAAGACGGGTGAAGACTTGAAAAAGGCCCTTTTTTTGCTTGCTCTTCTTCCCCAACTTTGTTTTTATTTTTTTTAAGGGAAAATTCCAAAATGGGACCTGAAGTACCCTCTTTTTCTCAAATAAGGGTCTGAAGTGAACATTGTTTCAAATAGGGACCCGAAATGCCATCACTTTCTCAAATAAGGGCCTGGAGTGGATGTTGTTTCAAATGAGGACCTAAAGTGGTTATGTTTGTTTCAAATAAGGACTTGACTTTTCAGTGATCAAGGGTATTTTTGTCTTTTGTGATTTTTCGCCTTTTTCTTTCCTCTTTATTTTTTTTTTTTGGGAAAATTTCAAAAAATGACCCAAAGTGCCCTTATTTTCTTAAATAAGAGCCCAAAGTGGACTTTGTTTCAAATAATAACCTAAAGTGGCTTTGGTTGTTTCAAAATATGGACCCCATCTCGCCGGTTCCGACTAGCTAATTTTTCGATTGGTCAATGGTATTTTCATCATTTGGCATTTTTCCCTTATTTTTTTTTTTCTAGTTCTTCTTCTTCCTCATTGTCGATGGCTGTTAGACATCGATGATGCCCACAAAGGGTTGGGTGAGGGTCGCCTTCGCTAGTGAGGGCCATCCACGCTAGCCACAAGAAAGGGATGGCGTCGCTTAGGCATGGCGACCCTCACCTAGGGGCCGTCGACGAGGTTGGCCATCGCTAGCTACTAGTAAGGACCGGCGTGGGCGGTCTCGCCTAGCCCTCTATGGGCATTGCCGGTGGTCAGCTGGCCACTAGCGAAGAGGAAGAAGAAGAACCAAAAAAAAAAATAAAAAGTGGAAAGAAAAAAAAAAGGCAGAAAATGGAAAGACAAAAATATCCTTGATCACCGAAAAGTCAGGTCCTTATTTGAAACAAACATAACCACTTTAGATCCTCATTTGAAATAACATCCACTTCAAGTCCTTATTTGAGAAAGTGATGGCACTTCGGGTCCCTATTTGAAACAATGTTCACTTCAAACCCTTATTTGAGAAAAAGATGGCACTTCGGGTCCTATTTTGGAATTTTCTCTTTTTTTAATTTTGGTCTTGGATGTGTTTCTTTTGATATCTGTGTTTTTAGCTTATTTTCCTCGCAAGGGTTTCTGGGCTTCTTCTTTTTGTTTGAAAATTTTGGGGGTGATATGTGACGAAGAAAATTATTCATTGTCTGTATATCTTTTTCTTCTGATTTTTGTGCAGCCGCTTAACAATGTTGGTGGATACGCATGGAACGAAAAATTGGTCTCAGATTGCTCAAATGATGGAGGGGAGAGTAGGAAAACAGTGCAGGGAGATGGCATACCATTTGAGGTCCGATATCAAGGTTTTTCTCCCCTTTTTTCCCTTACAATTATCTTGCCCATAATTTGCTCCATCTTTAGACTCCTACCTCCATTGTACCTTCCATTATATGAATTTACATTGACCACCATACTCATTTAGTCAAACATTCATAAAAAGAATCACGGTTAGATTTGATAAATGATTCACATACATAGGAAGTATATGTAGAGACAGATATATGACCTGCATATAGATTAAGGGACGTGAGCATTCAACACTCATGATTTGCCATAGTGATCTATCATGAATTCATGCCATAATTACTCATCCTTACACACCATATATGCATTTCTTTTATTAGCTGTCCACAGAAAAAATGATTTTATTTCCTTATCTTTACCAATGCGTATAGTCTAGTGCGTGGAACTCGTGACTCTTATCTTTTTATATTTTTTGTCACCATTAAGTTTTTGATTAACTTACTTCTTAAAGTTTGCCGATACACTACTTATCCTACATCGTTTAGTCCAACTCATAAGCATGCATGGTGACGAGTGCCCACGTGGATGGGATTCTTCGGAAACCATGCCCCATAAGCAGGGCCGTAAAAATCTCAAAGAATGCTTTGATTCTCATCAAAAGTAAAGGTTTTTTTATTTTAGTGATGACCAAATTGTATGAACCTTTCGTGCACTCTCATGCCCTAGTTCTGTAGCTACTTAAGAAAAAAACAGAAGGTTAAATCCTTTTTATGAACTCCAAATTCTTCCATTTAACACACAACATATACCTTATAAATCACCCAAAACAATTAGGAATGCACCGCAATCAAGTCTTCCGTATATAAGATCCACAATTATATTAGAAGAGTATAAATACATTTATCATGTATTTCCCTAGTTTTTCCCCTCAAAGAAACTTTACCATGATATATATCAAGAAAATATTTTACACCTGCATATAAATACATATACTTTGTATTATATTTGATCAATTAAAACTAAAAAACCAAATTACTATCGATTGCATTAATGAAATATAATCAAAGACGGACTACCAAAATTAAAGACTTCGGCAAAAACCCAAACTCACTAACCCTAGAGTAAGTTTTTCTATCTCTTCTCCTCCGCTTTTTTTCTTCTTCTTCTTTTGGCCCTCATCATATTCTTAGCAGAAGGACTTGTGGAGCATCGAAGAAGACAAGATCCTCATTCAAGCACACAAGAAGATTGGGAACAAATGGGCCGAGATAGCCAAGAGATTGCCTGGAAGAACTGAGAACACCATAAAGAACCACCGAAATGCCACCAAGCGCAGGCGAATGACCAAGCATAAATTGCTACCACGCGGCAACAACTCCAACCTCTTGCAAAACTACATCAGGAGTGTCACGACTCCATCTCCTCATAAACAGTCGACAACGGCTCATGGTCGCAACCACTACCATCACAAGACCGAGAAACGGTCGTTGTCTTTGTCGGCGGCAGGCATTTCCCTTGGCTTGGACATGCTGCTCAAAGCAACCAATTGCCCTCAGCAGGCGTCGGATCGCCGCCGCCACCAGCTCAGAGGCTAGCCAGCAATTACTTTGGTTTTCCAATGGTTGATGGGAATGGGGCTCTTGGGCTCTATGAGGTAAAGGAACATCATTATCATCAGGTGCTAAGTGAAGGTGGGGGTAATGGGATTGAAAAGAGAGATGATAACGAACGTGAGTTGGACTTGGAGATGACCTTGGAGATGGACGGTGATCGCCACCACCATCGTCGCCATCAGCACCAAAATGATCATCTCCATCAGGAGATTAAGGAGCTGGACTTGCTCAAGAAGATCGCTCGCCGAAGTGGCTAATTCGAATTCATAAATACCCTAGTAGGTAATAAAAGACCCTAGCTGAGTATCCACACGATTTTTGAATAGGAACATGTAAACTGTTTCGAAATATTTAGTGCTCTAATGTTAACTATAATGTCATGGCATCAGGCTTTGCTACTTTTTTTTTTGGTATTGGAGGAACCGGCTTGCAGCCGACAGCCGCGCCGTAAACCCCCAAGTGACACATAAGCAGGAGGACCCACCACCCCTGAGTCACACTTAATACACCTAGCGCCTCCCCCGGGTTTTGAACCCTTCACCTCTTCGTTGAGGATCAGAGTCTTATCCAGTGGAGTCACCGCGGCTAGTGGTTTTGCTACTTATTTTATTCAACACGTATTGCAAAAGAACATAAAGTTTGCTGATTTTTTTTCCAATATTAGCATTTTCTCAAGTGCCAAATATAGCATGGCTTTGCATGGATTCATTGTTGTAGTGCATAAAGTTTTAGGATTAATACCTTGAAAAAATCCAAACCGGTATACTTATGATAAATTTACCCCAAACTAATTTTTTGATCATAAAAAACCAAAAACTAGTACACTTGTGACAAATTTATTCTCTATTAATTTCTGTTAAATTTTATTGTCAAATTATTAAGTTGAATAATACGCGACAATTGGCTGGTGTACTAGTTTGAGATTTTACTCTATGTTATGTCGAGTTATATAATTTTTGTGATTTTTTGTGGTATTAATCCAATTTAATGGAGGGTATATTTGTCACAATTGTATTAGTTTGAGGTTTTTGGTGGTCGTATAAATTAGTTTGTGGTAAATTTGTCATAAGTGTACCAATTTGGGGTTTTGTATGGTCAGTTGGGGATAAATTTGTCATAAGTGTACCAATTTAAGGTTTTTTATGATTAAAAAAATAGTTTGAGGTAAATTTGTCACATGTGTACCGGTTTGAGATTTTTCAAGGTATTAACCCTAAAGTTTTTGGCCATTAAAACTTTGAAAGAATCATGTCAAAACTTCTTTGCAATATCATGGTCACATCACACGACCAAGAGAACTTTTTTAATTTGTGACATTGACGCTATTCTTAAGTCTCAATAAGCTCTTCTTATTTTTTAACCATTCTTAGCTGAATTTGTCTCCAAAAAGAACATTTGGCATATATAAAGTGATATGGGTAGTCCATGAATTTTAGTCCCAATTGTGTAATATCATTTTTGAACTTTTAACTTGTTTAACCATTACGGATTGCGCCGGTGGCCACCCTTCACATATGAGAAGGGAAATGTGGGGAATATGATATCCACACCTTCTTAAAGGAAGCTAAGAATGAAGATGTTTAGTTTCAAATGTGGGATTTGACTCATACGCTTTGCAAAAAAGTATAGCAAAAATTTGCGAGTAAATTGAGAATTAGAGTAGGACATAAAAAAAAAGAAAAAAAAAGCTTTTAACTTGTTTAGTGTGAAACTCGAACTATTTTTAAATGTTTATTGTATTTCTTTTATCTGATCAAACAAACAAAGTGGAAGTCGTTGTCTTTTTTTTTTTTTTTTGGTCAGTCCTATTCTATTCTTACTCTACACTCACTTGCAAACTTGTGCCCCGCTCTTGCGGGGGCGTGGAGTCGCAACCCACTCGAAACTTACGCGTCCCTACCCCTATCCCCCTAAGGAGGTGGGGATGGGGATTTGAACCCTCACCTCCCCCTTCCATGTTGGAAGGGTGGCCACTGGGGCGAACCCCCAGTGGTTGAAGTCGTTGTCTACACTATCTAGTTTTGTGTGTGTGTGTGTAAAAAAACTAAACATTAATGATAGATTAGCTCATTAAGAGGTCCCTAATTTCCAAAAAGAAATTCGGCATTCAATCATCCTTTTTGGTGCTTTTTTTATTGCAATATTTATGTACTTCCTCAATGCCAATTAGTCTTAAATACTTTTCCTCTCTCTCATCTGTCTATACTACCTAGATTTTTTTTTTGTTTTTTTTTTTGTGTAAAAGAACTAAACATTAATGACATATTAGCTTTTCAAGAGGTCTCTAATTTCGGAAAGAACCGCATTCAATCCTCCTCTTGGTGCATTTTTTTATTGTAATGTTTATGTACTTCCTCAATACTAATTAGTCTTAAACACTTTCCCTCTCTCTCATCTTTCTATTCTACCTAAGTTTTTTTGTGCAAAAGAGCTAAATATTAATGACACATTGGCTTTTTAATAGGTCCCTAATTTCGGAAAGAATCCGGCATTCAATCCTCCCCTTTTTGGTTTTTTTTTTTTTATTGCAATATTTATGTACTTCCTCAATACTAATTAGTCTTAAACACCTTCCCTCCTCTCTTATTGCTCTATTCTACCTAGTTTTTTTTTTTTTCCTTTTTTGTGTGAAAGAGCTAAATATTAATGACACATTAGCTTTTTAAGAGGTCCCTAATTTTGGAAAGAAATCTCGGATTCAATCCTCCTTTTTGGTGCTTTATTTATTGCAATATTTATGTACTTCCTCAATGCTAATTAGTCTTAAATGCTTTCTTGTTTTGTCAAACATATCCAATCATCCTCCACTTTCTCATTTAGGCTATATTTGTTTTGGAAAAATCAATAATATGAAAAATAGTCCCACCCCATCACATTAGCGTCGTCCTAAGCCACTAATTGATTTACACATGGTACCACGTCAATAGATAAGTCCCAATGGACAGATTCGAGATCCAAGATGAGCTCAGGTCTAGGATGGGGTCCAAAATCCAATCTACAATACTCAATCCTGATGGTCGATTCCTAGTGAACCTTGGGAAATCAACATTGACCGTGGCACTTTTTTGGCCCCCCTCTTTTCCCTTATTAAAAAGCCTCAACTCACTCACAGATTTCACTCACTCCCAAAGCCAAAACCAGCATCCAACCACTCCCCTCCTCTCCTACCCCCCCCCCCCCCCCCCACCCTCTCTCTTTCTATGTCCCTCCCTCTGCATGGAGTTCAACCTTTCCTCCCCTACTCCCTCCTCCACTTTCCGAGATAATTTACCTCTCCTTCCGGACATTTTCCAGAAAAATTCCACCCCAAAACCTTGGGGCGGCTTCTCTCATGATATCGAGACTCCTCCGCCTCCTCTGAATGTGAATGGCTTCTTCCACAAGCTTCTTCACAGCCATAACCCTGACATTCCCTAACCACAGCTTCACCATTGAAGGGTCCTCGTCTAATCCTTTCTCTTGGGTGGTCTTGACTCCACGGCTCGAGCTACCATCTCATCACCCATATGCTGATTCTCACCTGGCCGCAACATTCCCCAAAGGGTTCGGTCTCTGTGCACAGCTATTGCCGCTAACCGCTCCTCCTTGTCCTCCATCCATGGAAACCTCGTCAGAGAGCAGCGACGGTGTAGCGGTGCATGGCCAGCTTGAGTTCAAGAGGCTCTTTGACTACGGTCCAGTGGATTGCCATCCTTATCATGATCTGGCGACAGTGGATTGCTAGATCATGCCTTTGCTGGACTTGAATGACCTTGGGTTGTTGAACGAGAGGTTCAGTGAGAGAGTTTGGACTGCCAATGGGGTCATGAGTGGGATAACGGTGGTGATGATTGGTCGAAGAGGAGGTGGTGATAGGTCTGCGGCAGCAGCAGCCGAAGGAGACAATGGGGAAAAAGAAAAAGAGAATGAGATTGACGAGGCTGACGAGGAGCCCTTGGTCATCAAAGGCCAGTGGAATGGAAGAGAAGGAGGCGAATATGATGGTCAATGTAAATTTGTATAACGGAAGGTATAATGGCGGCAGAGTCTAAGCAGAATCAAATTATGGGCAAGGAAAAACATATTTTTAAAGGAGAAAATGGGAAAAAAAAAGGCTTGATATCAAGCCTCAAATGGGTCTATATGCATATCATATATCTTGATTGTTCATGCTTGTATGTCTAGCTTAATGTTTTGTAAATTCCCAAGAATCTATCTTCTTCCTCTTCTTTTTTTGTGAATCTATCTTCTTGAAATGCTAGATATATTTATGAGTCGTTTAAGAGTAAGAATCATGCAGTAAGCCTATATAAAGGCAAGTCTTGTGATCATTTATGACAAGGTGAAATCAGAAGAAAAAGAAAAGGCATATTTGCCTCCTTCTCTTCCTTGAGTTGTGAGTTTTTTGTGAGTGTTTTTGTTGGAAAAAATATTAGATTTAGATGAAAATAATAATAATTCTTGGAAATATATTGAAAAAGATTAAAAAATAAAATGAATTTTCTGAGGCATGCAAGCACTGTCCTTAGGATAATTTCACCTTGAGTACAAAACTCTATGCATAAGGCTCTAATGGCTATCATCCTAAGATATAATAGACCTCCTTCGTACTCTGCACTAAATATTAGAAGGAAACGGTTATGTGCATAACCCAACAAGAAAAAAGAAAAATACATAAAGAGAAACAATAATATTAGTGTCTTGGTAAATTGATACATAACAAGATAGGAAAGGAGAAATAAAGATATTCTAGTTTTGATATATCAATAATGCTTTCCAATTACATTCGGAGTAACAATTTATAGGAAAAGCAAAAGAGAGCCATTAAAAAACAGTTATAAATAAATTGGTAATTAAAGAAAGAATATAACCGTTATAAATTAATGAAGCTTATGAAGAAATAAATCCAATGTTATAAAATCATTAAAAAGTCGATATATAGTCTTTAGAAAGGCATTATACAATTGTTGACACCTAAATTTTGATTAGGTTTTTAAATTAGGCCTAGTCTCTTTTAATCTTTGTTTGTTTGTTTGTTTGTTTGTTTGTTTTTTTTTGGATATTAGATAATAGATAATATAAAAACAACAACAACAAAAAATGAAAAAAAAAAAACAGAAAAAACAAAAGCAGCCCGTCGGGCTGGGCCTTCGAGCCCTACCCCTCCTTTTTCTCGCATGGGCTCCCCACGGCTTGGCCCCATCTTCTCTCCCCTTGTCTTCTTCCTCACCTGTCTTTTTCCTCCATGGATGAGCAGCACGAGTAGGGAGCTCCGACGCCGCCTATCGTCATCTATTGCCACCGGTCACTGCAAATTCAACTGTGGGTACTATGCTCGTGTGGTATTTTCGTTGAACGCCTGGAGGATGCTAGTTGAGAGGGGCAAGATTGAGCCTATTCGGGGTGGGGATCGTGATGAGACTCTGGGCAAACAGTGTCGCGACCTACCCCTCGGGAGGAGGGAATTGGTTTAGAGGCATTGCCTAAAAGATGGACCTAAGGCTCTAATTAGGCGTGGGCTCTTCCAAGCCCATACCTTGTGTGACGTTGGGGTATTTTTAAGAATTTTGCAAAAAGGAGTTGCCACTAGCTTATTGGGGTCGGCTAGAAACCAAGTGAGGCATGGGAGTATACCCCACTTCCTATACAACTAGAGAATCTAGGGTTGTGGACTTGATTACACTAATTAAACAATTAGTATTCTTTTGGTACCAAATCTTGTTCATTTTAGAAGAAAAGATTTTTGTTAGACAGTTTGGATTGATTTTACACCTATCCACTAACATATGAGGTGATTATGCAATTGTCGCAACCTCATTTTTTTTGGTGCCCGCAATCAGGTATGGGTGCCTAAGGAGGCTAATGGCTCGGCTGAATTTATTAAGCCCGGACTTTTTAAGTCCACCAATTCACGACTTTAATAGTCTAAATTTTTAACTTGTAAATTAATTTTTAAAACGGAGTCACCACTAATCAATTTGAGGTGGGTTGATTAGAAACCCATGCGGAATATCAGGAGAAATACTCGCTCTTGCGCAACCAGAGAAATTAGGATTGAGGACTTGATTACACTAGTTAATCACTAATGCTCTTTCGTTACCTAATCTTGTTCAAACCTTGAGGTTTTTGGATGTTCGAGGAGTTTCCATGCATTTTTGGGAGGAAAAACATTTTTGAGTATTTTTATAATTTTTAGGATATAAAAGGGATTTTTTTTTGGTATTTTTGGTATTTTTGGAAAAATACAAGTCTTTTTGGCTTTTTCTGATTTTTTTGGCCTTTTCATGAATTTTTGGCTTTTTTTTTTGGATTTTTGGCATTTTTTGGAAAATATGGAATATTTTTTATTTAAAATATATTTAAAGAAAAAGCGACCCCAGGTCAGGTCCACGGGTTGGGTCGACCCGGCGGTGACCCAACGCGGATGGGCCCGCGTAGGGCCCGACTCGGATTTTTTGTCTTTTTGTCTTTTTTTTTTTAATTTTATTGAAACGGCGTTGTGGCCGAGCATTTGGAGACGCCCAGCCTAGCTCGATGACCCCGACCCGACAACCCACTCCTACGGCAAAACCTACCCGACCCGGCTTCGATTCGCGACCCGACCTCCGCCGCCCGGACTGCGGAATCCCTACCCGGTTCTCGATCCGAGTCCGACCCGACAACCTGGGGTTGCAACTCGGAAAATCAAGAACCCTAGGGTTTTCTGAATCGCGGCATTGAGGAGGGAGAGGACCGAGGTGCAGCGATGACGACGACGGCAACGGCAGCGATGGCTGGGCTACAAAGAGGGAAAGGATGACGGCGACAGCCCGCTACATGGCGACGGCGCGACGAGGGCGACGACGGCGGTGGTACCCATGTGGACCTCCTCCAGCTTCTCTCTCTCTCTCTCTCTCCTCCTCCTCGGGTGAAGCTCGGATTCGCAGCTACGAGTCCTCGGACCCTCTTGAAGTCTCTCAGTGGGGGTGTCTAAGGGTGCAGCCCTAATCCGGCTCCTCTCTCTCTCCAACCAGATCCAAGCCTCCACCGGCCAGATTTGATCTCCTCAGACTCGCTCGCCGGTGACCTCCCCCGAAGTCTCTCAGTGGGAGGTCGGCCGAGCTCGCGACCCGATTTCTCTGTCGCTTACTCTTTGATTCCTCCCCCGAAGTCTCTCGGTGGGAAGATCTCGGAGCTCGTTGTCTCCGTTCTTCGACGAAGGTGGTGCCCTTTATAGGCGAGGGGATCCGGTCAACGGAGGGGCTCGGCCGCTGATCTTTGGCTTGCCGACCGAACCCCCGGCGGCCAAACCGGTGTCCCATCCGATGCTAGCTGCTCCCCGCATGTCCCCATCCGACGCTAGCTGCCCCCTGCTCCACGTGCGCTACTATTCCTCCCTTATGCTCCGGCGTTGCGCGCGTCCTCTTCTCCGGCACGTGCTGCTTATCCACTTGGAGAAGACGACAGCAGGAAGAAGAAGAGAAGGGAGAAGGGATTGGGTTGAGTCAGGTCGCGGTTGGGCCTCGCGGACCTGCGCGAAGGAAAAGAAAAGAGGGAGGGGCCGGGCTTTGAAGGCCCAGCCCTTGTGGCTACCGGTTTCTGTTTTTCTTTTTGTTTTTTTCCTGTTTTTATTTGTTTTTTGTTGTTTTCTCTTTTTATTATCTATTTATCCGAAAAAAGGCAAAATATATAAAACGAAGAAACTAATTAATTAAAAAAATGAAATTTAGGTGTCAACATCAATTGCACAATTATTAAGATAATAATCATAGCTACCAAGATCTTAATTGCAGTAAAATTGAGCACGTGCAATTAAACATCTACAAATGAAATTAAATATGCAAATTAAACATGCGATATAATCAATATACAAGAAAATAAAGACCTAATTACACTAAGAAGGCAAGACATGGTAATTCCCAATCAAACCCTACATTTTTTAATTTTCTTAAAAAATTATTATTATTACTTATTTTTTAAATTATTTTTTTGGGCGAATCAAGTCGGATTCGGTTTGACCCGACCCGGGTCTAACCTTGTCGGGCAGGTCGGTCCAACCCTCCCAGGTGTCCGGCTTGGATGGGGGTGGGTCGGGTCAAACCCACCCGGGTCCCACCGAATTGAGTCTGACTTGGTTGGGGTGGGTTGGTTAGACCCACTCCGGCCCGGCCCGATTGGGGGCAGGCCGGTCAACCTGCCCGAGCGGGTCAGAGCTGACTAGCCTTGGTTGGGCCCTCGCATGGCCTAGATTGGGCCCAACTAGAGGGTCCAATCCTCTTACAACAGGGCCTCTTACAGGCCCTTGCGAAAAAGGCCGAGTGGAGGTTTGGCCCAACTTGGCCTGGACTCCCTTGGTTGTGACCACTTAGTTGCAACTAGGGGCGCCGCGACGGCGGGCAAGCGTTTTCTCTAGAGGCTGTGGGGTGCTGCCTCAGTCAGGCGAGGCGGTGACTTCTGGCCGGTTAGCAACGCCACCTCAGTGGCCAACGGATTGGGCTGGGGGTTTGCAAAAGGGGTGGAGAAGGAGGTTTCGGCTGGGCGTTTCATCGAGCAGGTGGTGGGCGTTCTAAGAAGCAAGGGTTTTGAGGTCAACTGAGACCCGAGTGCGAACCTAGGAAGCTACTAAGGCGTGCCAAGACAACGGAAAGTGCAATAGGGATGAGTGGTGGGCCGGAGCTCTCTCGAAATGGTCGGGGGAGCTCCGAGCTACACACTACGCATACTAGGTGTTTGGCAAAATGCCTACCCGGGTTCCGGAGAAGATTGCGGTGGTAGTAGTGGCCCGAAGACCTGTTGATGGCGGTAGCAATGACCTGGAGATGCGTTGGCAGTGGTGGGCTTGGTTCGTTCTCCCCTCTCCTTCTCTCGTTTCTCTCTCTCACTCTCCCTAGGGGTGTGCAAAATACCCGAAATCCGTTCGGACCGCTCGGAACCTGACCGGAACCGCCCGTAATCGGTGGTTCTTGAGGGAACCGATCCGGTTCCCGGTTCCATTGGCGGATCTGCCCGCCCGCCCACCTGGACTGGACCGGTTCCCTTTTAATATTAAAAAAAAATTACTAAAAAAAAACCTAGGTCAAAATCAGATTTCATTGTCTCGAATCTCATCTCACTTCTCTTTAGTTTCCTCTGCGGCTGCCTCTAGTTCCTCTTGCCATCTCACCGCTGCTTTCAGCCTCTGCTCCACCCAGCAGTGACCCGCGCTCTCGATTTCTTCGTTGTCGCTCCTCTCCTCCATTAAATACAACGTCCCAGCAGCTTCCGTCTCGGTGAGGACTCCCTCACTTGCTGCTACCGCCGCTCCACTCAATTCCCGCCACATTGCTCGGGGCCTTTGCCGCCTCTCCCTCTCGAAGGTATGTCGTCGTCATCAGTATCATCAACCGCTTGGTCTGTATGCAGAGTCGGACGCGATTGTTCGAGCTTGCGGACGTCGTTTTGTGCAATGGCACCCTAAAGGTGCCACGCCGTGCCTTGTCATGTGGCGTCGATTGGGTCGCGCTTTGCATCGTGTGCCATTGCTCTTTGCATGCATCGGTGATTGATTGTGCTGTTTGTTTTATTGTCTGGAGCCAATTCTCGGGGACCCAGATTAGCTCTTTGGTTCGATTGGGAAAAAGGTCGGTTCTTTGCGGGAAAAAAAATGGATTTTTTGGAGGAGGGTAGAGGAGCTTGGCCGAGTTCGTGCTTCTGTATTTCGTGCTTTACGTGAGTCCTCGGTGGTGACTGGGGAGTCAATCCATTGAGGACGCGATCGTGGTCCAGGGAAGAAGTTAATTTTGAGTGTGTAATTTTGAGTGTGTTGGTGGTCTATAATGGTTAATGCTGGGCTAGGCACTCGCGTAGGTTCAGTCATGTGTTCATGGTCATTTGCAGTAGCCATGGGTGTCCTGACTCATGACAGGGGCATCCGCATTTTGTGATGCCTTTTAAAATAGTTAATTTCGTGGCGTGATAGGTGTTTAAGTGTTGATAGTGTGTTGCTTGATTCAGGTGATTCATTAACATGTCAATGGAGGAATCCTATGATGCAATAACGCTAATAGTGGAATCAACATCACAAGAACATGAAGGAAATGAAAACTTTGAAGAAACATCCAAAACAAATAAGGTATCTGGTTCTTGTCCATGTCCTTCTCCTAGTAAGCGAAAATCAGCAGCTTGGCTTCATTTTCGAAAAGGAACAACTCACACAAATAGGAAAGTTGATGTATTTTGCAATTACTGCAGATCCAAGTATTCGTACCATGTTGATAATGGTACTTCAAATATGTTGAAGCACTTGAGAAAGTGCAATAAGTATCCTCGCAATGTGGATAAAATGCAAAAATTGTTTGCATCACAAAGAGTAGATGGAACTCAAATGATAGGAGGAGATACTACTAGTAGTACTGGGAGTGGTGGAATGTTAACGATATGGAAGTTTGATAAGGAGAAATGTAGGAAAATGCTTATTCGAATTATTATAATTGATGAACAAACATTTTCGATTGTTGAACGTGTTGGATTTCGTGATTATGTGAATCAATTACAACTTCTCTTCAAGCATATGTCGCGATTTACAGTGGTTAGGGATTGCATGAAGTTGTAATTTTGTGAAAAAAGAAATTTGAAGGCTTCTTTTCGTAAACTTAATTCTAGGATTGCACCCGTGACTGATACATGGAGTTCCATTCAAAATTTGAACTATCTATGCCTTACTATACATTTTATTGATGAAAATTGGAAATTACACAAAAAGGTAATCAATTTTGTGATGATAGCTAGTCACAAGGGCAGTGATATTGTGAGAGTAGTTGAGAAATGCATATATGAGTGGGGAATAGAGAAAAAAGTGTCCACAATCACAGTGGATAATGCTAGTTCAAATGACGTGACCATTAATTATTTGAAAGAAAAATTTTCAAGAGAGAGGCTATTGATCTTAGATGGTGAATCTTTACACATGAGGTGCACGCCTCATATATTAAACTTGATTGTGAGGGATGGCTTGGCCGAGATACGTGATTCTATTGCATGTATTCGAAACATGGTTAGGTATGTGAGGAGTTCTCCTATGAGAGCTAAGACATTTCGAGATTACATTGAAAGTACAAGGATTACTTATAAGGGTTCAGTTTGTCTTGATATCTTATCTAATGTTAGAAAGTGCCATAAAGCTAAGAAAAGCTTTTGAAATGATGGAAGAAGAAGATGTCTCTTTCTTGACCGAGCTTAATTCTGATACTCCAAGTAGTGGTGATTGGGAAAATGCTATTGTTCTTTCTAATATTTTGAAGAAGTTTTATGAAACCACCAAGAAGATGTCTGGAACTTTGTATATCACTTCAAATGATTATTTTGTGGGGATAGCTTCTTTGTATAAATATTTGCGAGAAGCGACGAAGGCTTTTGATCATAAGGTGAGAGTTATGGGCTTGAAAATGAAAGATAAGTTTGACAAATATTATGGGAGTTTCGACAAAGTAAATATGATGGTGTTGATTGCGGTAACATTGGATCCTAGAAAAAAACTGAATTATGTAAGGTATTGTTATAAACTCATTTATGATGATGCTGCATAAGTTGATGAGATGTTTGATAAGGTGAAGTTTGCCCTGGAACGTGTGTTTAAATTTTATGAGAAATCTTGTCACACTTCTAGAGATAAAAATTTGGATGGCGAATTGGTAAGTTCTATTAATATCGGTAGTAGCTACGATTCTTATTTCAATGAGGGAAATGAAGAGGACGATTACATCTTAAATTTCTATGTGCAAGAGCCTTCATATGATAAATTTCTTAATGAGGAGAAGAAAAAGTCCGATGGCAACTTATCTGAGGTTGATCGATATCTTAAAGCTGAACTTGAAGATGGTCGTGATCTTGACATTTTGAAATGGTGGAGCATTGCTGGCCAAATGTTTAAAATCTTATCTTTGATGGCTCAGGATATTTTGTCTATTCCCGTTACTACCGTTGCTTCAGAATCAACTTTCAGTACTTTTGGTCGTGTGCTTAATGGTTTTCGGAGTTCTTTGACACCTAGAGTTGTGGGAGCTTTGATTTGCACTCAAGATTGGTTGAGAGCAATTCTTGAGCCAATTAATATTGAAGAATGTATCGAAAATGCGGAAAGGTTTGAATTGGGTAAGTCCATATCATTTCATTGTGTAATTCTTTTGTATATCTATTATCTAATAACTGAATACTTTATTTAATATATTCTTTTTGTTAGATATGGATGATGTTAGCAAGGAGATTAACAAGGAGATTGACGGTCCATAGAGTTTACAAGTTGAAGTGAGAGGAATATATGTGGTGAGATTTTCAATAATTGTTTGAGTGAAACCTGATTAATGTACTTTCTCAAATTGGTTGCTGTTTTTGCTTTATGTTTTGATTTCTAGTTGTTGTAGCTTTTGGTTTCTAGTATATTACAGCAAGTCCTTGGTTCTTTAGCAACGCCGCCTGGTAAGTGTAGAGATGGCTTATTTATTGGGCAGGTTGGTACCTTTTACATCCTTCAAATTATTGTAGGTGAAACTTTTAGAATTTTGTTGAAGTTGTTGGGACTTTCACATCTAGGCATTTAGTCTGCCATTCTAGAGAAAAAGGTTGATTGGAAATCTTTACCAAGAACTATGTGTTATGTGGTTCTAGAGATACCTTACAAGTGCGGTCGTAAAGAGCAGGATGGGTGGGTAGGTGGTTTTGCTAGTCTCCGCAACATATCTAATATGGACATGAGGTTATATAAAGTGGAGAATTTTAATTGCTTGAACATTGTCCATCTAACTTACTAGTCACTGCGAACTATGGTTTCATTTGGAGGCTGACAATCTGAATTGCTTGCCCACACTCCTTGTCATATCTTATAGTAGTAGTTCACTATTGCAACTTATGGAAGTTTTAGAGTTGCCGAAGTGTTTGTGGACAAAATTCTCTTTTGGTGAGTCTTTGAACTCCAATATGGTCTTTCCCAGTTCTTTTGTTTATTTTTTCTCTAGGTTTGTTTGTCGAGGTTATTACAGAATGGTGGCCTTTTATATAAGAATATCCTTTCTCGGATTTTATTTGAAACTAATTATGATACACTACCTAATCATAGTCCAAAATGTGAAGATGCAGTGAAGTTTGACTGCTGTCTATGTCAAAGAAAGATCTTCTACCTAACCTTTATATTTACCTCCATGCTCTCTAAGGTTTACCAGTAGTCCCTTGTGCAAACAATTGATTTTCTCCTGTCAAGGGCTTATTTTAACTGGTGAGCCTATTTGTCAACATACACGAGCATGAAAGCCTTATTATTCCCCTTTGTAGAAAAGTCTTTTAGGTGTAACTATGATATGGGGTCATGAGGATGTCCCTAAGAAGTCCGGCCTACTTGTGACACTTGAAATATGCTAGGTGGACCAAGTTCATTGTCTTTTAACCTTTCCTTAGCGTTGTCTTTTCTGTAGTCAAGCAAGACTGCCTTTTATTTGTTCCCATTCTTTAATTCTTGTTTTGCTCAATGTTGCTTACTATCTTCATTTTAATGCAAAATTGGTTTTTTGGCCTTATTTGTTGGATGATTTAGATCTAAGAAAGCTCTTGCTTCTTTTGTTAGGTTTCCAGCTTACTACTACCTGAAGTTCGCATTTCTGGTTTGGTTACAATGTCCATCGGGCAATGTAAGTTTGATGTTCTCATTTACGCTATGGAAAACTTGTTGCTAAATCATTCATTGAAGATGTTTAACTGGGGAGCTGAAACTTTTTGGCTTGCTTTGATGATGCTTGCTGTGCAGTTGAGAATTGAGATCAATTATGTCCTCTCTTTTGATGTTGGGTTTTCCTTAGCTTAATATTTTCATCTCGTTGTCAGTGAGACCGGATCCATGGATCCACCCAGGAATCGGATCGGACCGGCGGTCCAGTTCCCGAGTGGATCCGCGCAATAAACGGGTAGATCCCGGTTCCATTTTTCGGAACCGGTCCTTAGCGGGTGGTTCCCGGTTCTAGGTTGGGAACTGCTCGTCTGGACCATGCACACCCCTAGCTCTTCCCGTTCTCCCTCTGTGTTCTTCCGTTTTTCCTCTTTCTTCCTCTCCCGGTTCCCCCTTCCTTTGTTCAGTTCTCCTTTCCTCATTCACCTCTCCTTTTTTGTTCTCTCCTTCTTCCTCCCTACCCTCTTTGCTGTTGCCACCTTTCCTTGCTCTGCTCTCTTTCCCGCAGGTCGTGCGTGGAGCTCATCTAGAGAGAGAAGGCAAGTTGGGACTTGGGTTGGGCCAAAGGGAGAGGGCTTGGGCCGCGCAAGGGAAAGAGAGGCAGGTGGCAGGCTAGGCCAAGGCTGGGTTTGGCCCGACTCGACTCCTAAGCATTTTTCTGTTTTCTTATTTTGTTGCTTTTGTTTTGTTTTGTTTTGTTTTTTTGTTTAAAAATAGGTGTTAACAGACAGGCAGCGAGGACTAGGGAGGCAATTGATGGGTGGTTGGGGGGGTTAGAATTCGCGTGAAGCCAACTGCCGGGAGCCCTGGCCCAATGACCTTAAAACAGAAGAAGAAAAAAACCTAGCTTACCGCAACAAGAGGGCGCAGAGGCGGGTGGGCAGTTGAACGTGGCTGTTGATGGCATTAGAACCCCTTCTCCCTATAACCCACGGATCGGGGTTCTTTCTCCCCCTTTTGCTCGTGCTCTCTCCCTCTCGAGTTCGCTCACCGCAAGCCTCCCTCGATGTCTCTCAGAGGGAGGTTGTTTAAGCTCGCGACCCTCTCTCTCTTGCGCTCACTCTTTGATCTTCCCCTAAAGTCTCTCCGGGGAAGCTCTCCAAGTTTGCTCATTGCTGTCGACGGAGCTTGCACTTGCCTATTTAAAGGCAAAGGGGGTGCAGTCGACGGAGAGCCTCGGCCGTCGGCCTTTGGCCTACCGATTGGACCTTCTTGGCCAATTGGCGTCCCATCCTTGCTTCTACACCAGAGTATGCTCGACATTGAAGGTGAGCATTAATAGCGCCTGAGAAATGTCTTCTCCAGCCGATGTCGGCCTTCTCCTCCTCGGCGTAGGTCCTATGAGTTGTAGAGAGGGGTGGGGGAAGAAGACAAGCTGGGGGAAGAAGACAAGGAGGAGGGGTTGGGCTTTGGGGAAAAGGCTAGGCCAAGGGGGCCCGTGCGAGGGGGTGGGGAAGAGAAGGAGAAGGGCTTGGGTGCGAAGGCCTAGCCCCAACGAATTGCTGCTCCTTTTTTTTTGGTTATTATTATTATTATTATTATTAACTTATCCGAAAAAATAAAAAAAGAAAATAAAAATTAATTGCTACATGAATAAAAATTAAGGCCTAATTAAAGAACTGTCACGATTTTCCCGAGGGTGAATTACTCAAAGAAGACTATTGGATTACTAATTCCGAAGACTTGGTATAGACCCTCCCAAGTCCTATCAATTGCGACTTGATACTAAGAAATTAACTCATTTAAATATGCAATTATACTCAATTTGGAGCGCCATAAACCAATTAGGGTTGGTTAGAAACCCAAGTAAAGTATGGGAGAATACGTTACTTTTGCGAACTAGAGATTCAATAAGTCCGGGGATATGATTACGCTAGAAAAATCTAACGCCCTTTCGGTACCTTGTCATTTTAATTTCAAAAATATTTTGCAGGCAGTCTTGATTAATTTTAACCTAAGCTACTAACATGCAAATGGTGGTCATGCGGGTACACAATCAATGAAATAACATTCAATAAACCGAAGTGATAGATTGTAAGAAATTATAAACTACAACTTTATTAAGGTCTATTCTCTAAAAAAAACTTATAAAAAATGCTAATAAAAATGCATGCCCTAAACATGATTTTCTAAATGATATGATATCTAATTTTTTTCTTTTTTTTAATATTAATGATTCTTGTTAAAAAAAAACAACATAATGATGCAATGCTAATCTTTCGCTTTTTTTTTTTTTATATTAAAAGTAAATTACACGACTAGAATGTTAAAACATTAACCTATGACCCACTAACTAAAGTGCAACATGTAATGTAATCATTATGAAATCTATATAACTTAAAAACATCTTTTGTTCCTTTTTTTGTTTTGGTTTTATTAAAGGAAAATTATCTTAATTCAATATGAATCTTAAAAATTAAAATGCGTTGCCTTAAATACGAAATGTGTATGGACCTAAGTACCTAAGTTCTAGATATGATATAATTTTACTAATAAACAAATTCTAATTAAATAAACCTACATGCTTTAATGCAAGATTTTGATTTTTATATTTTTTCGTGTTTTTCCAAAAACAAGTAATTATCAAATAAATCTTACATCTACACAATCAAGATATTCAACAAATAAAGAATTAAAATAATAATAAAAAATAACCTATCGCCTAACAAGTTAAAATAACGATTACTCTAACCCTGAACATCACGACACATAAAAATGTTCAAAATAATTAAAAATCTGATCTGAAGTCTCACAGATCAAATTAATAATTATAATAATTTAATAATTAAAATACTATCAAAATGCCCAAAAATTAATATAATTAAAAAAATGATTTGATATCTTACGGATCAAATTAATAATTACAATAATTTTGGACAAAATCCTTGGATAATGCCTACAAGAGTCATGAGGTTCCAATTTAAATAACTAAACTTAAAAAAAATAAACAAAATAAAGTAAATAGAAAAAGAAAATAAAACTACATAATTTCCTTTTCTTTTTTCTTTTGTTTTTTCCTTTCTTCTTTTTCTTCCCAAGCACGGCTTGTGCTCGAGCGGCTGGTCACCGGCTCCAGTGAGGGGCGGTGGCTGTAACGGTGGCGTCACCGACGATCGGAGGTTGCTGAGGTGCGGAGCTCCGGCGAGGTCCGGCAATTCGGAGCTGCAGGGAAGAAAAATCAGTGACTGGTTCGGGCTCGAGCAGAGGTGCGGAGTAGAGAGTTGTGCGAAGGCAGGGCTAGTAGAGGCGGTGTCGGGCTTCGTGAGAGGCTGGTGCAACCGATCGGAGGGTGGAAGCGTAATAGGGGAAACCCGCGGCGTCAAAGGGGTAGAGGCGCGCGGTGGTGGCTCGTGGAGACGCTGCAGAGGCAGATCGGCAGGTGCGTAGGTGCTTGTGGAGGCACGGCAGAGGCGGATCGGCCATGCGGTCTGGCAAGCAGGGGAATCAGGTCGCGGCACGAGCTTTTGTGGGTCACGGGTCGCAGGCAAAGGGGAGCAGATGCAGGTCGGTGCTGCTCCGGCGTCGGGTCGCGGCAAGAGCGGCATCTGGAGTCGAGCACGATAAGCGCGACGGTGGCTGGCGGAGCTTCGGGCTGGTGTCGGAGCTCGGTGGCTGATCCGAGCGCGGTGTTCCAGCAGAGGGATAGTGGCCGACTGCTGTGGCGCAGGCGACGTGGGCAGCAGCGATCGCCGGAGGCTCTGTAGGGAAAACGAACAGTGGCTCCCTTTTTTTTTCTCTCTCTTCCTTTCCCTCTGCTTCTCTGCACAGTTTCCCTCTCACCAAAGAACCAAAGCTTTCCTTCCTTTTTCTCTCTTTTTCACTTTTCTATTTTTTCCTAAGACGAAAGACGAAAGGAAGCCCCCCACAAAACCGAAGCTTTGCATCCTCTATTTATAGAAGAAAGACTCGAGTTTGCTTTTGCAAGTGAAGATTTTCCGATATAATTATACATATTCACTCAACTTCTCAATAAAAAAGTGGCTTCAAAATTGGCTATTGAATTTATGAATTCAATTTTTTTTTCAAAATTTCCCTCTATAATCAAAGATTATCTTCTATTTCTAAAAGCTAAATTTAAATTAGGTGTCAACAAGAACTAACCAAAATTTAGGTGTCAATACCCATCTTCTGATTCTAACCCAGCCACAACATTCCCCAGCGGATTCAACCTCTGTGCACCGCCGCCGCTACCAACCCCTCTTCCTCCGTCCATGGAAACCTCGCTGGAGAGCAGCGACGGCATAGTGGCGCATGACCAGCTCGAGTTCAAGAGCCTCTTTCACTACGGTCCAGTGGATCAACGTCCTTATCACGATTCGGTGACAGAGGACCGCCAGGTCGTGCCTTTGCTGGACTTGAATGCCCTTGGATCACTGAACGGGAGGCTCAGTGAGGAGGGCGGCGTTAGCTCGGACCACCAATGGGGTCGTGAGCGGGACGACCATCGTGATGATCGGAGGAAGAGAGAGGTGGTGATGGGTCTATCGCAGCAGCAGCCGAAGCAGACGACGGGGAAAAATAAAAAAGAGAAAGAGAAGGCCAGTGGACTCCTCCCGAAGACAGGTTAAGACTTAAAAAACGCACTTTTTTTGCTTGCTTCTTCTTCTTCATCTAATAATTTTTCCTGGTTTTAAATGTTTTTCTTTTGATTTCTATGTTTTTAGATTATTTTCCTCGTTAGAGTTGAAGAAAATTATTCATTGTCTGTATATCTTTTTTTTTTCTCTGATTTTTGTGCAGCCTTTTAAGAATGTTGGTTGAGACGGATGGAACGAAAAAGTGGTCTCAGATTGCTCAAATGATGAAGGGGAGAGTCGGAAAACAGTGCGGGGAGAGATGGCACAACCATTTGAGGCCCGATATCAAGGTTTTTTCCCTTTTTTTCCTTTAAATTTATCTTGCCCATAATTTGCTCCATCTTTAGATTCCTACCTCCATCGTACCTTCCATTATCGACCGCCATACTCATTTAGTCAAATATTTATAAAAAGATCACGGTTAGATTTGATAAATAATTCACGTATATAGGAAGTATATCTAGGACAGATATGCAATATGCACATAGATTAAGGGACGTGAACATTTAACACTCGTTGGGATTTGCCATTGTGATTTATCATAAATTCATGCCATAATCACTCATCCATAAACACCATATATGCATTTCTCTTATTAGTTGTCCATAGCAAAAAAAAAAGAAAAAAAAAAGACCTTATTTCCTTATCTTTACCGACACGTGTAGTCTAGTACGTGGAACTAGTGACTATATATATATATTGTCATTGTTAAGTTTTTGGTTGACTTACTTTTTAAAGTTTGCCGATACGCTAGTTATCCTACGTGGTTTGGTCCAATTTAGAGGCATGTGTCACGGGCAGATCAATTCCTTCGGCCGTAACACATGCATGGTGACGAGTGCCCATGCAGACCGGATTCTTTGGAAATCATGCCTTCAGGGCTAAAATCTCAAAGCTCAAAAGATGCTTTGATTTTTATTAAACGTAAAAGTCTTTTTGTTCCTTTAACTTTTGGTGATGATCAAATTGTATGAACCTTTCGCGCACACCCATGCCCTAGCTCTGCAGCTACTTAAGAAGAACAAAACAGAAGGTTAAATCCTTTCTATGACTCTAAATTCTTCCATTTAACACACAACATATACCTTATAAATCACCCAAAACAGTTAGGAATACACCACAATTAAGCCTTCCTTCCATAGATAAGATCCACAATTATATTAGAAGAGTATAAATACATTTATCATGAATTTCCCTAGTTTTTCCCCTTCAAGAAACTTCACCATAATATATATGAAGAAAATATTTTACACCTGCATGTAAATACAAATGCTTTGTATTATATTTGATCAATTAAAACAAAAAAAAACCAAATTACTATCGATCGTATTAATGAAATATAATCAAAGACACCCTACCAAAATTAATGACTTTGCCAAAAACCCAAACTCACAAACCCCTAGAGTAAGTTTTTCTATCTCTTCTCCTTCGCTTCTTCTTCTTCTTCTTCTTCTTCTTCTTCTTTGTTTGACACTCATCATATTCGGGAAAAGTGCTTAAAAAGTCCTAAATCTTTTGTATTTGTGCCAATCTAGTCTTAAATATTTTTTTGGTGCTAATTTAATCCTAAATCTTTTTAGTTAGTGCCGATTCAGTCATTTTCGGCCAATTTTGGCCGGATTTTGTTGACGGACGCCGCCGGCCGACGTGGTCGATCGATCTTAAAGTGGTCAAATTTTAATAATATTTTAATATTTTTGAATTATCTTTTTATTTTTTTCCTTTTTTCTTTTTCCCCTCCCCTTCTCTAGCCGGTTGCCGGACCTCAGTGACCAGCAAGAGGCAACAGTCGGGGAGGTCAACCTCGTTGGACACCTTGCCCTCGCCGGATTTGGCGAGGGTCGAGCCTCGCGGCCATGGGCGACGCTTGCCCTCGCCGATTCGGCGAGGGCAAGCCTCGCCCATGGCCGGTGAGGCTTGACCTCACCCGCTCGTGGCTAGGTTGCCCTTGCAGCCTAGGCGCCACCGACGAGGGCGAGGTGGCCGGCGAGGTTCGGCGAGGTCGACCTTGCTTGGCCGTCCGGAGGAGGAGAGGAAAAAAAGAAAATGGAAAAAGAAAAGAAAAAGAAAAATAAAAAAATTCGAAAATTCGAAAATATTATTAAAATTTGTCCACGTCAACACCGATCAAGTCACATTAGCCGGTCGGCGTCCAATCAGTAAAATCCAGCCAAAATTGGCCAGAAAGAACTTAATCGACACAAAGTAAAAATGTTTAATACTAAATTGGCACCAAAAAAAGGTTTAGGACTATATTTGTACAAATATAAAAGGTTTAGGACTTTTTAAGCACATTTCCCCATCATATTCTTAGCAGGACTCGTGCAACATTGAAGAAGACAAGATCCTGATTCAAGCACACAAGCAAATTGGGAACAAATTGATATAGCTAGTATAACCACCTAGAGGGAGGTGAATAGGTGCACAAACAATTTATTGAGATACGGAAGCGAATCTAGGCAACCGATAGAAATGAGGTTCTCTATTGATTAACAAAATGAAGTACGATCAAAGTAAAGATAGTAAGGAAGAGAAAATTAAACACAATGTTTATAGTGGTTCGGCTTATTCAAGCTTACGTCCACTCTTCCGCACTGACAGCCCACCGGCTGGATTTCACTATGAACAAAAGAGTAGTTACAGCACAACTTTTCCTTGATTCCACAGTGTAGATGTTCTATCATACCTCCTCAAGGTTTCTCACAATTATAGATTCTCTTTTGTATATAAGGTTTCGCTCAAAGGAATTGTCTAAACAACAAGGAGCTTCAGACTTTGGAATTCTTCTATCGCACACTCCACGAATAACTTAGAACGTCTTTCTTATATACTCATTTATGCCATCATACTCGTTGGCACTTACCAAAGGAATTCCTCCAATCTACCCGTTGGACAGAATCAATTAGGAAGATTATTCGAGCTATTAAAGGAACGTGTTGATAGCCCATCAATCCTGTTCGCCCATACAATCAGGATCTCGGTTTCCATAAGTAGAACCTTCTAAGAATATTTAGGCAATCATCGATTCCTTAATCTTCGAGTCAATCTCGATCAATCAAAGGATTCCGTTGTATTTTTTCCAGCCAAGAGATCTTCTCCGGTTGATAAGGTTATATCCTTAATGAAACATCCAGTTCTGGATAACATTTCTTTAACGGATTAGAGATCGTCAATGAGAATAGACTTTGAGTCTTGAGTCTGGGCTGTCCAGGAGGTCTTCGACTTTAAATAGCGAGTCCGCAAGCCTTCGACTAGATCGATGGAAACGTTTTGACAGCTTCAAAACACTTCAAGAAGATTTCTCCAACAATCTCCCCTTTTTGATGGTGACAAAACTTTCCCCGTAGATTTGGACAACTTTGACTTGCAAAACATTTCTCAAACACATATGCATATCTTATAGTGCTAAATGGCTAAATGAATAACACTAGAATCTGCAACCACGAAAATAGGTTAGTCTAGTATGCGATGAAGCCATCCATAAGATATCAATAGTAGTTAATAGAAGCAGTCAAGTCCAAGTCTAGTTCAGTTCTCATCCAGACACAAAAACAAAGTCAAACAGAGTCAAACATTAAAACAATTCAACAAACTTCAACAACCCACACGATTAAAAGTCAAAGTTCAAATGCATCTCTCCCCCTTTTTGTCAGCATTAAAAAGGTTGAGATGAAAATGGAATAAAGTCAAGATTGCTTGGGAACGCGGACAAGCTGGAAATCTCCCATAGATTGAACGATGCCTTCCAGCCTTTTCAAGTCTTCCTTCAGTTGTGCAATCTCCTCACCCTTGGCATTGGCCTGAATCTGAACAGAGAGGGCTTGGATTTTATCATTCAATGAACATGAAGAAACTTGACCCGCATTTTGCAAGTTTTGAACCTCGCATCCCAAGGCATAAATTTGACATCGCATCTCCAAGAGAATATCCACGATTCTACGAAAATCTGCTGCATTATTAGTTTGAGTACTTGCTTCAGCTCGATCTGATGGAGTAAATGCAGACGATGGTAGATCAACATAATCTTGTAGGTTTGGCGATGAAACTTCATGACCTTCTTCTGGAAATTGAGAGACATAAATGTCCTCTGGGTCTGCAGGTGAGCGACTGACTCCTTCACTTGCATCAGGATATGAGGACTTCCCTCCTTTCTCTTGATCTCCCCCTATTTTCATGCCTACATGTGGAGAAGAGTGTTCCTCAGGTTCTCATTCTTCTCTTCTTTCTTCTCATTCTTTATCAACTCTTTCCTTCTTAGCTTGTCTTTCTTCTTCTTCCTTCTTCTCTGCTTCTTTCTCCTCTATTTCTTTCGTCATTTGTTCCGATTCTTTCTCTGGAACAGAACGACTCAGATTCTTCAAAGCCATTGCAGAAATGGTGATGTTTTCATCATCATCATCTTCATCTTCAACAATAAGAGCTCTTCTTTTCGTTCTTGAAGCAACCAAGGGCTCCTTTCCTTTCCGTTTTGATGAAGAAGAGGGTTGATGAGCTTTGACTGGAGTCTTCTCCTTGAATTTCTCCAACGCCTTGTTCAATTCTTTCATACGCATTTTGGTCACCATTTTCAGTCCTACCACCATATGATCGCATGATTGAAGACAAAAAATTTGCGGAGGCTGAATATTCAGATGTTTGAATAACTTCGTCACAAGACTTGGGTAAGGAAGTTGACCTTTGTCCTTTATCATGGCTCTATACATGTGGAACATAACAGTGTGAGGAAGAGAAAACCTTTTCCCAGTAAGGATGGCATACATCAGCTTTGCCTCTGAACTTGAAACATCAGTCTTGGAAGTTGATTTTGGTCGGAGGCAATTGATCACAATCTTGTGAAGCAAGATGTTGAATGCACTCATCCTTAAGTAGGAAATCTTTTCCTTTGTTCTCCTGTCCTTAACAAGTTCAAATGTAGCACGCGCAATAGAAACTTTGATCGGTTGATATCTTCCTGTTTCAACTCCTAATACATCCGCCAGCATATCCATATCCACAACATAGTCTTGATCTTTGACACTGAAAGAGAATCTATTCGCATCCAAAAAGCTAAGATTTGAATAGAAATATGCGGTTAGTTCAGCATAGGCCTCTGTAGTGTCGGAGTAGAACTTTTCAAGTTGAAGATAACCGGACTTTTCCCTCAAGTTCACATTCATAGCATCCAGAAAATCAAAATCCACACTTCTAGGGTTTATCATCCCATGCTTCAGCAATTTTTGAGTACAAATCCTTTTGTTCCTTCGATCTGAACAAGTTTCCCATTTTTCCTCGATTTTCAACCACAACACCTATTCTCGGTTGAAATTGGCTGTACAGTTTGTCATCATCATTCCCATCTACAGGATTCGATCCCTAATCACGAGGATCACTTGGGATATTCGCAAGGGCTTCTTCGGCCACCCATTTACGAGCAATTCCCAAACTTTCCATTTTTCTCAAAAAGATATATTCATTTCCATATCCTTTGTCTTTAAGAAAATCATCGACATACTTCAAAGGAGTATGAATCCCTTTTAAAGCACGATATAGCTTATACATAAAAGCGGGTTTTTGAACTCTTACAAGATCTGCATCCTCGATGATTTCTTCCTCTTGTTGATGATCAATGCCTTGAGGACTAGATAGAGGAGAGTGACGCTGCTGAGAATGTTGTGGGCTCTGCTGCTGATCTGAAGACACTTCTTCTTCAGTAAGATCGAAGTGCGTAGGCCTCTCACTCATTCGCCGTGGTCCCCTGCTTGAGATTCTCGAAGACTTTCTTGAAGACGACATCTTTCTCAGTTTTTGGAAGATTCCTTACTTGACTTTCCCAAGAAAGATGACAACTTTTTCAAAGATTAAACAAGGGAAGAAAATGGGAATGGAAGATCAATGCTTTCTAGGGTTTTTGAGAGTAAAGTGAAGGGAAATCAACAGTGCACGATCGGTTAAAAAGAGAGATAAACGAACCGTCACAAAGGAAAATAAAAAGATGCATTTTCAGAATAATCGTCATTTTTCTGTGAAAATAGTCATTTAAAAAATAACTTTATTTTTGAAAAGGAGACGATACAATAATTACGCCGATTAAGTATAGCAATTTAAACACAGTTTGACGGTCGTACCTCTTCAAGATAAGATTCGAGAGAGAGAGAGAGACTAACTTACAGTTAAAGTCTTGTATGTCTAAGTCCGAGAGTCTTTAGACTTTGATTTCCTTATACCTTAAAATGTTGAGTCTGGAACGGATAGTTTCAAATTGATTTTTCTCCAAAGGCTTTGTAAATATATCTGCCAGTTGGTTCTTTGAATCAACAAATTGAATTGAAACATCTCTATTTTGAACATGGTCTCTAATGAAGTGATGTCGGATCTCTATATACTTTGCTCTTGAGTGGAGAATTGGATTTTTGGTGAGGTTTATAGCGCTGGTGTTGTCGCAATTAGTCTTTGTGCATGAGTCTTCAATTCCAAAGTCTCTTAGCTGTTGTTTTATCCACAGAATTTGCGAACAACAACTTCCGAGAGCTATATACTCTGCTTCTACTGTAGAGAGAGCTACTGTACTTTGCTTTCTTGAAAACCAAGACACTGTTCTGCCTCCGAGTAGTTGAAAAGTACCCGATGTGCTCTTTCTATCTACTCTGCATCCAGCAAGGTCTGCGTTTGAATATCCAAGAAGAGTAAAGTCTCCCCTTTTTGGATACCAGAGACCAAAGCTTAAAGTTGATGAAATATATTTGATAATAATACGCTTCGCAGCATTCAAATGAGATTCTTTTGGGTTTGATTGAAATCTGGCACAAATGCAAACACTAAATAGAATGTCAGGTCTAGAAGCAGTAAGATAAAGAAGTGATCCGATGATACTCCTGTACAGCTTTTGGTCGACTTTCTTTCCTTCTTCATCTTTGTCTATCTTCAAGGAGCTTGACATTGGTATTTCAGCCTTCTTGCAATTGTTCAGACCAAACTTTTTGACGAGATCATTAGCATATTTTTCTTGATGAATAAAAGTTCCTTCCTTCAGTTGTTTCACTTGAAGCCCGAGAAAGAAGGTTAACTCACCCATCATGCTCATTTCAAATTCATCCTGCGTAGTCTTAGAGAATTTCTTGCACAGACTTTCATTAGGAGATCCGAATATAATATCATCGACATTTATTTGAACTAACACAAAACTTTTGCTTTCTTTTTTAATAAATAAAGTAGTGTCTACTTTACCTTTCACAAAATCGTTTTGGATTAAAAACTTACATAGCCTGTCGTACCAAGTTCGAGGTGCTTGTTTTAAGCCATATAAGGCCTTTTTGAGTCTGAATACTGAGTCTGGTTTCCTTGGGTCTTCAAACCCAGGTGGTTGTTCCACATAGACTTCCTCATGGATGAATCCATTAAGGAAGGCACTTTTGACATCCATTTGGAATAACCTGAAATTTTTATGACAATCAAATGCAAGTAATAAACAAATTGCTTCTAACCTTGCTACCGGTGCATAAGTCTCGTCATAGTCGACCCCTTTTTCTTGTGTGTATCCCTTGGCCACGAGTCTAGCCTTGTTTCTTATGACTTTTCCTTTCTCATCCATCTTGTTCCGAAAACCCATTTAGCTCCAACAATTGATTTACCTTTTGGTTTAGGAGTCGCTCCCATACATCATTAATTCTGAATTGTCTGAGTTCTTCTTGCATAGCTTCAATCCAGCTCTCATCGGATAAAGCTTCTTCTATGCTCTTGGGTTTTATTTCAGAAATAAGAGCCATAGCACTAGACTCTTCTCGCCTTTTAGATATTGTACGAATTCCTTCATTGATGTCGCCAATAATAAGATCTTTGGGATGACTGGACTTATGTTTCCAGTTGCTGGTTAATTTATCAGATTGATGGTCACTTCCTTCACTTGAATCTTCAACAGTCACTTGCTACTAGTCTTTCAAAGTCTGAGCTGCTTCTTGAGATTTAGATTTTGTAGAGTCTGGAGCAAATTCAGTTTCTTCAAGATGAGTCTGAATAGATTCATTTTGTATAGAATCTTGGAATTTGACATTCATTAATTCTTCCACAGTTTGAGTCTTCTTGTGGTAGACTCTATACGCTTTGCTTGTGGTTGAATATCCAAGGAAGATGCCTTCATCTGACTTTTCTTCAAACTTACCAACTCGATCATTTGGATTTTTCAATATGAAACTTCCGAATAAATGAAAATATGAAACAATGGGCTTCTTTTCTTTGAATAGTTCATAGGGGTTTTTTTCTAGAATAGGCCTTAGAAAAACTTTATTGATAATATAGCATGATGTTGAAACGCTTCACCAAAAACCGTAAAAAGATATTGCTTTCAATTAAGAGAGTTCTAACCATTTCTTGAAGAGATCTATTCTTCCTTTCCACAACTTCATTTTGCTCTGAAGTATATGGAGAAGAGAACAAATGCTGAAAATCAGATTCTTCACAAAATTTAGCAAAATCTTGATTTTCAAATTCACCTCTATGGTCTGTTTTTATACTTGAAATAACATACCCCTTTTCATTTGGAATCTTCTTAGCAAATTTTTTAAAGTAAGAGAAAGTTTCAGACTTACTTACCAAGAAATATACTCAAGTAAATCGTGAGTAGTCATCCACAATTACTAGGCAATATTTCTTACCTCCAATGCTCGCGTTCTTGTTGGTCCGAAGAGATCCATATGCAAGAGTAGTACACGTTAGTGGAAACTTGATTTATTGGCTTAAAGGAATTTCTTACCTGTTTTCCCAATATACATGGTGTACATAGATCAGACTTTTGGTATGATAAATTGGGTAGACCACGAACAAGCTTCTTTGCTGAGATTTTGGCTATCTACTTCATGTTGATATGCCCAAGCTTTTTGTGCCATAAGTTCGCTTCATCTTGGATTGAGATTAGACATTACGATTCATCTGGTTTCACATCTAAGAGGTAGATATTCCCATGTCTTCGACCCATGAATGACTGAGTAGAGTTTTTATTGGTTCCTGAACAAATACCCTTTTGAAAGTTGATTTAAAAACCGGCATCACAAAGCTGACTGACACTGAGCAGATTGTAATTGAGCCCTTCAACTAAAGAAACATTGCTTATTGTGAGGTTCCCAATCTTTACAGTTCCAAATCCCACTATTTTTCCTTTGTTAGTTTCCTCCAAATGAGACTTTTCCACCATTCACTTGAACAAACTTTATGAAACAATTTGAATCTCCTGTCATGTGTCTTGAGCATCCACTATCCAGGTACCATTTCACCTTTTTCTTCATAGTAACCTGCATTTAAAAAGAAACTCAAGCTTTCTTTGGTACCCATATTTTCTTGGGTCCTTTTGAGATAGTCTCGATATACGGTTTTTGCCCGAGACTTTATTGATGTGTCTCCAAACTATAGGACATTCTTTCTCAAAATGATCTCGCACTATTGCATTTTGAACATCTAAGAGCATTACGACCTCGGTTTTACAAAGGTCATTTCAAAATGATTTTTGTAAGCATTTCTTGTGAGTCTTTGTTTAATTCTTTCTTTTACTTTAGGAAAATCGATTAAAGGAATGGTTTCAGCAATAATTCCTAAACCAGATTTATTGAAATAAGGTCTTTGAAAGAAAGTATTTTCTCCAGTTTTTCAGATCTTAGAGAAAATATTTTGGAAATATTTGAAATATCATTTTTCAAGAATGCATTTTCTTTTAAAAGATTATCTTTACTTTCTCCGAGAAAAGAAACATTCGGTCTAAGCATTTTACTTTTTCTTCCAAAACATTCTCTTGTTGTTTTAAAGCAGAATTTTTCTTTTTGAGTTCGGAAATTCTTTTAAGAGAAGTCTTAAGACTGAAACATAATTCATCAATGTATTTTGAAACTTTAATAGGGATTTTGAAGTTACTTACCTCGAATTCACTTTCTGAATCTGAATCAGTCTCGGAGTTTGATTCTGAATTTGATTGTGCCATTAGACATATGTTGGCATAATCATCATCACTATCTTCGCACTCCGTATCACTCTGTGTTTCAGCTTTGAGAGCTTTTCGATATTTTTCAGTTTTTCCTTTCTTCTTCCTTGGAAGAGGACAGTTGGGTCCGATGTATCCATTTTTCTTACATTCAATAATTGCATCGCATCTTTGTTTGATTCATCGTCTTGGAGACTTAGTCTGTTGCTTTTGAAAACTTTGTTTCCTTGGATTGAATCTTCTCCCTTTTCTGTTCAGCTTTCTAAATCTTCTTATCATGAGAGCAAGCTCCTCATCATCCATATCGTCTTCAGAATTCGCAGCATCAGAATCATCATTGGATTTTAATGCAATGGATTTCTTACCTTTAGGGTCTTCGTCTTCATTGATTCGTTCCACTTCATAAGACTGAAGAGTTCCAACCAATTCATCAATAGATAATGGCATGATTCTTTGGGTCTCTCTGATTGAGGTCTTTATGCGATTCAAATCCTTGGAGAGTCCACGCAGTAGTTTGTTTACCTTCATGGGATCAGAAATTGGTTGAACTTGATTTTCAAGACCATTCACGATATCTGTAAAACGACTAAACATGTCTGTTATAGATTTTTCTAATTTCATTCTGAAGGCTTCATATTGACCGAGAAGAATGTTGATTCTAGTCTCTTTCACTTGATCGGTTCCTTCGTAAGTAATGTGTAATCTATCCCAGATTTCTTTGGCTGTATCACAAGAAGATATTCTGTTATATTTAGTAGGTGATAAAGCACAATATAAAGAATATACTGCTTTTGCATCAAGAGCTTGTCTCTTAATTATCTCTTCCTGAGTCATTTCGCTAGACTCAACAGTGTCTTTTCCTCTTTCTGAGGCAGGTGCAGCTTTAGGAATGATTCATTTTTCTACAACATCCCATTCCAGAGGATCTTTTGATCTTAGGAACGCCTTCATCTTGTTTTTCCATATGTTGTAGTCATTTCCATCAAAGTAAGGCGGTCTGGTATTGCTTTGCCCTTCTACCAGTCCTGGATCCAACATACTAGCCATCGATCTTTAACTTTGAAGTAAAACACTTCAAACAAAGTGAGTACACGAGCTCTGATACCAATTGATATAGCTAGTATAACCACCTAGAGGGGGGTGAATAGGTACACAAACAATTTATTGAGATATGGAAGCGAATCTAGGCAACCGATAGAAAGGAGGTTCTCTATTGATTAACAAAATGAAGTACGATCAAAGTAAAGAGAGTAAGGAAGAGAAAATTAAACACAATGTTTATAGTGGTTCGGCTTATTTCAAGCCTACGTCCACTCTTCCGCACTGACAGCCCACTGGCTGGATTTCACTATGAACAAAAGAGTAGTTACAGCACAGCTTTTCCTTGATTCCACAGTATAGATGTTCTATCACACCTCCTCAAGGTTTCTCACAATTATAGACTCTCTTTTGTATACAAGGTTTCGCTCAAAGGAATTGTCTAAACAACAAGGAGCTTCAGACTTTGGAATTCTTCTATCACGCACTCCACGAATAACTTAGAACGTCTTTCTTATATACTCCTTTATGCCATCATATCCGTTGGCACTTACCAAAGGAATTCCTTCAATCTACCCGTTGGACGGAATCAATTAGGAAGATTATTCGAGCTATCAAAGGAACGTGTCGATAGCCCATCAATCCTGTTCGCCCATACAATCAGGATCTCGATTTCCATAAGTAGAACCTTCTAAGAATATTTAGGCAATCATCGGTTTCTTAATCTTCGAGTCACTCTCGATCAATCAAAGGATTCTGTTGTGTCTTTTCTAGCCAAGAGATCTTCTCCTGTTGATAAGGTCATATACTTAATGAAACATCCAGTTCTGAATAACATTTCTTCAACGGATTAGAGACTGTCAATAAGGATAGACTTTGAGTCTTGAGTCTGGCTGTCCGGAGGTCTTCAGATTTTAAATAGCAGCGTCTGCAAGCCTTCAGACTAGACTGATGGAAATGTTTTGTCAGCTTCAAAACACTTCAAAAATATTTCTCCAACACAAATGGGCCGAGATAGCCAAGCGATTGCCTGAAAGAACTGAGAACACAATAAAAAACCACTGAAATGCCACCAAGCGCAAGCAATTCACTAAGCATAAGTTGTTCCCACATGGCAACAACTCCAACCTCTTGCAAAACTACATCAGGAGTGTCACGACTCCATCTCCTCCAAAACCGTCTACAGCAGATCATGGTCGTGAACATTGCCACCACAAGACCGAGAAATAGTCATTGTCTTTGTCGGCGGCAGGCATTTCCCTTGGCTTGGACACGTAGCCCGAAGCAACCAACTGCCCTTAGCAAGTGTCGGATCGCCGCCCCACCACCAACCGCCATCGCCGCCGCTGCTAGCTCAAAGGCTAGCCAGCAATTACTTTGGTTTTCCAATGGTTGATGGGGATGGGGATCTTGGGCTTTATCAGGTAAAGGACCATCCTTATCATCGGGTGCTAAGTGAAGGTGGTGGTAATGGGATTAAAAAGAGATATGATAACGAACATAAGTTCGACTTCGAGATGACCTTGGAGATGGATGGTGTTTGCCATCGTCATCGTCGCCATTAGCACCAACATGGTCATCACCGTTAGAAGATTAAGGAGCTGGACTTGCTCGAGAAGATCGCCGAAGTGGCTAATTCGAATTCATAAATACCCTAGTAGTTAATAAAAGACCCTTACATTATGGTTGAGTATCCCCATGATTTCTGAACCGGAACATGTAACAGTTTAGAAATATTTAGTGTTTTGATGTTAACTATAATGTCATGGCATCAGGCTTTGCTACTTATTTTATTCAACATGTACTGCAAAAGAACATAAAGTTTGTTGAATTTTTTTCCCCGATATTAGCCTTTTCTCAAGCGCCAAACATAGTATGGCTTTGCATGGGTTTCATTGTTGTGGTGCATAAAGTTTTTGGCTGTTGAAACTTTGAAAGAATCATGTCAAAACTTCTTGACAATATCACGGTCACATCATACGGCCAAGAAAACTTCTTTCTTTATTTGTGACATTGATGCTATCCTTGAGTCTGAATAAACCCTTCTTATTTTTTAACCATTCTTAGCTGAATTTGTCTCCAAAAAGAACATTTGGCCATATAAAAAGTGATATGGGTAGTCCATGAATTTTGGTCCAATCGTGTAATATCATTTGTGAACTTTTTAACTTGTTTAACCATAAGGGGTTACGCTAGTAGCCACCCTTCCCATATGAGAAGAGAAAGGTAGTGAATTCAATCTCCCCACCTTCTCAAAGAAGGCTAAGACGTTTAGTTTCAAGTATGTGATTTGACTCATACGTTCTACAAATAAGCATAGCAAAAGTTTAAGAGTAAATTGAGAATTAGAGTAAGAAAAAAAAAAAAAGGCTTTTAACTTGTTTAGTGTGAAACTCGAACTATTTTTAAATGTTCATTGGATTCCTTTGATCTAATCAAACAAACGAAGGGGAAGTCATCTGTCTATTCTATCTAGGCTTTTTTTTTGTGTGTGTGTGTGTGTGTGTGTGTGTGTGTCTGTGTAAAAGAGTTGAACATTAATGACAAATTCGCTATTTAAGAGGTCCCTAATTTTGGAAAGAAATCCGGTATTCAATCCTCCTTTTTGGTGCCTTTTTTATTGCAATATTTTTGTACTTCCTCAATGCTAATTAGTCTTAAACACTTTCCCTCTCTCTCATCTGTCCATTCTACCTAGGTTTTTTGTGTGTAAAATAGCCAAACATTAATGACACATTAGCTTTTTAAGAGGTCCCTAATTTCAGAAATAAATCTGGCATTCAATCCTCCTCTTTGGTGCTTTTTTTATTGCAATATTTGTATACTTCCTCAATGCTAATTAGTCTTAAACACTTTCCCTCTCTCTCATCTCTCTATTCTACCTAGGTTTTGTGTGTGTGTGTGTGTAAAAGAGCTAAACATTAATGACGAATTAGCTTTTTAAGAGGTCCCTAATTTTAGAAAGAATCCGGCATTCAATCCTCCTCATTGGTGCTTTTTTATTACAATATTTATGTACTTCCTCAATGCTCATTAGTCTTAAACACTTTCCCTCTCTCTCATCTCTCTATTATACCTAGGTTTTTTTTTTCTTTTTTTTTTGTGTGTAAAAGAGCAAAACATTAATGACACATTAGCTTTTTAAGAGGTCCCTAATTTTGAAAAGAAATCCGGCATTCAATCCTCTTTTTTGGTGCTCTTTTTATTGCAATATTTATGTACTTCCTCAATGCTAATTAGTCTTAAACACATTCTTATTTTGTTAAATCTATCCAATTATTCTCCACTTTCTCATTTAGGCTATATTTATTTCGCGAAAAATTGATAATTTCAAAAATAGTCCGGCCCCATCACATTAGCGTAGTCCTAAGCCACTCATTGATCTACACGTGGCACCACGTCAGCAGATGGGTCCCATTGGACAGATTCGAGATCCAAGATGGGCTCAAGTCCAGGAAATCCAATTTACAATACTGAATCCTGATGGTTGATTCCTAGTGAACCGTGGGAAATCAGCGTGCACCATGGCACTTTTTTGGCCCCCCTCTTTTCCCTTATAAAAAGGCCCCAACTCACTCACAGATTTCACTCACTCCCAAAGCCAAAAATAGCGTCCAACCACTCCTCACTCCCCCCCCCCCCCCCCGGCTCCCTTCTGTTTCTATGTCCCTCCTCTGCATGGAGCTCGACCTTCCTCCCCCACTCCCTCCTCCACTTTCCGAGGTGATTACCTTTCCTTCCAGACATTTTCCAGGAAAATTCCACCCCACGGCTTCTCTCTTGACCTCGAGATTCCTTCGCCTCCTTTGAATGTGAATGGCTTCTACCACAAGTTCCTTCATAGCCATAACCCCGACATTCCCTAACCACAGCTTCACCATCGAAGGGTCCTCATCGAATCCTTTATCTCGGGTGGTGATGATTTGAGGAAGAGAGAGGTGGTTATTGGTCAGCGGCAGCAGCAACCAAAGCAGACAACGGAGAAAAATAAAAAAGAGAATGAGAATGACGAGGCTGACGAGGCTGACGAGGAGCCCTTGGTCGTCAAAGGCTAGCGGAATGGAAGGGAAGGAGGCGAACATGATGGTCAATGTAAATTCGTATAATGGCGGTAGAGTCTAGGCAGAAGCAAATTATGGGCAAGGAAAAACATATGTTTAGAGGACAAAAGGGGAAAAAAAGCTTGATATCAAGCCTCAAATGGGTCTATATGCGTATCATATAACTTGATTGTTCGTCTTTCTACGTCTAGCTTAATGATTTGTAAATTCCCGAGAATCTATCTTCTTCTTCTTCTTTTTTCATGAATCTATCTTCTTGAAATGCTAGATATAGTTATGAGTCGTTTAAGAGTAAGAGTCATGTAATAATCTTATATAAAGGCAAGTCTTGTGATCATTTCTAACAAGGTGAAATCAAAAGAAAAAGAAAAAGCATATTCGCCTCCTTGTCTTCCTTGAGTTGTGAGTTTTGTGAGTGTTTTTGTTGGAAAAAATATTAGATTTACATGAAATTAAAAAATAAAATGAAATGACCGAGGTGTGCAAACAATGTTCCTTAGGATGATTCTGCCTCGGAGTATGAAACTTGATGCGTAAGCCTCTAACAGCTATCATCATACAATAAACCTCCTTTTATATTCCACACTAAATATTAAAAGGAAATGGTTATATGCATAACTCAGTAAGAAAAGGAAAAATACATACAGAGAAACAATAATATTATTGTCTTGGTAAATTGATATATAACAAGATAGGAAAGGAGAAATAAAGATATTCTAGTTTTGATATATCGATAATCCTTTCCAATTACGTCTGGAGTAACAATTTATAGGAAAAGAAAGGAAAAGAAAAAGAGAGATGCTAAGAAACAATTATAAATAAATTGGTAACCAAAGAAAGAATATGACCGGTATAAAATAATGAAGTTTATGAAGAAATAAATCCAACGTTATAAAAAATCTTACAAAGTCGATATATGGTCAGTCGTTAGAAAGCCACAGTCGTTGCAAGCCATTACAAAACCATTACAAAAATGATGACTTTTATAGCAATCATAATTTCTAATATATATTTCAAAATTACTGAAATATCCAACAGTTTTCGCGTTCAAATTATCCTATCACAAAATACTCGGCAGAATTCATCAAAGTTCTTAAGGGGGCAAACCAGCGAGTCCCACCAGATTTCGCAATATGGCTTCTTGTTGTGGTGGAACGGGGAGGTTTACACGCTAGAGCTCTAATTCTGGTGGTAGAGATGGAGGCCGAGGTGGACGGCGTAATTCTGGTTATCCTGGAAGGTGAGGTTGGTCATTTTCTGCTTCCGCTTCCAGCGGGCCAGACGAGGGTGGTGATCGTGGCTACGATTCGGAGTTGCGCGTTAAGTAATGTTGGCAGCAACTTTGTTTGCTGGAAGTTTTTTTTTTTCTATTTGATAAACTTCATTTGGATGATCGGGATGCTTAAGAGGTCTTCTCCTATAATAAAACAGGTTTGGCAGTGGCCATGATAGCTATGAAAGAGCTAGAAGTCAGAGTCCCAGGTGATCGGGTGGCTGGGTTGATCGTGCTAGTAACTGATAGGTCTGAACATGACAGGGCGCGTTCCCCAGTTCGCAGCTTCCACCAAGCAATGATGGAGAGAAGCCAATCTCATCACCCAGGTGCATCTTCCTCCCACATGAGAAAACAAGAGAGAGTTCACGGAGTCCGCGACGTACCGGGTTTCCTTCGCCCCGTGGGAAGGATAACAAGAGAGGGAATTTTGGTGGATCGGTTGGTGATGCTCCATCGATATGGGATGAAGGATATGGCGTTAGCTATGATGTCATGCCATCAGGGTTTGCTCTTTATTTTTTTCAACATGAACAGCAAAAGGACATGAATTTTGCTGAGGAGTTTATTTCGATTTTAGCTCTCTCTCGAGCGCCAAATACAGCTTGGCGCTTTGCATGAGTTTCATTGTTGGAGTGGAGAGTAAGCCCTTCTTATTTTTAAATCATTTTAAGTTGAATTTATCTCCGAAAAAAACATTAAAAAAGAAAAAGCTAATAAAAACCCTAAACTATGCTCTCCATAACACATTTACGCCAAATTATCTTTGGTAATACTAATAACCCTAAATTTGTATTCATGAGACACATTTACCTTAAAATTTGGGATAACTGTGTAGTATGAATATAAGTTTGGGGTTTTTAGTGTTAGAAAAGAATAAATTGGAGTAATGTGTCACATGAGTATAATTTGAGGATTTTTATGCTACAATTTTTATTTTTTTTAGAGTAAATGTGTTATACAAGGGTAACTTTGAGGTTTTTGGTATCACAATTTTTTTAAAAAAGTAAATGTGTCACAATAAATATAGTTTAGGATTGTTAGTGGCTTTTTCCTATATAAAATGATATTGGTAGTTCATAAGTTTCAGTCCAATCGCGCGACATCATCCTTGAACTATTCTCAAATGTTCAATGTATTCCTTTTGTATGATCAAACAAATAAGAGGGTAAGTCATCCGGCATCTCTATTTATCTCAATTTTATGCATAAATAGTTAAACATTAATGACGATTTAGCTTTTGAAGAGGTCTCGATTTTGAAAAGAAATCCAGTATTCAATCGGTTCTTTTCATATTACACTACTCTTACACACTTTCCCACTTAGTAAGACCTATCCAGCAACCCTCCACTTTCTCGTTCAAGCTCCATTTATTTAGCAAAAGATGAATTATTTGGAAAATATTTATAAAAAATAATTATCTATATTGCTTACAAAATAATAAACGGAATATTTTTTTTATCATCCATGAAAATATTTTCATTGATCAATTATTTCAGACAATGCAAACAATCAATTTAAGGAATTTTTTTTTTAAAACATTCATTTTCAACTAAACAAACCGAACTTTAGATAAAACCCTCAATCCTCTCCTCTAGTCTCTCTAATAAAAACTTCTTGCGAAAAGGACATTCCTTTTTTAAATCAATGGTCTAACAATGCTACTGAGATAGTGTCTTTTGTCCTAATTCATCAGTTTGTCTGTGAAATGAACTTGATTAATGAGAATTTGATAGCTGCATAAAAAATGTAAAATGTATGAATTATCAAAATCTCTCCATCTCACGCTCATCTCATTAGCACTTTCTTAGGCATTAGACATTGATTCCATGAGGAATTTCCATTATAATCCAAAATGATTTCATTTAATTTTTTTTTGGACTGACTACTTTGCATATTGATATTTTTTCGTGAGTTACAGCCATTTATGTAATTCGTAATGAAAGCAATTGCTAATGGAGTGATCTTAGAGCTTTGGTGCTCTTTTTTTTTTTTTTTTTTTTTTTTTTTTTTTTTTTTTTTTTTTTTTCTGTTTTGCTTAGATGGGAATTGTAGAGTACTTTCGTCTCCCTCCATAAACTACCTATATTACTCATCTCCCTCCGCCATCTCTCTTCAAATTTTCTTCATTTAAGTTGTAACTCATTTACGTTTCAAAAGTTATCTTTAATCTTCACTTTGAAATATTAATTTTTTTTTTTTTTACATAAAATACCGGCTTGACATCATGCTTATTACATTAAATTGTTTAAGAATTCTTAATAATAAGTTCTCATTGTAATTCTTTAATTAAAATAATATGTTAATACCAAGTTGTCTGTATATTAAGAAGGCATGATTTCTAAACTAGAACATTTAATCCGTTACGAAATATTTAGTGCTTTGGTATTAGCTATGATGTCATGGCATTGGGCTTTGCTATTTATTTTATACAAGACGAACTGCAAAAGCACAGGAAATCTGTTGAGATTTTTTTTTTTTTTTCGATTTTAGCCCTCTTTGAGTGTCAAATACAGCACGACTTTGCATGGGTTTCATTGTTGTGATGCAGAAAGCTTTTGGGTGTTGAAACTTTAGAAAATCATGTCAAAACTTCTTTGCAATATCAAAATTACGTCGTACAGCCAAGAAAACTCCTTTTTTTGTTTGTGGCATTGATGTTGTTCTTGAGTCAGAGTGAGCTCTTCTTATTTTTAAACCATTCTTGGATGAACTTATCTCCAAAAAGAACATTTGGTCATTAATAATATGATATTGGTAGCCCATAAATTTTGATCTAAACGCATAATATCCTTGAACTTTTCACTTGTTTAATGTGGAACTTGAATTACTCTTAAACATCGAATGTATTCATTTTGTTTGATCAAACAAATGAGGAGAAAGTCATCGACATGTTTATTCTGTCTCGATTGTTTTGCATAAAAGAGAAACATTAATGATACTTAAGCTTTTTAAGAGGTCCCTAATTTCGGAAAGAAATCCATCATTCACCGTCCTCTTTGGCTCTTAAATAATGCAATATTTATATAATTCCTCAATACTAAGAAGTCTTATACATTTTCCCATTTTGTCATACCTATTTAGTAAACCTCCACTTTCTCATTTAGGCTTTGTTTATTTCATATAAAATTATTGATTTGAAAAATATTTTCTTAAAATAATATCGCTTACAAAAGTGAATGATTAAATTTTTTTTATCATTCACCAAAATGTTTAAACATAAGTTGTTGTCAAAAATCAAAATATTTTCATTGACTAATCATTTTTTTTTTGGAAAATGCTTTTGAAAATCATTTATATTTTATGAAACAAACGGAGCCTTAAAAAAAACTCTCAATCTTCTCCTATATTCTCTATGATCAAAACTTCGTGCAAAATAGGCATTCCATTTTTTAAGTCAATGATCTAACAATGCAACGAAGATTGTGTCTTTTTTTCCTGATCCCGCGGTCTATCATTGAAATGAACTTGATTAATATTCATTTGAAAGCTACCAAAAAAAAAAAAAAATGTATGAACTGAAAAAAATTTCCCTATCTTCCTCTCATCTCATTAGCACTTCATTTGTTGGAAGTTCTTTTCCTCTCTGATAAATTGCATTTGGATGGTCGGGATGCTTAAGAGGTCTTCTCCTATATTGAAACAGGTTTGGCAGTGGCCATGATGGCCATGAAAGAGCTAGAAGTCAAGAGTCCCACGGAATCGGGTGGCTTGGTTGATCGCGCTAGTAACTGGAGTCGTGATCGCAGCCGTAGCCCTGATGGGTCTGAACATGACAGGGCTCGTTCTCCAGTTCGCAGCTTCCACCAAGCAATGATGGAGAAAAGCCAATCCCATGGCCCAGGAAAGCCACGGTGAGAAAACAAGGGAGAGTTCACGGAGTCCTCAACGTGCAGGGTCTCCTTCGCTTGTGGAAAGGATAGCGAGAGAGGGAGTTTTGGGGGATCGTACGGTGATGCTCCATCGAAATGGGATGGAGGATATGGCGGTGGTCCCGCTCTTCTTACCTCGGGGAAGAGGAAGGCATGATTCCTGTTTTTGACGGAGGCAGAGAAGTGGGCGCAGCTGAAGATCCCCTCATTCTTTCTGAGGTCGGGCCAGTCCTTTGTTTGCCCTTCTTTTTTTGTTTGTTTAGAAAGTTATAAAACTAGAAATAGGGGAAGCTGTAAAGAGAAACTTGGTTTCCCTAGAATTACAGGATCTATGATATTGTTGACACATGATCTCCTAGAACTGGTTTTCTTTGCATATTTGTCTGCAGTGGACGGAACGAAGTTTTGTGGATGCTGTATTATGGAAAACGAAGTCTTTCACTAGAAATTTTACTGGATGAGATGTTATTTTTAGGCGGTTTTGCGGTTTTGGAACTGCTGTGGCTTGAGCTGAGGGCCTCCATATCGATAATTGGGTGGAATAATATTAAGATGTTTGTGATTACCGTTTGCTACATTTTGTACGAAACCGAAGACTCTGATTCTCGGTGCCGCTGAAAGTATATGAGTATCCGTTACTAAAATTTTAGTGATGGTTCTTTCTGATGTTCACTTCAACGGCTGCCGATTGGATGGGACGTGAATCATCATCACTGTTACCGTGATAAATGTGGGTGTTTGAGTGGGGTAACGGTAGAGGCTGTTTTTAGGGGAAGGGATCCTTTGCCTCCATCTCTGTCCTTGCTTCATTCATAGGGTCTTTTGCAATGCACAAAATGAAGCCTTTTTGGCTGTTGAGACTTGGAAGAATCATGTCAAACTTATTTGCAATATTAGAAGTCGCATCATATTGCCAAGAAAATAGCATCTGGTCATTATATAAAATAATATTGATATCCCATGAATTTTAATCTCAACGTATAATGTCATTTTTGTACTTTTGACTTACATAATATGATACTTAAAACTATTTTTCCAATGTTCAATGTACTACTTTGATTTGATCGAACATAAGAGAGGGCAGCCACCCCACGTGTCTCTTTTCTCGATTTTTGTGTAAAAGGGTTAAATGTCAATGACATATTAGCTTTTGAAGAAGTCCCTAATTTTGGAAAGAAATCCAGTATTTAATCTTCCTCTTTGGTTCTTTTCATATTGCAATATTTATGTATTTCCTCAATGCCCATTAGTCTTAAACACTTTCCCATTTTGTCTAAACCTATCCATCAACCCTCCACTTTCTCATTTAGACATTATTTATTGCGTGAAAAATGAATAATTTTGAAATTATATTCCTAAAGTTGATAAGTTATATTGCTTAAAAAATGTATGAATGAAAAAAAAAATTATGATCCACAAAAATGCTGAGACCTAAATTGTTGTCGATAAAGAAAATATTTGCATTAGCTAATTATTTCAAGCGTTACAAACGATAATTTAAAAAAAAAATTCAAATTATTCATTTGCTGTGAAATAGATGGAGCCTTAGACGAAACTCTCACTTCTTTATGATCAAAACTCCTTGCAAAATAGATATTCCTTTTTCAAATCATTGATTGGACAATGCAACTAAGATAGTGTCTTTTTGTCTTTGTCCATCAATTAGTATTTAAAATGAACTTGATTAATATGTATTTGAAATATGCAAAAAAAATTAAAAATATATGAATTATAGAAAATCTATCCATCTCATTCTCATCTCATTAGCACTTTCTTGGGCATTATACATTGATTCTATAAGGAATTTTGATTATATTCCAAAATGATGGCGATATATTTTTTTGGACTAACTACACATATTGATTTTCCCTCGTGAACTGCAGCCATCTATGTAGTACGTAACGAAAGCAATTGCTAATGGAGTGATCTAATAGTTTTGTTGCTCTTTTTCTACTGTTTTACTTAGTTGGAAAGCATAGGGCTTTTTCATCTCCCTCCATAAACTACATATTTGTTACTTATCTCCCTCAACTTCATTGTTTCTTGACTTAAGTCGTAATTCATTTACTTTTTAAAAGTATCTTCACTTTAATATATATGAAAAAGTACATAAAACATTGGCAGTGATATCATGTTTATTAAATTAATTTGTTTAAATTGCTCCAAATTCTTAATAGTAAGTTCTCATCATAACTTTTTAATCAAAATAATATGTCAATATTAAGTTGTCTGTATGTTGAAATGTGTCTGAATATTGAACTGGACTTCTGACAAAACCACCACTACCACTACTTTCCACTTTCCTTTGTCCTGGTTTGTGCCCCCTCCCCTCTCTCTCTCTCTCTCTCTTATTTTAGATGAGGTGGCATCTTTCTATGTGAAATTATGTACATATCTAATCACATGCAATGGTATGAACTACTCAAACTACTCGCAAGCTATTGTATCTCCCCTCGCACATCTTGATTCTTTTTGAGTTTGAATACATCAAAATATTGAATCAAGCTGAGCTTGTGCTGTGAATTCACTACTTGAATTGCTGTCCAAACCTATCAAATAGTCGATTTTCAATTGCAGTGTGTTTTTAGACTATAAGTCTGAGTTTAGTTCAAATTTCACGTGAATTTTATTGACAAGTCCGATCAAATTCGACATTGTTGAAAAGTTATCTAAGTTGAGCTTGAGTTTAAAAATTCCTACTCTCAATGGAGCTTAATAGTAAAGTCAAGTTTTGAATATTTAAATCGAGTAAAATTGAGTCAAGTTATAAGTAATGAGGTGTATTGACCGAACTTTATTTCAATTGTGCCCATGTATAATAGCACAGACCCATATAAGAATTTGCGCTTTTCTTGTGAGACTCGACGGGAGTCTACTGTTCTTTAACATAAAATAAAAAATGGACAAAATATTACATAGTCCCTCCTCACTGCGTCAGCGTAGTCTTAGACCACTTAGTGATTGACAAATGGCGCCACGTCAGCATACAGGTCCCATCGATTAAATCCAAAATCAAAGATGGGCCCAGGCCCTAGATGGTTCCCGATCCTGACCGTCGGTTCCAAGTGAACCATGGGAAATCAACGTGGACCCTATGGCTTTGTCTTGGCCCCCGTCTTTTCCCTTGTTAAAAAGCCCCAACTCACACACAGAATTCACTCACTCCCAAAGCCAAAACCAGCATCCACCCTCTCTCTCTCTCTGTCCCTCTCTCTCTCTCCCTCTCCCTCCCTCCCTCATGGAGCTCAACCCTGGCTTCTCTCTTGATCTCAAAACTCCTCCTCCGCCTCCTTTAAACGTGAAAGGCTTCTTCTACAATCTCCTCCACAGCCGTAGCCCCGACATTCTCGATGATGACCACGCCTTCACCATCGAAGGGTCCTCATCGAATCCTTTATCTCTGGTGGTCTCGACCCCACAGCTCGAACCTTCATTTCCTCACCCATGCCCTGATCCTAACCCAGCCGCAACGCTCCCCAGAGAGTTCGACCTCTGTGCACCTCCGCTGCCACCGACCCCTCCTCCTCCGTCCATGGAAACCTCACCAGAGAGCAGCGACGGCATAGCGGCGCACGGCCAGCTCGAGTTCAAGAGCCTCTTTCACTACGGTCCAGTGGATCAACGTCCTTATCACGATCCGGTTACAGAGGACCGCCAGGTCGTGCCTTTGCTCGACTTAAATGACCTCGGATCACTGAACGAGAGGCTCGGTGAGGAGGCCGGTGTGAGCTCGGACCACCAATGGGGTCGTGAGCGGGACGATGGTCGTCACGATCGGAGGAAGAGAGAGGTGGCGACGGGTTTGCCGCAGCAGCAGTCGAAGCAGAAGACGGAGAAAAAAAAAAAGAGAATGACAAGGACGAGGCTGACGAGGAGCCCTTGGTCGTCAAAGGCCAGTGGACTCCTGCCGAAGACAGGTCAAGAATTAAAAAAAAAACGCCCTTTTTCTGATTGCTTCTTCTTCTTCATCTTCTTTTTTTTTTCCCCCGATTTTGAATGTTTTTCTTTTGACTTCTGTGTTTTCAGTTTATTTTCCACATTAGCGTTTCTGCGCGTTTTTTCCCTCAAAATTTTGGGGTGACATGTCATGAAGAAAATTATTCATTGTCTGTATTGTTTTTTTTTTTTTTTTTTGGGCAGCCGCTTAAAGGTGTTGGTCGAGACTCATGGAATAAAATGGTGGTCTCAGATTGCTCAAATGATGAAGGGGAGAGTCGGAAAACAGTGCAGGGAGAGATGGCATAACCATTTGAGGCCTGATATCAAGGTTTTTCCCCCTTTTTTTCCTTTAAATTTATCTTGCCCATAATTTGCTCCATCTTTAGACTCCTTCCTCCATTGTACCTTCCATTATATGAATTTACATTGACCGCCATACTCATTTAGTCAAATATTCAGAAAAAGAATCACGGTTAGATGATTCGCATACATAGGAAGTATATCTAATGACAGATATGCGATATACATATAGATTAAGGAATGTGAGCATTCAACACTTATCGGGATTTGCAAATTTATCATAAATTCATGCCATAAGCGCTCATCCATACACACCATATATGCATTTCTTTTATTAGTTGTCCACAAAAAAAAAAAAAAAAAAAGACCTTATTTCCTTATATTCATCGACACGTGTAGTAGTGTAGTCTAGTGCGAGAACTCGTGACTCTATCTCTTTTTTTTGTCCTTATTAAGTTTTTGGTTGACTTACTTCTTAAAGTTTGCCGATACGCTACTTATCCTACGTCGTTTAGTCCAACTCATAGGCATGCATGGCGACGAGTGCCCATGCGGACCGGATTCTTTGGAAACCATGCCTTATAATCAGGCCGTAAAAATTTCTAAAGATGCTTTGATTCTTATTTAACGTAAAAGTTTTTATTTATTTATTTAAGTTTTATTGATGACCAAATTGTTTGAACCTTTCACGCACTTCCATGCCCCAGTTCAGCAGCCACTTAAGAACAAAACAAAAGGTTAAATCCTTTTTATGAACTCCAAATTCTTCCATTTAACACACAGCATATACCTAATAAAACACCCCAAGAAAATTTTAGGAATACACCACTATTAAGCCTTAAATGAATAAGATCCACAATTATATTAGAAATGTGTAAATACATTCATCATGAATTTCCCTTGTTTTTTCCCTCCAAGTAATTTCACCATATTGTATATCAAGAAAATATTTTACACTTGCGCATGAATACAAATATTTTGTATTATATTTGATCAATTAAAACTGAAAAACCAAATTACAATCGCTTGTATTAATGAAGTGTAATTAAAGACGCATTACCAAAATTAAAGAATACGCCAAAAGCCCAAACTCACAAAACCCTAGAGTAAGTTTTTCTATCTCTTCTCCTCCGCTTTTTCTTCTTCTTCTTCATTTGGCTCTCATCATTTTCTTAGCAGAAGGACTCGTGGAGCATCGAAGAAGACAAGATCCTGATTCAGGCACACAAGCAGATTGGGAACAAATGGGCAGAGATAGCCAAGAGATTGCCTGGAAGAACTGATAACAGCATAAAAAATCACTGGAATGCCACCAAGCGCAGGCAATTCACTAAGCATAAGTTGCTACCCGATAGCAACAACTCCAACCTCTTGCAAAACTACATCAGGAGTGTCACCACTCCATCTCCTCCGAAATGGTCGCCACCAGCTCGTGGTCCTGACCACTGCCACCACAACACCAAGAAGCAGTCATTGTCTTTGTCGAAGGCAGCCATTTCCCGTGGCTTGGACATGCAGCCCGAAGCGGCTAACTGCCCCCAGCAGGTGCTTGATCACCACCATGGGCCGCCGCATCCGCTTGCTCAGAGGCCAGCCAGCAATTACTTCCGTTATACGATGGTTGGTGGGAATGGGAATCTTGGGCTTTATCAAGTGAAGGACCATCATTATCATCAGGTGCTGAGTGAAGGTGGTGGTAATGGGGGTGGAGGGAGATCTGATAATGATCGTGAGTTGGACTTGGAGATGAGGTTGGGGATCGATGGCGATCGCTGCTGCCACCATCGTCATCAGCACCATAGTGACCATCACCGTCGGGAGATTAAGGAGCTGGACTTGCTCGAGATGATGGGTCGTCAAAGTGGCTAATTCCGAATTCATAAATACCCTAGTAGGTAATAAAAGACCCTTATACTGTTGCTGCTTCTCAAAATGTTGTCTTTGGCTTATTTGTTCTCCCAGTTTGCTTGTTTGAGACCTCATGTTGTTGTTCTGATAATCGTATGCGAGATAGAGACTTCTTTTGTTTTATTCCCATATAACCATTGTGTAAGGGTGTCTATGACTATGTCAATGTTTATGTGAGAGATCTGAAAGAGGTCTAATGTTATTACATATGCATGTGTTTAGCTTAGTTATTCTGTGTTTACCTCGATCTTCGGGGACAGATCGAGGCTTCTATCGCTATCTCTCGACAATCAACAAATTTGCTAGGTGAAAACAAGAAGAGTCATGCAAAGCTTACAAATTGCCATAGATGAAGAATTGTGAAACCCAAGCGGCTTTCTTTGGAATTGGTCAGATTGCTTGTTACACGACTTTCATAATTGCATTCTTAAATCCCGTCCCTTAACTGTGAGTTTACAAATTGCTCTCAATCTCCAACACACTTTTTCTCTGTAGCTGTATGTAAGAATTGATCCCGAGAGTAAAAAAAAAAACTGTAGCCATATCATATTCACACTTCTTTATAAGAAAAACTCTGGCACACATTATGTGCATTGTGTATTGTTTGTAAAATCAAGCGAGCCCCCTTTGGCAATAATGAATTAAGTGCACCTAATGATAACCCTCATTTGGTAGATTGAAATGCATTTCCAACTGGGAAAAATTGTCGATGATAAGAGAATTTGCATGGAAAACATGGTTACATTCTCCCCTTTTAGGGCTTTGGAGGGTCTCATTAGAGCTAAATCCTTGATCGGATCACAAGGCCCATTGAACCCCCATCTCTTAACTGTGAGTTTACAAATTACTCTCAATCTCCAACCCACTTTTTCTCTGTATCTGTATGTAAGAACTGATCCCAAGAGCCAAAAAAACTGTAGCGATATTATATTCACACTTCTTGATGAGAAAAATTCGAGCACACATTACGTGCATTGTGTACTGTTTGTAATATCAAGCGAACCACCTTTGGTAATAATGAATTCAGTGCACCTAATGATAACCTCTTATTTGGTAGATCAATTGATACAATTGCACCAAAGGTAAAGCAAAGGCCTGGGAAGTTGTCTTCCCTCTCAAAGGAAATAGGGACTTGTATTGATCTCAGTCAGGAGAATAATATAGGTATAAGCCTTTGGGACCATTATTACTCGGCTCTAACAACATTAGCAACGGCAGACTACGCAGAATTGAATCACAAACTGTCATCAGACACTCCACGTCTACCACTTTTGCCTTGGATTCCTTTGTCATTCATCGACGGGGTTGAAGAATCACTGCCAAAAGGTATGGATCTAGGTAAAGAAGGCACTCTTAGCAAGTGTGCACAAAAGGGAGGTTAAATAGGAGAAAATATTTGGTAGTTGCTGTCACGCTCCGAACCTCGAGCGTGCCAACATCCTGCCATGGTCATGCAAATGCGACATTCCCAGGTAGTATCGCCGATCCCATTCATTTATTATTGCGCAAGCGGAACGTATTATAAAGCCCCTGACAAAAACTCATGGGATAGGAAAGCAGGAAACCAACTCGTTCATAAACAAATATGCTTTTAAAGGTAACCACACTAGGGTTTGCACATATACCAAAAATGGGCAATCTACAAAAGAGATCAGTCCTATGACCACTAGTTGGACTTGATCTTTGATCCCACTTCTGATTGATCAGCCTCCGGGGGTTCCACCATCTACGGTCCTGAAATTTTGGCCCACAACGGGGTGAGACATTGTCTCAGTAAGTTCAACCTCCTAAACCCCTATTAGAAAGAAAATACGCCAAAGGGTGGCCTAGCCACACCACATAGAAAACTTATCTTGCCTCGGTTCCTTCCTACAGGTTAGCATAATTCAAATTACTCAATCACAGATAGTAATAGGAACTTAAACCACTAGAACGCCAACAATATCATTTCGAAAGACCATAGGAGTCCGGATTATAAGACCAAATCATTATGACACGTCCCATACCATGTCACACAATTCCGTCCCATAATCCGACTCATCAATAACACTTAGCAAGTGTTTCAATTAATATTCACTGCCACACAAGGGCATAGCCTACTCGCAGTTCGGTTATCTACTGACATTAATGCCAAGCATCGCCTTCCCCCATAGAGCGCGGCTTCGTCATTACGTCGACGGCATTCCCAAAGGAGCATGGGTCTAATTGGCCTAGCCTCTACAACGACCTAAGCCACGTCACTTTGTTGACAGCATTTCTAAAGGAATAAAGGTCCAATTGGTGTAGCCACTACTGCGATCGAGTCTTTCAACCAACACACGACAATTCAATATTGGCCCCTGGACACTTTGCATTTCACTCAATGCTCTGATTAAAATAGTAGTCCTGGCATCTTTCTTTCGTATTAAAATATTTGAGAAAGTAATCATGCGTGGGCACACATCACTTTGAACCAAAAACCAATATCTTCCTTTTTCAAACCCCATTGTTTGATATAATATTTAAAATCCATTTTTAGCATCAAACCCGACACTCGGGATTTTCTGCAGAAATTATATACTTTTCACAATTACCACTTAGTTTCATAATTCAACAATCAATTGCACAAATTATCACTCAATTTGCAATATCTAATCATCAAATTCATAATCTGAATACACAGCAGCGATCAACGCGAAATTATAAGAATTTAGGGTCTTGAAATGATTTTCGGAATTTGTTAAATAATTAAATTTATTCCGAAAATTAATTAAATAATAATATCAATATTTTTCACAATGCACACTCAATTTGTAATATCCAACCATCAATTTCAAAATTTGAATACTCAGCAATGATTAGCACGAAATTCTGAGAAAATAAGATCCCGACGAAATTTTCAGAATTTAATAAATAATTAAATTTATTCCGAAATTAATTAAATAATAATATTTTAATAATTCCGAATAAATGTATATTATTAAATTATTTAATAATTTCGGAATACTTAAATAAATCAAAAATAAATTCCTTTAAGTCACATTAAGATTTATATTAATATAAACATTCACTTAACCTTAAATTAAACACACTTTAAGTTAATTAAGCACCTTAATATAATCTACACTTAAATAAATTAAACTAACCACCTAATAACACTTAACATAAACTAAGCACACCTAAAGCATCATTAACCCTATAATCAAGGTTTAGTAGCTAAACTCACCGGATTAGCGAGGCAAGTGGACCAAAACGACGGGATCGATGCGAGAATCGACTTTCCTCAAGGCGGGCCGAGCATTCGGGGTCGGGAAGCTGGCCAAAACGGGCCAAAACCGAGCTGCCATACCCATTTTCTTGGTTGCTGGTTGAGGCTGAAGGAGGTGCGCCGGTGGTTGGTCGGGCGCCAGATCAGCGGAGACGGGTGGCGGCAACTCGACGTGGGGAAGCGGCGGCGAACCAGCGGGTCTTCCAACGACCTTGGCGATGGCGAGCTGACTGCTGGTCGACGAACGGTGTCTTGGTTGGGCTGACTAGGGCGGAGCATGGCGTGAGCTAGTTGGTCGCATGCGGGCAGAGGAGGAACAGCACTGGCGGGAGTGGACGGCGATGACGAACGGGTGGCCGAGCGGCGGAAGAAGGGGGCGTTGGGCAAGCTCAACCGATCGGTTTCTCCACTCTCTCTCCTCTTTTCAAAATCCAACCGAGTCCCTTGATTCAAGGAAGAAGATGAAGTGAAAGCCCACATTTTCAAGAGCCAATCTCCACCCTCCACTTGTCAAGATCCTAGCCGCACAAGCCCCACCATGACATCACTTGATGATGTCACACTCCATTATCTTCAATCCCTCACAACCTTATTCCAATGGGTCCAATTTTATTTTCCGCCGAAGCATGAATTCTCCAAAATCTTGTACAACACAATTCATTCAATTTCCTTCCATTTGAATCCAATTGAAGTCCATAAAATTAATCCAGTGTCACCACACTTCAATTCACATAATCACTTAACCATAGAACCATCTTGATCTAAAAAATACAGCCAAAAGCGGGCCTACCAATTTTCCGAATCAAATTAGCCATGCTTTGATTATTTTGCTTAAAAACTCTTATTGCATGAAAAATCTTTCGAAGACAAGTCAATGATCCTAAAATGATTTGTGACACACCCGACTTCCAATTTCTGAATTTGATCTCAATTTCATGGTTAATTCACTTTGGCAGGATACTAGCGCGTCTTGATCTATCGGGCAGCTTTTTAGAAATTTTCATGCATTTGACCTGTGGTTGATCAATTCAAGCCACAATGTACATCTTTGACACATTGGCGACTCTCGGTTGTGGGGATAATCTCAAGGTTTCAAATACGGACACAGGGTACCTAAACGATAGAAAATCCGGTCTAGTGCCGATCGACAAGAATTGTGTGATATGGTGGAATCATCCACACTCGATCACATGCCTTTGTCGAGTCGACTTATCTCCGATCTCTAATCGATTTTTAACTGTGCCGTAAATGACCCTTGTAGATTAACTTGGTCGAAAGGTTGTTTCCTAGTCAAATTCTCGAGTCCGATGCATTAAAATTTCTTAACGGCTTCACTTGATAGACTAGTTATCTCATGAGTGATCATTTCAGGGAAAAGAACTATATGCGTGCCAACGAAATACCTGTCTCGATTGATTGAAAATAGAATTGGAAAATCAGGATGTCACCATTGCAATCAATTGACGCATGGTTTTTTACTCATACTCAATGATAAATCAACACAAGTCAATTGAGGTGGAACCAAAAACTAAAAATCTGATTTTTCTCTCCTTCCTCCATTACCCACCTTCCTCCGCTTTGTCGTCCATGGCCGCTACGGCTTCCCCCTCCATCACACAACACCACCTATCTCCACCCCTTCCGGTGTCGCTTGGAGTCAGCCCAAGCAACCCCTCTGTCATCACTCGTGGTCGGCTCATTACTCGTCCAAATTTGGACTCGGATATGGCCGCAAGCTCTGCTCGTCGATCCACCAACTGAAACGACAACAGCACTGCAACAAGCGGTGACTTGAGTTTGCCCATCCATTAAAGACAACGAGCGAGCAACAAAGTTCAGATTTGATTGTTGTGATTGTAACTGCAAGCAACGAAGGCGAGCTACAAAGTCCAGATCTAGTCTCCACGGTAACAATTGCAAGCGACAAAGTCCAAATCTGGTTACCATCACTCCATACCTAAGGATGCGGTGTGCAGCCCCAACCCGACATTGCTGCGTCCAAGCCAAACACCCTCCGTCGTCCTTGCTCACCCATGGCCACAAGTGACAACGATTCGTTTGACACTGGTGGCCATGGACAGCTGGATCTGAAGAGCCTGCCAAAAAGAAGCTTAAATGTGACGCCACTAGCCACATACTACAACCGGATCGGCAGAGGAAAGTGAGTGATGGAGGGAGAAGAGAAAAATCGGATTTTTACTTTTTGTAAAGCAGCCAGCAATTACTTTGGCTTTCCAATGGTTGATGGGAATGGGGATCTAGGGCTTTATCAGGTAAAGGACCATCATTATCATTGGGTGCTAAGTGAAGGTGGTGGTAATGGGATTAAAAAGAGCTATGATAATGAACATAAGTTCGACTTGGAGATGACCGTAGAGATGGATGGTGATCGCCACCGCCATCGTCGCCATCAGCACCAAAATGATCATCACCATCAGAAGATTAAGGAGTTGGACTTGCTCGAGAAGATCGCTCGCCGAAGTGGCTAATTCAAATTCATAAATACCCTAGTAGTTAATAAAAGACCCTTACATTATAGTTGAGTATCCGCATGATTTCTGAACCGGAACATGTAGATTGTTTCGAAAGATTTAGTGTTTTGATGTTTGCTATAATGTCATGGCATCAGGCTTTGCTACTTATTTTATTCAACATGTACTGAAAAAGAACAGAAAGTTTGTTGAATTTTTTTCCCCGATATTAGCCTTTTCTCAAGTGCCAAACATAGGCTGCGTTTGGGAATAGCTTTCCCAAGTATCTTTAGACACCTAAAGGCCTTTTGGCCAAATATCAGGTGTTTGGAAAAATTTTTAGAAACCCCATTGAGCTTGTTAAATTTATGACTCGAGTTTAAGCCCCAAGCGAAAAGTTGAATTTTTGAATTAATTAAAAAAAAAAAAGCCCGAAGGAAGCAGATCCCCTTGGGGTGCCTTGGGCTTTCTTCTTTGTTGACCGAATCTTGGCTTTATTTGTTTCCCCTTCATGCAATTCTCTTGCGTTCAATCTTCCTCTTCGAAAGAATTCTCGGATGTCGGGTGCGTTATTGTGGTGTAATTGGGGCTTGGGAAACACCGAGAGAGTGCGAGGTGGCGATGGGTCGGCAATGGGTTGGAGAGAGAACCACGCCGGTGTTCAATTTTTTTCTTCTTCCGTCTATATTTTGTTCGATCGTCGCCACGCAGCCGGCGACCGAACCGAAAGCCCAAGGCGCCCTTGGGGTGCCGCTTTGGCTTTGCATTTGTTTCCCCTTCAGATCTTCCGGGTCGCGTCGGTTCGGGCGAGGTGGCCTAGGTCAGGTGGCGAGGTCGGTTGCCGCGTCGCACCCCGGCGACCTCCGCGACCTAGATAGGTCACGGTGAGGTCGGGTGCCGAAACCGGTCGCGGAGGTCGCTGGGTCACGGCGAGGTCTGTCGCCGCGACCTCCGGCGACCCACGACCTCGCCGCCACCCGATCCGGGTCGCGGAGGTCGCCAGAGGTCGCGGCGACCCAGGACCTCGCCGCGACCCAGATCCTCCGAGACCTCGTGGTGACCTTCGCGGCGCGGTGGGTTGCGCGACGGCGCGGCGACCCTCGCCGGATCGCCTACCCTTCGCTAGCGCGAAGCCTGGCCGGTGGTAACCGGCGAAGCCTTGGCCGGTGGTCACCGGCGAAGCCTTGGCCAGCCAACTTTCCTTTTTTTTAATAATAAAAGCATTTTACAAATTTAATTTACCCAAACACTATTTTGCACAAGTATCCTTCACAATGGACTTTCACAAATAAATTTACCAAACACACTTTTGCATTTTGAAATACACCTTTGACTCAAAGGCCTTTGCATTTTCTCAAGGACTTTCCCCAAAAGTCTTCGCAAACGCACCCATAGTATGGCTTTGCATGGGTTTCATTGTTTTGGTGCATAAAGTTTTTGGCGGTTGAAACTTTGAAAGAATCATGTCAAAACTTCTTTACAATATCACGGTCACATCATACGGCCAAGAAAACTTCTTTCTTTATTTGTGACATGATGCTATTCTTGAGTCTGAATAAACCCTTCTTATTTTTTTAACCATTCTTAGCTGAATTTATCTCCAAAAAGAACATTTGGCCATATAAAAAGTGATATGGGTAGTCCATGAATTTTGGTCCAATCGTGTAATATCATTTGTGAACATTTTAACTTGTTTAACCACAAGGGTTGCGCCAGTAGCCACCCTTCCCATATGAGAAGAGAAAGGTAGTGAATTCAATCTCCCCACCTTCTCAAAGAAGGCTAAGGATAAAAACATTTAGTTTCAAGTATGGGATTTGACTCATACGTTCTACAAATAAGCATAGCAAAAGTTTGAGAGTAAATTGAGAATTAGAGTAAGATAAAAAAAAAAAAAAGCTTTTAACTTGTTTAGTTTGAAACTCGAACTATTTTTAAATGTTCATTGGATTCCTTTGATCTAATCAAGCAAACGAAGGGGAAGTCATCTGTCTATTCTATCTAGTTTTTTTTTTTTTTTTTTTTTTGGTGTAAAAGAGTTGAACATTAATGATAGATTCGCTATTTAAGAGGTCCCTAATTTTGGAAATAAATCCGGTATTCAATCCTCCTTTTTGATGCTTTTTTTTTATTAAAATATTTATGTACTTCCTCAATGCTAATTAGTTTTAAACACGTTCCCTCTCTCTCATCTGTCCATTCTACCTAGGTTTTTTGTGTGTAAAAGAGCCAAACATTAATGACACGTTAGCTTTTTAAGAGGTCCCTACTTTCGGAAAGAAATCTGGCATTCAATCCTCCTCTTTGGTGCTTTTTTTATTGCAATATTTGTGTACTTCCGCAATGTTAATTAATCTTAAACACTTTCCCTCTCTCTCATCTGTCCATTCTACCTAGGTTTTTTGTGTGTAAAAGAGCCAAACATTAATGACATGTTAGCTTTTTAAGGTCCCTAATTTTGAAAGAAATCCGGCATTCAATTCTCCTCTTTGATTCTTTTCATGTTGCTGGTATTTATGTACTTCCTCAATGCTAATGAGTCTTAAACAATCGCAGAAGCAAATTATGGGCAAGGAAAAACATATGTTTAAAGGACAAAAGGGGAAAAAAAGCTTGATATCAAGCCTCAAATGGGTCTATATGCGTATCATATAACTTGATTGTTCGTCTTTCTACGTCTAGCTTAATGATTTGTAAATTCCCGAGAATCTATCTTCTTCTTCTTCTTCTTTTTTCGTGAATCTATCTTCTTCAAATGCTAGATATAGTTATGAGTCGTTTAAGAGTAAGAGTCATGTAATAATCTTATATAAAGACAAGTCTTATGATCATTTCTAACAAGGTGAAATCAAAAGAAAAAGAAAAAGCATATTCGCCTCCTTGTCTTCCTTGAGTTGTGAGTTTTGTGAGTGTTTTTGTTGGAAAAAAAATTAGATTTACTTGAAATTAAAAAAATAAAATGAAATGACTAAGGTGTGCAAACAATGTTCCTTAGGATGATTCCACCTCGGAATATGAAACTTGATGCATAAGCCTCTAGCAACTATCATCATACAATAAACCTCCTTCTATATTCCGCACTGAATATTAAAAGGAAACGGTTATGTGCATAACCCGGTAAGAAAAGGAAAAATACATACAGGGAAACAAGAATATTATTGTCTTGGTAAATTGATATATAACAAGATAGGAAAGGAGAAATAAAGATATTCTAGTTTTGATATATCGATGATGCTTTCCAATTATGTCTGGAGTAACAATTTATAGGAAAAGAAAGGAAAAGAAAAAGAGAGATGCTAATAAACAATTATAAATAATTTGGTAACCAAAGAAAGAATATGACCGGTATAAAATAATGAAGTTTATGAAGAAATAAATCCAACGTTATAAAAAATCTTAAAAAGTCGATATATGGTAAGTCATTAGAAAGCCACAGCTGTTGCAAGCCATTGCAAAACCATTACAAAAATGATGACTTTTATAGCAATCATAATTTCTAATATATTTACTGAAATATCCAACAGTTTTCGCGTTCAAATTATCCTATCACAAAATACACGGCAGAATTCATCAAAGTTCTGAAGGGGGCAAACCAGCGAGTCCCACCAGATTTTGCAATATGGCTTCTTGTTGTGGTGGAATGGGGAGGTTTACACGCTAGAGCTCTAATTCTGGTGGTAGAGATGGAGGCCGAGGTGGATGGGGTAATTCTGGTTATCCTGGAAGGGGAGGTTGGTCATTTTCTGCTTCCGCTTCCAGCGGGCCAGACGAGGGCGGTGATCGTGGCTACGATTCGGAGTTGCGCGTTAAGTAATGTTGGCAGCAACTTTGTTTGTTGGAAGTTTTTTTTTTTCTATTTGATTAACTTCATTTGGATGATCGGGATGCTTAAGAGGTCTTCTCCTATAATAAAACAGGTTTGGCAGTGGCCATGATAGCTGTGAAAGAGCTAGAAGTCAGAGTCCCAGGTGATCGGGTGGCTGGGTTGATCGTGCTAGTAACTGATAGGTCTGAACATGACAGGGCACGTTCCCCAGTTCGTAGCTTCCACCAAGCAATGATGGAGAGAAGCCAATCTCATCACCCAGGTGCATCTTCCTCCCACATGAGAAAACAAGAGAGAGTTCACGGAGTCCGCGACGTACCAGGTTTCCTTCGCCCCGTGGAAAGGATAATGAAAGAGGGAATTTTGGTGGATCGCTTGGTGATGCTCCATCGAAATGGGATGAAGGATATGGTGTTAGCTATGATGTCATGCCATCAGGGTTTGCTCTTTATTTTTTTCAACATGAACAGCAAAAGGACATGAATTTTGCTGAGGAGTTTATTTCGATTTTAGCTCTCTCTCGAGCGCCAAATACAGCTTGGCGCTTTGCATGAGTTTCATTGTTGTAGTGGAGAGTAGGCCCTTCTTATTTTAAAACCATTTTAAGTTGAATTTATCTCCGAAAAAGAACATTAAAAAAGAAAAAGCTACTAAAACCCTAAACTATGCTCTCCGTAACACATTTACGCCAAATTATCTTTGGTAATACTAGTAACCCTAAACTTGTATTTATGTGACACATTTATCTTAAAATTTGGGATAAATGTGTAGCATGAATATAAGTTTGGGGTTTTTAGTGTCAGAAAAGAATAAATTGGAGTAATGTGTCACATGAGTATAAGTTTGAAGATTTTTATGCCACAAAAAAAAAAAAAAAAAAACTTAAGAGTAAATGTTTTATACAAGGGTAAGTTTGAGGTTTTTGGTATCACAAATTTTTTAAAAAGTAAATGTGTCACAATAAATATAGTTTAGGATTGTGAGTGGCTTTTTCCTATAAAAAAGGATATTGGTAGTTCATAAGTTTTAGTCCAATCGTGTGATGTCATCCTTGAACTATTCTCAAATGTTCAATGTATTCCTTTTGTATGATCAAACAAATAAGAGGGGAAGTCATCCGGCATCTCCTCGATTTTATGCATAAAATAGTTAAACATTAATGACAATTTAGCTTTTGAAGAGGTCTCTTATTTTGAAAAGAAATCAAGTATTCAAGTCCTTTTTGGTTGGGCATTTGGAAAGCCCTTTGGGACTCTAAAGTCCATTGGCCAAATGCAAAGGTGTTTGGTTCGTTTTTTTGGGCGACTTTGGCGAGATGCAATTGTATCTCCAAGTGGCTCTAAGGGCTTTTAGCCCAATGTAGCTCCGGAGGTACTTTGGAAAGTTGCATATTCGGAATGCAAGTCTCGGTACTGTTCATCTTCTCCAAAACCACCGCACACCACCGCATGAAGAAGCTGACTGGAGGTCGACGATCGTCAGCCAAGGGGTCGCACGTGCCGGCGATGGCCGCCTGAGGGTCGCCCGACCCTGGCGACCGTCACCGAACCTCAGGCGACCGTCGCCGGACCTTAGGCGACTGTCGCCGGGATCGCGCCGCCAAATCTGGCCATCCGGTTGCCGGATCCGACGGTCCGGTGGCCGGACTTCAAAAAAAAAAAAAATACAAATGTTTTTTTTTTGTTTTTTTAATTTAATAAAAGTCCTTTACAAATGCAAATTTTACCAAACAATATTTGCATTTCGGAAAACCCAATTCACCCAAAGGTATTTGCATTTTGGCAAATGCATTTCTCAAAAGCTGAACCAAACGGGCTCTCAATCCTCCTCTTTGGTTCATTTCATATTACACTACTCTTACACACTTTCCCACTTAGTAAAACCTATCCAGCAACCCTCCACTTTCTCGTTCAAGATCCATTTATTTTGCAAAAGATGAATTATTTGGAAAATATATATTTTTAAAAATAATTATCTATATTTCTTACAAAATAATAAACGGAACATTTTTTTTATCATCCATGAAATTATTTTCATTGATCAATTATTTTAGGCGATACAAACAATCAATTTAAGAAAAAAATTTAGAAACATTCATTTTCAATGAAACAAATGGAACTTTAGATAAAACCCTCAATCCTCTCCTCTGGTCTCTCTAATCAAAACTTCGCGAAAAGGACATTCCTTTTTTAAATCAATGGTCTAACAATGCTACTGAGATAGTGTCTTTTGTCCTAATTCATCAGTTTGTCTTTGAAATGAACTTGATTAATGAGAATTTGATAGCTGCATAAAGAAATGGAAAATGTATGAATTATCAAAATCTCTCCATCTCACGCTCATCTCATTAGCACATTCTTAGGCATTATACATTGATTCCATGAGGAATTTCCATTATAATCCAAAATGATTTCATTTAAATTTTTTTTTGGACTGACTACTTCGCATATTGATATTTTTTCGTGAGTTACAGCCATTTATGTAGTTCGTAACGAAAGCAATTGCTAATGGAGTGATCTTAGAGTTTTGCTTTTTTTTTTTTTTTCGTTGGGAATTGTAGAGTACTTTTGTCTCCCTCCATAAACTACCTATATTACTCATCTCCCTCCGCCATCTCTCTTCACGTTTTCTTCATTTAAGTCGTAACTCATTTACGTTTCAAAAGTTATCTTTTATCTTCACTTTGAAATATAAAAAAAAAAAAAAAATTACATAAAATACCGGCTTGACATCATCCTTATTACATTAAATTGTTTAAGAATTCTTAATAGTAAGTTCTCATTGTAATTCTTTAATTAAAATAATATGTTAATATCAAGTTGTCTATTAATTGAGAAGGCGTGATTTCTAAACCAGAACATTTAATCCGTTACGAAATATTTAGTGCCTTGGTATTAGCTATGATGTCATGGCATCGGGCTTTGCTATTTATTTTATACAAGACGAACTGCAAAAGCACAGGAAATCTGTTGAGATTTAATTTTTTTTCGATTTTAGCCCTCTTTGAGTGCCAACTACAGCACAACTTTGCATGGGTTTTGAAGGCTTTATTAGATGGACTTAAGGCCCGTCCGCCCAAGTTGGGCCCAGAAAGCCCGACCCACGGGAATAGGGCCCGTGGAAGGGGAGAGGTATAAAAGGGAGGAGAGAGAGAGAAAAATGTACCGTTGTTTTAGAAAAAGACGTACGTTTTCTCTATGCTCTCTCTTTCTCTCGTTTTTCTTCAAAGCGAAACCAGTGAAGCACTCGAAGGATTTTGCCTCCTCGGATTGAACAGGGCCTAGTTTCTCTTCCTCCATTGGCGTCGGTGTTTAATCTGTGACTAACAAGGTATGCTCGAATCCGTGGTGTGCTTTACGATCGGTGATAGTGATTTCCCGGGCTTCGTCTTCCGCATTGATTTAGGGGTTCGATTTAGTGTCGATTCCGGTTTTTCGGGGATCAGTCATTTCCAACATTGGTATCAGAGCCCTAGTTCACGTTTTTCTGATCAATTTGACGATTTTTGATTGATTTTTCGCAAAAACAATTTGGCCGTACGGATCGGGGCGAGAAATCCTGACACCCGAATGTTGTTCGGCCATTTTTATGAGTTTTCGTAAGTCAAAATAGTTTTCTGAATACATGAGGAGAAAGGCGACGTCGAGACGTGTCCGGTGATAGGTCGTGCGCCGCCGGGCGACGCTGCATGCGCCCACACGCGCGGCCGGAAGGCGTTGCGAGTGGGCGTGACGCGCCCGGAAGCGCTGGCTTGCCCAGCGCGTGCGGCACACGCGCGGTCGGCGAACCGGCACGTGCGCGCCACCGATTGGTGAACCGGCACGCGCGGTCCGCGGACCGACGCATGCCGACGTCGGCATGACGTCACCCAACGGTCGATGTCGCTAGGGTGACGTCATCGATGACGTCAGCACGACGACGTTTCGCCGGGCGGTCACTGGCCGGCGACCCGACCGGTGATCTGACCTGACCCGAACCGCGGAGACTCGGCAAGCGCTTGGCACGTGCCGGCTGACGTCTGCGTGACGTCAGCCCGCGCACGCGCGCGGCACGTGCCGTCGGTTCGCTCGAGCTGGCCCCATCGGCCCGACCGGTCCAACCGGTCCGACGACCGTTGACCACCGTTGACCGTTGACGACCGTTGATCGTTGACCAATGACCGTTGAACGTTAACCGTTGATCGAAAAAAAAAAAGAAAAAAAAAAAGAAAAAAAGAGAGGAAAATAATGTGTTTCTTTTTCAATTAAGTCTATGTGGATTATAATGTGATCCCTTATTTGTTCTGTATTTGTTGCAGGAACAATGCCTCCCCTGAGGTTGCGCACACTTATTCGCGCAGTTACCGATGAACAAAAGGAAAGGCTGTCTAAGTTGATAGCTGAGCTGACTAATTATCGATGGGAGAGTGGTGACTTAATTGATCATGTCCTTGAAGTCAACGGGAAAATTCAACAGGTTATATGGAATGGTCGTCCTATGTCACAGTTAGAGATGGTGTGATTTTTCATAAACACTCTTCCACCTGAATGGCAAGATATGTTGAATCGCATATAGGATGTCAACGGAGCTGCTTCATATAAGAAAATTGTGATGGATTTTGTAAATGAATATTACTGCATTGTTACAAGGGAAAAGATCAAGAAATTGAACAAAAGAGGATCTTTCCCAGTTTGTGTGCTGACTTGGTGTTAGTTGTATTGGCTGATATATGTTAAGTGTGATTTGTGGACGTATTATGTAATGATTACTACCTAATTGTGTTAATTGAAAGCATTATTGTTTTATTGGATGTCGATAATATATTTCTTTCTATTATTGCTGGTTGCTGTGGGTAATTAGCTGTGGGTAGTTTTAGAAGTCTTTGTAACTTCATAGAATTGATTTTGCATAAGACAATCATATTAATGATAGTTCTAAGTTAGGATTTTTGGAGGATGATTGGAAACGTAGTGACTTTTTGATTCTGAAGCCTTATTTGAAATTATTCATTAATATGATGGGTCTATGTAAAAAGGGATGCATAAATGATAGGCATTAATAATTCGTGCATATGTCTGATGTGTTCAGATCAATGGCTTCAGCCACAAAGAGCATAGTTGCCGAGTTGAACAAAGGTGAAAAGCTCAATGGCGACAACTATGAAATTTGGCAAATGAAAATCCAAGATATGTCTTTGGAAGAGCAAGATGCACTTGAGGCTCTTAACCCGACCATGGTAGAACCTGAAGAAGGAAACACTGCACATCACATAAGAGATAAGGAAGTTTTTGCTGCGTGGAAACGAAAGAACTCTCTTGCTCGCATTACGTTGCTGAGCAGCATGGACAATGACGTCATGCGAGAGTTTAGGCGTTTTTGACAATGCCAAGGAAATGTGGGAGGCATTGGCAGCTAGATTTGGTCATACTTCGGTGACTAGATCGAGGCAGCTCACATCGGGTTTGACTCTTATAAGAAGCCTCATGGTCAGACCATGAAGAAACATCTTAGAAAGATGTCAAACATGATAACTGAGCTAAAAGATGCTAGCCATGTCCTCACAGATGAGCAGCAAGTGCAAGCAGTGATTCGTTCCTTGCCTCAGAGTTGGGAGCATATGAAGGTGCACCTGACCCATAATGATAATATCAAAACTTTCGGGGATGCAATGTGTCATCTTGAGCTGGAAGAGGACCGCCTCTTGGCGGCTAAGCCAGATGCTAAACTCTATCATGCTAGTTCTAGCTCACATGGAGCTTCGAGCTCCAAACGCAAGCGCCCTAACTGGTTTGATAAAGGGAAAGGCAAGGAAGAAGCAGGTCCTTCAAGGAAGAAACCCAAGTTTAACCAACATGATAGAGGAAAGCGTCCTCGCATGAAGAAGCTTACAAGGGTGAAATGCTACAACTGTGACAAGAAGGGTCACTATGCTCGCGACTGTCGTGAGCCAAAGAAGGTATGCACCCTTGTACTTTTCAGAACTTTGCTTTTGTGTCGAGTTCTGTGTTCTTAACTGAGTCTAATCCTTTGTGGACTGTGGATTCAGGAGCGACAGACCATGTAGCGAAGGATAGAGGATCCTTCGTGGAATTCCGACGAGTATCAACTCGGAACTAAGTGGATCTATGTGGGAAACAACTCCAGCTGAAGTGAAAGGAATTGGCACATGCCAACTGAATATGCGTGGTGGACGCACTTTGTTCCTTCATGATGTGTTGTATGCTCGGAGATTCGTCGGAATTTAGTGTCTCGTATTAGTGTTGGTTAAATTAGGTTTTAATATGAACTTCTATAATAGAGGTGTAGATTTGTATTTGGATACAAACTACTATGGTTGTGGTTATTTTCTGGATGGTTTCATTGTATTAGATATTGAATATGTTAATGCAAATGTTTGTTATTCCCTTATCACGTCTCCTAATTCATATGATAATGATGTGAATGTGTGGCATGCTAGACTTGGTCACATTGGCCAACAACGTATGAATAGACTAGCCAAAGAAGGCTTGTTGGGCAACATTGAAAAAGTCGATTTGCCCATATGTAAGCATTGCCTAAAAGGGAAAACAACAAGGAAACCATTTGGAAAAGGTAAAAGAGCTGAATTTCCTCTGCATTTAATCCATTATGATGTTTGTGGTTCAATGAATATGAGAGGAAGGCATGTGTTCATCACTTTTATAGATGATTATACTCGATTCGGATATGTCTATTTGATTTCTCATAAATCTGAAGCAATAAGTTGTTTCACAAGTTTTATGAACTTAGTAGAAAATCAATTAGACAAGAAAATAAAAGCATTGACATCCGATCGAGGTCGAGAATATTTATCTGATGAGTTTATAAAATTATGTGATGAAAAGGGAATAGAAAGACAGTTGTCTATTCCATATACTTCTCGACAAAATGGTGTTGTGGAGAGAAAAAACAGAACCCTACTTGAATGGTTAGGTCCATGATGGCGCATGCTAACTTACCTATCACCTTTTGGAGTGATGCATTGTTAACTGCTGCCTATGTACTTAACCGGATGCCTTCCAAATCAGTTATTTCCACTCCAAATGAGTTATGGACAGGTAGAAAACCGGACTTAAGTTTACTTAAGTCATGGGGTTGTGCTGCCTATACTCATGAGTCCTCTCACAATTTTGGGAAATTGGGTCCTAAAGGAAATAAGAGTATTTTCATGAGATACTCCGAACACTCAAAATGATATGTGTTCATAAGTGAGCAGGAAAGTGAGAGTATAACTGAATTTGAATCACGGGATGTCACATTCTTAGTGGATGAATTTCCTAAGAAGGGCAAAATAAGGGAAGATTACCCCTATTTGAAACATTGGATCAAGATAATGATATTAGTGAAGTTCGTCCAAGTGGGAGTAATATGAGAAGTAATAAATTGAATTCAACTCATTCTCAATTACAACCACATAATGAGATGATATCGTCATTATCTAATCCAAGTGGGAGCATGATGGGGAATGATGTGCTAAGTGTACAATATCCCATATAGCGAACAAGTCGCCAAAGTATTCCCCGTCGACGTTTTGACATTGAAGGGGAAACTTTTATGATTGCTCCGCAAGATGAGGATGAGCCAAGAAATATTAATGAGGCTCTAAATTGCCCTAGTAAATAAAAATGGATTTATGCAATGAAAGAGGAGATGGAGTCAATGAAATCAAACCAAGTCTGGGAACTGGTTGATCTTCCAAAAGGACGCAGAGCAATTGGGAACAATTGGCTTCTCAAAATAAAGCAAAAGGCTGATGGCTTGATAGAAAGGCATAAGGCTCGCCTTGTGGCGAAGGGGTATAATCAACATGAAGGAATTAATTATGAAGATACGTTTTCTCCTGTAATAAGATTTACCTCGATTCGCATAATTCTGACAATAGTGAAAAGTTTGGATCTTGAATTACATCAAATGGATGTAAAGACTGCTTTCCTCAATGGAGAATTAGAGGAAGAAATATATATGGAACAACCTGCTGGTTTCATAATGAAAAGCCAAGAATAAAAGGTATGTCGACTTTAAGATCGATATACGGCCTTAAGCAGTCATCAAGACAAAGGTATATACATTTTCATAATGCCATAGTGGCATATGATTTTATAATGATTGACGAGGATCATTGTGTATATATCAATAGATCCAATGATCGGTATATAATCATATCATTATATGTTGATGATACGCTAATTGTCGGAAGTAATATGGAGTTTGTTAATACTGTGAAGAATTGGTTATCCTCCAACTTTGAGATGAAAGACATGGGTAATGTTGCATACATTCTTGGAGCTAAGATTTCAAGATTGTAAACCCATAAACACTCCTATTACAAAAGGTGAAGGATTGAGTCATAGATTGTGTCCAAGGACTCCACAAGAGAAGGGACAAATGAAATGTGTTTCTTATGTTAGTGCTGTTAGAAGCTTTATGTACACTATGATGTGTACAAGACCTGACATATGTTTTGCAGTTGGAATGGTGAGTAGTTACCAATTCAATTCAGGTCAAGCACATTGGAAAGCCGTTAAGATAATACTGAGGTATCTAAAGGGGACTCCTGATTATACGCTGAGTTATTATGGAAAGGATCTGCGACTCTAAGGCTATTCTGATGATGATTGGAGAGGAGATTTAGATGAAAGAAAATCTATCTCTGGGTTTGTTTTCTTACCGAATAATGGCACAATATGTTGGAGCAGTAAGAAACAAAAGTGTATAGCCTTGTCCACGATAGAAGTTGACTCCGTGTCATTATCAGCAGTAGTATAAGAAGGTGTTTGGCTTAAGAGATTTTTTGGATCATTTAGGTGTTATTGGAAGTGCTGCAAATTCATTGTTGGTTAACTGTGGTAGCCAAGCAGCAAAAGCGTACACCAAAGATCCAAAATATCATGGCAAGACTAAACATGTAGATACCAAGTATAATCTTGTCAAGGATATGGTTGCACGAAAAGATGTGAATTTAGAGTACATACTACGCATAAAATGGTAGCAGATCCAATGACAAAGCTAATACCTAGAAATGTGTTTTTGTGACCATATGAAATCTCAAGGATTGCGTAGAGGTTGATGTACTAAATATTGTAATTTCCCTAAGTGTTCACATTTGATGAATTTGTGTTTTCATCATTAATGCCTATGAATCTTTGTATGATCTTTATGCATCTTAATGCTCAATGCATTATTTTAAGTTGAGGAAGTATGTCAGACAGATATAAGATTAGCCCACTCACACGGGTAATCGCCTCTATTTACTGTGTAATAAATAGAGATGAGACTGTTTTTAAACTTATTATCTAGGTGATAATCGAGAGCTCAAGCTTAAAATACATATGTCGCCTTAATTGAGTGTTAAGATGAGGACATAATACTAAAGATATCCGAAAGTAAAATACCCAACATATTTTACTTTATCTGTCTATGATGCCAGATGTGAGTTTTGATGAATTTTGTGAATGAGTAGATACGTGAATTCAAGTTAGACATTGGGTATGTCTAAACTATCATCTGTACGGTATTGAAAGGTGTAGACATACGCTCTATGGGAAATGAGTTAATACCGTAATATGTATTTCATACTACGTATGCATGAGACGACCAATAAGAGTGGCAAAAAGTTTGATCTCAACTTTTATGACGTGTGAGACTCTTGAGGAAAAGAGTTCCTCAATTTTTAGTCCCCTCATGACTCTTACTTATTATCAAGATTTCTATTTAGTGTTTGCTATCTTAGGGTGTTGCTAATGGTCATGAGATGATTCGATCTAATGGGGCATTTCTAGAAAAGCAAGCTGAACTGAAATTGAGAGTTTGAAGGGAAGAGGAAGATCGATTTTGGAGAATCACATTATAGTTTTGTGTTCACTGGTCGACTAATTATGACTGTCTTTGTGATAATTATAATTGTGAATACAATATATATATCATTGTTTAAAAGGGATCAAGAGAGATATAAATGTGATCGATCGATCTAGGGTACTGCATACTAAATCTACTCAGAGTGAGACGCCCATTATGAGCTGCTATATATTCCTAACAGATGTATAGCAACGAGCTCTCAAAGTATGCTGGTCGCATGGATTATTCACCGGTATGAATGTTGGAGAGAGGTAAAGAGAATCCTGTTCGGCCCACCATGTGCGAGTGGGAGATGAAGGCTTTATTAGATGGACTTAAGGCCCGTCCGCCCAAGTTGGGCCCAGAAAGCCCGATCCACGGGAATAGGGCCCGTGGAAGGGGAGAGGTATAAAAGGGAGGAGAGAGAGAAAAATGTACCGTTGTTTTGGAAAAAGACGTATGTTTTCTCTATGCTCTCTCTTTCTCTCGTTTTTCTTCAAAGCGAAACCAATGAAGCGCTCGAAGGATTTTGCCTCCTCGGATTGAACAGGGCCTAGTTTCTCTTCCTCCATTGGCGTCGGTGTTTAATCTGTGGCTAACAAGGTACGCTCGAATCCGTGGTGTGCTTTACGATCGGTGATACGTGATTTCCCGGGCTTCGTCTTCCGCATTGATTTAGGGGTTCGATTTAGTGTCGATTCTGATTTTTCGGGGATCAGTCATTCCCAACAGGTTTCATTGTTGTGATGCAGAAACCTTTTGGGTGTTGAAACTTTAGAAAATCATGTCAAAACTTCTTTGCAATATCACAATTACGTCGTACAGCCAAGAAAACTTCTTTTTTGGTTTGTGGCATTGATGTTGTTCTTGAGTTAGAGTAAGCTCTTCTTATTTTTAAACCGTTCTTGGATGAACTTATCTCCAAAAAGAACATTTGGTCATATATAATATGATATTGGTAGCCCATAAATTTTGATCTAAACGCATAATCTTCTTGAACTTTTCACTTGTTTAATGTGGAACTCGAATTACTCTTAAACATTGAATGTATTCATTTTGTTTGATCAAACAAATGAGGAGAAAGTCATTTGACGTGTCTATTCTATCTCAATTGTTTTGCATAAAAGAGAAACATTAATGATACATCAGCTTTTTAAGAGGTCCCTAATTTCGGAAAGAAATCCATCTTTCACCCTCCTCTTTGGCTCTTAAATAATGCAATATTTATGTAATTCCTCAGTACTAACAAGTCTTATACATTTTCCCATTTTGTCATACCTATTTAGTAAACCTCCACTTTCTCATTTAGGCTATGTTTATTTCATATAAAATTATTGATTTGAAAAATATTTTCTTAAAATAATATCGCTTACAAAAGTGAATGATTAAATTTTTTTATCATTCACCAAAATGTTTAAACATAAATTGTTGTCAAAAATGAAAATATTTTCATTGACTAATAATTTTTTTTTTTTGGAAAATGCTTTTGAAAATCATTTATATTTTATGAAACAAACAGAGCCTTAAACAAAACTCTCAATCTTCTCCTATATTCTCTATGATCAAAACTTCGTGCAAAATAGGCATTCCTTTTTTAAGTCAATGATCTAACAATGCAACGAAGATTGTGTCTTTTTGTCCTGATCCCCCGGATCATTGAAATGAACTTGATTAATATTCATTTGAAAGCTACAAAAAAAAAAAAAAAAAATGCAAAATGTATGAACTAAAAAAAATTTCCCTATCTTTCTCTCATCTCATTAGCACTACATTTGTTGGAAGTTCTTTTCCTCTCTGATAAATTGCATTTGGATGGTCGGGATGCTTAAGAGGTCTTCTCCTATATTGAAACAGGTTTGGCAGTGGCCATGATGGCCATGAAAGAGCTAGAAGTCAAGAGTCCCACGGAATCGGGTTACTGGGTTGATCGTGCTAGTAACTGGAGTCGTGATCGCAGCCGTAGCCCTGATGGGTCTGAACATGACAGGGCTCGTTCTCCAGTTCGCAGCTTCCACCAAGCAATGATGGAGAAAAGCCAATCCCATGGCCCAGGAAGCCACAGTGAGAAAACAAGGGAGAGTTCACGGAGTCCACGACGTGCAGGGTCTCCTTCGCTTGTGGAAAGGATAGCGAGAGAGGGAGTTTTGGGGGATCGTACGGTGATGCTCCATCGAAATGGGATGGAGGATATGGTGGTGGTCCCGCTCTTCTTACCTCGGGGAAGAGGAAGGCATGGTTCCTGTTTTTGACGGAGGCAGAGAAGTGGGCGCAGCTGAAGATCCCCTCATTCTTTCTGAGGTCGGGCCAGTCCTTTGTTTGCCCTTCTTTTTTTGTTTGTTTAGAAAGTTATGGAGCTAGAAATAAGGGAAGCTGTAAAGAGAAACTTGGTTTCCCTAGAATTACAGGATCTATGATATTGTTGACCCATGATCTCCTAGAACTGGTTTTCTTTGCATATTTGTCTGCAGTGGACTGAACGAAGTTTTGTGGATGCTGTATTATGGCAAACGAAGTCTTTCACTAGAAATTTTACTGGATGAGATGTTCTTTTTAGGCGGTTTTGCGGTTTTGGAACTGCTGTGGCTTGAGCTGAGGGCCTCCATATCGATAATTGGGTGGAATAATATTAAGATGTTTGTGATTACCGTTTGCTACATTTTGCACGAAACCGAAGACTCTGATTCTCGGTGCCGCTGAAAGTATATGAGTATCCGTTACTAAAATTTTAGTGATGGTTCTTTCTGATGTTCACTTCAACGGCTGCCGATTGGATGGGACGTGAATCATCATCACTGTTACCGTGATAAATGTGGGTGTTTGAGTGGGGTAACGGTAGAGGCTGTTTTTAGGGGGAAGGGATCCTTTGCCTCCATCTCTGTCCGTGCTTCATTCGTCCCAACCATCAATCCTTATTGAGATACAGTGGAGGCACCGAGCGGGTTAGAGGGTCTTTCTCCGCTTTTCGATCTATGGCTTACAATAACTGAAGCCTCAAGAGGGTTACCAATCGCGGGCTTTTGATGTAGTAGACTTGGCTGCCCTAACTGATCCAGAAAAAATGCATTGGGCGTCCTTTTTTTTATCGGCTTGAATTGATCTTAGCTGAATATCCATATGATTTTTGAATCTGAATGTTTAATCTTTTACGATATTTTTAGTGCTTTGGCGTTACCTATGATGTCATGGCATCAACTTTACTCCTTATTTTTGGCAACATGAATTATAAAAGGACAGGAACTCTGTTGAGAAGTTTATCCCGATTTTAGCCCTCTATCGAAAACCCAATATGCCATGGCACTTTGCATGAGTTTCATCATTGCAATGCAGAAACATTTTTAGCTGTTGAGACTTGGAAGATTGTTGACGCCTAAAATTTCCTTTTAATTAATTAGGTTTTATTTTATTTTATTTTATTTATCTTTTTTTTGGATAAAAAATAATGAACGAAAAAACAGAAAAAACAGAAAAAACAGAAAAAAGCCCATCCTCTGGGCCTCCTCGGCCCATTTCCGCCTCAGCCCGGCCCAGTCGGGTCTTCTTCTTCCTCGTGCTGTTGCAGCACATGCGTCGGAGGGCGCGACGCCAGAGCGGAGGGGAGGAGCAGCGACGCACGTGGAGTAGCTGGCACCGGACGGCGATGGGACGTGGAGCAGGGGGGTAGCTGGCGTCGGATGGGACGCCGGTTCGGCCGGCGAAGGCTGCGGCAACCAACGATCGAGGTCCGTCGACCGGCCACCCCTCGGCCTATAAATAGGCCCTCCATCCCTGACGAAGAAGGGGGACGGCGAATAGGAGATCATCGACGGTAAAGCTTCGATAGCTTCCCCTGAGAGACTTCAGGGGAGGCTCGAAAACGAGTTGCTGGAGATCTTGAATCTAGCTGGAGAAGCGAACACCACATGAAAGGAGAGAGAGGCAGAGGGGATTGAAGTCGCGACCCTTAGACACCCCACTAAGAGACTTCAGGGGGGCCGAGGGCTCACGGCTTCGGATCTGGGTCTTGCTGAAGGGAGGAGTAGAGAGAGAGAGAGACGCTGGAGAAGAAGAGATTCGCGGGGGTCTCGCTGTCATCGCCGCCCTCGTCGCGCCGTCGCCACCTCCCTCATTCCAGTCATCGCCGCGGTCGCCGTCATTGCCACTGCGCCTCCTCGGCGCCTCAATTCGAAAACCCTAAGATTCCCGATTTTCCGGGTCACGATCCCGGGTTGTCGGGTCCGACTTGGGTCGGGAACTGGGTAGGGATTCTGTAAATCCCGGGGGCAGCGGAGGTCGGGTCGCGAACTGGGTCAGCTGTTGAAGACCGGGTCGGGCGTGGGTCTGAATCGGGTAGAGTTTCCCTAGGTCACACTTGCGCGCGTGGGCTGGGTAGATGTTTGGCTGGAAATAATTTTTATAAAGTGGGCCAAAATCGGTTTGGGCCTTGTTTAAAAAAAAAAAAGTCCCGGGTCGGGCCCGCAACGTGGGCTCGTCCAGTCTTGCGGAGTCGCGATCCGGGTCGGTCCCAATCCGGGAACCCGACCCGGTTCTTTTTTTTTTTTTAAATAAATATTATTATAATATTATATAATATTTTTAAAATAAAAAAAATAAAAAAAGTTATTTTCCAAAAAAATCAAAAAAATCATATTTTCCCAAAAAAGGCCAAAAAAAATCAGAAAAAGCCAAAAAATAATTTATATTTTCAGAAAAAGATCAAAAATCCAAAAAAAAAAGAAGCTTTTTATGTAAAAAAAAAAGAAGAGAAAAAGACCCAAAAAATGTTTTCCTCTGCAAATAAATGGAAAATCCCTTAAAAATCCAAAAAGCCTTGGGGTTTAAACGAGATTAGGTACCAAAAGAGCATTAGTGATTAACTAGTGTAATCAAGTCTCCGATCCTAATTTCTTTGGTTACGTAGAAGCGAGTATTTCTCTTAATATTTCGCTTGGGTTTCTAATCGACCCACCCCAAACCGATTAGTGGCGACTCCGTTTTAAAATTGACTTACAGGTTAAAAACTTGAACCATTAAGTCGCGAATTTGTGGACTTGGGAGAGTCCGGACATAATTAATTTCGGCCGAGCCATTAGCCTCCTTAGGCGTTCGTACCCGATTGCGAGCGCTGAAAAATAGAGGTCGCGACAGCTTGGCGACTCTACTGGGGACGATTTTTGAGGACTTAGGCCATTTTATCTTGTTTAAACCCTATACTGACTTGTTTTTTGTTTTTTTGTTTTTTTTTTATGCAGGTTAGTAGTTTAGAAGTTTATCTTAATTTTCGTTAAAATAAAATGCCTTGTGATTATAAATTACTATGCATTCTTTATTGTTTTAACACTACACGTTGCACACACAACCCGGCCGTCGGACCCGGGCTGCCATAGGATTTCTAGGATGGTGTTAAGAAATATACGACCTCGAACGCGAGACTGCGATGTAGAGATTGCCTTTCTTTTCCCCGAATTTCTTAGCTGAGGTTAAGGGGGTATGCTGCTAACGCGAGACTGCGACGAGCAAATACCTTTTTAATTTCATCAAGCCTTATGAGTTAGAAATCGAGCCGCACGTCCCATCTATATGTTTTTGTGCTTGCCATTTTATTTAAAAGCAAAGTAATTTATTTACTTTTACTTAGTCTTTTTATTGGCCTATGACAATTTAGGATAAGCTTTTCAAGTCCTAGTTTATATGCGATGGGGAAAGACAATATCTAGTTCCTTTCTGCTCCTAAAGCAGAGCTCTTCAGATGGTGGGGGTCAATTGGATCAGTTTGCCAAAAAGCTCGTGAAGGCCAAAGTTGGTCATCTCCTATCGTTGATCCAAATCACTGTTTGTCCTGAAGTCATACAAGCCATGTCACATTTATGGTGTCTAAGGACACTTACTTTTATGTTTGGTAGGTTTGAGCTAACTCCAACCCTAGAGGAATACAGCATCATCACTGGAATGCCTCTTGAGAAAAAGCTTGTCAGGCGATCAACATGCATCATCTCGTTGCGTGGTTAGCGTGACTTTTAAGAACTGAAGTCCATGTTATGAGGCAAATTCTTGAAAATAACCATAATACCCGCCCATTAGAATTTATGAATGCCCGTTTCCAAAATCAGCCTATGACAAAAAAAAGTGAGATTTTCCTCTTGGACTTTTTCGGGCTCATCATTTTCCCCTATCAAAGAAATGTCATAAGTCCTAAGATGGCATGGATAGTTGATCAGATCTTGAGGGGGCAAAACTATGTCAACATGATTTTAACTGAAACATTTTTGTTCTTTAATCGTTTTAAAGACAACACGGAGAAAATCATGCGAGTCTCTCCTGAAATTTTACAAGTCTAGTTCTTTTCCCACATAAGTGAATTCTGAGACTTCATGCGTTCGTCTGAAACAAATGCTTTTGAAAATCCATTACAAAAATTTATGGTTTTAGGACCATATATTCTCAATCAAAGCTGTTTAAATTGAGTTGACTTCCTAAGAAACCCAACTCCTGAGGCATTCCAATGGTGTGCTGGTTGGTTCCATGAAAAGATGGCTCGCTTTGCTTACAAGCGCACCCACCCAATTCCGTTGCTTGGCTACACCGACACCATTCCCTATTACCCATATCGAGTGGCACGACAATTTGGAGCCCTTCAGGAGATTCTGCCGCCTTCCAAGAGGAGAATTCCTCCGGTCCTTTTCAACACAAGCCGTGATTATGCGGTCGAAATTTCTATCATTGAGGAAACCTGGGACAAGTGCTGTCGCAAGAGGATCGTGGCACCTAAAGGGCTTGAAGGAGAAGAAAAAGCCCACCACACCTCTGCGTCCTACATCCACAATCATCACATCCCGACAAGGTGGAAGCCATCGGTCCCTCGCTCAATCAAATAGAGCAGCCCGCACGAGCAAGCAAAGCTTATGCAAAGGATATGGGAATAAACCAGATACTCATCTCAGAGCCAGTCCAAGAAAGCAAGCAGCCTTTGCAGGAATAAGGCTCCATGTCGCATATAAATTAGCAGTCGTGTCTCCCTTAGTGTTAATATCGTGAAAGTTTTGTCCCATTGTTTAGGGACTTTTGTTTAATATCTAGTATTTCATTCTGTCGTTTCAATTTCAAGTTTTAGATGTCAGAAGTTTGCGGTCCATAAAATCCTCTTTTGATAAATAAAAAAGCAATTAGACCATTGCCATGGGTCAATCTTTGTTTATTTTTGTGCTCATTCATTATTTTTGCAACGACAGGTAATTATGAATCGTCGGCCACCAATCGCCTGCGAATGGCCTCATGTAATAGGGGCTGATCAGAATGATGTACAAAATTGCCTCACCAACATTGAAGACGGCGTAGGATAGATGTCCATTGTCTTTCGACAACTCTCGAGACAAATGAAATCTACTTAAGCTGAGCCCAACTCCGTAGTTGCTTTAAGCACTGTCATGACACCCACGAATTTGCCAGAAAATAGCTAGCACCATAAACAGTTTGAAAAGATCATGAAAAAGTTAAACCAGCTGCAGGGGCGGAATCCCATGGACCTGTCCAATTACGCCGGCATTGAGATCCCTGAAGAGCTCAAAGCACCTGAATGCGAAAGGTATGCTGATACCTCCCGCCCAGAGACCTACTTGCAAGCCTACTTGATCTGAAGGATGATTCAATCGTACCAATCGAGCTTGACTGGCCCTGCCTTGCGATGGTACATTGTCAAGAAGATTAGTCCCCTTAAAACTTGGAGGGAATTAATTCATGTTTTTCACCAAGAGTATAATATTGACATCACCCCTGACATCGCCTTGCCCTATGAAGAGTCGATGATCGCGGAGCACGATGAGCCATTAGTCACTGAAATAGGAGAAGAGCATGTCAATGAAGCCTTGCATGATAAATGGGCAGCTGAGCAACATCCCGTTACTGGAAAATTTCCCACTAGGAAAGATAAGGAGCCTTTGTACTAGATCAAAGACACAGAGCCTGTTCAAGAGTGGGGCACGACTGGACAACTCCCCAAGCTTATTCCAAGAGCTAGGGTCCAAAGAATACCAACCCTTATCAACTTGGAAAGTGAATCAGACAGTGAAACTCTAATTGAACTGGCAAAACGAAAGGCCTTACTCAAAAGGTCTGGACCATAACCCAAGAAAAGAAAGCCTAAGCATATCAATTTAGCATCTGCTGACGAGCCACCGCACCAAAGCTTCGAGCATTCCCAAGAATACAGCTTTGAAGGCTACCATCCTCTAGAGTACAACCCTAAAGACTTCTCGGCCCTAGAATACAATCCTAAAGACTTCCAACGTTATTTCGACAATGAAACTAACGATTCATCATATAATTGTTTCCTACTCTCATCCGGGGATGAAGGCCCGTCAGGAAAGGAAGCATACGTCTTTATCCGCTACGATCCTAACGAAATACTAAGCTCGTCCTTTAACCATGAGGATAGCTTCAATACTTCATCCCCATTCGGAAATTTTAACCCAAAAGAAAGCAATGGGGTAATTTCGATAAAGTCCAACTTTCCTTAAACAGAAAAATTCACCACTACAACAAATATTTAGTGGGAAAACCAATGGCCTAATCAAGACATACCAGGCTTGTCTTGCCCTGGTAGGATCATGACCCCCATAGAAATGTGGATACCCAATCTCTGCAAATATAACGGCACGACTTGCCTCGTGGCACACTTGTAGTATCTCCACGTTGAAATGAGTCGGTACTATGGCCCGATGTTATTTACAACTCAAGCGTTCCAAGAAACTCTCACGGGATCCGCATTGCAATGGTTCATCACAGCAAATATTCATCTCCTAAAAGATTGGAATGAGCTGAGTTCCACATTCTTGCATCAGTACCAAAACCATATTGGAACTAAGCTGCCTTGCGAGAGTTTGGCTCACTTCAGAAGAAGACCAATGGAGGATTTCCGAGCATACGCAGGGAGGTGGAGGGCTTTCATGATGCAAACCCACCCTCAACTGGTTGAAGAGGAGTTAATGAAGTAGTTCATAGAAGCTTTATCCTGCAAGCATCACTGTTGGCTGCATGGGTTACACTTTTGTAGCTTCAACGAGGTAGTCATCGCATGTGAATACTTCGAGTCTACTGAAGGCGAGGAATTCAAAGACGCTTAGCTTTAGGACCAGCACTATCAAAGTGCTCCTTTACATAGGAGTTTTCATGAGTTTTACTTGTTCTTATAATTTCATGTTTCTTATCTTGTCTAATGTGCTACTGTTGTACTTTTCATTCCAAGTACTCTAATGTACAGTTCTAATATTTTGTTTTTAGAGCATGATGCGGTACTCCAAACCAGCCCGGTGATGCTATCCAACCATGAAAAAAAAATATCATCAAAGGAGAATACTGAGGGCTGGGCTTCCTCATGCTTTATTTCCCCCAAAGATATATACTTTTGAAAACAAAAAAATGTTTCACTAGCAAAAGCTTTCGTCAAAACAAGATATTAAATTTAATCATGTTTGTATTTCCGACTCACTCACTTCATGTCTCAGAAGATTATTCCCATCCCTTTTGATTTAGCGTGATAGGGGGCATTTGAAACAAGTGCATCATGTGAGCTCGCCAAATTCGAAGACACCTTGCCAAGAAAACATGGGCAAACAGAAAGAAGCATCCCATTTCAAAAGAGTGAGTCTTATTCTCTGAATATAATTTTGGAAATGATGTCATCTCTCTTCTATTTATAGGAAACGAAAGATAAGACGTAATAGGTATAGGTATACGGTTGAAAATCAAGCCGTCCCTAGGAGCTCTGTGCACTCCACCTCGCTCCTGCCGGAGCAATATCTTTTCCCCACAACGTGCCCAAGCAACTAGATGCTGTGGTTTCACTAATGGGATTTCTAGCTTTGACAAGCCAAGAAGCACAAAAAATGAATTTCTTCTCTTGAATTGGCTACTGTCAACAGGGAGAAAATCTAGACAGTTGAGGCAATCTCTAGCCCCTTATTTCAAATGATGACTAAGGGCCTAGAAACCTCACTTCATGCTCCATACACATGCTCTCCCAAGAAGTGATTGCCATAAGAGAATTGGAAGTTTTGATTGTCCAGTGCACATTTAATAGAAGCTTGAAGTACATGACTTTGCTCAATATTGCTAATGGTCATATGGTCAAAAACAAAATTCCACCAAAGGAAGGCGTTGCAAATCATCAATCGTGTACACAGGGCCACATATGAGGAGGGCCAATCAAAAGAGACATTAAACTGTGTCAAAGACAAAGAGGCTGTCATCAATATACAGAGATCCCTAGGAGTCAGCAAACAAACTCTGGGGAAGGGTAATTTGGTATCGTTTCCAATACTCCCATTATCTGAACTCACTTTTGACGTATTTTCCCTATTGACAGGAAACATTGGATATCAAAAACCAAACTTGATGGTCAATATTGGCCAAGTGAGGTTCATGAGAATGACCCATATCGAATTCACCTGACTTCGTGTAAAGAAGAACATGACATCCATAAGCCAATTAAGGGGGATAATCGACCTGACAAAGTGGGAAACACGAGACTTCATGTCCTTCTCGTACTCCAGGTCCACTTAATCATTTGCAAACCAGTGAATGTAATGTTGTATCGCTTCCAGTTGTTTGACTTCTAAAAAATTTCATGACTAACACACTCTCTCTTGTCTTTTACATGATCACCTAACCGTCAAAGATGCGGAAAACAAATCAATGAAAGGCATGTCAAACTTTGATAAGCTTTTCCAAACAAAATAACGTCTCAAAGCAAATGACAGAGATCCTTCAGGCCTTAAGTCACTTGTAATCTTGGCTCTATTAGTCGAGCCATTTCCATAGCTTCTCTTCTATAAGAGGCAAGAGCAGAAATTCCTGATTAGATCCCCAATCCCTGGCTGATCGTTCGTGTGTCATGTCCCTAACCAATAGGAGTAATCTATCGGCACCCATTTGTAAATTACCTTTTGTAAATAACTCTTTTGATGTTCAAATTTCAATACATTTATGAATACCATTCCACCAAGTAAACCCCCCTAAAAGCTGTTACTAAGTTTTTCTTGAGTAAAAGCCATTAATTTATTTTAGGAGTACAAACTCTATCACATCATACACCATATGCCTTTTTCAGGTGAATTTTGCATGATAATTTTGTCTATTTAAATTTTTGATTCTATCAAGGATTATTAGAATAGACAACTAAGTGAAGAATACAAGATCAATTAAGCATGCTGGATGAGGCACGTCAGAATGATGACAGGCAAGCCATATCCCACACATAGTCTCCCATCTACACATTTGTGAGATGAGTGTAGAAAATTCCATAACTACAAGGTAAAGAGTTCTCTCACGAATGGTACAATGACCAAAACAGTGGGAGGCACTCCATTGCTCACTTTGAGCCCTATACACCGGCCAAATTCCTGTCTTACCCCCGTCAAAGAACCACCCTACACTGGGGCAAGTTGAAGGCAAGTCAGCATCATGAGATGAGAAAAGGGATAGAAATTATCTTTGAGTGTCTTTATTGCATATGAACACTCGCGTTAATTTAAGTGCCATAGAGTCATAAAGAGCAATTCTTTCTTTACGCACTTATATCCATTGTACAACCCAATTGAGTCTGTAAATTCACCCTCACATGGAGGCAAAGCAGATTCTGCTGCCATTCGAGCAGCATAATCGGAAATACCAGAAGACTCAATAAGTCTAACGAAGGCATTTGCTTGAACTTGTCAAGATCAGTTCCTCAAGCAACAAGGACAAAGAACTGGGGCATAAAAAAACAGTGTACCTGATAAAAGTAAGGTCAATGCCCATAAATGAAAAATTGAGATGAGAAATAGGGGCATTAAAAAAAGCAGTGTGCCTGGTAAAAGCAAGGTCGATGCCCTAAACAAAAATACAGCCATTTGTATTCCCAAGAGAAATTGATGTTCAATTGATACAACCTCCATTTGACCGTGAATAAAGACCGGTGACAAATGCCAAGGCAACCACCAACTATCACCCTTTTACACATGAGTCAAGCCTACATTGCGTCCCATTGTAAAAGTCTCTTCAGACTAGGGGCACTTCAATTAACGTAGGATTTCATATGTCTATAAGCATCGCTCGAAGAGGTACGAGCAAGATTATTATATCTCTTTTCGCAAGATTCTTGACTTGCAAACCCGGAGACGATCGTGCGGCACTCCATTCATAAGCCTTGACCTTGGTGGTCCCCTTTGATGAGCCGCTGACCAAGACTTCATCACAGTTTCAACAAAGACCTCTCACATTGGTAAAGTCGTACCGTTTGCGAGAATACTCAGACCCCTGCTGACATGATTGACAATGAGATAGTGTGGTCCTTATAAATTCTGTATTAATGGTCAGGATAACATTTTCCATGAGAGTGAGCGAAAAGTCCTTTCAAACTGAAAGTCCCTCATCTAGCATGCTCAAGACATCTACATTCTAAATGAAGGTTGTCTTTCTAAATCTTCCCCAGTGGAAATCATATGATGCAAAATTGACAAAATTATCATGTATGAATCTCATTTGAACTCATGAATTTATAGCATATACAATCATGTGTGTATATTGTGCAAATAGCAGACATACTCTCAGAGATCAAAGATATTGCCAGGTAAGCATATCCTTATCCATATTTGTCTTAAAGTACCTACCACTGTCCAGGTACTCTCTTCTTGACACTTGATCTATTCGAGTCGTCCATTGAGTTTGGATGCTTGCAATTGTCTTAGCATCCTATTATCTTTGAGTACTGGCCACCGTTCGGATACTCCTTTTTCCGGACACTCAACCTATTCGAGTTGTCCCAAGAGTATTGATACTTCTGACTGACCAAGTATCTCTTGGAATACCTACTGCTGTCTAGGTATCCCCATATCGTCAAGTACTCACCGTTGTCCAGGTATTTCCTTTTCATGACACTCAACCTGCCCGAGTTGTCCCCAAATAATATAGCAGCTGTTCAAGCATTCAATTGCTTTGCTTGGCACCGCCGTCCAGGTAAGCTTTCTAGCACTTGGACCAGCCTGAGTGGTCCCAGATCGTATCATTAAATACACCTGTGGCTATCCAGGTGTTCCACCCCTTTTAAGTGCCTATGGCAATCCAAGTAAGCCTCATACCAGATTCAAGTTTATAATACTTCACGAATATATGAGGCACGCCCTCGATATTCCCATTACTAGGAGGTGAGAGACCTTCATGAAAATGCGAGGCATGTCCTCAATATTCCCCTTTACCAGGAGGTGAGAGACCTTCATGAATATCCAAGGTACGTCTTCGATATTCCCTTTTACCAGGAGGTGAGAGATCTTCACGGATATGCGGGGCACGTCCTCGATATTCCCCTTTACCAGAAGGTGAGAGATCTTCACGAATATCCGAGGCACGTCCTCAATATTCCCAATTACCAGAAGGTGAGAGACCTTCATGAATATGCGGGGCACGCCCTCGATATTCCCAATTATCAGGAGGTGAGAGACCTTCATGAATATACGAGGCACGTCCTCAATATTCCCCTTTACTAGAAGGTGAGAGACCTTCACGAATATCCAAGGTACGTCCTCGATATTCCCAATTACCAGGAGGTGAGAGACCTTCATGAATATACGAGGCACGTCCTCAATATTCCCAATTACCAGGAGGTGAGAGACCTTCATGAATATCCCAGGTACGCCCTTGATACTCTCAATTACCAGGAGGTGAGAGACCTTCACGAATATCCCAAGTACGTCCTCGATATTCCCCTTTACTAAGAGGTGAGAGACCATCATGAATATGCGAGCCACGCCCTTAATATTCCCATTACCGAGAGGTGAGAGACCTTCACGAATATCTTAGGTACGCCCTCGATATTCCCAATTACCAGAAGGTGAGAGACCTTCACGAATATCTCAGGTACACCCTCGATATTCCCAATTACCAGGAGGTGAGAGACCTTCACGAATGTCTTAGGTACGCCATCGATATTGCCAATTACCAGGAGGTGAGAGACCTTCACGAATATCTTAGGTATGTCCTCGATATTCTCATTTACCAGGAGGTGAGAGATTTTCATGAATATGCGAGGCACATTCTCAATATTCCCAATTACCAGGAGGTAAGAGACCTTCATGAATATTCAAGGTACGTCCTCGATATTCCAACTACTAGGAGGTGAGAGACCTTCACAAATATCCCAGGTACACCCTCAATATTCCCAATTACTAGGAGGTGAGAGACCTTCATGAATATGTGAGGTACGTCCTCGATATTCCCCTTTACCAGGAGGTGAGAGACCTTCATGAATATCCAAGGTACGTCTTCGATATTCCCCTTTACCGGGAGGTGAGAGATTTTCACGGATATGCGGGGCACGTCTTCGATATTCCCAATTACCAGAAGGTGAGAGACCTTCATGAATATGCGCGGAACGTCCTCGATATTCCCAATTACCAGAAGGTGAGAGACCTTCACGAATATCCAAGGTACGTCCTCGATATTCTCAATTACCAGGAGGTGAGAGACCTTCATGAATATGCGAGGCATGTCCTCAATATTCCCAATTACCAGGAGGTGAGAGACCTTCATGAATATGTCAGGTACGCCCTCAATATTCCCAATTACTAGGAGGTGAGAGACCTTCACGAATATTCCAGGTACGTCCTCAATATTCCCCTTTACCAGGAGGTGAGAGACCTTCATGAATATGCGGGGCACATCCTCAATATTCCCAATTACCAAGAGGTGAGAGACCTTCATGAATATCCAAGGTATGTCCTCAATATTCCCCTTTACCAGGAGGTGAGAGACCTTCACGAATATCTCAGGTACACCCTCGATATTTCTCAATTGCCAGGAGGTGGGACACCTTCACAAATATCCAATGTATGTTCTCAATATTTTCAATTATCAAGTACCCATTCGATACTTGTGAATGTCCAAGTATCTCCCAAGAATTCATACTTGTGATCATCCAAGTACCCCCTTCAATGCCTATGGTAAGCCAAATACCCATTTTGACGCCTGCAAAGGCCTAAATATCCTTCAGGTCACTTGTAAATATCCAGGTACTCTTTGATATGCTTGTAAATATCAAGGTATCTTCCAGAATCGATGCCCTGAGAAAGGTCGGCGCATCCTCCCGAGAAAAGTCGGGTACCAGCAGTTATCTTTAACAGAGGTCAGACACCCCCATAAAACAGATGCCCTGAGAAAGGTCGGCGTATCTTCCGAGAAAGGTCGGGTACCAACTGGTGCCCTCGATACAAATCAGGCACCCACAAATGATATGCCCTGAGAAAGGTCAGTGCATCTCCCGTCAAGGCGACCGAAGAAAGGTTCGGGTCCTAGACAAATCATTAATTGTTTTAAAAGGCAATCGAAGAATGGTTCGGGTCTTGGAGAAGCAATTTCCCGTCACGACGATCGAAGAATGGTTCGAGTCCGAGAAAAACCACTAATTGCTCCAACAGGCGATTGAATAATGGTTCGGGTCCTGGACGAGCAATTTCCCGTCAAGGCAACCGAAGAAAGGTTCAGGTCCTAGACAAATCATTGATTGTTTTAATAGGCAATCGAAGAATGGTTCGAGCCCTGGAAAAACAACCTCTTCATATCACTAGGTAAGATGATGCATTGATACTTGCCAAACTCGGGGTTCACACCCTATCTCACTCACTCCCGGTTAGTAACTATAGGTATCTTCTTATCTGTCTTAGTATATATAATGTTATATTGCTCTTTTTGCATAGGACAATAGGTCCCAAGTAAAATATAATCTGTTACGCATGTATGGATAAAATTTAGGTATCGGTTTGTCTTTGAATGTAACTTATGCGAACTCACCTTCAAAGAGAGGCATTTGTTGACGCCTAAAATTTCCTTTTAATTAATTATGTTTTACTTTATTTTATTTTATTTTATTTTTATTTTATCTTATCTTTTTTGGAAAAAAAATAACGAACGAAAAAAACAGAAAAAAAAAGAAGAAAAAAAAAGCCCCTCCTCCGGGCCTCCTCGGCCCATTTCCGCCTCAGCCCGGCCCAGCCAGGTCTTCTTCTTCCTCGCGCCGTTGCAGCACACGCGCCGGAGGGCGCGACGCCAGAGTGGAGGGGAGGAGCAGCGATGCACGTGGAGTAGCTGGCACCGGACGGTGATGGGACGTGGAGCAAGGGGTAACTGGCGTTAGATGGGACGCTGGTTCGGCCGGCGAAAGCCGCGGCAACCAACGGTCGAGCTCCGTTGACTGGCCACCCCTCGGCCTATAAATAGGCCCTCCATCCCCGATGAAGAAGGGGGACGGCGAAGAGGAGATCACCGACGGTAAAGTTTCAATAGCTTCCCCTGAGAGACTTCAGGGGAGGCCCGAAAACGAGCCGCCGGAGATCTTGAATCTAGTCGGAGAAGCGAACACAGAGACACACGAAGGGAGAGAGAGGCAGAGGGGATCGAAGGCGCGACCCTTGGACACCCCACTGAGAGACTTCAGGGGGGCCGAGGGCTCACGGCTTCGGATCTAGGTCTCGCCGGAGGGAGGAGTAGAGAGAGAGAGAGACGTCGGAGAAGAAGAGATTCGCGGGGGTCTTGCTGTCATCACCGCCCTCGTCGCGTCGTCGTCAGAAGCAGGTATTGCGCCGTCACCGTTGCCGTCGCCACCTCCCTCAGTCTAGTGATCGCCGCCGTCATCGCCACTGCGCCTCCTCGGCGCCTCAATTCGAAAACCCTAGGGTTCCCGATTTTCCGGGTCATGATCCGGGTCGGGAAACAGGTAGGGATTCCGTAAATCCCGGGGGCGGCGAAGGTCAGGTCGCGAGCCGGGTCAGCGGCTGAAGATCGGGTCGGGATGGGTCTAAAAAGAGTAGGGTTTCCAAGGTCGGACTTGCGCGCGTGGGCTAGGTAGAGGTTGGGCTGGAAATAATTTTTATAAAGTGGGCCAAAATCGGTTTGGGCCTTGTTTTAAAAAAAAAAAAAAAATCCCGAGCAGGGCCCGCGTTGCGGGCCCATCCAGTCTCACAGTCACGATTCGGGTCGGTCCCAACCCGGGAACCCAACCCGGTTCGTTTTTTATATTATTATAATATAATATAATATTTTTAAAATAAAAAATAATTTATTTTCCAGAAAAATCAAATATATCAAATATATCATATTTTCCCAATAAAGGCCAAAAAATCAGAAAAATCCAAAAAATGATTTATATTTTTAGAAAAATATCAAAAATCCAAAAAAATGCTTTTTATGTCAAAAAAATGAGAAAAAGACCCAAAAAATGTTTTCCTCCGCAAATGAATGGAAAATCCCTTAAAAATCCAAAAAGCCTTAGGGTTTAAACAAGATTAGGTACCGAAAGGGCATTAGTGATTAACTAGTGTAATCAAGTCCCCAATCCTAATTTCTCTGGTTACGTAAGAGCAAGTATTTCTCCAAATATTTCGCTTGGGTTTCTAATCGACCCACCCCAAACCGATTAGTGGCGACTCCGTTTTAAAATTGACTTACAGGTTAAAAACTTGAACCATTAAGTCTCGAGTTGGTGGACTTGAGAGAGTCCGGACATAATTAATTTCAGCCGAGCCATTAGCCTCCTCAGGCGCTCGTATCCAATTGCGGGCGCTGAAAAATAGAGGTCGCGACAAAGAATCATGTCAAACTTATTTGCAGTATTAGAAGTCGCATCATACTACCAAGAAAATAGCATCTGGTCATTATATAAAATAATATTGATAACCCATGAATTTCAATCTCAACGTGTAATGTCATTTTTGTACTTTTGACTCACATAATATGGTACTTAAAACTATTTTTCCAATGTTCAATGTACTCCTTTGATTTGATCGGACATAAGAGAGGGCAGCCACCCCATGTGTCTCTTTTCTCGATTTTTGTGTAAAAGGGTTAAATGTCAATGACATATTAGCTTTTGAAGAAATCCCTAATTTCGGAAAGAAATCCAGTATTTAATCTTCCTCTTTGGGCAATATTTATGTATTTCCTCAATGCTAATTAGTCTTAAACACTTTCCCATTTTGTCTAAACCTATCCAGCAACCCTCCACTTTCTCATGTAGACATTATTTATTTTGTGAAAAATGAATAATTTTGAAATTATATTCCTAAAGTTGATAATTTATATTGCTTAAAAAATGTATGAATGAAAAAAAAAATTATGATCCACAAAAATGCTGAGACCTAATTTGTTGTTGATAAAGAAAATATTTGCATTAGCTAATTATTTCAAGAGTTATAAATGATAATTTTTAAAAAAATGTTTTTCAAATTATTCATTTCTTGTGAAATAGATGGAGCCTTAGACGAAACTCTCACTTCTTTATGATCAAAACTTCTTGCAAAATAGATATTCCTTTTTCCAATCATTGATTGGACAATGCAACTAAGATAGTATCTTTTTGTCTTTGTCCATCAATTAGTATTTAAAATGAACTTGATTAATATGTATTTGAAATATACAAAAAAAATTAAAAATATATGAATCATAGAAAATCTATCCATCTCATTCTCATCTCATTGGCACTTTCTTGGGCATTATACATTGATTCTATAAGGAATTTTGATTATATTCCAAAATGATGGTGATATATTTTTTTGGACTAACTACTTCACATATTGATTTTCCCTCGTGAACTGCAGCCATCTATGTAGTACGTAACGAAATCAATTGCTAATGGAGTGATCTAATAGTTTTGTTGCTCTTTTACTTAGTTGGAAAGCGTAGGGCTTTTTCATCTCTCTCCATAAACTACATTTTTGTTACTTATCTCCCTCAACTTCATTGTTTCTTGACTTAAGTCGTAATTCATTTACTTTTTAAAAGTATCTTCACTTTAATATATATGAAAAAGTACATAAAACATTGGCAGCAGTATCATGTTTATTAAATTAATTTGTTTAAATTGCTCCAAATTCTTAATAGTAAGTTCTCATCATAACTCTTTAATCAAAATAATATGTCAATATTAAGTTGTCTGTATGTTGAAATGTGTCTGAATATTGAACTGGACTTCTGACAAAACCACCACTAGGCACCGTGCTAAGAGACCACTACCACTACGTTCCACTTTCCTTTTCGTCGGTCCTGGTTTGTGCGCCGCACCCCCCCCCCCCCCTCTATCTCTCTTTGTCATATTTTAGATGTGGTGGCATCTTTCTATGTGAAATTATGTACATATCTAATCACATGCAATGGTATGAACTACCCAAACTACTCGCAAGCTATTGTATCTCCCCTCGCACATCTTGATTCTTTTCGAGTTTAAATACATCAAAATATTGAATCAAGCTGAGCTTGTGCTGTGAATTCACTACTTGAATTGCTTTCTAGACCTATCAAATAGTCGATTTTCAATTGCAATGTATTTTTAGACTATAAGTCCGAGTTTAGTTCAAATTTCATGTGAATTTTATTGACAAGTCCGATCAGATTCGACATTGTTGAAAAGTTATTTAAGTTGACCTTGAGTTTAAAAATTCCTACTCTCAATGGAGCTTAATAGTAGAGTCAAGTTTTGAATATTTAAATCGATTAAAATTGAGTCAAGTTATAAGTAATGAGTTGTATTGACCGAACTTTATTTCAATTGTGTCCATATATAATAGTGCAGACCCATATAAGAACTTGCGCTTTTCTTGCGAGACCCGACGGGAGTCTATTGTTCTTTAGCATAAAATCAAAAATGGACAAAATATTACACAGTCCCTCCTCACCACGTCAGTGTAGTCTTAGACCACTTAGTGATTGACAAATGGCGCCACGTCAGCATACAGGTCCCATCGACTAAATTCAAAATCCAAGATGGGCCCAGGTCCTAGATGGTTCCCGATCCTGACCGTCGGTTCCAAGTGAACCATGGGAAATCAACGTGGACCCTATGGCTTTGTCTTGGCCCCCGTCTTTTCCCTTGTTAAAATGCCCCAACTCACACACAGAATTCACTCTCTCTCTCTCTCTCTCTCTCTCTCTCGCTCCCTCCCTCCCTCCCTCCCTCCCTCATGGAGCTCAACCTTGGCTTCTCTCTTGACCTCAAAACTCCTCCTCCGCCTCCTTTAAACGTGAAAGGCTTCTTCTACAATCTCCTCCACAGCCGTAGCCCCGACATTCTCGATGATGACCACGCCTTCACCATCGAAGGGTCCTCATCGAATCCTTTATCTCGGGTGGTCTCGACCCTACAGCTCGAACCTTCATTTCCTCACCCATGCCCTGATCCTAACCCAGCCGCAACGCTCCCCAGAGAGTTCGACCTCTGTGCACCTTCGCTGCTACCGACCCCTCCTCCTCCATCCATGGAAACCTCACCAGAGAGCAGCAACGGCATAGCGACGCATGGCCAGCTCGAGTTCAAGAGCCTCTTTCTTTATGGTCCAGTGGATGAACGTCCTTATCACGATCCGGTTACAGAGGACCGCCAGGTCGTGCCTTTGCTCGACTTAAATGACCTCGGATCACTGAACGAGAGGCTCGGTGAGGAGGCCGGTGTGAGCTCGGACCACCAATGGGGTCGTGAGCGGTACGATGGTCGTCATGATCGGAGGAAGAGAGAGGTGGCGACTGGTTTGCCGCAGCAGCAGTCGAAGCAGAAGACGGAGAAAAATAAAAAAGAGAATGACAAGGACGAGGCTGACGAGGAGCCAGTGGACTCCTACCGAAGACAGGTTAAGAATTAAAAAAACGCCCTTTTTCTGATTGCTTCTTCTTCTTCATCTTCTCCACACCACCCCCCCCGCGGCGATTTTGAATGTTTTTCTTTTGACTTCTGTGTTTTCAGTTTATTTTCCACATTAGCGTTTCTGGGCATTTTTTCCCTCAAATTTTTGTGGTGACATGTGATGAAGAAAATTAGTCATTGTCTGTATTGTTTTTTTTTTTTTTTTTTTTTGTGCAGCCGCTTAATGATGTTGGTTGAGACTCATGGAATGAAAAGGTGGTCTCAGATTGCTCAAATGATGAAGGGGAGAGTCGGAAAACAGTGCAGGGAGAGATGGCATAACCATTTGAGGCCTGATATCAAGGTTTTTTTCCCTTTTTTCCTTTAAATTTATCTTGCCCATAATTTGCTCCATCTTTAGACTCCTTCCTCCATTGTACCTTCCATTATATGAATTTACATTGACCGCCATACTCATTTAGTCAAATATTCAGAAAAAGAATCACGGTTAGGTTTGATAAATGATTCGCATACATAGGAAGTATATCTAATGATAGATATGCGATATACATATAGATTAAGGAATGTGAGCATTTAACACTCATCGGGATTTGCAAATTTATCATAAATTCATGCCATAAGCGCTCATCTATACACACCATATATGCGTTTCTTTTATTAGTTGTCCACAAAAAAAAAAGACCTTATTTCCTTATATTTACTGACACGTGTAGTCTAGTGCGTGGAACTCGTGACTCTATCTCTTTTTTTTGTTCTTATTAAGTTTTTGGTTGACTTACTTCTTAAAGTTTACCGATACGCTACTTTTCCTACGTCGTTTAGTCCAACTCATAGGCATGCATGGCCATGAGTGCCCATGCGGACCAGATTCTTCGGAAACCATGCCTTATAATCAGGCCATAAAAATTTCTAAAGATGCTTTGATTCTTATTTAACGGAAATTTTTATTTATTTATTTAAGTTTTAGTGATGACCAAATTGTTTGAAGCTTTCACGCACTTCCATGCCCTAGTTCAGCAGCCACTTAAGAACAAAACAAAAGGTTAAATCCTTTTTATGAACTCCAATTTCTTCCATTTAACACACAGCATATACCTAATAAAACACCCCAAGAAAATTTTAGGAATACACCACTATTAAGCCTTAAACGAATAAGATCCACAATTATATTAGAAAGGTGTAAATACATTCATCATGAATTTCCCTTGTTTTTTCCCTCCAAGAAATATCACCATATTGTATATCAAGAAAATATTTTACACTTGCACATTAATACAAATATTTTGTATTATATTTGATCAATTAAAACTGGAAAACCAAATTACAATCGCTTGTATTAATGAAGTGTAATTTAAGATGCATTACCAAAATTAAATACTTCGCCAAAAGCCCAAACTCACAAAACCCTAGAGTAAGTTTTTCTATCTCTTCTCCTCCGCTTTTTCTTCTTCTTCTTCATTTGGCTCTCATCATTTTCTTAGCAGAAGGACTCGTGGAGCATCGAAGAAGACAAGATCCTGATTCAGGCACACAAGCAGATTGGGAACAAATGGGCAGAGATAGCCAAGAGATTGCCTGGAAGAACTGAGAACAGCATAAAAAATCACTGGAATGCCACCAAGCGCAGGCAATTCACTAAGCGTAAGTTGCTACCCGATAGCAACAACTCCAACCTCTTGCAAAACTACATCAGGAGTGTCACCACTCCATCTCCTCCGAAATGGTCGCCACCAGCTCGTGGTCCTGACCACTGCCACCACAACACCAAGAAGCAGTCATTGTCTTTGTCGAAGGCAGCCATTTCCCGTGGCTTGGACATGCAGCCCGAAGCGGCTAACTGCCCCCAGCAGGTGCCGGATCACCACCGCGAGCCGCTGCCTCCGCTTGCTCAGAGGCCAGCCAGCAATTACTTCCGTTATCCGATGGTTGATGGGAATGGGAATCTTGGGCTTTATCAAGTGAAGGACCATCATTATCATCAGGTGCTGAGTGAAGGTGGTGGTAATCGGGGTGGAGGGAGATGTGATAATGATCGTGAGTTGGACTTGGAGATGAGATTGGGGATGGATGGCGATCGCTGCCGCCACCATCGTCATCAGCACCATAGTGACCATCACCGTCGGGAGATTAAGGAGCTGGACTTGCTCGAGATGATGGGTCGTCAAAGTGGCTAATTCCGAAATCATAAATACCCTAGTAGGTAATAAAAGACCCTTATACTGTTGCTGCTTCTCAAAATGTTGTCTTTGGCTTATTTGTTCTCCCAGTTTGCTGTCTGAGACCTCATGTTGTTGTTCTGATAATCGTATGTGAGATAGACTTCTTTTGTTTTATTCCCATATAACCATTGTGTAAGGGTGTCTATGACTATGTCAATGTTTATGTGATAGACCTGAAAGAGGTCTAATGTTATTACATATGCATGTGTTTAGCTTAGTTATTCTGTGTTTACCTCGATCTTCGGGGACAGATCGAAGCTTCTATCACTATCTCTCGACAATCAACTAATTTGCTAGGTGAAAACAAGAAAAAAAGAGAGGCAAGGATATTGAGATTTCTATAAGCAAAACATATGCATGTAATTGCTGCAAGGAGACTATTCGCAATGTCACCAAAAGACTTTCACAAAGTAGGTGCAAGAGTTCTTATTATTACGTCTCTTTTCGGGTAAAGCTCAAACCCTATCTGCTTTGGTCATTCGAAAAACTAGTGACTGATCATAGGATTTTGAAAGTAGGCCAATCCTCTAGAAAGAAACTTTTGTTTGACCCTTTTAATCTCGTGAATGCACCAGAGTAAAATATGTAATTTTAGCAAAGATAGTATGATATAACTATAGTCTAAACTTTCAAATCTTTAGCTGTGGATGGTGGACTCAAATATACACCTTTGAAGATCGAAATGCATTTCCAACTGGGAAAAATTGTCGATGATGAGACAATTTGCATGGAAAACATGATTACGTTCTCTCCTTTTAGGGCTTTTGAGGGTCTCATCAGAGCTAATCCTTGATTGGATCACAAGGCCCATTGAACCCATTATTTGAACGGGCTTTGCTTGACTCTTCTTTTATACGATTAAACCTAACTAGTCTAATCAAACTTGCCATAGATGAAGAATTGTGAAACCCAAGAGGTATCTTTGGAATTGGTCACATTGCTTGTTACCCGACTTTCATAATTGCATTTCTTAAATCCCATCTCTTAACTGTGAGTTTACAAATTGCTTTCAATCTCCAACCCACTTTTTCTCAGTAGTTGTATGTAAGAATTGATCCCGAGAGTAGAAAAAAAACTGTAGCAATATCATATTCACACTTCTTTATAATAAAAACTCTGGCACACATTATGTGCATTGTGTACTGTTTGTAAAATCAAGCGAGCCACCTTCAGCTATAATGAATTCGGTGCACGTAATGATAACCCTCATTTGGTAGATTGAAATGCATTTCCAACTAGGAAAAATTGTCAATGATAAGAGAATTTGCATGGAAAACATGGTTACGTTCTCCCCTTTTAGGGCTTCTGAGGGTCTCATTAGAGCTAAATCCTTGATCGGATCACAGGGCCCATTGAACCCCCATCTCTTAACTGTGAGTTTACAAATTACTCTCAATCTCCAACCCACTTTTTATTTGTATGTAAGAACTGACCCGAGAGCCAAAAAAAAAAACTGTAGCGATATTATATTCACACTTCTTCATGAGAAAAATTCGAGCACACATTACGTGCATTGTGTACTATTTGTAAAATCAAGCGAGCCACCTTTGGTAATAATGAATTCAGTGCACCTAATGATAACCTCTCATTTGGTAGATCAATTGATACAATCGCCCAAAAGGTAAAGCAAAGGCCTGAGAAGTTGTCTTCCCTCTTGAAGGAAATAGGGACTTGTATCGATCTCGGTCATGGGAATAATATAGGTATAAGCCTTTGGGACCATTATTACTCGGCTCTAACAACATTAGCAACGGCAGACCATGCAGAATTGAATCACAAACTGTCATCAGACACTCCACGTCTACCACTTTTTCCTTGGAGTCCTTTGTCATTCACTGACGGGGTTGAAGAATCACTGCCAGAAGGTATGGATCCAGGTAAAGAAGGCACTCCTAGCAAGTGTGCACAAAAGGGAGGTTAAACCGGAGAAAATATTCGGTAGTTTCTCAATTGACGCACGGTTTTTTACTCATACTCAATGATAAATCAAGACAAGTCAATTGAGGTGGAACCAAAAAATAAAAATCTGATTTTTCTCTCCTTCCTCCATTACCCACCTTCCTCCGCTTTGTCGTCCATGGCCACTACGGCTTCCCCCTCCATATCACAACACCACCTATCTCCACCCCTTCCGGCATTGCTTGCAATCGGCCCAAGCTACCCCTCCGTCATCACTCGTGGTCGGCTCATTACCCCTCCGGCATTGATTCTATAAGGAATTTTGATTATACATTGATTCTCAGATATGGCCGCAAGCTTTGCTCGTCCATCCACCAACTGAAACGACAACAGCACTGCAACAAGCGGTGACTTGAGTTTGCCCATCCATTAAAAGACAACGAGCGAGCAACAAAGATTAGATTTGATTGTTGTGATTGTAACTGCAAGCAACGAAGGCGAGCTACAAAGTCCAGATCTAGTCTCCACGGTAACAATTACAAGCGACAAAGTCCAAATCTGGTTACCGTCACTCCATACCTAAGGACTGCAGTGCAGCCCAACCCGACACTGCTGCGTCCAAGCTGAACACCCTCCATTGTCCTTGCTCACCCATGGCCAGAATTGACAACGATTCGTTCGACATTGGTGGCCATGGATAGCTGGATCTGAAGAGCCTGCCAAAAAGAAGCTTAAATGTGACACCACTTGTTGGATGTATGCCCTAAAACTACTATGTAATAGTTACATATTAGGGATTTCAATTGTACTTCTATTATTATTATTTAATTAATGGTAATGACATATTCATTCATTTGTCTAATTATTTTATATTTATAAAAGATTTCATAAGATCAATTGCAACTAGACCTATTCTTGAGACGTCAAGAATATATGTGACGGGTTCATAGTTAGACTGAATCTTTAAATCGTTATGGGTCGATGGATTATTGAGTGGATATTAATAATCCTGTTGAGACCGGTGTGTTCTTAACTTCGCCATTAAGTATTGGATATTTAAGGGAATGATGAGTCACATGCCATTGGGTATTATGATGCTTGAGTTAGAACACAGGTGTTTATATTAGACAAGTTCACTAACGTGATGCATATGGAACGATTAGCAACATGGAAGCTTTTAGCGTGGTCAATGTCTAATTATTCATGCTTTGGTCTTGTGTAAATAATCCTTAGACCTGAGGCACAGTGTTAACTTGTGTGTTGAACAACTATGGTTCACTGGTGCCCATAATGCCGGGTCGTTGATCCATCTTTATACTTGATGGTTATAGTTCGTTCATATACGAAGTTGCAAGTGTGCGCAATTTGGAATATGTCTCCTTGTTACATGCAAAGTGTAATAATAATGTTCTATGCGATCTAATTATGACATTGCATTGAAATCATTGGCCGGGGTTGTAATCGAGAATAAATTGTTTATGTCTCGAATAAAATGCATGTCAATTAGATTTGTGCATATGATCAAATTGGTGACTTGACAAATATTCCATGGTCTTTGTTTGATCGGGACATAATAAAACAGGGGGATTGAATTGTTGGAGAAATCTTCTTGAAATATTTTGAAGCTAACAAAACGTTTCCATCAGTCTAGTCTGAAGGTTTGCAGACTCTGCTATTTAAAGTCTAAAGACCTCTGGATAGCCAGACTCAAGACTCAAAGTCTATCCTCATTGATAGTTTCTAATCTGTTGAAGAAAGGCTATCCATAACTGGATGTTTCACTAAGGATATGACCTTATCGACTGGAGAAGATCTCTTGGCTGGATATGACATAACGGAATCCTTTATTTGATCTTGATTGATTCGGAGATTAAGGATCCGATGATTGGCAAAATACTCTTGGAAGGTTCTCCTTATGGAAATCGAGATCCTGATTGTATGGGCGAACAAGATTGATGGACTATCGACATGTTCCTTTAATAGCTCGAATGATCTTCCTAATTGATTCTGTCAAACGGGAAGATTGGAAGAATTCCTTTGGTAAGTGCCAACGGGTATGATGGCATAAATGAGTATATAAGGAAGACGTTCTAGTTGTTCGAGGAGTGCACGATAGAAGAATTCCAAAGTCTGAAGCTCCTTGTTGTTTTTAGTCAATTCATTTGAGCGAAAACTTGTACACAAAAGAGTGTTTATATTCGTGAGAAACCTTGAGGAAGTGTGGTAGTATATCTACACCGTGGAATCAAGGAAGAACTATGCTGTAACATCTCTTTTGTTCATAGTGAAATCCAGCCGGTGGGCTATCAGTGCGGAAGAGTGAACGTAGGCTTGAGATAAGCCGAACTACTATAAACCTTGTGTTTAATTTTCTCTTCCCTACTCTTTACTTTACTTTGATCGTAATTCATTTTGTTAATCAAAAGAGAACTTCCTTTCTATCGTCTGCCTAATAACACTGTGGTATCTCGAGAAATTGTTTTTACACCTATTCACTCGCCTCTAGATGCTTATACTAGCTATCTCAATTGGTATCAGAAATCTGAGGTGATACAAAATGTGATGAAAGTGATGATGATTATGCCAATATATGTCTAATGGCACAATCAGATTCAGATTTAAACTCCGAGACATAATCAGATTCAGACAATGAATTTGAGGTGAGTAACTTTAAAATCCCTATTAAAGTTTCTAAATACATTGATGAGTTGTGTTTTAGTCTTAAAAATTCTCTTAAAAAGATTTCCGAACTCAAAAGAGAAAATTCTGCTCTAAAACAACATGAAAATATTTTGAAAGAAAATGTGAAATGTTTAGACATAAATGTTTCTTCTCTTACAGAAAGTGAAGATAATCTTTTGAAAGAAAATGCTCTATTAAAAAATGATATCTCAAATATTTCTAAATTTTTTTCTATAGGATTTGAAAAACTAGAAAAAATTCTTTATGTTCAAAGATCTTATTTCAACAAATCTGGTTTGGGAATGACTGCTGAAATCATTCCTTTAATTGATTTTCCAAAGGTGAAAGAAAGAATTAAGCAAAGACCGACAAGAGATACTTACAAAAATCATTTTTAAAAGGTCTTTGTAAAACCAAAGAGGTCGCAATGCTCTCGATGTTCAAAGTGCAATAGTGCAAATCATTTTGAAAAAGAGTGTCCTATGGTTTGGAAACCTGTTAAGAAAGTATGGGCAAAAACCTTATATCATACTAACTTCAATGGACCCAAGAAAATATGAGTACCAAAGAAAGTTTGAGTCTCTTTTTAAATGCAGGTCACTATCAAGAAAAATGTAAAATGGTATATGGATAGTGGATGCTCAAGACATATGACAGGAGATTTAAATTGCTTCATAAAGCTTGTTCAAGTGAATGGTGGAAAAGTCTCATTTGGAGGAAATAGCAAAGGAAGAATAGTGGGATTTTGAACTGTAAAGATTGGAAACCTCTCAATAAGTAATGTTTCTTTAGTTGAAGGACTCAACTACAATCTGCTCAGTGTCAGCCAGCTGTGTGATACCGATTTCAAAATCTACTTTCAAGAGGGAATATGTACAGGAACCAGTAAAGACTCTACTCAGTCATTCATGGGTCGAAGACATGGAAATATCTACCTCTTGAATGTGAAACCAGATGAATCGCAATGTCTAATCTCAATCCAAGAAAAAGCAAGCTTATGGCACAGAAAGCTTGGGCACATTAATATGAAACAGATAGCCAAAATCTAAGCAAAAAAGCTTGTTTGTAGTCTACCCAATTTATCATACCAAAAGTCTAATCTATGTACATTATGCATATTGGGAAAACAAGTAAGAAATTCCTTTAAATCAATAAATCAAGTTTCTACTAACCGTGTACTGCAGCTTCTGCATTTGGATCTTTTTGGACCAACTAGAACACAGAGCATTGGAGGTAAGAAATATTGCTTGGTAATTGTGGATGACTACTCACGATTTACTTGGGTATATTTCCTGGCAAGTAAGTCTGAAACCTTCTCTTATTTTGAAAAATTTGCTAAAAAGGTTCAAAATGAAAAATGGTATGTTATCTCAAGTATAAGAACAGACCATTGAGGTGAATTTGAAAATCAAGATTTTACAAAATTTTGTGATGAATCTAGTTTTCAGCATGTGTTCTCTTCCTTATATACTCCAAAGCAAAATGGAGTTGTTGAAAGAAAGAATAGATCGTTTCAAGAAATGGCTAGAACTCTTTTAATTGAAAGCAACATCTCTTCACGATTTTGGGTTGAAGCAGTTTCTACGGCTTGTTATATTATCAATAGAGTTTTTCTAAGGCCTATTCTAGAAAAAAACCCCTACAAATTATTCAAAGAAAAGAAGCCTATTGTTTCATATTTTCATGTGTTCGGATGCAAATGTTTTATATTGAAAAATGCAAATGATCAAATTGGTAAGTTTGAAGAAAAATCATATGAATGCATCTTCCTTGGATATTCAACCTCAAGCAAAGCCTACAGATTCTATAACAAGAAGAGTCAATCCGTGGAGGAATCAATGAATGTCAAATTCCAAGATTCTATGCAAAATGAATCTATTCGACTCATCTTGAAGAGCTCCGAACCTGCTCCAAACTCTACAAAGTCTAAATCTCAAGAAGCTCGAGACTTTGAAGGACCATCAACAAGTGACTCGTTGAAGATTCAAGTGAAGGAAGTGACCATCAATCTGAAAAGTTAACCAGCAATCGGAAGCATAAGTCCAAATCATCGCAAAGATCTTATTATTGGCGACATCAATGAAGGAATTCGCACAAGATCCAAAAGGCGCGAAGAGTCTAGTGCTGTGGCTCTTATTTCTAAAATAGAACCCAAAAACATAGAAGAAGCTTTGACTGATGAAAGCTGGATTGGAGCTATGCAAGAGGAACTCAGGCAATTCGGCATTAATGATGTTTGAGAGTTAACTCATAAACCAAAAGGTAAATCTATTATTGGTGCTAAATGGGCTTTCAGGAACAAGATGGACGAGAAAGGGAAAGTCATAAGAAATAAAGCAAGACTCGTGGCCAAATGATATACGCAAGAAGAAGGTATAGACTATGACGAGACTTACGCACCAGTAGCAAGGTTAGAAGCAATTCGTTTATTACTTGCATTTGCTTGTCATAAAAATTTCAGGTTATTCCAAATGGACGTCAAAAGTGCTTTCCTAAATGGATTCATCCATGAGGAAGTCTATGTGGAACAACCACCTGGGTTTGAAGACCCAAGGAAACCGGACTCAATATTCAAACTCAAAAAGGCCTTACGTGGTTTAAAACAAGCACCTCGAGCTTGGTACGACATGCTGAGTAAGTTTTTAATTTAAAACGGTTTTGTGAAAGGTAAAGTAGACACTACTTTGTTTATCAAAAGAGAAAGCAAAAGTTTTGTGCTAGTTCAAATATATGTCGATGATATTATATTCGGATCTCCTAATAAAAGTCTGTGCAAGAAATTCTCTAAGATTATGCAGGATGAATTTGAAATGAGCATGATGGGTGAGTTAACCTTCTTTCTCGGGCTTCAAGTGAAACAACTGAAAGAAGGAACTTTTATTCATCAAGAAAAATATGCTAATGATCTCGTCAAAAAGTTTGGACTGTACAATTGCAAAAATGCTGAAATACCAATGTCAAGTTCCTTGAAGATAGACAAAGATGAAGGAGGAAAGAAAATCGACCAGAAGCTATATAGGAGTATCATTGGCTCACTTCTTTATCTTACTGCTTCTAGACCTGACATTTTTTTTTAGTGTTTGCATTTGTGCCAGATTTCAAGCAGACCCTAAAGAATCTCACTTAAGTGCTGCAAAGCGGATTATCAAATACATTGCTTCAACTTCAAGTATTGGCCTTTGGTATCTTAAAAAGAGAGACTTTACTCTTATTGGATACTCAGACGTAGATTTAGCCGGATGCAGAGTTGATAGAAAGAGCACCTCGGGTACCTGTCAACTACTTGGAGGCAGAACGGTGTCTTGGTTTTCAAGGAAGCAAACTACAGTAGCTCTTTCTACAGCAGAAGCAGAGTAAGAATTTTGTGGATAAAACAATAGCTAAGAGACTTTGGAATTGAAGATTCATGCACGGAGATTAACTGCGACAACACCAGTGCAATTAATCTTACTAAAAATCCAATTCTTCACTCAAAAGCAAAGCATATAGAGATTCGATATCACTTCATTAGAGATCATGTTCAAAATGGAGAAGTTTCGATTCAGTTTGTTGACTCAAAGAATCAACTGGAGGATATATTCACAAAGCCTTTGGAGAAAAATCAATTTGAAATTATCCGTTCCAGACTCAACATTTTGAGGTTTGAAGAAGTTAAAGTCTAGAGACTCTCAAACTCAGACATACAAGACTTTGATTGTAAGTTTCTCTCTCTCGAATCTCATCTTGAAAAGGTATGATTATCAACCGTGTTTGATTATTGCTATCTTTAATTGATGTGATTATTGCAACATTTCCTTTTCGAAAAGAAGTTATTTTTTAAATGACTATTTTCTCGAAAAATGCAGTTATTTTTTGAAAATGCATATTTTTATTTACTTTTATGACGTTTCGTATACCTTTTTAAACTGGTTATGCACAGTTGTTTCTTCTTCACTTTACTCTCCAAAAATCCTAAGAAAGCACCGATCTTCCATTCCTGTTTTCTTCCCTTGTTTAATCTTCGAAAAAGTTGTTATCTTTCTTGGGAAAGTCAAGCAAGGAATCTTTCAAAGACTGAGAAAGATGTCGTTTTCAAGAAAGTTTTCGAGAGTCGCAAACAGGGGACCACGGTGGATGAGTGAGGGGCCTACGCACTTCGATCTCATTGAGGAAGAAGAGTCTCCAAATCAGCAACAGAGCCCACAACATTCTCAGTAGCGTCATTCTCCACCAACTAGTCCACAGGGTGCTGGTCACCAACAAGAGGAAGAAATCGTTGAAGACGCAGACCCTGTAAGAATTCAAAGACTCTCTTTTATTTATAAGTTTTACCGCACTTTAAAGAGGACTGGTACTCCATTGAACTACGTCGATGAGTTTCTTAAGGACAAAGGATATGGGAATGAGTACATCTTTTTGCGAAAAATAGAACGTTTGGGAATTACTCCTAAAGGGATGTCAGAAGAAACCCTTGCAAATATCCCAAGCGATCCACGTGTTGGGGGACTTAATTCGTAGATGGAAATGATGACGACAAATTGTACAATCAATTTCAACCGAAAATGGGTGTTACAGCGAAAATTCAAGGAAAATGAGGAGAGTTGTTTGAATCAAAGGAACATAAGGCTCTATACTCAAAATTGCTGAAGCGTGGGGTGATAAACCCTAGGAGTATGGATTTTGATTTTCTGGATGCTGTGAATGTGAACTTGAGGGAAAAGTTCAGTTTTCTTCAACTAGAAAAGTTCTGTTCTGACACCACAGAGGCCTATGCTCAATTAACTGCATATTTCTATTCAAATCATAGTTTTTGGATGCGAATAGAATATCTTTTAGTGTCCGAGATCGGGACTTTGTGGTTGATGTGGATATCTTTGGCGGATGTGATTGGGGTTGAGAGAGGAAGATATCAACCGATCAATGTTTCTACTGCTCGTGCCACATTGGAGCTTGTTAAGGATAGAAGAACAGAGGAAAAGATTTCCTACTTGAGGATGAGTGCGTTTAACATTCTGCTTCACAAGATTGTGATCAATTGCCTCAGACCGAAATCAACTTCCAAGACTGATTTTTCAAGTTCAGAGGCAAAGCTGATGTATGCCATCATTAATGGGAAAAAGTTTTTTCTTCCTCACACTGTTATATTTCACATGTATAGAGCAGTGGCGAAGGATAGAGGTCAACTTCCTTATCCAGGTCTTGTGACGAAGTTATTCAGACATCTGAATATTTAGCCTCCACAAATTCTCTGTGTTAGATCGTGTGATCATATGGTGGTAGGACTGAAAATGGTGACTAAAATGCATCTGAAGGAACTAAGCAAGGCATTGGAGAAATTCAAGGAGAAGACTCCTGTCAAAACTCATCAAATCTTTTCTGCAGCAAAAAGAAAAGGGAAGGAGCCCATGGTTGCTCCATCCAAGAAAAGAAGAGCTCTCATCGTTGAAGATGAAGATGATGATGAAGACCTTACCATTTTTGCTATAACATTGAAGAAGCTAAGTCGTCCTGTTCCAGAATCAATGGAACAATAAGAGACATAAGCAGAGGAGAGAGAAGGACAAGAGAAAGAAGAAGAAGAAAAAGAAGAAAGAGAAGCTAGAGAAAAAGAAGTAGAGGAGGAAAGGCTTGAAGAAGAAGAAGAGAGAGTAAATCAAGAAGAAGGAGAGCCTGAAAAACACTCTTCTCCACCTGAAGGCATAGAAAGGGGGAGATCATGAGAAAAGAGGAATGTCATTGCTACCGGTGAGAGAGTCGGCCGCTCTCCAGCGGATCCGAAGACATTCATGCCTCTCATTTTCCCGAGGAAGAACATGATGCTTCATCGCCAAATCTGCGTAATTATGTTGATATGCCATCGTCTGCATTTACTCCATCAGATCGTGCCGAAGCCAGTACGCAGACCGATAATTCAGCAGATTTTCACAGAATTATGAATATTCTCTTAGAGCTGCACGGTCAAATATATGCTCTGGGATGCGAAGTTCAGAACTTGCAGAATGCAGGTCAAGCTTTTTCAGGTTCCTTAAATGATCAGATACAAGCCCTCTCTGTTCAGATTCAGGCTAATGCTAAGGGTGAGGAGGTTGCACAACTGAAGGAAGACTTGAAAAGGCTGGAAGGGATCGTTCAATTCATGGGAGATTTCCAGCTTGTTCGTGTTCCCAAGCAATCTTGACTCTATTCCATTATCATTTCAACCTTTTTAATGCTAACAAAAAGGGGGAGAGACGCAAGATTTGAAACAAACTTTGAATTTTTAAATCGTTTGGATTGTTTTGATGTTTGACTTTACTTTTGTGTCTGGATGAGAACTGAATTTGAATTTGGATTTGACCACTATTGATATCTTATGGATGGCTTTATCTTATACAAGACTAACCTATTTTCTGTGGTTGCAGATTCTAGTGTTATTCATTTAGCCATTTATCTTTATAAGATATGCATATTTGTTTGAGTAATATTTTGCAGGTCAAAGTTATCCAAATCTGTAGGAAAGTTTTGTAACCATCAAAAATGGGGAGATTGTTGGAGAAATCTTCTTGAAATGTTTTGAAGCTGACATTCCATCAGTCTAGTCTGAAGGTTTGCGGTCCCGTGTTTAAAGTCCGAAGACCTCCGGACATGCCGGACTCAAGACTCAAGTCTATCCTCATTGACAGTTTCTAATCCGTTGAAGAAAGGCTATCGATATGACCTTATCGATTGGAGAAGATCTCTTGGCTGGATATGACATAACGAAATCCTTTATTTGATCTTGATTGATTCGGAGATTAAGGATCCGATGATTGGCAAAATACTCTTGGAAGGTTCTCCTTATGGAAACCGAGATCCTGATTATATGGGCGAACATGATTGATGGACTATCGATATGTTCCTTTAATAGCTCGAATGATCTTCCTAATTAATTTTGTCCAACAGGAAGATTGGAAGAATTCCTTTGGTAAGTGCCAACGAGTATGATGGCATAAAGGAGTATATAAGGAAAACGTTCTAGTTGTTTGAGGAGTGCACGATAGAAGAATTCCAAAGTCTGAAGCTCCTTGTTGTTTTTAGTCAATTCATTTGAGCGAAAACTTGTACGCAAAAGAGTGTTTATATTTGTGAGAAACCTTGAGGAAGTGTGGTAGTATATCTACACTGTGGAATTAAGGAGGAACTATGCTGTAACATCTCTTTTGTTCATAGTGAAATCCAGCCGGTGGGCTGTCAGTGCGGAAGAGTGGACGTAGGCTTGAGATAAGCCGAACCACTATAAACCTTGTGTTTAATTTTCTCTTCCCTACTCTTTACTTTACTTTGATCGTAATTCATTTTGTTAATCAAAAGAGAACTTCATTTCAATCGTATGCCTAGTAACATGGTGGTATCTCGAGAAATTGTTTTTACACCTATTCACCTCCCCCTAGGTGCTTATACTAGCTATCTCATGAATTACACTGAAGCCAAAGCTAACAAGTTCATTATGTTCTTAAAATATTCACATTATCTAGGTAGCCATGACATATTGCTAAATGTTAATTATGGCTTGTAAGACTCAAAAATTAATCGGGACAATTAATTCTTTTGGGAGTACTAATGTGTTAGTACAAGTCTTACTATTAGTTTAGTGATGAACCTAGGGATGTCATACACCATAAACAATTAGGATAACGTGGAACAAGAGAGAAATAATATTGTAAATGTGTTTGCAATTACTGCAATCGAATTGTGTCGATTTGAAATTAAATTAAATGAGATTTAATTTAATTTATATTATAGTCACGAGCCTACTTGCATATGATGTACACGCATGCCCAGAGTGGATACATGTTAATGTAACCCAATTGTACATATAAAGATTATGACCTTTTTATTTTTTATTTTAAGGGGATTGATTAATTATTTATTTATTCGTTTAATTAATAATTAATCAATATATATTTTTTTTAACTGGGAAGCTTCATGCACGATGCGATGAATGGTTGACCGTTCATGCACGATCGTGCTTCGATAGATGGGGATCAACAACGGTTGCTGATCCCGTGAAAAACCGTCCAAGAAATGCCGTAAAAGGGTTGAAAAATTGGAAGGAGAAGTGCTCACTACTAAAAAATAGAGCAAAACAGTGTGTGTGTTCTTGTGGTTTGTGTGTGTTCTTATGTTTTTTGAGACGCAAGAAAGAAGAGTGTTCTCTCGTTCAAGCCATGACTATAATACATCAAGGATACAACAGATTGTTTCCACGAGGTTGCTAGCATGATCATAGTAGTGATTATCTAAAAGTTCTCTCTTCCGTTCGACGTCCATTGTTGGTGTGTCTGAACTAGAGGTTCGACATCTGTGGGGCTCGAACTGTAGAACACCTGAACCAATTCATATAAAGCGCACTTCGAGAGGTAATTCGTTTAACTTTCTTTTATATATTCAATTTTTTTATTAAAACGCATGAACAACGCTTTCGGAGAATCATGTATAAAATATATCTTTGTTTTCGCTGCGTTCTTTTTGTTAATTTTACCTATACATGATTCATGAAACCCCAACACCACTAGCCACAGACTACAACTAGATTGGCAGAGGAAAGTGAGTGATGGAGAGAGAAGAGAAAAATCGGATTTTTACTTTTTGTTCCACGTCAGCTGACACATGACAATGTATTATTGTGTATAAGTAAAAAACGCGCCACATTAACAATTGACATGGCCCTTTACAACCATTGAATATGTTCTTGGTAAACTGGGTGAGACTCTGTACAATGGAAAAGAAAAGTACTTGAGCAACTGCCATAAAAGATCAAAACAATACTTGCAGAGCATCGAACCTAAGTAAAGCACTTTAAAGTGAAAGCAAGAGAATCTCCACTTCCTGATGATGGTGTGAAAGCTAGTACGAGTACCTAGAGGGGGTGAATAGGTGCGGAAACAAATTTTGTAGAGTAAAGTATAAAATTTTATTTTTAAACCAACTCTGTTTAGAAATAGACTATGAAAAGGAAATTAGACTATAATAATCAGATAGAGTTACGATCAAAGTAAAAGAGTTTAGGGAAGGGAATAAGAACACAAGATTTATAGTGGTTCGGCTTAATCCAAGCATACGTCCACTCTTCCGCACTGATAGCCCACTGGCTGAATTTCACTAATAATCAAAAGAGTTGTTACAGTATAGCTCTTCCTTGATTTCACAGTGTAGAGACTCCGCTACACTTCCTCAATGTCTCACAGAAATATAAACTCTCTTTTGAGTACAAGTTCACATTTAACAATTGAATTGACAAAAAACAAGGAATTTCAAACTTTGGAATTTCTCTATCACGCACACACTCGAATAATTGGAACATCTTCCTTATGTACTCATCTATGCCTTCATACCCGTTGGCATTTTCCAAATGAGCTCTTCCAATCTACCCGTTGGACAAAATCAATTAGGGAGATTTTGAGTTATTTAAAGAATATGACGATAGCCCACCAATCTTGCTCGTCCATACAATCGGGATCTAGGTTTCCATAAGTAATTCCAAGTATACTTCGCCAATCAACGGATCTAAATTACCTGAATAAAAACGAATAATAGATTCCAAGATACTATATACAGCCGAGAGATCTTCTTTAGTCGACAGAATCAAATCTTTAAAGAAATACTCAACTCTGGATAAGTCTTCTTCAACGGTCTAGAAACTATCAATGAGGGTAGACTTTGAATCTCGAGTTTGGTGGTTCGGCGGTCTTCAGACTTTGACAAGACAATCTGCAAGTCTTCAGACTAGACTGATGGAAACGTTTTGTCAGCTTCAAAACAAATACGAAAGTTTTCTTCAACAGATGGCAGCACATAGGTAAGGCCAATCCATCGTGTGCAACCTAACAACTAGTAACCCTTAACCAACAGTAGGATTAGAAAGAGAACTCTACTTCCAAAAGTTCTTTTCAATTGGCCTCCAGGCAGACCTCAAGTACCACTATCAATCGTTAGCTGACTTATTGAAAGAGCAAAAAGCAGCTTAATCGTCAATGAATGTCCCCCGAAGTCGATTCCGCATTCTATGCACCAACTGTAAAAGATCGATAGAATAAACTGAAGACGCCATGACCATGACCTCGATGCACAAACATAAGCTAAATACAAGAATGATCAATCTGCGTGCATGGATTACCCATGACCTTGATATAATATAATGCCTAAGCAACATATAAGTGATTTTCTTTGCATCTTTGTCTGCATTGGAGGGAACGAAGTTTTGTGAATGCTGCATTGAAGTGTACCTGCAGGGGGGAGGGATTCTAATGTAAAATTCTTAACTGGATTATGGCAAATGAAGTACTTCACTGGAAATTTTACTAGATGCGATGTTCTTTTTAAGCGGTTTTGCGGTTTTGGAACTGCTATGGCTTTAGACGAGGGTCTCCATTTGATGATTGGGTGGGAATATTGAAATGTTTGTGATTGCCTTTTGCTACATTTATATGAAACCAAAGACTCTAATTCTCTATGCTATTGAAACTTGACGTTGTATCTGTTATTGAAATTTTATTGATTATTTTGGCTGCCGACCGGGTAGGGATGTTAATCACCATCATTGTCTCCGTGATACATGTGGATGTTAAGAGTGTTGTGACGGTTGAGGCTGTTTTTAGGAGAAGGGCTCCTCTGCCTCCATTACGGTCTTTATCCGGTGCTACATTTATGCCAACCATCGATCCTTATCGAGATACAATGGAGGCACCGAGTGAGTTAGACGGTCTTCCTTCCTTTTTCAATTTATGCCTTCGATAATCAATCGCGGCCTTTTGACATAGTGAACCGGCGGCCCTAGTTGATCTAGAGAAAAAGCATTGGAAGTCATTCATTTTTTTTCTGCCCGAATTGAACTTTGTCGAGTATCCACATGATTTTGGAGAAGTACCAAAAAATTCATAAACTCATTGACATGTACCGATTCAATCTAAAATTTTCAATTGTACGAGTTTGGTTATAAACCTTTAACGATTTCCCAATATAGTTCATCCAGCAAATTTTACCCAAAAATCACTGACATTATCACCAATCGTCCTAAATGATACAACTAGCACTAACTAGGACAAAATTTATGATTTTTTAATATATTTTTCTTTTATCCTTTTATTTTCTTTCTTTTTTTCTTTTACAACTCTTGGTCCACAATGGTCCTCCGCGTCCTCACCCAGATCTAGGTCAGGGTTCCAATGAGGTCTCCATGCCCTCCCCATGATCCATGAGAGGGTGGTGATGCCCTTGTTGGCCTTGCCTATTGTTGGTGATGGTCACTTAGAGCCGTCGCAAGCCAATAGTTGGTGTAAAAAAAAAAAAAAAAGGAAGAAGAAAAGAAAAGAAAAATTAAAAAATCATTCACATCAGAACCAATCATGCCATGTAGAACAGCGATGTGCATGTTAGCCATTTTAGGCCAAAATTTACCGGTTATATTATATTAACAAATTGTCAAAAAGCTAAAGATTAAATTTGTACAATTGAAAGGTTTATAATTGAATTGACACAATTATAATAGGTTTAAGACTTTTTTTATACTTTTCTCTATGACTTTTTAATCGAAACGTTTTGTCTGTTATGAAATATTTGATGCTTTGGTGTTAGCTATGATGTCATGGCATCAAGCTTTGCTCCTTATTTGTTCAACATGAACAACAAAAGTGTTGAGAAGTTTATTTACGACTCGATGCTATGCATGAGTTTCATTGTTGTTCTGCAGAGTAAGTGTTGATGCCTAAATTTCGTTTTTTTAATTAACTAGTTTCTTTATTTATATATTTTGCCTTTTTTTTTCAGATAAATAGATAATAAAAAGAGAAAACAACAAAAAAACAAATAAAAACAGGAAAAAACAAAAAAAGAAAAGCAAAAGCAGCCCATTTTCTCTCCCTCTCTTCCCCCTCAACATGGGCCCCTACGGTCCATTTTCCTCCTCCTCCAGCCCAGCCCTCTTCGGTCATCTTCTTCCTTCGTTTACCTTTGTAGCGCACGCGCAGAAGGCGCGACGCCGGATGAACGAACAGACGGCGACGCGCGTGGGGGGCAGCTGGCGGATAAGTGGCGGATGGGACGCCGGTTCAGCCATCAGAGGCCATTCGGCTTGCGAAGATCGGCGGTCGAAGCTCCGTCGACCACTCGCCCCTTCGCTTATAAATAGACCCTCCACCTTCGTCGGAAAACAAAGAGAGAGAGAGAGAGAGAGAGAGAGGAAGCCAGCAAGTTCCGAGAGATCCCTTGAGAGACTTCGGGGAACTCAAAGAGCGAGCAAGGGCGAAGCAATCGGGTCGCGAGCTCAATGACCTCCCTCCGAGAGACTTCGGGGGAGGTCGGCGGCGAGCGAACCCAGATCTGCGAACAGACAGATTGAGAGAGGGAGTGTCGAATCTAGGGATTGCAAACCTCGGACAACCCATTGAGAGACTTTAGGGGAGGTCCGAGGTCGAACGGCTAAGGATCTGAGGCTCGGCGGAGGAGAGGGTAAAGAGAGAGGGGGATAATTCGAAGTCGCAGGCCTTGAGCACCCCACTAAGAGACTTCAAGGGGGTCCGAGGACTCACGGCCGTGGATCTGAGTCCCGTTGGAGGAGAGGGTAGAGAGAGAGAAAGAAATCGGAGGAAAATGGGCTCATGCCATCATCACTGCTTCCGTCGTGCCGTTGCCACGAGCAGGTAGCGTACCGCCTCTGTCACCGTCGTCGTCGCCATCACCCCTCCCCGTAGTCCAATCGTTGTCGCTACCTTTGTCGCTGCCATCGTCGCCATTGCTGCCGTCGCCACCACAGCGCCTCAACCTTCCCTTCCCAAGCGACGCGAATCGAGAACCTTAGGGTTCTCGATTTTTCGAGTCACGGCCTCGGGTCATCGGATCGGACCCGAGCCGTGAAACGGGTAGGGTTTTGTGCGTTTCGAGGGACGGGCCGAGTCGTTGAAAACCGGGTCTTCGAGCCGGGCGGGGTGTCCCCAAATGCTCGGCCACAACGTCGTTTTGTTTAATAAAAAAAAAAGTCGGGCTCGCGTAACGGCTCGTCTACGCTTTAGGCTGGTCCGGGTCGGACACAACCCATGGACACAACCCGGCTCGCGTAAATGATAAAAAAATTATTTATTTTCGAAAAATATTTAAAATAGTAAAAATATTTTATTTTCCAAAAAAAATCAAGAAAAGATGAAAAATAATTTATTTTCAAAAAAATATTAAAAAATATTTATTTTCCGAAAAAAATATATTTCATATTTTCAAAAAATGCCAAAAAGCCAAAAAAAGCTAAAAAATTCATAAAAAGCCAAAAAGACTTGTATTTTCAAAAAAAAAAAAAAAAATACCCAAAAATCCAAAAATCTCTTATATGTCTAAAAAATAGAAAAAGACCCAAAAAATGTTTTTCCTCCCCACAAATGCATGGAAAATCCCTCAAAAATCCAAAAAGCCTCAAGGTTTAAACAAGATTAGGTACCGAAAGGGTATTAGTGATTAACTAGTGTAATCAAGTCCCCAATCTTTATTTCTCTAGTTGCGCAGAGCGAGTATTTCTCCCAATACTTCGCATGAGTTTCTAATTAATCTACCCTAAATCGATTAGTGACAATTCTGTTTTAAAAATTAACTTGCAGGTTAAAAATTTAGACTATTAAAGTCGTGAATTGGTGGACTTGGGAGAGTCCGGGCATAACTAAATTCAGTCAAGCCATTAGCCTCCTTTAGGCGCTCACCTCCAATCGGGCGCTGAAAAAAAAAAAAAGAGGTCATGACAGCTTGGCAACTCCGTTGAGGACATTTGAGGACTTAAGCCGTTTTATCTTGTTTAAGCACTTTACTAACTTGTTTTTATTTTTTATTTTATGCAAGTCAGTACCTTAGAGGTTTATTTTAATATTGGATTGTTTTATGATTATAAATTGCTATGCATGATTTAAATGTTTAAGCACTACACGTGGCACACACAACCCGGCCGCCGGACTTGAGCCGCCATAGGATTTCTAGGATGGTGTTAAGAAAGATACGACCTCAAACGCGAGACTGCGATATAGAGATTACCTTTATTTTCCCCGAATTTCTTAGCCGAGGTTATGAGGATATGCTGCTAAAGCGAGACTACGACGGGCGGATATCCTTTTAATCTCAACAAGCCTTCTCAGTTAGAAATCGAGCCGCACATCCCATGCACATGTTCTTGTGTTTGCCATTTTCTTTAAAAGCAAAGTAATTTCTTTACTTTTACTCAATATTTTTATTGGCCCATGGCAATTTAGGATAGGTTCTTCGAGTCCCAGTTTATATGCGATGGGAGAAGACGATATCTAGTTTATTCCCGCTCCCAAAGCAGAGCTCTTCAGATGGTGGGGTTAATTGGACCAGTATGCCCAAGAGCGCGTGAAAGCCAAAACAGGTCATCTTCTATCGTTGATCCAAATCCCTGTTCATCCCGAAGACAGCTACTTTTATGTTTGGTAGGTTCGAGCTAACCCCAACTCTAAAAGAATACATCATCATCACTAGAATGCCTCTCGAGAATAAGCTTATCAGGCCATCAATAGGCATCATCCCGTTGCGTGGGTTAATGCGACTTTTAAGAACTGAAGTTCATATTATGAGGCAAATTCTTGAAAACAACCATAATACCTGCCCATTAGAATTTATGAATGTCTGTTTTCAAAATCCGCCTATGACCTAAAAAAGTGAGATTTTCCTTCTTGCCTTTTTCGGGTTCATCATTTTCCACCATCAAAGAAATGTCATAAGTTCTAAGATGGCATGGATAGTTGATAAGATCTTGAAGGGGCAAAATTATGTAAACATGATTTTCACTAAAACATTATTGTCCTTTAATCATTTTAAAGAAAACACAGAAAAAACCATGCGGGTCTCTCCGAAAATTTTACAAGCCTAGTTCTTTTCTCACCTAAGCGAATTCCGAGGCTTCATGCGATCATCCGAAACAAATGATTTCGAAAATCCATTATAAAAATGTATGGTTTTAGGACCATACATTCCCAATCAAAGTTGTTTAAATTAGATAAACTTCCTAAGAGACCCAGCTTCCGAGGCATTCCAATGGTGTGCTGGTTGGTTCCATGAAAAGAGAGCTTGCTTCGCTTACAAGCGCTGCCGCCCAATTCCGTTGCTCGGCCTCACCGGTGCCATTCCCTATTACCCATATCGGGTGGCATGACAATATGGAGCCCTTCAGGAGATCCCACCGCCTTTCAAGAGGAGGATCCCTCCAGTTCTTTTCAACACAAGCCGTGACTACGCATTCGAAATTTCTATCACTGAGGAAACCTGGGACAAGTGTCATCGCAAAAGGATTGTGGTACCTGAAGAGCTTGAGGGAGAAGAAAAAGCCAACCACACCTTTACGTCCACAACCATCGTATCCCAACAAAATGGAAGCCATTAGTCCCTCACTCAATTAGCGAGAGCAGCCAGCATGAGCAAGCAGAGCTTACGCAAAGGGATGGATTTGGGAATAGACTGGATACATATCTCAAAGCCAGTCCAAGGAAGCAGGCATCCTCGCAAGAACAAGGCTCCCCGTTGCATATAAATTGGCAATCGTGTGCCCCTTAGTGTTAATATTGTGAAAGTTTTGTCCCATTATTTAGGGACTTTTGTTTAATATCTAGTATTTCATTCTATCATTTCAATTTCAAGTTTTAGATGTTAGAAGTTAGACCATTGCCATGGGTCAATCTTTGTTTATTTTCGTGCTCATTCATTGTTTTCACAACGACAGGTAATTATGAATCGCCGACCACCAATCACCTGTGAATGGCCTCATGTAGTAGGGCTGATTAGAATGATGTACAAAATTGCCTCATTAACATTGAAGACGGCGTAGGATAGATGTCCATTATCCTTCGACAACTCTCAAAGCAAATGGAATCCATTCAAGTCAAACCCAACTCCGTAGCTGCTTTAAGCACCGTCATGACACCCGCAAATTTGCCGGAGAATAACCAACACCATAGACAGTTTGGAAAGATCATTGAAAAGTTAAACCAGCTGCAGGGGCGGAATCCCATGGACCTGTCCAATTACGCTGACATTGAGATCCCTACAAAACTCAAAGCACTTGAATGCGAAAGATATGCTGATACCTCCCGCCCAAAGACCTACTTGCAGGCCTACCTAGTCAGAAAAATGATTCAATCGTACCAATCGAGCTTGACTGGCCCTGCCTTGCGATGGTACATTGTCAGGAAGATTAGTCCCTTTAAAATCTGGAGAGAACTAATTCATATTTTTCACCAAGAGTATAATATTGACATCACCTTGCCCTACGAAGAGTCGATGATCGCAGAGCATGAGGAGCCGTTAGTCACTGAGATATGAGAGAAACATGTCAATGAAGCCTTGCATAATAAATGGGTGACTAAGCAGCATCCTATTACTGAAAAATTTCCCACTAGGAAAGGCAAAGAGCCTTTGTATAAGATCATAGACTCATAGCATGTTCAAGAGCAGGGCACAACTGGACAACTCTCCAAGCTTACTCCAAGAGCTAGGGTCCAAAGAATACCAACCCCTATCAACCTGGAAAGTGAATCAGACATTGAAACTCTAATGTCTCTCACTTCCCTTGACGTAATCAAGCGGCAAAACGAAAGGGCCTTACTTAAAAGGTCGGACCGAAGCCAAGAAAAGAAAGCCTAAGCAAATCAATTCAGCATCCGCCGACGAGCCACCGCACCAAAGCTTCGAGCATTCCCAAGAATACAGCTTTGAAAGCTACAATCCCCTAGAGTACAACCCTGAAGACTTCCTGTCCCTAGAATACAATCCCAAGGACTTCCAGTGTTATTTCGATGAAACTGACGATTCATCATATAACTGTTTCCTACTCTCACCCGGGGATGAAGGCCGTCAGAAGAGGAAATGTACGTCTTTATCTGCTACGATCCTAATGAACTACTAAGCTCGTCCTCTGACCATGAGGATAGCTTTAATACTTCATCCTCATTCGGAAATTTTGACCCAGAATAAAGCAATGGGGTAATTTCGGTAGAGTCTAACTTTCCTGAAATAGAAAAATTCACCATTATAACGAATATGCAATGGAAAAACCAATGGCCTAACCAAGACATACCAGGCTCGTCTTGCTCTCGTAGGATCATGACCCCCATAGAAATGTGGATACCTAATCTCCGCAAATATAATGGCACGACTTGCCTCGTGGCCCACTTGCAATACCTCCATATTGAAATGAGTCGGTACTATAGCCCGATGTCATTCACAACTCAAACCTTCCAAGAAAGTCTTACGGGGTCTGCATTACAATGGTTCATCACAACAGATATCTACCTCATGAGAGATTGGAATGAGCTGTCTTCTGCATTCCTGCTTCAGTATCAAAGCCAGATTGGAACTGAAGTGCCTTGTCAGAGCTTGGTTCACTTCATAAGAAGACCAATGGAGGATTTTCGAGCATATGCAAGGAGGTGGGGGGCTTTTATGATGCAAACTAACCCTCAATTGGCCGAAGAAGAAATGATAAAGCTGTTCATAGGGGCTTTACCTCGCAAGCATCATTGTTGGTTGCATCGTTGCACTTCCATAGCTTCAATGAAGTGGTCCTCTCATGCGAATACTTTGAGTCTACTGGAGGCGAGGAACTTAAAGGCGCTTGATTTCGAAACCAACACTATCAAAGGCACTCTTTTACATAGGAGTTTTCATGGGTTTTACTTGTTTTTATAATTTCATGTTTCTTATCTTGTCTGGTGTGCTACTGTTGTATTTTCCATTCCAAGTACTCTATTGTACAGTTCTAATATTTTGTTTTAAGAGCATGAGGCGGTACTCCAAACCAGCCTGGTGATGCTATTCAACCATGAAAAGAAAATATCATCCAAGGAGAATATTGAGGGCTGGGCTTCCTCATGTTTTTTCTCCCACAAAGACATATTTTGAAAACATAAAATATTTTATTGCCAAAAGTTTTTGTCGAAACAAGATGATTAAATCATGTTTATCTTTCTAACTCACTCACTTCATGTCTCAGAAGATCATTCCCATCCCATTTGACTTAGTGTGATAGGGGGCATTTGAAGTAAGCACATCATATGAACTCGCCGAATTCAAAGACACTCTTCCAAGAAGGCAGTGGGGCAAACAGAAAAGATCATCCCACTTCAAAGAAGGTAAGTTTTATTTTCTGAATGTAATTTTGGAAATGATGTCCTCTCTATTCTATTTACAGGAAACAAAAGATAGGACGTAATAGGTACAGGCATACGGTTGAAATCAAGCCGTCCCTAGGAGCTCTGTGCACTCCACCTCACTCCTGCTCAACTCCTTCTCAAGCCGGAGCAATATCTTTTCCCCACAACGTGCCCAAGCAACTAGATGCTATGGTTTTATCAATGGGATTTCCAATTTTAACAAGCCAAGAAGTGCATAAAAGGAATTTCTTCTCTTGAATTGGTTACTGTCAATAGGGAGAAAATCTAGACAGTTGAGGCAATCTCTAGCCCCTTATTTCAAATGATGACTAAGGGCCTAGAAACCTCACTTCATGCTCCAGACACATGCTCTCCCAAGAAGTGATTGCCATCAGAGAATTGGAAGTTTTGATTATCCATCTCACATTCCATAGAAGCTTGAAGTACATGACTTTGCTCAATGCTACTAATGGTCATATGGTCAAAAACAGAATTCCATAGAAGGAAGGCGTTGCAAATCATCAATTGTGTACACAGGGCCATAAATGAGGAGGGCCAATCAAAAGAGGCATTGAACTGTGTCAAAGACAAAAGACTGTCATTGACACTCAAATATCCCTAGGAGTTAGCAAATACAAATTATGGGAAGGATAATTTGGTATCATTTTCAATACTCCCACTATCTGAACCCGCTTTTGACATATTCCCCTATTGACAGGAAGCATCAGGATTCAAGAACCAAGCTTAATGGTTAATTTAGGCCAATCAAGTGATTCGTATCGAATTCGCCTGACTTCATGTAAAAGGGTGTGTTGTCCATAAGTCGGTTCGGTTAAATGAAAAAATGAGCACCCTACGGACACCACTGGCGCTTTAGCCTAGTGGTGATCTAACGGAGTGAAAAGTGCAGGACTTTATATCCTCCTGATGCCTCAAGTCTATCCAATCAATTGCAAACCAATGGAAAGTAATGTTGTATCGTTCCTAGTTATTCAACTCTTGAGAGAATTCGTGATTGACACGTTATTTCCTATCTTTTGTAGGATCACTTGACTGTCAAAAACAATGATAACAAATCAATGAGAGGCATGACAAACTCTCCTAAGTGAAATGGTGTCTTAAGTAATCGCCAAAGTAAATGACATAAAATCTTCAGGCCTCAACTCACATTTGATTTTGGCCAGACTAATTGATCTACTTGTATATTTTCTCTTCTGCAAGGGCAAAAGTAGAAAGACCCGTCAAATCAATGATCAGATCCCTAACATTGACTGATCATTCGTGTGTCATATCTCTAATCAATAGGGACAACCATCAACACCCATTTTTGAATACTCTTTTTGATATTCAAGACTTAACATATTTGGAAACACTTTTTTATTAACCCCTAAAGCTATCAATAGGGTCTTTGTTTGAACCATTCATTTGTTTTGAGAGTACAAACCCTCTCATGTTTAAAATACTGCATGCATTTTCCAAATGGATTTTGCATGATGATTTTGTCTGTCTAAATCACTGATTCCACTGAGAATTATTAGAATAGACAGCTAAGTGAAAAATACAAGATTAATCGAGCATGTAGCATGAGGTGTGTCAGAATGATGAAAGACAAGCCATATCCTACACACGATCTGTCACGCCCCGATCCTCAGGAACGCACACATCCTTCTACTCTTGGTCAATTTTATATTGCGATATCCCATGACTATGTATCGCCGACCCTTTCATTTATTAAGCACATGCGGAAGCAGTTAAAATCCCCAGACAATAAAACGATGAGATAGAAAAGCATGGCCATATTTTTCATATTGAAACTTATAATCAAACTTTTATACAAAACATAAATCAAAGTACTTCACAACTTTTTACTCTAAACTCTATTCACATCAAAAATGAGATCTCAAAAGAAGATAGAATCTCAGTCCATCCGGGCCATACTCAAGACCCCTCTCGGGATTATCTTCTTCTTCCAAAAATCCTTCTCCTCAGGTTTTACCTTCGAGTACTCCTTCTCAAATTCCTCCTCAACGGGGTCCTAAAATGATTTTCCCCAAACTGGGATGAGACTACGTCTCAGCAAGTTCTGCCCCCACTAAGGCTCGATTAGTAAACTATTATACTATAGGTTGCCTAAACACGCACAGGGCAGAGGACTTACCTTGGCCTCAGATCCTACCTGCAAGTCAGTACAATTCACAATAGGCACCCATTTACACTAAACAAATCGAACCAGTCGATTACATGTCACACAAATCATTCTCCACTGAGGAGTATCTAAAAGTTAGGCCACGTGCATTCTCTAGGACGTCATTCCAAGTCTCCGAGTCACGTGCCTCGAACCTTGGGCCCACGTGCATTCTCTAAGGCGACATCTTCGCCAAGGTGGTACATCAAGTCACCGAGCCACGTGCCCTTTTAGATACTATTTCCGAATACTGGACCCATGTGTATTCTCTAAGACATTAATTTGCCAAGGTGATGCATCAGATCACCGAGCCACGTGTCCTTTTTACGATGCTCGGACCCACGTGCCTTATCTCCCAAAGTGATGCATCAATTCACCGAGCCATGCGCCCTTTTAGATGCCAAACTCTGTCACCAAGCCACGTGCATTCTCCAGGAGGACATACCGAGTCTCCAAGCCACGTGCATTCTCTTAGGCGACCTCTTCGCCAAAATGACATACTCAACCACTGAACTCACGTGCATTCTCCAGGTGATATTCCAATTCACCGAGCCCACGTATTTCCCTTCAGGTGGTAACCAATACCCGATAATTTCTCAATCAAATAATTAACAATTAAGTCAATATGAATAATTCCTAAAAATTCATAATTAAATAAATTCCATACAAATTGCAACTCAATTAAATAAACGGACTGCGCCACGACGATCAGCACGAGATTTCAGTCGTCGGCCATCAAAATCTTAATTTCCGAAAAATAAATAAATAATTAATTAATTAATTTCGAAAATTAATTAATAAATATTAAAAATTCAATTTAGCACAAAATAATGCCCAATTAAATAAACGGACTTCACCACAGTCACCAGCATAAATTCCGATCTCGGGCCACACCAGTTAAATTTTCAGAGAATAAATAATTATTTAATTAAATTCCGAAAATTAATATTTAAATGCCAAAAATTCCACTTAGGCCCGAAAAGCCTAATTGAAGCCCACTAAGGGTCGGGAAAAATCCCGAGACACTTCCAATAAATAGTATACCACATCTACTTGCTAATTGCACAATCAATTTGTCTAATTTGCATCACAATTAACTAATAATCACTAATCTATTATAATCTAACCACCTAATTGTATTTAATTAAACCTAACCAACCCCTAAGTATAATTAGAAAACTAAGCAGGGATTAGTGAGATTACTCACCGAAATCGTGCGCAAAACGTATCAATCCGAGGGGGACGACACGAGGAACGATTCTTCCCAAAGCACAGCTCGGGTTCGAGGCCCGGAAACAGCCCAAAATGGTCCACGAATGGGCTGGAAACCCACTCGCGGGTTTATTGACCCAACTGCAAAACAAGGGGAAAAAGAGATGGTTTGGGGCAGCAAGGGGTCAGCAGTGCGGGCGGAGTTCTGAGGAGGGCCAGTGGAGGTCCGACGAGGTCAAATGGCGGCCGGAGATGGCCGAACGGGGTGGAAGAGGGGCTAAGTAGAGGTCGGATCGCATGGGGGAGGGGCGGCAGCGCACGAAGGACGCGGGGGCGTGTGCAGGCGGCGGGACGATGGCCTAGCGACGAGCTGTGGTGGTGCGTGGGCGACGACGGTGGCTGCTGTTGTCTTGGCTCCTCCCGCTTCTAGTTCGCTGGTTTGCACGAAGAAGAAGGGAAGAAGAGAGTTCGGTCACGAGGGGGAGTGGGGGAGAAGAGAGTGGAGAGAGAAGAAGAGATAAGAGTTGACTAGTCAAAGAGGGAAAAAGAAAGAGAGAGAGAGAGGGCAGGCGGTGGGGGCTCGCACGATGGGGGAAATAGGGAGAGGGAAGACAGAGAGAGAGAAAAAGAAAAATAAACAATAATACTTTTCTTATTTTCTTTTCTTTTCTCTTTCCCTTTCTAATTTCTTTTTGATCTTCAATTTTCCTCCGATAATTTCTTTATTGAAATTTCGGACTCGTTAATAATTTGACGGACAATGAGACATGATCCTAAAAATGAATTGTGACACGCTTGAATATTCGATTCTCAAAACTAGATTAAATTTCATGGTTAGAATTAATCTAATGCGATTTTAGTCCAATCCAACCAATTGAGTAGCTTTCGGGGATTTTACTACAGATACATCCCTTAATGGCTTCATCCAATAGGTTAGTTAACTCTTGAGTGATCAGCTCAGAGAAAAAGGACCATAAACATGTCGACGAAATGCCCATTTCACTTTATCAAAAACATGGTCGAATTTCAGGATGTCACACAATCCCCCCCATCTATACACTTGTGAGATGAGTGCAAAAGATTCCATAACTGCAGGGTAAATAGTTCTTTCGCGAATGGTACGATAACCAAAATAGTGAGAGGCATTCCATCGCTCACACCATTGAGCTCTATACAATTATGAAGTTTCTGTCCTACCCCCCGTCGAGAACCACCCCACACTGAAGCAGATCAGAGGCAAAGCAGCATCACAAGGTGAGAAGGGAATATAAATTTTCTTGCTTGCACTTGCATCAATTTTCGGGTGTCTTTATTGCATATGAACACTCGCGTTAATTTAAGTGCCCTAGAATGACGAAGAGCAATTTTTTCTCTACGCACTTGTATTCATTGTACAACCCAATTGAGTTTGTAATTTCACCATCACGTGAAGGCAAAACAAAAGTTACTACCATTTAAGCAGCATAGCTCGGAGCGCTAGCTGAAGACGAAGACTCAAGAGTATAACAACAGTGTCGTGATTGAACTTGCCTAGGCTAGTTCCTCTAACGACAAGAATGAAAAAATAGGGGCATAAAAAAGTAGTGTACCTGGTAAAAGCAAGGTCAATGCCCATAAATGAAAATTTTGGATAAAAAATAGGAGCATAAAAAAGCAGTGTGCCTGGTAAAAACAAGACCAATACCCCCCAGTCAAAAATACAGCCAAGAAAAAGTTGATGTTGTGGTCCATAAAACCTCTACCTGACAAGAAAGACTAGTGACAAATGCCAAGACAGTCAGCAACTCTCACCCTCTTACATGTGAGCCAAGTCTACATTACATTCCCATTGTAAAAGTTTTTCAGACTAGGGGTACTTCAATTAAGTAGGATTTCATATGTTCATAAGCATCGATTGAAGAAGTACGAGCAAGATTACTCTATCTCTTTTCACAAGATTCTTGACTTGCAAACCCGGAGATGATCGTGCGGCACTTCGTTCATAAGCCTTGACCTTGATGGTCCCCTTTGAGCTGCTGACCAAAACTTCATCACAATTTCAACAAAGACCTCTCATATTGGTAAAGTCGTACCGTTTGCGAGAATACTCAGACCCCTACTGACATGATGACAGTGAAATAGTGTGGTCCTTATAAATCATGCACTAATGGTCATGATAGCCTTTTTTCCATGAGAGTGAGCGAAAAGTCCTTTCAGACTGAAAGTCCCTCACCTAGCATGCTCAAGACATCTACATTCTAAATGAAGGTTGTCTTTCAAAATCTTCCCTAGTGGAATCCAGATGATGCAAAACTGACAAAGTTGTCATGCATGAATCCCATTTTAAATTCATGAATTTACAGCATATACAATCATGTGTGCATATTATGAAAATAGTAGACATACTTTTAGAGATCAGAGATATTGCCAGGTAAGCATATCCTTATCCCCATTTGTCTTAGAGTACCTACCACTGTCCAGGTACTCTCTTCTTGACACTCGACCTAGTCGAGTCGTCCCTTGAGTTTGGGTGCTTGCAACTGTCTAAGTATCCCCCTGTCTTTGAGTACCCACCACTTGTCAAGTACTCCCCTTTTCCTGACACTCGACTTGTTCGAGTTGTCCCAAGAGTATTAATACTTGTGACTGACCAAGTATCTCTTTGTCTTAAAGTACCTACCATTGTCTAGGTATTCTCTTCTTGACACTCGACTTATTCGAGTTGTCCCTTGAGTTTGGATGCTTATGACTGTCCAAGTATCCTCTTGTCTTCGAGTACCGATCATTGTTCGGATACCCCATTTTCATGACACTCAACCTACCCGAGTTGTCCCTAAATAATATTAGTAGCTGTTCAAGCACTCCACTGCGTTGTGCACCTGCGGTTACCCATGTATGCTCTCTTATCATCATGACACTTGGACATGCCTGAGTGGTCTTAGATCATATCATTAAATACTTGTGTATATCCAAGTATTCCAGTACTTTGTACACCTGCGGCTACCCAGGTGTTTTAGCCTTTTTTAGTGCCTGCGGCCATCCAGGTAAGCCTTATGCCACATTCAAGTTTATATTACCAGGAAGTGAGAGATCTTCACGAATATCCGAGATACGTCTTCGATATTCCCATTTACCAGGAGGTGAGAGACCTTCATGAGTATGTGGGGCACGTCCTCGATATTTTCCATTACCAGGAGGTGAGAGACCTTCATGAATATCCAAGGTATGTCCTCGATATTCCAATTACCAGGAGGTGAGAAACATTCATGAATATCCAAGGTACGTCCTCGATATTCCCAATTACCAGGAGGTGAGAGACCTTCATGAATATCCAAGGTATGTCTTCGATATTCCCAATTACCAGGAGGTGAGAGACCTTCATGAATATCCAAGTTATGTCATCGATATTCCAATTACCAGAAGGTGAGAGACCTTCATGAATATCCAAGGTACGTCTTCGATATTCCCAATTACCAGGAGGTGAGAGACCTTCGTGAATATGTGGGGCACACCCTCGATATTCTCAATTACCAGGAGGTGAGAGACCTTCACGAATATCCCAGGTACGTCCTCGATATTCCCCTTTATCAAGAAGCAAGAGACCTTTACGAATATCTCAGGTACGTCCTCGATATTCCATTCTCAAGAGTTTGTACTTGTGATTATCCAAGTACCTCTTCAATACAAGCGAACATCTAGGTATCCTCCAAAAATTTGTACTTGTGATCATCCAAGTACCCCTTCGATACTTGTAATCATCCAAGTACTCTTTCGACACCTGCAAACAATCACGTACTCCTTCAAATGCCTGCGAATGTCCAGGCACCCTTCAAAATTCGCACTAGTGATCATCCAAGTACCCTTTCGACGCCTGCAAAGGCCCAAATATCCTCCAGGTTAGTACTTGTGAATATCCAGGTACTCTTTCAAAATGCTTGTAAATGTCCAGGCCCCCAACAAATCAATGCCCTAAGAAAGGTCGGCGCATCTCCCGAGAAAGGTCGGGTATCAACCGGTGTCCTCGACTGAGGTCAAGAACCCCCAACAAATCAATGCCCTGAGAAAGGTCGGCACATCTCCCAAGAAAGGTCGGGTACCAACTGATGTCCTCGATACAGATCAGGCACCACAAATAGATGCCATGAGAAAGGTCGGCGCATCTCCTGTCGCGGCGACCAAAGAAAGGTTCGGGTCCGAGGCAAATCACTTATTGCTCTAAAAGGCGACCGAAGAATGGTTCGAGTCCTAGAAAGGCAATTCCTCACCAAGGCGACCGAAGAAAGGTTCGGGTCCTAGACAAACCACTTATTGCTCTAACAGGCGACCGAATAATGATTCGGGTCTTGGAAAAGCAACCTCCTCATGTAGCAGGTAAGATGACGCATTGATACTTGTCAAAACTCGGGGTTCACACCCTATCTCCCTCACTCCCAGTAAGTAATTACAGGTATCTTTTTATCTATCTTAGTATATGTAATGTTATATGCTCATTTTCTGCATAGGACACTGGGTCCCAAATAAAATATAATTTGCTACGCATGCATGGATAAAATTTAGGTATCAATTTGTCTTTGATTGCAACCTCTACGAACTAACTTTCAAAGAGGGGCAGCTGTTGATGCCTAAATTTCGTTTTTAATTAACTAGTTTCTTTATTTATATATTTTTCCTTTTTTGGATAAATAGATAATAAAAAGAGAAAACAACAAATAAAAACAAATAAAAACAGGAAAAAAGAAAAAAGAAAGCAAAAGCAAAAGCAGCCCATTTTTGTCTCCCTCACTTCCCCCTCTCCGCATGGGCCCCTACACGGCCCATTTTCCTCCTCCTCTAGCCCAGCCCTCTTTGGTCATCTTCTTCCTCCGTCTGCCTCTGTAGCGCATGCGCAAAGGGCGCGACGCTGGATGAACGGACGGATGGCGACGTGTGTGGGGGGCAGCTGGTAGACAGGTGGCGGATGGGACGCCGGTTTGGTCGGCGGAGGCCGTTTGGCTTGCGAAGATCGACGGTCGAAGCTCCATCAACCACTCGCCCCTTCGCCTATAAATAGACCCTCCACCTTCTTTGGAAAACACAGAGAGAGAGAGAGAGAGCTCGCCCCTTCGCCTATAAATAGACCCTCCACCTTCTTTGGAAAACACAGAGAGAGAGAGAGAGAGAGAGAGAGAGAGAGAGAGAGAGAGAGAGAGAGAGAGAGAGGAAGCCAGCAAGCTCCGAGAGATCCCCTGAGAGACTTTGGGAAACTCAAAGAGTGAGCAAGGGCGAAGCAATCGGGTCGCGAGCTCAACGACCTCCCTCCGAGAGACTTCGGGGGAGGCCGGCGGCGAGCGAACCCAAATTTGCAAACAGACAGATCGAGAGAGGAGTGTTGGATCTAGGGCTTGCAAACCTCGAACAACCCACTGAGAGACTTGAGGGGAGGTCTGAGGTCGAACGGCCAAGGATCCGAGGCTCGCCGAAGGAGAGGGTAGAGAGAGAGGGGGACGATTCAAAGTCGCAAGCCTCGGGCACCCCACTGAGAGACTTCAGGGGGGTCCGAGGACTCACGGCCGCAGATCTGAGTCCTGCTAGAGGAGAGGGTAGAGAGAGAGAAAGAAATCGGAGGAAAAGGTGCTCACGTCGTCATCGCCGCTTCCATCGCACCGTCATTGCCGTTGCCGCGAGTAGGTAGCGTACCGCCTCTGTCATCGTCGTTGTCGCCATCACCCCTCCTCGTAGTCCAATTGTCGTTGCCACCTTTGTCACTGCCATTGTAGTCCAATCGTCGTCACCGCCTTTGTCACTGTCATTGTCGCCATCATTGCCCTCGCCGCCACAGCTCCTCAACCTTCCCTTCCCCAGCGCCGCGAATCGAGAACCAGGGCCAAGAAGCGGGTAGGGTTTCGTGCGTTTCAATTTTTCGAGTCACGGCCTCAGGTCATCCGATCAGACCCGGGTCTAGAAGCGGGTAGGGTTTCATGCGTTTCGAGGGGCAGCTGCGAGTCGAGTCGCAAAACCGAGTCTTCGAGCCGGCCGGGTGTCCCCAAACAGCCGGCCACGGCGTCGTTTTGTTTAATAAAAAAAAAAAAGTCGAGCCCGCGTAACGGGCCCTTCGCACTTTATTTGGCCCGGGTCGGACACAACCTATGGATCCGACCCGGGTCGATTTTTATTATTTAAAATATTTTTTAATATAAATAAATAAATAAATAATTTATTTTCGAAAAATTAAAAAAATGATTAAAAAATGATTTATTTTCGAAAAATATTAAAAATAGTAAAAATATTTTATTTTCCAAAAAATATTAAAAAAATATTTATTTTCCGAAAAAAAAAATCAAAAATATTTCATATTTTCAAAAAATGCCAAAAAGCCAAAAAAAAAAAAGCCAAAAAATTCATAAAAAGCCAAAAAGACTTTTATTTTCTAAATAAAAAATACCCAAAAATCTCTTTTATGTCCAAAAAATAGAAAAAGACCCAAAAAATGCTTTTCCTCCCCACAAATGCATGGAAAATCCCTCAAAAATCCAAAAAGCCTCGGGGTTTAAACAAGATTAGGTACCAAAAGGGCATTAGTGATTAACTAATGTAATCAAGTCCCCGATTCTAATTTCTCTAGCTGCGCATGAGCAAGTATTTCTCCCAATACTTCGCATGGGTTTCTAATCAACCTACCCCAAATCGATTTGTGGCGACTCCATTTTAAAAATTAACTTGCAGGTTAAAAATTTAAACTATTAAAGTCGTGAATTGGTGGACTTGGGAAAGTCTGGCCATAACTAAATTCAGCCAAGCCATTAGCCTCCTTTAGGCGCTCGCCCCCGATCTGGCGCCGAAAAAAAAAAGGTCGCGACAGTAAGCCCTTCTTATTTTTAAACCATTTTAAGTTGAATTTGTCTCCGAAAAGAACATTTGGTCATATATAAAAGAGAAAAAGCCACTAAAAACCCTAAACTATGCCCATTATGACATATTTATGCCAAACTATCTTTGGCAACACTAAAAAACCCTAAACTTGTATATTTGTAGCACATTTACCTCAAAATTTGTGGTAATTGTGTTGCATGAGTACAAGTTTGGGATTTTTTGTTTCACAAGAAAAAATTGGAATAAATGTGTCACATGGATATAAGTTTGAGATCTTTGATGCCATAAAAAAAAAAAAACTTGGAGTAAATATATTACACAGATACAAGGTTAAGATTTTTTATATTGAAAAAAAAAATTGAAATAAATGTGCGACAATAGGTATAGTTTAAGGTTTTTTGAGCCAACAGAATATTATCCCTGATCCGCCGGCCTTTAACAAACGCGGTCTGGGAATGGTCGATGACATCATGTAGGATTCATTGGCCATGACTTTAGTAATGCACTTGTAAATGGTATTACAACAAACGATTGGCCTGTAATCATCCACAAAAGTCGCATTCGGGGTTTTTGGTACAAGGACTAATATGGTGTTGTTAATCTCCTTTAAGAGCCTACCCGAAATGAAGAAATCCTTCACTGCCAATATAACTAACTGACCCACCGTCTCCCCGTTATGCTTAAAGAATTCAATTGTGAAACCATCAGGTCCAGGAGCTTTTCCTCTAGCTAGTGAGAAGAGCGTATCACGGATCTCTGAGTCAGAAACGGGCCGATCAAGGAAGCTAACCTGGTTAGCGGTGAGGGGAAACTGGATGGCCTCCTTAATGTCCCCAACCGAGGGTCTCCCATGTATAAGCCACGGCGACAAAAGATCTTGGTAGTGTCTAACAAAATGCTGATGAACAAGCTCTGGTTCAGTGATTTGGACACCCGACGCATTCATAACCGAAAGAATTCTATTTCTTATTTGTCTCTTTTTGACATAATGATGAAAGAATCCAGTGTTGCGGTCTAGCCACCTAACTTTGAACTTCTGCTTGAAAAATGATTCTTTTTTAGAGCACAAGTCCAAGAAGGTACACCACTAAGACTTTTCTGATTCTGCAAGGGCATCAGAGTTTAGGTCTTGCTAAAGGTCAAGTTGAGTACTCCAGAGCGCAACCCTCGCTTCAGAAGTCCTAATGGATATGTTGGAGTAGGATTCGTTATTAAGAGTCTTGAGATGACCTTTGAGAGCCTTGAGCTTGCACACCAGTCTGAACATGGGCACTCACTCATCCGGCATCCCCCAAACTTGGTTGACAATTGGAATGAAATCAGGATGATCCATCTAAAAGTCACTGATTTTAAAGCCTTTCTTTGATGGACTGAGTTTAAAACTTTGACCACCATAGGGGAGTGGTCAGATATACCTGGTGTAAGGAAGGAAGCTTCCGAGAAGGAAAAGACCTAGCACCATTTGGAATTGACTAGGACTCTATCAATCTTCATTGCCTTCCATAAAGTACCAGAAGAGGTAATCCAAGTAAACCAACATCCAAGATACCTCAAATCATCTAACTCAGGCATAGATAAGCACTATCTAAAATCATCAAAGCATGGTATCCAACTATTTGATCCCCCAAGTCTATCAGATAGGTATCTGATAGCATTGAAATCACCCGCGACTAGCCAAGGCAAATCTTGTAGAGCTGCACTTTTCATGATAAGGTCTTCCCAGAGTGGTCTCCTGGAAGTGAAAGTGTGCAACCCATAGACAACCGATATACAACATACTATATTTAAAGAGAGCATCTTAAGATTCCCATTGATCACCTGGGCATCTACTGAAGACACTTCAAAACTAATAATCGACGAGTTACAGCCAACCCAAATCCCCATTTTGGCAGAACAACTATAATTCAAAATCCAATTCCAATTCCTTATCAAACTCGAAGAGATAGAAGAGAACATGGCTTCCGGTACTTTAGTCTCCAAAAGGCTAACGAAGCAAGGTCTATTTGAGGAAACCAACCTACAAACCTCGGCTTGTCTAGTAGGGTCAACTAGACCCTAATATTCCAGATACCCATGTACATAGAAATATATACAATTTGAAGGACCATAAACGATTACCTCGGCTTTGGAGGTTTTCGACGAGTGGAAGCCGAAACCATAGGAGTCGTAACAGGAGGTGGATTAGGAAGTAGAGTTAGCAACTTGTCCTGCATCGTCACCACTCTTTTGGAGGTAGCCCTCGGGGATGTATCCACCTCCAGCAAATCCTCATATTCATAGCTAGATGAGACATCTGATTCGGCACCTCTAACTTGTTCCTTGAAGTTAGTCGGCCCGGGGCTAGACAGGAGTAGGACCACCTTCAAAGGAGTTTGCGTGAAGATACAAGAGGCTCGGGTTTCCCCAAAGCTGAGGTCTTCGGAGCATGGTGGGTGCCCTCATCGCCAGAGCTGTTATGGAGGGACGTGGAACCTTCCTTAAGGGGAGCAACCTTTTTCTTTTTCCCTTTTACCTGTTTCCAGTCTTGGTGAGGCACAACCTCCACTTTGGCTTCAATCGGTGTTTCAAGGACCTACTCTATCTTATGCTCCTGCTCTTCGGGATCCACGACCAAGACAAGTACGTGAGACTGGACAGGGGGTGTCGGGTCAGGGGCGTAAGACGGTCCAGCCCCCGTCGATGGAGGAGCATTCTGGCCCCTCTGCACAGGTCTGTCTGCTCTGGTATTTGGTGGTGGGGCATTGCAATTGTGCCTGAAGCAACCACATCTTCCGCACTCCATCAGTCTCCACTCATACTCGATGGCTATCGAGCGGACCACTCCTTCCAAGACCACATTTACGGAATTACTCCTTGGCTAACCTACATGGAGCTCCACACAAACCCTTGCGAAGGAGATCATCTTCATCTGTTATGTTCGCTCATCCACATAAAGTGGTTTCCCTACAACACTTGCTATAGCACTAATGGAATGTGCCGACTAGAGTTCGAAGGGGAGGTTCTTCAATCTAATCCAGACAGGGATGGATTCTTGTTTTTCCTTTTTAAGCTCTGTCGCGACCAAAATTTTGGGTGAACCACTTAAGGTTTGGCTAATGGATTATTAAGCCTAGACTTAATTCGGGCTCTCCCAAGCCTATACCAATTCATGACTTGAGTTTGAATTTCTTAACATGCAAATGGATTTTATCAAGGAGTCGCCACTAATCGATTTACGGTAGGTCGATTAGGCACCTAAGTAAAATAATGGGAGAATTATTTTACTCCTATGAACCAGAGATTTTGGGTACGGGGACTTAGTAACACTAGACTTCTCTAATACCCTTTCGGTACCATTTCTTTTTATTTTCAAAAATGTTTTTGCAAGCAGCTTGGATTAATTTTAAATTTATTTCCCTAACATGTGAGGTGATCATGCGGGTGCGCAAACCACCAATTTAACACTCAAGAAAGCAATGAATGAATTACAAGACTTACCTTGTAGCAACGAAAGCATCTGTGTTATTAGATCATAATTCACATCAACAACCCAAGATATGATTTCTAATTAACACGCAATCACTCCATTTTTGTTTTCACTTATTTAATGAGAATCTAATCTATATGCATTGCAGTGTTACTAATCTAACATGAAGTGATATGACATAGCAATATAGTGTAAACTATATGACATGAGTAAAGTAACTTTTTTGTGTTTTTTTTTTTTTAATAAGCCTGCAATCTAAATTAACCTAATGATTTAATTCTAATGACGGGCAATTTCTAATTAAATGAATCTAGCAACAATAACTAAATGACATGCATTTCACGAACCTAATTCTAGATGACATGCAGATAAAAATTCATAATTAAAAGTGCTAAAATATAAAAATCTAATTAAAGTGAAATATTATATATTTTAAGTTAGGGATAAACTAATCTGAATCCTATCTTAACTAGAAAAATATCCCGTCATGCAATTTAATTCAAAAGATATTACCTAAACTAGATACCATCTAAACATGCATTTAAAAATATAACTACTCTATCATGCAACTTTATCTAAGAAATCAAATCTAATCTACTGATATGCAAATGGAATTTTTTTGTATTTTTGAGATAAATAAAGCAATTAAAAGATAAGCACCAAATTATTCACGATTATCAAAGATATTATCCATCGTTCGAATTTGGAAACGATATCTAATCAAACTTGATTATTTCACTAATAAAATCAATAAATTGATCTTAAGCCTTAAAGATCAAGATATCAATTTTATTCCCGCGTGATTAATTATTCCATCTAAAGCCTTATAGATGGAATAAAAAATTCGTGTGTGGTTGCGAATTAGGCTATAAATCCTAACTAGAAGTATGCTTATCATTAAAATATCCACGTAAGATATGGAAAAGCATGCATTAGGCAATAGAATATCCAAATCAAATTTAGATAAAATAATTACCCAATTCTGCAAATAATGTTACCAAATTTGAACCGAATGGAGTCCGCTCAGACAGATGACCGGGAAAGGGTTGTGTCACTCGATGGTGGAGGTTGGTGAGCAACGATGCGGGTGGGTCATAGCCAATTAACCTGCGAAAATAGAAACTTCAACAGATCGGCTTGAAGAGAATATCAACGCTGGCTCGAGCTTGGCATCAACGTCAACGGGCAACTCGCGGTTTGGGACCGCAAACCATGGTGGTTCGCAATTCTTGGTGGGTGGCCAGCAATAGGGACTCAGTGTGAGGTGATCGGCGGTCGGTGGTATACACGGTGGACCACACTGTCCATAGTCGCCACGCATCCGAATTCTTCGTGATCTCATCGCCAAAAAAAAACCCTTCTTTTGCTTGCATGAAACAAAATCACAAAGCCCACAATGTTATAGTAAAATCTTGACAAAACTTAAAAAGAAGACAAATCCACCACTCAGAATTATTCAAGCAAGATTATAATCACTCTTTTGACCGTGGACTTCAAGCTCGCAAGCGGTGGTCGCAAAAAATACGACGAGATATTCACATTGTTCGGGAGATTTTGGCCTTGCTGGACCTCGGCGAAAACGTCACACTAGATGGAATCCGCAGGAGTCTTCATTCACTCTAAACTAGAGTGACGGGGGTTCAAGCATCCCTAGGGTACGCTGGTTTGCGATACAGTAGAAGCGGCAGATCGTGGATCATCGAGGGTGTGATGGCTGCTCGGGTGATTGATGCAAGGAGAAAACACGGTCTCGTTAGGGGAGCAGCGAGTCAAACGGTAGTTGAGCACGAGGAAGGCAGCAGCTTCATCAGTGTCTCAGTTGGGCGGGACTCGTTAAGGCTTGGTCACGACAGCAGGAGGGCAGCACCAGATCAACATCTTATCGCGGTAGCAGTGAGGTCACGGCAACAAGTCTGTCGTTGCCGCTAAGGGCGAAGCGGCAAGGACGTTGCAGTGATGGCAACTCAAATGGCTCGGGCACTGCACCGCGGCGGCGAGGGACCTTGCGCAACGTGGGGTCTCCTTGTTCGGCCTAGAGAGGACTCTCTTTTTCCTTTCTCTCGCTCTCGGGCTGCAATTCCTTTTTTTTCTCAATTGTGGCCGGGTATTCAACGTGTGGCCCCTTCCTTTTTTCCTCGAACATTACGGCTTTTATACCGGCTGAATATGAACTTCTAAAAGGGAAATTTGAATATAGGAAAGAAGTCCACGTACTGACTTCCCTCTTTTGTGAGGGTTTATATTTCCTTTGTACGCATTGCGGATCCATATATCCTCATTGAATATATATTTTAATAATGCTAATCCTTCTTGATGTTTTTGTCCACACATTTATAATCACAAGATCAACACAAAAAAATTCTTTTCTTTCCAAATACCAACTCACAATTGATCGAACATTGCCAAAAGTTCGGGATCGTAATAAAATTTTCTTGGATTCTGAATATTTTAAAGATGAGCTCGCAATATTTTTTGTCACACTTGCTCTATCTGAAGATATTGAAAAATCCCCCAACATATCCTGGAAAATTTTCAAATCTCTATTTTTCACGAGATAATTTTCGATCATAAAGAAAAACGGGCTTGGGTCAATTTGCTCCCTTTGTGGGCTTAGTCCGGCCTGCCAAATTAAAGTTTAGCCACTAATTCAAATCCATTCACCACCGATCCAATAAAATGCAAAAAACGTAAATTAAAAAATAAATGCACCTGAATCTATATGCAATTAATATTTTTTCAGGGATAAATTTGACCCCTAATTTTCTATGCAATAAATAAATGATCGAATCGCCAAAATTTAGGTGTCAACAAGCTCCATGAGGAGCCTCCATTTCTTCAAGATAAGGGGCATCCTTGCAACCATAATGGGGCCATCTTCTAGGATTTTCCTTTGGAAGGTCGGATCCGGGATATGAAAGTAGTAGAATCCTAGGTCATCCGCCAAAACTTCAACAAGTTTGGGCCCCAAGCAAACTTCAATGAATCTTCCATGAGCTTATAGGGTAGCCTTCTCCCTATTTAGTAGCCAACAAGATACTCATTCCACACAAGGTCCGAAGCCTCCATAGCCTCTTCCGAGAGACGAACGATGGGCTTGTTGTCCACAAAAGTAGGTGGGATATGGGATAGATCGTATCCCTTTGCAGCAAGGCGAGCCAAACTCACCCATGAGCAAGCCGGAGTTGTTTTCGGATCACTTGGTTGCTGAACAAGCGGCGGGACTATGATATCTTCGAAGAGGACCGGCCATGGCTGCAACCTCTCGATCGGCAATATATTCAATGTCTTCTCTTTTTTCAGAATTGTGGCCTTATGTTCAATGTGTGGCCTTCCTTTTCTGTGTGCGAGCCAGCTCTTTTATAGGTGAAGAACTTGATTTTCATGGATTATTTCACTTCCTTTTTCAGCTCACGCACAAAATCGCCTTTGATCAAAGAATATATTGCTCAATATATGCCCCACGTGTAATATTCTCTCTTGATATTTCATCCTTAGACTTCCAATCTTCTGTAAAATATATCACCTAAAGTATAAATCACGTGAATATATGAAATATTTACCGAATATTGGAAGAATAATATGAATCTTTTCTGAAAATACCGAATTGTCAACTCGTAAAATTGAAGCTCATCCACCGCTGATCAAATGCAAAGTGATAAACAAATAAATAAGTGCAACTAAAATTATATGCTATGCAATTTTAATTCTATTTCTTTTAGGAATAAAAATTAATTCCTAATTTTTTATGCAATAAACGACTACGTCATCAAAATTTAGGTGTCAACACCGCCCCACCACTGACCATCATCGCTGCCGCCGCTAGCTCAAAGGCTAGCCAGCAATTACTTTGGTTTTCCAATGGTTGATGGGAATGGGGATCTAGGGCTTTATCAGGTAAAGGACCATCATTATCATTGGGTGCTAAGTGAAGGTGGTGGTAATGGGATTAAAAAGAGATATGATAATGAAAAAAAGTTTGACTTGGAGATGACCATGGAGATGGATGGTGATCGCCACCGCCATCGTCGCCATTAGCACCAAAATGATCATCACCGTCAGAAGATTAAGGAGTTGGACTTGCTCGAGAAGATCGCTCGCCGAAGTGGCTAATTCAAATTCATAAATACCCTAGTAGTTAATAAAAGACCCTTACATTATAGTTGAGTATCCACATGATTTCTGAACCGAAACATGTAGACTATTTCGAAATATTTAGCGTTTTGATGTTTGCTATAATGTCATGGCATCAGGCTTTGGTACTTATTTTATTCAACATGTACTGCAAAAGAACAGAAAGTTTGTTGAATTTTTTTCCCCGATATTAGCCTTTTCTCAAGCGCCAAACATGGTATGGCTTTGCATGGGTTTCATTGTTGTGGTGCATAAAGTTTTTGGCCGTTGAAACTTTGAAAGAATCATGTCAAAACTTCTTTACAATATCACGGTCACATCATACGGCCAAGAAAACTTCTTTCTTTATCTGTGACATTGATGCTATTCTTGAGTCTGAATAAACCCTTCTTATTTTTTGACCATTCTTAGCTGAATTTATCTCCAAAAAGAACATTTGGCCATATAAAGAGTGATATGGGTAGTTCATGAATTTTGGTCCAATCGTGTAGTATCATTTGTGAACTTTTTAACTTGTTTAATTACAAGAGGTTGCGCCAGTAGCCACCCTTCCCATATGAGAAGAGAAAGGTAGTGAATTCAATCTCTCCACCTTCTCAAAGAAGGCTAAAGATAAAAACGTATAGTTTCAAGTATAGGATTTGACTCATATGCTCTACAAATAAGCATAGCAAAAGTTTAAGAGTAAATTAAGAATTATAGTAACATAAAAAGAAAAAAGGCTTTTAACTTTTTAGTGTAAAACTCGAACTATTTTTAAATGTTCATTGGATTCCTTTGATCTAATCAAACAAACGCAGGGGAAGTCATCTATCTATTTTATCTAGGCTTTTTTTTTTCTTTTTTGTGTAAAAGAGTTGAACATTAATGACAGATTCACTATGTAGGAGGTCCATAATTTTGGAAAGAAATCCGGTATTCAATCCTCCTTTTTGGTGCTTTTTTTATTGCAATATTTATGTACTTCCTCAATGCTAATTAGTCTTAAACACTTTCCCTCTCTCTCATCTGTCCATTCTACCTAGGTTTTTTTGTGTGTAAAAGAGCCAAACATTAATGACCCATTAGCTTTTTAAGAGGTCCCTAATTTTGGAAAGAAATCTAGCATTCAATCCTCCTCTTTGGTGCTTTTTTTTTATTGTAATATTTGTATACTTCCTCAATGCTAATTAGTCTTAAACTCTTTCCCTCTCTCTCATCTCTCTATTTTACCTAGGTTTTTTTTTTTTTTTTTTTGTGTAAAAGAGCTAAACATTAATGACAAATTAGCTTTTTAAGAGGTCCCTAATTTTGGAAAGAATCCAGCATTCAATCCTCCTCATTGGTGCTTTTTTATTACAATATTTATGTACTTCCTCAATGCTAATTAGTCTTAAACAATTTCCCTCTCTCTCATCTCTCTATTCTACCTAGGTTTTTTTTTTGTTTAAAAGAGCTAAACATTAATGACACATTAGCTTTTTAAGATGTCTCTCAAAAAGAAATCCGACATTCAATCTTCTTTTTGGTGTTTTTTTATTGCAATATTTATGTATTTCCTTAATGCTAATTAGTCCTAAACACATTCTTATTTTGTTAAATCTATCCAATCATTCTCCACTTTCTCATTTAGGCTATATTTATTTTGCGAGATGGGTTCCACTGGTGCTTTTTTTTATTGCAATATTTATGTACTTCCTCAATGCTAATTAGTCTTAAAAACTTTCCCTCTCTCTCATCTATCCATTCTACCTAGGTTTTTTGTGTGTAAAAGAGCCAAACATTAATGACACGTTAGCTTTTTAAGAGGTCCCTAATTTCGGGAAGAAATCGGCATTCAATCCTCCTCTTTGGTGCTTTTTTTTTATTGCAATATTTGTATACTTCCTCAATGCTAATTAGTCTTAAACACTTTCCCTCTCTCTCATCTCTCTATTCTACCTAGGCTTTTTTCTTTTTTTTGTAAAAGAGCTAAACATTAATGACAAATTAGCTTTTTAAGAGGTCCCTAATTTCAGAAAGAATGTAGCATTCAATCCTCCTCATTAGTATTTTTTTTATTACAATATTTATGTACTTCCTCAATGCTAATTAGTCTTAAACACTTTCCCTCTCTCTCATCTCTCTATTCTACCTATTTTTTTTTTTTTTTTTTTTAAAGAGCTAAACATTAATGGCACATTAGCTTTTTAAGAGGTCCCTAATTTTGAAAAGAAATCCGGTATTCAATCCTCCTTTTTGGTGCTTTTTTTTTATTGCAATATTTATGTACTTCCTCAATGCTAATTAGTCTTAAACACTTTCCCTCTCTCTCATATGTCCATTCTACCTAGGTTTTTTGTGTGTAAAAGAGCTAAACATTAATGACACGTTAGCTTTTTAAGAGGTCCCTAATTTTGGGAAGAAATCTGGCATTCAATCCTCCTCTTTGGTGCTTTTTTTTATTGCAATATTTGTATACTTCTTCAATGCTAATTAGTCTTAAACACTTTCCCTCTCTCTCATCTCTCTATTCTATCTAGGCTTCTTTTCTTTTCTTTTTTTGTAAAAGAGCTAAACATTAATGACAAATTAGCTTTTTAAGAGATCCCTAATTTCGGAAAGAATCCGGCATTCAATCCTCCTCATTGGTGTTTTTTTATTACAATATTTATGTACTTCCTCAATGCTAATTAGTCTTAAACATTTTCCCTCTCTCTCATCTCTCTATTCTACCTAAGTTTTTTTTTTTTTTTTTTTTTTTTTTTTTTTTTTTTTTTTTTGTGTGTAAAAGAGCTAAACATTAATGACACATTAGCTTTTTAAGAGGTCCCTAATTTTGAAAAGAAATCCGGCATTCAATCCTCTTTTTTGGTGCTTTTTTTTATTGCAATATTTATGTACTTCCTCAATGCTAATTTGTCTTAAACACATTCTTATTTTGTTAAATCTATCCAATCATTCTCCACTTTCTCATTTAGGCTATATTTATTTCGCGAAAAATTGATAATTTCAAAAATAGTCCTGCCCCATCAGATTAGCATAGTCCTAAGCCACTCATTGATCTACATGTGGCACCACGTCAACAGATGGGTCCCACTAGACAGATTTGAGATCCAAGATGGGCTCAAGTCCAGGAAATCCAATTTACAATACTGAATCCGGATGGTCGATTCCCAATGAACCGTGGGAAATCAGCGTGCACCATGGCACTTTTTTGGCCCCCTCTTTTCTCTTATAAAAAGGCCCCAACTCACTCACAGATTTCACTCACTCCCAAAGCCAAAAAGAGCGTCCAACCACTCCTCCCACCCCCCGGGCTCCCTTCTCTTTCTATGTCCCTCCTCTACATGGAGCTCAACCTTCCTCCCCCACTCCCTTCTCCACTTTCCGAGATGATTACCTTTCCTTCCAGACATTTTCCAGGAAAATTCCACCCCAGAACCCGACATTCCCTAACCCCAGCTTCACTATTGAAGGGTCCTCATCAAATCCTTTCTCTCAGGTGTTGTTGACCCCATAGCTCAACCCACCATTTCATCACCCATCCGTTGATCCTCACCTGGCCACAACGTTCCCCAGAGGGTTCAATCTCTGCTCACAGCCGCTGCTGCCAACCCTCCTACTCTTCCTCCGTTCATGGAAACCTCGCCAGAGAGCAGCGACAATGTGGCAGCACATGGCCAGCTTCAGTTCAAGAGCCTCTTTCACTACGGTCCAATGGATCACCGTCCTTTACCACCAGACAATTCCTTTGCTAGACTTGAATGACCTTGCATAGTTGAACGAGAGGTTTGATGAGGAGTTCTCTTCAGCTGGCATGAGCTCGGGCCGCCAATGGGGTCATGAGCGGGACGACGGTGGTGATGATCAGAGGAAGAGAGAGGTGGTTGTTGGTCTGCGGCAGCAGCAACCAAAGCAGACAACGGAGAAAAAGAAAAAAGAGAATGAGAATGACGAGGCTGACGAGGAGCCCTTGGTCATCAAAGGCTAGTGGAATGGAAGGGAAGGAGGCGAATATGATGGTCAATGTAAATTCATATAACGGAAGGTATAATGGCGGTAGAGTCTAGGCAGAAGTAAATTATGGGCAAGGAAAAACAAATTTTTAAAGGACAAAAGGGGAAAAAAAGCTTGATATCAAGCCTCAAATGGGTCTATATGCGTATCATTTCTATCTTCTTGAAATGCTAGATATAGTTATGAGTCGTTTAAGAGTAAGAGTCATGTAATAATCTTATGTAAAGGCAAGTCTTGTGATCATTTCTAACAAGGTGAAATAAAAAGAAAAAGAAAAAGCATATTCACCTCCTTGTCTTCCTTGAGTTGTGAGTGTTTTTGTTGGAAAAAATATTAGATTTGCATGAAATTAAAAAATAAAATGAATTGTCTAAGGTGTGCGAACATTGTTCCTTAGGATAATTCCGCCTTGGAGTTTGAAACTCGAAGCGTAAGGCTCTAACAACTATCATCATACAATAAACCTTCTTTTATACTCAGCATTGAAACAGTTACGTGAATAATCGAGCAAGAAAAGAAAAAATACATAAAGAGAAACAAGAATATTATTGTCTTGGTAAATTGATATATGACAAGATAGGAAAGAGAAATAAAGATATTCTAGTTTTGATATATCGATAACACTTTCCAATTACGTCTTGAGTAACAATTTATAGGAAAAAAAGGAAAGGAAAAAGAGAGATGCTAAGAAACGGTTATAAATAAATTGGTAATCGAGAAAGAATATGACCGTTATAAAATAATGAAGTTTATAAAGAAATAAATCCAACATTATAAAATCGTTAAAAAGTCGATATATGGTCATTAGAAAGCCACGCCGTTGCAAGCCATTCACAACCATTACAAAAATGATGATGTTTATAGCAATCGTAATTTCTATTACTAAAGGGTTCGTTCGTTTTGCAGAAAATGAGCCATTTCTGGAAAATATATTTTTAGAAGTCATTTTCAAAGAAAATGACAATATTTTTATGTTTGGCTAAAACCTGAAAATGTTTCGGAAAATATTTTCCAGTGTTCGGTAAGAAAATTTTTTTCCGCTCACTAGATTGGCGAGCGTAAGCGTTAACCTCGAGGTTTGCTAGATTGACGAACGTGAGCTTAAGATCGACAAGCTTGAGGTTCACCTGATGATGGCCAACAACTAGCCAAGAAAGAAGAAGATGGGAAACAAAGAAAAGAAAATGAAATTAAAAATAATTCGAATTAAAAAAGAAAAAGAAAATTTACAAATAATTCGAATAAAAAAAGAAAAGAAAAAGAAGAAATGGGAGGAGGAAGTGAGGATTTGTACAGGTGTGAGATAAGAGAGATCAAGTGAGGAAAATGTTTTCCATTTTTCAAAAGTGGAAAATATTTTCCCTTAATTTAAAATACTTTTTTTTTCCTTTCATGGAAAACATTTTCCCCTAAGAATTCATTTTCCGTAAAAAGAACGCCGAAAAATTCGGAAAATATTTTCCCGGAAATTATTTTCCGAAAAACAAACAGAACCGAAATATCCAACAGTTTTCACGTTCAAATTATCCTATCACAAAATACGCGGCAGAATTCATCAAAGTTCTTAAGGGGGCAAACCATCGAGTCCCACCAGCGAGTCCCACTTTCTTAGGCATTATACGTTGATTCCATGAGGAATTTCCATTATATTCCAAAATGATTTCATTTAATTTTTTTTGGACCGACTACTTCGCATATTGATATTTTTTCGTGAACTACAGCCATTTATGTAGTTAGTAATGAAAGCAATTGCTAATGGAGTGATCTTAGAGTTTTGCTGCTCTTTTTTTTTTTTTTTTTTTGTGCTTATTTTGGGAATTGTAGAATACTTTCGTTTCCCTCCATAAACTACCTATTTTACTCATCTCCCTCCGCCATCTCTCTTTTAATTTTCTTCATTTAAGTCATAACTCATTTACGTTTCAAAAGTTATATTTTATCTTCACTTTGAAATATATAAAAAATTTACATGAATGACCGGCATGACATCATGCTTATTACATTAAATTGTTTAAGAATTCTTAATAGTAAGTTCTTATTGTAATTCTTTAATTAAAATAATATGTTAATATCAAGTTGTCTGTATATTGAGATGGCATGATTTTTAAATCAGAACATTTATAATCCGTTACGAAATATTGAGTGCTTTAGTATTAGCTATGATGTCATGCATCGGGCTTTGCTATTTATTTTATTCAAGACGAACTGCAAAAGGATAGGAAATCCGTTGAGATTTAATCTTTTTTCGATTTTAGCTCTCTGAGTGCCAAATACAGCACGGCTTTGCATGGGTTTCATTGTTGTGATGCAGAAAGCTTTTGCGTGTTGAAACTTTAGAAAATCATGTCAAAACTTCTTTTCGATATCACAATTACATGGTACAACCAAGAAGACTTTTTTGTTTGTTTGTGGCATTGATGTTGTTCTTGAGTCAGAGTAAGCTCTTCTTATTTTTAAACCGTTCTTGGATGAACTTCTCTCCAAAAAGAACATTTGGTCATATATAATATGATATTGGTAGTCTATAAATTTTGATCTAAACGCATAATATCCTTGAACTTTTCACTTGTTTAATGTGGAACTCGAATTACTCTTAAACATTGAATGCATTCATTTTGTTTTATCAAACAAATGAGGAGAAAGTCATATGACATGTCTACTCTGTCTCGATTGTTTTGAATAGAAGAGAAACATTAATGATACATTAGCTTTTTAAGAGGTCCCTAATTTCGGAAAGAAATCCATCATGCACCCTCCTCTTCTTCTTTTTTTGGTAAGTATTCACCCTCCTCTTTGGCGCTTAAATAATGCAATATTTATGTAATTCCTCAATACTAACAAGTCTTAAACATTTTCCCATTTTGTCAAACCTATCTAGTAAACCTCCACTTTCTCATTTAGGCTGTTTATTTCATAAAATTATTGATTTGAAAAATATTTTCATAAAATAATATCGCTTACAAAAGTGAATGATTAAATTTTTTTTTATCATTCACGAAAATGTTTAAACATAAAATTGTCATAAAAAACGAATGTATTTTCATTGACTAATTATTTCAAGCAATACAAGTGATCATTTTTTGGAAAATGCTTAAAATCATTATGAAACAAACAGAGCTTTAAACAAAACTCTCAATCTTCTCCTATATTCTCTATGATCAAAACTTCATGCAAAATAGGCATTCCTTTTTAGAGTCAATGATCTAACAATGCAACGAAGACTGTCTTTTTGTCCTAATCCGGAGGTCTATCATTGAAATGAACTTGATAAATATTCATTTGAAAGCTACAAAAAATAAAAATGAGAAAAGTATGAACTAAAAAAAAATTCCCTATCTCCCTCTCATCTCATTAGCACTTTAATTGAGGGAAGTTCTTTTCCTCTCTGATAAATTGCATTTGGATGATCGGGATGCTTAAGAGGTCTTCTCCTATAATGAAACAGGTTTGGCAGTGGCCCTGATGGCCATGAGAGAGCTAGAAGTCAAAGAGTCCCAGGGGATCGGGTGGCTGGGTTGATCGTGCTAGTAACTGGAGTCGTGATCGCAGCGGTAGCCCGAATAGGTCTGAACATGACAGGGCTCGTTCCCCAGTTCGCAGCTTCCACCAAGCAATGATGGAGAAAAGCCAATCCCATCGCCCAGGAAGCCACAGTCAGAAAACAAGGGAGAGTTCACAGAATCCTCCACCTGCAAGGTCTCCTTCGCTCGTGGGAACTGGGAAGGATAGCGAGAGAGGGAATTTTGGGGGATCGCATGGTGATGCTCCATCGAAATGGGATGGAGGATATGGTGGTGGTCCCGCTCTTCTTACCTCGGGAAGAGGAAGGCATGATTCCTGTTTTTGACGGAGGCAGAGAAGTGGGCGCAGCTGAAGATCCCCTCATTCTTTCTGAGGTCGGGCCAGTCCTTTGTTCGCCCTTCTTTTTTTGTTTGTTTAGAAAGTTATGGAACTAGCAATCGGGGAAGCTGTAAAGAGAAACTTGGTTTCCCTAGAATTACAGGATCTATGATATTGTTGACCCATGATCTCCTAGAACTAGTTTTCTTTGCATATTTGTCTGCAGTGGACGGAACGAAGTTTTGTGGATACTGTATTATGGAAAACGAAGTCTTTCACTAGAAATTTTACTGGATGAGATGTGCTTTTTAGGCGGTTTTGCAGTTTTGGAACTGCTGTGGCGTGAGCTGAGGGCCTCCATATCGATAATTGGGTGGGATACAATTAAGATGTTTGTGATTGCCGTTTGCTACTTTTTGTACGAAACCGAAGACTCTGATTCTCGGTGCCGCTGAAAATATATGAGTATCCGTTACAAAAATTTTAGTGATGGTTTTTTCTGATGTTCACTTCAACGGCTGCCGATTGGATGGGACGTGAATCATCAATCGCGGGCTTTTGATGTAGTAGACTTGGCAAGCCCTAACTGATCCGGAAAAAATGAATTGGGAGTCCTTTTTTTTTATCGGCTTGAATTGATCTTAGCTGAATATCCATATGATTTTTGAATCAGAATGTTTAATCAATTATGATATTTTTAGTGCTTTGGCGTTACCTATGATGTCATGGCATCAAACTTTACTCCTTATTTTTTGCAACATGAGTTATAAAAGGACAGGAACTCTGTTGAGAAGTTTATCTTGATTTTAGCCCTCTATCGAGCACCCAATATGCCATGGCACTTTGCATGAGTTTCATCATTGCAATGCAGAAAAAATTTGGGCTGTTGAGACTTGGAAGAATCATGTCAAACTTGTTTGCTATTAGAAGTCGCATCATGTTTGCTAAGAAAATTGCATTTGGTCATTATATAAAATAATATTGATATCCCATGAATTTCGATCTCAACGTATAATATCATTTTTGTACTTTCGACTCACATAACATGGTACTTAAAACTATTTTTCCAATGTTCAATGTACTCCTTTGATTTGATCGGACATAAGAGAAGGCAGCCACCCCATGTGTCTCTTTTCTCAATTTTTTGTAAAAGGGTTAAATGTCAATGACATATTAGCTTTTGAATAAGTCGCTAATTTCGGAAAGAAATCCAGTATTTAATCTTCGTCTTTGGTTCTTTTCATATTGCAATATTTATGTATTTCCTCAATGCTCATTAGTCTTAAACACTTTCCCATTTTGTCTAAACCTATCCAGCAACCCTCCACTTTCTCATTTAGACATTATTTATTTCGTGAAAATTGAGTAATTTTGAAATTATATTCCTAAAGTTGATAATTTATATTGCTTAAAAAATGTATGAATGAAAAAAAAAATTATGATCAACAAAAATGCCGAGACCTAAATTATTGTCGATAAAGAAAGTATTGCATTAGCTAATTATTTCAAGCATTACAAACGATAATTAAAAAAATTGTTTTTCAAATTATGCATTTCCTGTGAAATAGATGGAGCCTTAGACGAAACTCTCACTTCTTTATGATCAAAACTTCTTGCAAAATAGATATTCCTTTTTCAAATCATTGATTGGACAATGCAACTAAGATAGTGTCTTTTTGTCTTTGTCCATCAATTAGTATTTAAAATGAACTTGATTAATATTTATTTGAAATATGCAAAAAAAATTAAAAATATATGAATTATAGAAAATCTATCCATCTCATTCTCGTCTCATTAGCACTTTCTTGGGCATTATACATTGATTCTATAAGGAATTTTGATTATATTCCAAAATGATGGCCATATATTTTTTTGGACTAACTACTTCACATATTGATTTTCCCTCGTGAATTGCAGCCATCTATGTGGTACGTAACGAAAGCAATTGTTGAGTGATCTAATAGTTTTGTTGCTCTTTTTCTACTATTTTACTTAGTTGGAAAGCGTAGGGCTTTTTCATCTCCCTCCATAAACTACACATAGTTGTTACTTATCTCCCTCAACTTCATTATTTCTTGACTTAAGTCGTAATTCATTTACTTTTTAAAAGTATCTTCACTTTAATATATATGAAAAAGTACATAAAACATTGGCAGCAGTATCATGTCTATTAAATTAATTTGTTTAAATTGTTCCAAATTCTTAATAGTAAGTTCTCATCATAACTCTTTAATCAAAATAATATGTCAATATAAAGTTGTCTGTATGTTGAAATGTGTCTGAATATTGAACTGGACTTCCGGCAAAATCACCACTGGCCACCGTGCTAAGAGACCACTACCACTGCTTTCCACTTTCCTTTCCGTCAGTCCTAGTTTGTGCCTCTCTCTCTCTCTCTCTCATATTTTAGATGCAGTGGCATCTTTCTATGTGAAATTATGTACATATCTAATCACATGCAAGGGTATGAACTACTCAAATTGCTCGTGAGCTATTGGATCTCCTCTAGCACATCTTGATTCCTTTCGAGTTTGAATACATCAAACTATTGAATCAAGCCGAGCTTGTGCTGTGAATTCGCTACTTGAATTGCTCTCTAGATCTATCAAATAGTCGATTTTCAATTGTGGTGTGTTTTTAGACTATAAGTCCGAGTTTAGTTTAAGTTTCATGTAAATTTTATTGACAAGTCCGATCAAATTCGACATTGTTGAAAAGTTATTTAAGTTGAGCTCGAGTTCAAAAATTCCTACTCTCAATGGAACTTACTAGTAGAGTCAAGTTTTGAATATTTAAATTGAGTTAAATCGAGTTACACTATAAGTAATGAGGTGTATTGACCGAACTTTATTTCAATTGTGCCCATATGTCAAAGCGCAGAGCGCAGAGCCATATAAGAACCTGCGTTTCTTTGCAACACTCGACAAGAGTCCAGTGTTCTTTAACATAAAATTCAAAAATGGACAAAATATTACCTAGTCCCTCTTCATCACGTCAGCAGTCTTAGACCGCTTAATGATTGACAAATGGCGCCATGTCAGCATACGGGTCCCATCGGCTAAATCCGAAATCCAAGATGGACCCAGGTCCTCGATGGTTCCCGATCCTGACCGTCGGTTCCAAGTGAACCATTGGAAATCAACGTGGACCCTATGGCGCTGCCTTGGCCCCCGTCTTTTCCCTTGTTAAAAAGCCCTAACTCACACAGAATTCACTCACTCCCAAAGCCAAAACCAGCATCCACCCCCCCTCCCCTTTCTCTCTCTCTCTCTCTCTCTCTCTCTCTCCCTCTCTCTCTCTCTCTCTCTCTCTCTCTCTCTCGCTCGCTCGCTCGCTCCCTCCTCCCTCCCTCCCTCCCTCATGGAGCTCAACCTTGGCTTCTCTCTTGACCTCAAAACTCCTCCTCCGCCTCTTTTAAACGTGAAAGGCTTCTTCTACAATCTCCTCCATAGCCGTAGCCCCGACATTCTCGATGATGACCACGCCTTCACCATCGAAGGGTCCTCATTGAATCCTTTCTCGCGGGTGGTCTCGACCCCACAGCTCGAACCTTCATTTCCTCACCCATGCCCTGATCCTAACCCAACCGCAACGCTCCCCAGAGAGTTCGACCTCTGTCCACCTCCGCTGCCACCGACCCCTTCTCCTCCGTCCATGGAAACCTCACCAGAGAGCAGCGACGGCATGGCGGCGCATGGCCAGCTCGAGTTCAAGAGCCTCTTTCACTACGGTCCAGTGGATCAACGTCCTTATCACGATCCGGTTACAGAGGACCGCCAGGTCGTGCCTTTGCTCCACTTAAATGACCTCGGATCACTGAACGAGAGGCTCGGTGAGGAGGCCGGTGTGAGCTCGGACCACCAATGGGGTCGTGAGCGGGACGATGGTCGTCACGATCGGAGGAAAGAGAGGTGGCGACGGGTTTGCCGCAGCAGCAGTCGAAGCAGAAGACGGAGAAAAATAAAAAAGAGAATGACAAGGACGAGGCTGACGAGGAGCCCTTGGTCGTCAAAGGCCAGTGGACTCCTACCGAAGACAGGTTAAGAATTAAAAAAACGCCCTTTTTCTGATTGCTTCTTCTTCTCATCATCTTCTTTTTTTCCCCCGATTTTGAATGTTTTTCTTTTTGACTTCTGTGTTTTCAGTTTATTTTCCACGTTAGCGTTTCTGGGCATTTTTTCCCTCAAAATTTTGGGGTGACAGGTGATGAAGAAAATTATTCATTGTCTCTATTGTCTTTTTTTTTTTTTTTTTTTTTTTTTGGGCAGCCTCTTAAAGATGTTGGTTGAGACTCATGGAATGAAATGGTGGTCTCAGATTGCTCAAATGATGAAGGGGAGAGTCGGAAAACAGTGCAGGGAGAGATGGCATAACCATTTGAGGCCTGATATCAAGGTTTTTTCCCCTTTTTTTCCTTTAAATTTATCTTGCCCATAATTTGCTCCATCTTTAGACTCCTTCCTCCATTGTACCTTCCATCATATGAATTTACATTGACCGCCATACTCATTTAGTCAAATATTTAGAAAAAGAATCACAGTTAGGTTTGATAAATGATTCGCATACATAGGAAGTATATCTAATGACAGATATGTGATATACATATAGATTAAGGATTGTGAGCATTCAACACTCATCGGGATTTGCAAATTTATGATAAATTCATACCATAAGCGCTCATCCATACACACCATATATGCGTTTCTTTTATTAGTTGTCCACAAAAAAAATGACCTTATTTCCTTATATTTACCGACACGTGTAGTCTAGTGCGTGGAACTCATGACTCTATCTCTTTTTTTTGTCCATATGAAGTTTTTGGTTGACTTACTTCTTAAAGTTTGCTGATACGCTACTTATCCTACGTCGTTTAGTCCAACTCATAGGCATGCATGGCGACGAGTGCCCATGTGGACCAGATTCTTCGGAAACCATGCCTTATAATCAGTCCGTAAAAAATTTCTAAAGATGCTTTGATTCTTATTTAAAGTAAAAGTTTATTTATTTATTTAAGGTTTAGTGATGACCAAATTGTTTGAACCTTTCACGCACTTCCATGCCCTAGTTCAGCAGCCACTTAAGAACAAAACAGAAGGTTAAATCCATTTTATCAACTCCAAATTATTCCATTTAACACACAGCATATACCTAATAAAACACCCCAAGAAAATTTTAGGAATACACCATTATTAAGCCTTAAATGAATAAGATCCACAATTATATTAGAAATGTGTAAATACATTCATCATGAATTTCCCTTGTTTTTTTCCCTCCAAGAAATTTCACCATATTGTATATCAAGAAAATATTTTACACTTGCACATGAATACAAATATTTTGTATTATTTTGATCAATTAAAACTGAAAAACCAAATTACAATCGCTTGTATTAATGAAGTGTAATTAAAGACGCATTACCAAAATTAAAGACTTCGCCAAAAGCCCAAATTCGCAAAACCCTAGAGTAAGTTTTTCTATCTCTTCTCCTCCGCTTTTTCTTCTTCTTCTTCATTTGGCTCTCATCATTTTCTTAGCAGAAGGACTCGTGGAGCATCGAAGAAGACAAGATCCTGATTCAGGCACACAAGCAGATTGGGAACAAATGGGCAGAGATAGCCAAGAGATTGCCTGGAAGAACTGATAACAGCATAAAAAATCACTGGAATGCCACCAAGCGCAGGCAATTCACTAAGCGTAAGTTGCTACCCGATAGCAACAACTCCAACCTCTTGCAAAACTACATCAGGAGTGTCACCACTCCATCTCCTCCGAAATGGTCGCCTCCAGCTCGTGGTCCTGACCACTGCCACCACAACACCAAGAAGCAGTCATTGTCTTTGTCGAAGGCAGCCATTTCCCGTGGCTTGGACATGCAGCCCGAAGCGACTAACTGCCCCCAGCAGGTGCTGGATCACCACCACGGGCCGCCGCCTCCGCTTGCTCAGAGGCCAGCCAGCAATTACTTCCGTTATCCGATGGTTGATGGGAATGGGAATCTTGGGCTTTATCAAGTGAAGGACCATCATTATCATCAGGTGCTGAGTGAAGGTGGTGGTAATGGGGGTGGAGGGAGATGTGATAATGATCGTGAGTTGGACTTGGAGATGAGGTTGGGGATGGATGGCGATCGCTGGCGCCACCATCGTCATCAGCACCATAGTGACCATCACCGTCGGGAGATTAAGGAGCTGGACTTGCTCGAGATGATGGGTCGTCAAAGTGGCTAATTCCGAATTCATAAATACCCTAGTAGGTAATAAAAGACCCTTATACTGTTGCTGCTTCTCAAAATGTTGTCTTTGGCTTATTTGTTCTCCCAGTTTGCTTGTTTGAGACCTCATGTTGTTGTTCTGATAATCGTATGTGAGATAGAGACTTCTTTTGTTTTATTCGCATATAACCATTGTGTAAGGGTGTCTATGACTATGTCAATGTTTATGTGAGAGATCTGAAAGAGGTCTAATGTTATTACATATGCATGTGTTTAGCTTAGTTAGTCTGTGTTTACCTCGATCTTCGGGGACAGATCGAGGCTTCTATTACTATCTCTCGACAATCAACTAATTTGCTAGGTGAAAACAAGAAGAGTCAAGCAAAGCTTACAATTTGCCATAGATGAAGACTTGTGAAACCCAAGCGGCTTTCTTTGGAATTGGTCAGATTGCTTGTTACACGACTTTCATAATTGCATTTCTTAAATCCCGTCTCTTAACTGTGAGTTTAGAAATTGCTCTCAATCTCCATCCCACTTTTTCTCTGTAGCTGTTTGTAAGAATTGATCCCGAGAGTAAAAGAAAAACTGTAGCCATATCATATTCACACTTCTTTATAAGAAAAACTCTGGCATACATTATGTGCATTGTGTACTGTTTGTAAAATCAAGCGAGCCACCTTTGGCAATAATGAATTCAGTGCACCTAATGATAACCCTCATTTGGTAGATTGAAATGCATTTCCAATTGGGAAAAATTGTCGATGATAAGAGAATTTGCATGGAAAACATGGTACGTTCTCCCCCCTTTTAGGGCTTTTGAGGGTCTCATTAGAGCTAAATCCTTGATCGGATCACAAGGCCCATTGAACCCCCATCTCTTAACTGTGAGTTTACAAATTACTCTCAATCTCCAACCCACTTTTTCTCTGTATTTGTATGTAAGAAGTGATCTTGAGAGCCAAAAAAAAACTAAAGTGATATTATATTCACACTTCTTCATGAGAAAAATTCGAGCACACATTGTGTACTATTTGTAAAATCAAGGGAGCCACCTTTGGTAATAATGAATTCAATGCACCTAATGATAACCTCTCATTTGGTAGATCAATTGATACAATTGCACAAAAGGTAAAGCAAGGGCTTGGGAAGTTGTCTTCCCTCTCAAAGGAAATATGGACTTGTATTGATCTCGGTCACGAGAATAATATAGGTATAAGCCTTTGGGACCATTATTACTCGGCTCTAACAACATTAGCAATGGCAGACTACGCAGAATTGAATCACAAACTATCATCAGACACTCCACATCTACCACTTTTGCCTTGGAGTCCTTTGTCATTCATCAACGGGGTTGAAGAATCACTGCCAAAAGGTATGGATCTAGGTAAAGAAGGCACTCCAAGTAAGTGTGCACAAAAGGGAGGTTAAATCGGAGAAAATATTCAGCAGTTGCAATCAATTGATGCAAGGTTTTTCACTCATACTCAATGATAAATGTTGACACCTAAATTTTGACGGCCCGTTTAGTCATTTATCACATTAAAAATTAGGGTTTAATTTTATCCAAAAAAATATATATTAATTACATAGCATATAGATTTATGTGTATTTTTTATTATTTTATTTTAATTGGCATTTTATTTATTGGACCGGTGTGGATGAGTTCAAATTAGTTGGATTAAGCCTACAGAGCTAGCAAGTTAGCCTAAGCCCATGTTTTTTATTGATTGAAAGTTATTTCGTGGGAAAATAGAAATTTTTGAATTTTTTTCGAGATATGAATCTTTTGGATAGGGTATATGTGTGAAAAAAATATTGCGATTAATCTTTGCAAGATTTGGATTTAGAGAAATTTTTTATCATAATCTTGAATATTGATCAATATGTGATAAATTGGTAAAAAAAATACCGCAGATGTAGATTTGAAGGGGAAATCGAAATCTTATCTCCTATCCCCTATCAAAGGAACAGTGTACGATGAGAAAATGGGGTTCTTTTCTCGAGGGTGAAGTCAAAAATTGAAGAAAGTTCTCCTCCGGTTGAGAAGAGTGAAAAAGTCTTCTGCAGAAAGTACAGAGTGGGCAGAGGGAGAGTGACGTGAGAGAGAGAGAGAGAGAGAAAAGAAAAAAACCGGATCGTCTTCTCCACATGGGGGCTTCGACCACGCAGGCCCCGCGTCCGCACCAGCCGTCGCCGGAATCGTCTCTACCGGCCATCTCCGACGCCGCCGCTTGCTTCGGCCCGTGACCCCAGCACCGACGCCCAGCAGCACCACCGGAGTCCGACGCCGCTGTTGCTGTCTCCCTCCTGCCGCCGTTCGCTCGCAGCAGTTGCCAGACCCCCTCAGCCTCCGCCTACGCCCCTGCTCAGAGCCTGATTTGCTGCACCGAAACGCTGGTATCGCCCCCAACTAGTCTGCAACCTGCGGCTCAGCAGATCCTTAGCCGGTCCGCCCCCGTCGTGCTTCCAGCCGTCACCCCCGACGCCCGTGCCAGTAACCCGCGCTGCTCCGCGACTGCCCGATGCCCGACGCTTTTGTCCGCGACCGCCCAGTGTCCAACTCCGCCTCCTCCGTGTGACGATTCTGCAGCCGCTCTGTGCCCGCTGCTGTGGCACCATCGCCCGTGACGCCCCTCACCATCGCTGCTTGCCAGCCTTCACCGGAGCTCCGACGCCGGTCATCCTCCACCTGGCGCCGACCAATCTGCTGCGCCACTTTCCTTAGGTTGTTTATTTTTCTTTTGGTTTTTAATTTATTTTATGTTTTTTTTTTTGAAGTTTTGATATTATTGTACCAATTGGAATAGTGGGAATTGATTCTCGTTTTATTGTATGCATTATCCGCAGGATTTTCCCTAAAATTATTATAATATTAATTTGATTTGTATGATATCGGATCATTTTTTTTAATTATATTAATTTTTGGGGTTCGTCAATAGTATCTTAAGTGTTGAATCAAAATAATTATTAATTTGGTCCGTAAGACTTTGGATAAGATTTTTAATTATTTTGAACTCTTTGTTATAATGATTAGGGTTAGAATAATCATTAATTTAACTTGAGACAATATGTTATTTTTTCGATTATTTTAATCTTTTATTTGTTGATTATAGTGATTGTTTAGATTAAATATTTAATAATTACTCATCTTTAAAAAAAATTAAAAAAAAAAATCAAAAAATCAAAATCTTACATCAGCATGTAGGTTTAATAAATTAGACATGTAGGTTTAGCAAATTAGAATTTTATTTAGGATTACATTTTTAGGGTTGCATTTTTGGAAATAGGTTAGAGTTAGACCTAAATAATTTTTTTAAAATAGAGTCTTAGATAATGTTGGCACATTTTAATTATCTCATTTTTCTTTAAAAAATAGTTTTCTAAGATAGGATAGGGTTTAAGTCAAATTAATCCATGAAATAAATTAGAAAATTATTTATTTTTTTAGATAGTTTAATTAGGGTTTTTATTAATCCCAAAGTTCAATAAAAAATACAAAAAAACACTAAGAGCATGTTAACTAGCTTGCATAATAGGATAATTTAATTAGAGTTTGTTAGTAAAATTAGGTTTTGCATGTCACTTAGTGATTGTTGTTAGGTCCATTTAATTAGAAAATTGCTTGCCATTTGTTGAAGGAGAGAGTATTCTGCGTATTGTATTCACTTAATCAAAAAAGGATTACAAGAATATATATATATATGAGTAACCCTAGTAACTCTCTTATGACTATTTTACCCTTATTACTATTTACTAACACTCCCCCTCAAGTTGGGATGTAAATATCAAACAATCCCAACTTGTTACATAAAAAATTCACTCTATTTCCTCGTAAAGACTTGGTAAAAATATATGCAAGCTGATCCTCCGTTCTTGTATGTTGAAGAGTGATCTCTCCTTTCTGAACTTTTTCTCATATAAAGTGACAATCAACCTCAATGTGCTTGATTCGCTCATGGAAGACGGGATTGTTTGCAATATGAATAGCTAATTGATTGTCACAATATAATATCGATGGTTCTGATGTTGACATCCCAATTTCTAACAATAACATCCTCAACCAGAGCAATTCACTAGTCACATGTGCCATTGCTCTATATTCTGCTTCTACACTTGATTAAGAAACCACATATTATTTCTTACTCTTCTAGGCAACTAAATTACCTCCAAGAAATACACAATAACCTGATGTAGATCTTCTACTAGTAGAACATCCAACCCAATCCGCATCAGAAAAACCTGTGGTATTCAGGTGGCCACAATTCTTGAAAATTAGTCATTTACCTAGTGCTCCTTTCAAGTATTTGATAATTCAAAAAGCACAGCATCCCAATGAGTAGTCCGAGGAGAACCCATGAATTGGCTTACAACACTAACGGCAAAAGATATATCAGATCTCGTGACGGTAAGATAATTCAACTTGCCAACTACTCTCCGATATTTCAATGGGTTGTGTAATAATTCTCCATCTTCTGCATCAAGTTTCACATTGGGTTCCATAGGAGTATTAGCCGGTTTTGCTCCAACAAGTCCAACCTTATCAAGAATGTCAAGAACATATTTTCTCTGAATTAAATTTATACCTGTATGCGAGTAGGCAACCTTAATACCTAGGAAATACCGCAAACGTACCATATCCTTAGTACTAACCTGTGTATGCATAAATTGTTTGAGTCGTTGAATACCATCTAAATCACTGCCGATAATGATAATATCATCCACATATACCACCAGAAGAATACAACCAGCTAAGGAGACATAATTGAAGACTGAATGGTCTACTTGACAACGCTTTAATCCAAACTTGATAATAGCATCATTAAACTTACCAAACCAAGCACGAGGAGATTGCTTGAGTCCATACAATGCCTTATGTAAATGACATATCGGATTCTCCCCCTGAGCAACGAATCTAGGTGGTTGCTCCATATACACCTCTTTGGCCAAATCACCATGTAGGAATACATTTTTGATGTCTAATAGATGAAGAAACCATCCAAAATGTGCTGCTAGAGAAATAAAGACACGAACATATGGAATTTTAGCTACAGGAGAAAAAGTATCATCATAATCAACACCATATGTTTGAGTATATCCTTTAGCGATTAACCATGCCTTCAATCGATCTATAATGCCATCAGGGTGGACCTTAACCGTGAAAATCCAACGACAACCAACATGTTGCTTTCCCACAGGAAGGGTAGTAAGCTTCCAAGTGCGATTCTCAATCAATGCTTTCATTTCATCCTCCATGGCTTGTCTCCAACCAGGATGAGCAAGAGCTTCAGTAACATTGCTAGGCACAAAAATAGAGGACAAGAACGAGACAAAAGTAGAGAAGGTAGGAGATAAACGATCATAAGACATAAAGTTGCTAATAGAATGACGAGTACGAAGACAATCGGACAAACCGGAATAAAGTGTATAACGATCCACAGGACGCCTAACGCAAGATCGTGTACCTTTTCGAGTAGCAAGTGGGTTGATCAGGATCAGAATCAGAGGATGGCACATCAATTGATGATGGATTAGATGAATCAGGTGATGGCCGTACCTCTGTAGTGGGAGCTGTTCCTCGTCTATGGTAAGTTTGATTGGCAAACTAAAAACCTGTTTACGATACTGGAGGAAGTGAGATTGATGGAGGAATTGGTAAGACACACTTGTCAGTGTTAGGAGACACAGTAGAGACTGTTTGAGTATTATAGTATGGCTGGTCCTAAAAAAATGTCACATATATTGATACAAACACTCGGCGACTAATAGGATTGTAACATTTATAGCCCTTCTGAGTTCGAGAGTACCCAACAAAGATACATTTATCAGCACGAGGAGCCAATTTATCAAGACCTGGAGTCAGAGAATGGACGAAACAAACACAGCCAAAGACACGTAGAGGTAATGCAAATGGAGGATGATTTTGATGTAAAATAGAGAAGGGTGTCTCCCCCTGAAGAACAGAAGTTGGAAGCCGATTAATTAAGAAGCACGCTGTAAGAACAGCATGACCCCAAAATGTTTTCGGAAGATGCATGTGAAACATAAGACAACGAGCAACGTCAAGAAGAATAAGATTTTTACGTTCAGCTACACCATTTTGTTGTGGTGTATATGAACAAGTTTGATGAATAATGCCATGGGAATCAAGAAAATGTTGAAAACCAGAGGCAACGTTAAGATACTCTTTGGCATTATCGGATCGGAGATTTTTCACAGAAGTATTATATTGATTCAGCACTTCAAAATAGAATTGATGAAAGTAATGGAAAATCTTAGTACGGTCTTTTATTAGGAACAACCAAGTCATTCGGGAAAAATCATCCACAAATGTAACAAAGTACCAGAAACTAGATGTATCAGAAACACGACACGGACCCCACATATCTAAATGAACTAACTCAAAGGGACTAAACACACGACTCTGAAAGCGAGAAGGAAAAGAGACTCTATGGTGTTTTCCAAATTGACAAGCTTCACACTCAAAAGTACTTACAGACTCAGACTTTGGAAACAATCGTCGAAGAATGTTTGGCGGGGGATGACCAGCACGACAATGCATCTGATAGACATCAGTGGATGTGTGCTTCAGAGCTGCTGCAGCTATCACCTTCTTGTCTATATAGTATAGGCCATTTGATTCATGTCCCCCACCAATCATCTGTCCAGTTCTCAGATCCTAAAAAACACAATGAGAAGCAAAATATGTTAAAGAACAATTTAGCTCTTTAGTTAATGAAATAACGGAAATCAAATTATATGGAGATTTGAGATGAAGGACGGATGATAAAGAAAGGGAGGAACTCAAATGGGCATCTCCGGTGCCAGTAACTTGGGAAATTGAACCATCAGCTAAGGTAACAGACTTGGACACCCTAAGAGGTGTGGAATTTAACGAAGACAATAATTTAGAGTTACCAGCTATATGATGAGTAGCTCCAAAATCTATAACCCAAGAGTTTGACACTGTAGAAAGTAAACAGGATGAACTACCTTTTGAGTTATGTATTAAAGTGGCAGTGGGAGCTGAAGTTCCCGTCACCTGTTTGGAGCGAACCCAAACCTCATATTCTGCATGTGTCAATGTAACTGAATCTTTTGTATCTTGCACATTAGTAGGATCGGATTGAACTGGTGAGGAATCTTCAACTTCAGCAAATGCAGCAACTGTGGGTCGAAGCTCTGGATGAAGCGTGTAGCAGTAAGCTTAAGTGTGTCTAGCCCTTCGACAATGGTTACAATATCGAGTGCCATGGCTACCAAGAATTCTATCACGACCACCACGACTTCCACCCTGAATAACCCCACGTCCATGACCCCGATAACCACGACCATGAGCTCCACGTCCACTAGAGCCATGAGAAATCATGGCACTTGTCTCTAAAGTTGTAGCAGAGATCTTGTCAGTAGGTGTCAAGTGTAAGGCTCGGGAGAAAACCTCATCAATTGTAGGAAGGGAGCTTTCAGACGTAATCTGCTGACGAAGGGAGGAATATTCAGGTCCTAGTGCTTTAAGAAATAGTATCACCCGAAGATCCTCTTGACGTTTGACTAATACATTTGGATCATTGGAAGCTGGAAGATAAGTATCTAGCTGTCTGCAAAGACTAGTGAAACGAGCATAATATTTAGATAGAGACTGATCTCCACGCTGAAGATCAAACAGGGCCTCCCATGTGTCACACACTCGTGTCATATTGTTTTGGCAAGAATAAAGTAGAGCAAATTTATCCCAAACTTCCTTAGCAGAATTACATTGAATGAAGTGAGGGTTAATCTTCGGATCCATACTATTCCATAACAATGTACGAATCATTGCATCTCCAGCAATCCAATCATCTACTTTACTCTTATCCGAGGGAAGTGTGGATGTAAGATAATCATGATGTCTAGTTGCAATAAGATAAACTTGTGCAGCTTTAGACCATGATGGATAGTTAGTGCCATCCAACTTGGTAGATGTCAATTGGAAATGCGTCAAACCAGTAGATGATGTAGAAGCCATTAGTATTAACTCTACTGAACTCCAATAATGCAATTAGCCAGACATGTTGAACATAAGAATCGGCCGAACCCAATAAGAATGACACAATAATCAAGCACTTCACTCCAGTTATGCAATCAGCCACAGAACAACAAACAGAAATAAAGGTTCAATCGATTCACCACTGAGTCAATATACTTCACTAGAAGGCCATTAAATCATATCAACCAGCACTTCAAGAAGTAATATACTTCAATGAGAATCCATATAAGTATACTGGAAAACAACTTCTAATGCCCTCAGTTCAAGTCGATTTTTTTTTTTTTTTTTTTTTTTTTTTTTTCGGGGTGAAACCCTTGCAGAACCGAAGGCTTCTAAAATCCTCAAGATATATGAAAAACACAAAATCTAGATCGCAAGACAAACAAAGACCAAATTATGCAATCGATTTTCAATCCCGTCATCAAGAAAGAAGACCGAACACAAACCGATTTTCTTTGGATGGGCTTCGGCGATTGACGCGGGACGATAGTTCTATCCGGATCTTAGAAAACAAGTAGACAAATCTGGATCTAGGGACGACGACCGAACGACAATGTAGGTGTTCTTTCTCCTCCGCTGTCTAGAAGAGAAGCACGCTGCGGCCCAGAGCAAGTTAAAAATTCAAGAGAGTGATCCCACCACCACCATAGCCCAGCGGTGGAGGCCGTCGCTAGATCCAGACCCTCCGCCGTCGCCGCTGCCACAGCGTGCTTCTCTTCTAAAACGGCGGAGGAGAAAGAACGCCTACATTGTCGTTCAGTCATCGTCCCTAGATCTAGATCAGTCTACTAGTTTTCTAAGATCTAGCCAAAACTACTGTCCCGCGTCAATCGCCGAAGCCCATCCAGTAAAATCGGTTTGTATTCAGTCTTCTTTCTTGATGACGGGATTGAAAACCGATTGCATGATTTGGTCTTTGTTTGTCTTGCAATCTAGATTTTGTGTTTTTCATATATCCTAAGGATTTTGGAAGCCTTCGGTTCTGCAAGGGTTTCACCCGAAAAAAAATAAAATAAAATAAAAATCGAAAAAAAATAAAAAAATCGACCCGAATTGAGGGCATCAGAAGTTGTTTTACAGTATACTTATATGGATTCTCATTGAAGTATATTGCTTCTTGAAGTGCTGGTTGGTATGATTTAATGGCCTCCTAGTGAAGTATATTGACTCAGTGGTGAATCGACTGAACCATTATTTCTGTTTGTTGTTCTGTGGCTGATTGCACAACTGGAGTAAAGTGCTTGATTATTGGTTCATTCTTATTGGGTTCAGTCGATTCTTGCGTTCAACCTGTCTGGCTAATTGCATTATTGGAGTTCAGTAGAGTTAATACTTATGGCTTCTACATCATCTATTGGTTTGATGCATTTCCAAGTGACATCTGTCAAGTTGGATGGCACTAACTATCCATCATGGTCTAAACTTGTACAAGCTTATCTTACTGCAACTAGATAGCATGATTATCTTACATCCACACTTCCCTCGGATAAGAGTAAAGTAGATGATTGGATTGCTGGAGATGCAATGATCCGTACATTGTTATGGAATAGTATGGATCTGAAGATTAGCCCTCACTTCATTCAATGTAATTGTGCTAAGGAATTTTGGGATAAATGTGCTCTACTTTATTTTGGCCAAAATAATATGACACGAGCGTGTGACACATGGGAGGCCCTGTTTGATATTCAGTGTGGAGATCAGTCTCTATCAGAATATTATGCTCATTTCACTACTCTTTGCAGACAGCTAGATACTTATCTTCCAGCTTCCAATGATCCAAATGTATTAGTCAAACGTCAAGAGGATCTTCAGGTGATACTATTTCTTAAAGCACTAGGGCCTGAATATTCCTCCCTTCATCAGCAGATTACGTCTGAAAGCTTCCTTCCTACAGTTGATGAGGTTTTCTCCCGAGCCTTACGCTCGACACCCATCGACAAGATCTCCACTACAACTTTAGAGACAAGTGCCATGATTTCTCATGGCTCTAGTGGACGTGGAGCTCGTGGTCGTGGTTATCGGGGTCATGGACGTGGGCTTATTCAGGGTGGAAGTCGTGGTGGTCGTGATAGAATTCTTGGTAGTCGTGGCACTCGATATTGTAACCATTGTCGAAGGGCTGGACACACTAAAGCTTACTGCTGCACGCTTCATCCAGAGCTTCGACCCATAGTTGCTACATTTGCTGAAGTTGAAGATTCCTCACCAGTTCAATCCGATCCTACTAATGTGCAAGATACAAAAGATTAAGTTACATTGACACATGTAGAATATGAGGCTTGGATTCGCTCCAAACAGGTGACAGGAACTTTAGCTCCCACTGCCACTCTAGTACATAACTCAAAAGGTAGTTCATCCTGTTTACTTTCTACAGTGTCAAACTCTTGGGTTATAGATTCTAGAGCTACTCATCATATAGCTGGTAACTCTAAATTGTTGTATTCGTTAAATTCCACACCTCTTGGGGTGTCCAACTCTGTTACCTTAGCTAATGGTTCAATTTCCCAAGTTACTGGCACTGGAGATGCCCATTTGAGTTCCTCCCTTTCTTTATCATCCATCCTTCATCTCAAATCTCCATATAATTTGATTTCCGTTATTTCATTAACTAAAGAGCTAAATTGTTCTGTAACATTTTTTGCTTCTCATTGTGTTTTTCATGATCTGAGGACTAGACAGATGATTGGTGGGGGACATGAATCAAATGGCCTATACTATCTAGACAAGAAGGTGATAGCTGCAGCAGCTCTGAAGCACACACCCACTGATGTCTATCGGATGCATTGTCATGCTAGTCATCCCCCACCAAACATTCTTCGACGATTGTTTCCAGAGTCTGAGTCTGTGAGTACTTTTGAGTGTGAAGCTTGTCAATTTGGAAAACACCAAAGTCTCTTTTCCTTCTCGCTTTCAAAGTCGTGTGTCTAGTCTCTTTGAGTTAGTTCATTCAGATATGTGGGGTCCATGTCGTGTTTCTGATACATCTGGTTTCTGGTACTTTGTTACATTTGTGGATGAATTTTCTCGAATGACTTGGTTGTTCCTAATAAAAGATCGTATTGAGATTTTTCATTGCTTTCGTCAATTCTATTTTGAAGTGCTGAATCAATATAATACTTCTTTAAAAAATCTCCGATCCGATAATGCCAAAGAGTATCTTAACGTTGCCTCTGGTTTTCAACCTTTTCTTGATTCCCATGGCATTATTCATCAAACTTCTTGTTCATATACAGCACAACAAAATGGTGTAGCTGAACGTAAAAATTATATTCTTCTTGACATTGCTCGTTGTCTTATGTTTCACATGCATCTTCCGAAAACATTTTGGGGTCATGCTGTTCTTACAGCCTGCTTCTTAATTAATCGGCTTCCAACTTATGTTCTTCAGGGGGAGACACCCTTCTCTATTTTACATCCAAATCGTCCTCCATTTGCATTACCTCTACGTGTCTTTGGCTGTGTTTGTTTCGTCCATTCTCTGACTCCAGGTCTTGATAAGTTGGCTCATCGTGCTGATAAATGTATCTTTGTTGGGTACTCTTGAACTCATAAGGGCTATAAATGTTACAATCATATTAGTCGCCGAATGTTTGTATCAGCAGATGTGACATTTTTTAGGACCAGCCATACTATAATACTCAAACAGTCTCTACTATGTCTCCTGACACTGACAAGTGTCTTACCAATTCCTCCATCAATCTCACTTCCTCCAGTATCGTAAACAGGTTTTCAGTTTGCTAATCAAACTTACCATAGACGAGGAATAGCTCCCACTACAGAGGTACGGCCATCACCTGATTCATCTGATCCCTCATCAATTGCTATGCCATCCTCTGATCCTGATCCTAATCAACCCATTGCTACTTGAAAAGGTACACAATCTTGCGTTGGGCGTCCTATGGATCGTTATACACTTTATTCTGGTCTATCCGATTGTCTTTGTACTCGTCATTCTATTAGCAACTTTCTGTCTTATGATCGTTTATCTCCTACCTTCTCTACTTTTGTCTCGTTCTTGTCCTCTATTTCTGTGCCTAGCAATGTTACTGAAGCTCTTGCTCATCCTGGTTGGAGACAAGCCATGGAGGATGAAATGAAAGCAATGATTGAGAATCGCACTTGGAAGCTTACTACCCTTCCTGTGGGAAAGCAACCTGTTGGTTGTTGTTGGGTTTTCACGGTTAAGGTCCACCCTGATAGCACTATAGATCGATTGAAGGCATGGTTAATTGCTAAAGGATATACTCAAACATATGGTGTTGATTATGATGATACTTTTTCTCTTGTAGCCAAAATTCCATATGTTCGTGTCTTTATTTCTCTAGCAGCACATTTTGGATGGTTTCTTCATCAATTAGACATCAAAAATGCATTCCTACATGGTGATTTGGTCAAAGAGGTGTATATGGAGCAACCACCTAGATTTGTTGCTCAAGGGGAGAATCCGGTATGTCATTTACATAAGGCATTGTATGGACTCAAGCAATCTCCTCGTGCTTGGTTTGGTAAGTTTAATGATGTTGTTATCAAGTTTGGATTAAAACGTTGTCAAGTAGACCATTCAGTCTTCAATTATGTCTCCTCCGCTAGTTGTATTCTTCTGGTAGTATATGTGGATGATATTATCATTACAATTTTTTTGTTTTTTTGTTCCCAGGAACAAAAAGGAACAAACGTGTTTGGATGCATTTCTGCAGTGATTTAGATGTTATTCAACGACTCAAACAATTTATGCATACAGTTTAGTACTAAGGATATGGCTCGACCCAATAAATACGTTGACGGGGTAGGGACGGCGACGGCAACGGCGACAAGGATGGCAACCAATTGAGGACCGGTTGTTGCGGTATTTCCTAGGTATTGAGGTTGCCCGACATCGCTCATTTTCAGGTTTGTCTTCAAACATAGTTCGTCTTTCATTCCTTTTTGTTTTTTCGTTGTTTTTTGGTTGTCAGTTATCAAAGAGAGATCCCCTTTTTTGGTGTCATTATCATTAAGAGTAGAGGTGTTAATAGTCGGTCGTTTCTTTTATCGAGTAGATACGAATAAAGAGTACCGGTTTATTGCGGTTGAACTTTTGCTTAGATAACCAATAAGTGGTTTTCATTGCTTTGGCTTAGAAATCTTAACCTAATTTAGCATTGGAGAGCAAAGAATGACCTCACTCTAATATAATCTCATTAATCAGTTTAGCAACCCTATTCAACTATGGTGCGTTGGTAAAATATGTTCTTGACATTCTTGATGAGGTTAGACTTGTTGGAGCAAGAGTTGAAAACCAAGCACCTCGCCCTTGTACTTAAAAAATCAAATTCAGATCAAAACATCATATGGAACCACAAAACAATGATGAAACTTGAGGGAGGGAGAAGATGGAGTTTTAAAAATATTACATAACGACCCATTGAAATATTGGAGAGTAGTTGATTGCAAGTTGAATTATAAATTAGGCATGCTTATGATAACAGTCAAAATTATGAATGATCTTATATATCATTTTTGCCGTTAGTGTTGTAAGCCAATTCATGGGTTCTCCATCGGACTTATTCTCGATTTCTGTCTTTTTGTAGGAAGTTGATTAGACCCTAATCGCCGTTGGAGAATGTAAAACGTGCATGGGGACAATTGCTTAAAGTGAGTGAAGTAACTAGTACATCTAACAAAGATTATTAACCACCTTCTGCTTTCGTTGTTTTAATGATGGTTACTTGTACGAAATCCACAATTCATTTACATATTGCAGAGAATGGAGGGCGTTGTTTAGTTGTTGCCTTATTGCTTTTTGAATTTTTCTTTACTTAAGTTATCAAATACTTGAAACTGGTGTTGGTGGAGCATGCTTTGAGAACTTCGGTGGATCCATCCAAAGGACTAATTTTCATGAAGAATTAGAAGATGGGAATTATTACACGACCCAACCTAGTTGAATTATCTTACCGTCACGAGATCTGATATATCTTTTGCCGTTAGTGTTGTAAGCCAATTCATGGGTTCTCCTCGGACTTCTGGGATGCTGTGCTTTTTGAATGATCAAATACTTGAAAGGAGCATGCAAAGGACTAATTTTCAAGAAAATGGGCTGGATGTTCTACTAGTAGAAGATCTACATCAAGTTATTGTGTATTTCTTGGAGGTAATTTAGTTGCCTGGAAGAGTAAGAAATAATATGTGGTTTCTCGATCAAGTGTAGAAGCAGAATATAGAGCAATGGCACATGTGACTAGTGAATTGCTCTGGTTGAGGATGTTATTGTTAGAAATTGGGATGTCAACATCAGAACCATCGATATTATATTGTGACAATCAATCATCTATTCATATTGCAAACAATCCCGTCTTCCACGAGTGAATCAAGCACATTGAGGTTGATTGTCACTTTATATGATAAAAAGTTCAGAAAGGAGAGATCACTCTTCAACATACAAGAATTGAGGATCAGCTTGCAGATATTTTTACCAAGTCTTTACGAGGAAATAGATTGAATTTTTTATGTAAGAAGTTGGGATTGTTTGATATTTACATCCCAACTTGAGGGGGAGTGTTAGGAAATAATAATAAAGGTTACTAGGGTTACTCATAAGAGGGTTACTAGGGTTACTCATATATATATATATATATATATATATATATATATTCTTGTAATCCTTTTTTGATTAAGTGAATACAATACGTAGAATACTGTATCCTTCAACATGGTATCAGAGCAAGTTAAAACTTCAAGAGAGTGATCCCACCACCACCACAGCCCAGCGACGGTGGCGGCGGAGGGTATGGATCTAGCGACGACCTCCGCCGCTAGGATGTGGTGGTGGTGGGATCATTCTCTTGAAGTTTAACTTGCTTTGATACCATGTTGAATGAGAGAGTATTCTACGTATTTTATTCACTTAATCAAAAAGGGATTACAAGAATATATATATATATATATATATATATATATATATATATATATATATATGAGTAACCCTAGTAACCCTCTTATGATTATTTTACCCTTATTACTATTTCCTAACACCATTAAATTAGGTCATTTAGTTAGAGTGCATATTTTAATTTCGAGATTAAAAAAATTTGTTTACTTCATGTGTTTATTTCTTTTGATTTGTTTGATTCATTGAGTGTTTAATAATGATTGAGTACTTGTATGATCACCATATTGCATAATACGAATTTAGGTTAAAATAAACCCAAGCTACTTGCAAAAGCATTTTTGAAATTAAAAAGAAATGATATCGAAAGGGCATTATAGAAATCTAGTGTAACCAAGTCCCCGTACCCTTAGTCTCTAGTTCGTAGGAATAGAATAATTTTTACATTATTTTACTTAGGTGTCTAATCGACCTACCATAAACCATTTAGTGGCGACTCCTAGTTAAAATTTATTTGCATGCTAAATTTAAAATCTTAAATCGCGAATTGATATGGGCTTGCGAGAGCCCGAGCTAAGTTTAAAAATTTAATAGTCCATTAGCCTAAACTTAAGTGGTGCATCCGAATTTTAGGTCGTGACAATAAATCAAGACAAGTCGATTGAGGTGGAACCAAAAAATAAAAATCTGATTTTTCTCTCCTTCCTCCATTACCCACCTTCCTCTACTTTGTTGTCCATGGCCACTACGGCTTCCCCCTCCATCACATAGCACCACCTATCTCCACCCCTTCCGACATTGCTTGTAGTCGGCCCAAGCTACCCCTCCGTCATCACTTGTGGTCGGCTCATTACTCGTCCAAATCTGGACTCGGATATGGCCGCAAGCTTTGCTCGTCCATCCACCAACTGAAACAACAACATCACTGCAACAAGCGGTGACTTGAGTTTGCCCATCCATTAAAGACAACGAGCGAGCAACAAAGTTCAGATTTGATTGTTGTGATTGTAACTGCAAGCAACAAAGGCGAGCTACAAAGTCCAGATCTAGTCTCCATGGTAACAATTGCAAGCGACGGAGTCCAAATTTGGTTACCATCACTCCATACCTAAGGATTGCAGTGCAGCCCAACCCGACACTATTGCGTCCAAGCCGAACACCCTCCGTCATCCTTGCTCACCCATGGCCAGAAGTGACAATGATTCGTTTGACACTAGCGGCCATGGACAGCTGGATTTGAAGAGCTTGCCAAAAAGAAGCTTAAATGTGACGCCACTAGCCATAGACTACAACTAGATCGGCAAAGGAAAGTGAGTGATGGAGGGAGAAGAGAAAAATCGGATTTTTACTTTTTGTTCTGTTAGGGAAATCATTTATGATGTTTTGAAGATAACAAAATAAATCAAAGGCTACTAACATGTTTAATGGTTAAGGAAAAGACTATGCAGATGATAGAACATGTAAATGATATTGTCAAAGTTTGAAGATGGCCAGAAGACTGAACGTAACATATGTCCAAAGTATATTCTGAAGATTTCCAGACTTCTGTGTCAAAATATGAAGATTGCCAGACTTTAGTGTCAAAGTCTGTTCTACAACAGAAGTCTGTCAACTTTGACTAATTCCAAACTGAACGTGAATGATGAACCAGAAGATAGACTCTATGCTGAAGCTGAACCAAAAGATAGACTCTATACTGAAGCTAAACTGGGTATAGACCTTAAAACTAAATCTGTTCAGAAACAGAATATGTTCAAACTCAAATTGCAAAGTCTATCGCACTCAGACTCAGATTGTAAAGTCTATTACTCTCAGACTTTACATCCGGATTCGACAAAACGTAACTCAAGCCCAATCATATAACGGCTAGTGATCTGGTTTGGATTCCACATCGAGATTGATTTGATTGGTTCAATCTATTTGATTGACGAGATCTTGAAGACAAGAACTTTATATGCTTTACTTATGAAAACCAAGATTTCATTTGTATGGGCGATCGGAATCAATTTGGGATTCTACCTTTGTCAAACGGCTACCAAATCTTCTAGATACAAAGCTGTCCAATGGGTATATTGACGATTCTCCGGGAGTCTAATGGGTAGTTTGGAAGTGGAGGAGTATTTAAGGAGATCATGGACCGATGAGCAAGTACTAGAATTTATAATTCTAAAAGCGATCTTTGTTCTTACACTTGTCTTTGGAGAGCTTAAACGTTTGTGATCGTGAGAGAAATACCAAAAGAGTGACTTAGTAAGATAGTGTGATCTACTACTAAGTGTTTGCATTCGAAATTGTAATCTCTTGTTGATTGCATAGTGGAATCCAGCCAAGAAGGTTGTTAGCGTGGGAGAGTGGATGTAGGCTTAGATTAAGCCGAACCACTATAAATCTTATGTTCTTATTCTCTTCCTTAACTCATTTATTTTACTTGAAGTTTATTTTATTCTGCATATATTTGCCAATGTGTATTTTAAACACCTATTCACCCCCTCTAGGTGTTCATACTAGCACTCCCATGTTCCACCTCAGCTAACACGTGACAATGTATTACCGTAAATAAGTAAAAAACGCGCCACATTAACAATTGACATGGCCCTTTACAACCATCGAATATGTTCTTGGTAAACTGGGTGAGACTCTGTACAATGGAAAAGAAAAGTACTTGAGCAACTGCCATATAAGATCAAAACGATACTTGCAAAGCATCGAACCTAACTAAAGCACTTTAAAGTGAAAGCAAGAGAATCTCCACTTCCTAATGATGGCAGGACGTAGGTAAGGACAATCCATCGTGTGCAACCTAACAACTAGTAACCCTTAACCAACAATATGATCAGAAAGAGAACTCTACTTCCAAAAGTTCTTTTCAGTTGGCCTCCAGGTAGACCTCAAGTACCACTATCAATCATTAGGGCAGAAGAATAGGCCAAGTGCTATGACTTGGCACGGGAGGACACTTAAGTGTCATAACTTCAAAATAGTACACTTGAGTGCCAGTTTCGAAGTTAAATGGAACACTTAAGTGCCACTCCAACGAAACTTCGGCCAAATGGCTTACGTGGCTACTTTCCGGCGAGTTTGGTCTAAAACAGCGTCGTTTTGCATGCTGACGTGGCGGAGAAAATGCAAAAACGACGCCGTTTTGTGTTTGACGTATAAATAATAATATAAAAATGAATTAAATTAGATTTAAACTTAATTTTATATAAAATATTCAAAAAAATTTTAAAAATTAAAAAAAATTTAAAACTTAAAAAATTAAAAAAATTAAGAAAAGGGGGGGGGGCGGAGTCGAACGGGGCGGGCGAGGGCTGAGCCCTCGCCGCCGCCACCTCCCTACCGTCGCCGGGAAGGGCCGGTGACGAGGGGAGGGTCGGCCGAGGTCGCCGGCCCTCGGCCGACCGACGGCGGGGTTGCGAGCCCTCGCCGGATCGAGGCGAGGGCCACAACCCTTGCCCCGGATCCGGGCGAGGGTTCGTGGGCCCTCGCCGCTGGTCGGCCGGCCTCGCCGGCCCCCGGCTAAGGCCCGCGACCTTAACCGACCCACCCCACTCCTTTGCCGGATCGGGCGAGGGCCGCGACCCTCACCCCCCCGGATCGGGTGCAGGCGGGCGCGACCCTTGCCCCCGCGACCCTCACCCCAAATGCGGGGGAGGGCTCGGGTGGGGCGAGGGTCGCGGGCCCTCGCCGCCTCCCCTCCACCGTCGTTGGGAAGGGCCGGTGACGGAGTGGGGAGGGTCGGCTAGGGTCTCCGGCCTTGGCTAGGGGCTAGGGGCGATGAGGACTCGCAGCCGTTGATGGGCGAGGGTCGCGGCCCTTGCCACGATCGAGGGTCGGCCAAGGGTTGGCAACCTCGACCTTGGCCGACCCTCCCCCTCCGTCGCCGGCTCTTCCCAACGACGGCGGTTAGGACTCAGCCCTCGGCCGCCCCACTCGACCTCCCCTTTTTTTTTTAATTTTTCTTAATTTTTTTTTTTTTTTTTTAAAGTTTTTAAACTTTTCTTAATATTTTTAATTTTTTGAATATTTTAAATAAAATCAAGTTTAAATCTAATTTAATTAATTTTTAATATTATTATTTACATTGGCACTTAAGTGTCTATTTCAAAGTTATGGCAAACGTGCATCGTTTTTGCATTTTCTGACCGCACCATCGTCAACGAATGCCCCTTCAAAACGATGTTGTTTTGGAATAAACTGAAACGCCATGACCATGACCTCGATGCACAAACATAAGCCAAATAGAAGAAAATTGCCATGGATTACCCATGACTTTGATATAATATAATGCCTGAGCAACATAGAAGTGATTTTCTTTGCATCTTTGTCTTGGAATGGCATGCATTGAAGTTAAGTGTTCCATTTTATTGCAAATGAAATACTTCACTGGAAATTTTACTAGGCGATGCTCTTTTTAAGCGGTTTTGCGGTTTTGGAACTGCATTTCAAATGATTGGGTGGGAATATTGAAATGTTTGTGATTGCCTTTTGCTACATTTATATGAAACCGAAGACTCTAATTCTCTATGCTGTTGAAACTTGACGTTGTATCCGTTATTGAAATTTAATTGATTGTTTTGGCTGCCGACTGGGTAGGGATGTTAATCACCATCACTGTCTCCGCGATACATGTGGATGTGGATAAGAGTGTTGTGACGGTTGAGACTGTTTTTAGGAGAAGGGCTCCTCTGCCTCCATTGCGGTCTTTATCCGGTGCTACATTTATGCCAACCATCGATCCTTATCGAGATACAATGGAGGCACCTAGTGAGTTGGACGGTCTTCCTTCCTTTTTCAATTTATGCCTTCTGATAATCAATCGCGGCCTTTTGACATAGTGAACCCGGCGGCCCTAGTTGATCTAGAGAAAAAGCATTGGAAGTCATTCATTTTTTTTTTCTGCCTGAATTGAACTTTGTCGAGTATCCACATGATTTTGGAAAAGTACCAAAAAAGTGATAAACTCATTGCACATGTACCAATTCAATCTAAAATCGGGGTTCCAATGAGGTCTCCATGCCCTTGCCATGATCCATGGGAGGGTGGTGCGACGACATGCGTGAGCTACTAAAAATTGAATTTAAACAATTATTGAAAATCTCACCACATATATTCCTCCCACTTCAACTTGTAAACTCTATGGACCGTCAATCTCCTTGTTAATCTCCTTGCTAACATCATTTATATCTAACAAAAAAAAGATATTAAATAAGGTATTCAGTTATTAGATAATAGATATACAAAAGAATTACATGATGAAATGATATGGACTTACCCAATTCAAACTTTTCCGCATTTTCGATACATTCTTCAACATTAATCGGCTCAAGAATTGCTCTCAACCAATCTTGAGTGCAAATCAAAGCTTTCACAACTCTAGGAGTCAAAGAACTCCGAAAACCATCAAGCACACAACCAGAAGTACTGAAAATTGATTTTGAAGCAACAGTAGTAACGGGAATAGACAAAATATCTCGAGCCATCAAAGATAAGATTTTAAACTCTTGGCCAGCAACACTCCACCATTTCAAAATGTCGAGATCACGACCATCTTCAAGTTCAACTTTAAGATATTGATCAAGCTCAGATAAGTTGCTATTGGACTTTTCTTCTCCTCATTAAGAAAGTCATCATATGAAGGCTCTTGCACAAATAAATTTAAACTGCAATCGTCATCTTCATTTCCCTCATTGAAATAAGAATTGCAGCTACTACCGATATTAGTAGAACTTAACAATTCACCATCCAATTTTTTGTCTCTAGAAGTGTGACAAGATTTCTCATAAAATTTAAACACACGTTCCAGGAAAAACTTCACCTTATCAAACATCTCATCAACTTCTGCAGCATCATCATAAATGAGTCTATAACAATACTTCACATAATTCAGCTTTTTTCTAGGATCCAATGTTACTGCAATTGATACCATCATATTGACTTTTTCGAAACTCCCATAATATTTGTCAAACTTCTCTTTCATTTTCAAGCCCATAACTCTCACCCTATGATCAAAAGCTTTTGTTGCTTCTCGCAAATATTTATACAAAGAAGCTATCCCCACAAAATAATCATTTGAAGTAATATACAAAGTTCTAGACATTTTCTTGGTGGTATCATAAAACTTCTTCAAAAAATTAGAAAGAATAATATCATTTTCCCAATCAACGCTACTTGGAGTATCATAATTAAGCTCAGTTAAGAAAGAAACATCTTCTTCTTCCATCCTTTCAAAAGCTTTTGTTAGCTTTATGGCACTCTTTAACATTAGGTAAGTGGAATTCCACCTAATTGAGACATCAAGACAAACTGAACCCTTATAAGCAATCCTTGTAATTTGAATGTAATCTCGAAATGTCTTAGCTCTCATAGGAGAACTCTTTACATACCTAACCACGTTTCAAATACGTGTAATGGAATCACGTATCTCGGCCAAGCCATCCTTCACAATCAAGTTTAATATATGAGCTGTGCACCTCACATGTAAAGATTCACCATCTAAGATCAATAGCATCTCTCTTGAAAAATTTTCTTTCAAATAATTAATGGTCACATCATTTGAACTAGCATTATCCACTGTGATTGTAGACACTTTTTTCTCTATTCCCCACTCATATATGCATTTACCAACTACTCTCCTAATATCCCCGCCCTTGTGACTAGCTATCACCACAAAATTGATGATCCTTTTGTGCAATTTCCAATTTTCATCAATAAAATGTGCAATAAGGCATAAATAGTTCAAATTCTGAATGAAACTCCATGTATTAGTCGTAAGGGCGATCCTAGAATTAAGCTTATGAAAGGAAGCCTTCAATTTTCTTTTTTTTTAAAAAAAAAATACAACTTCATGCAATCCCTAGCCACTGTAAATCGCGACATATACTTGAAGAGATGTTGTAATTAATTCACATAATCACGAAATCCAACACGTTCAACAATTGAAAATGGTTGTTCATCAATTATAATCATTCAAATAAGCATTTGCCTACAAATCTCCTGATCAATCTTCCATGTCATTAAAATTCCATCACTCCCAATACTACTAGTAGTATCTCCTCCTATCATTTGAGTTCCATCTACTCTTTGTGATGCAAACAATTTTTGCCTTGTATCCACATTGTGAGGATACTTATTGCACTTTCTTAAGTACTTCAACATATTTGAAGTCCCATTATCAATGTGGTACGAATACTTGGATCCACAATAATTGCAAAATACATCAACTTTCCCATTTGTGTGAGTTGTTCCTTTTCGAAATGAAACCAAGCTGCTGATTTTCGCTTACTAGGAGGACATGGACAAGAACCGAATACCTTATTTGTTTTGAATGTTTCTTCAAAGTTTTCACCTCCTTCATTTTCTTGTGATGTTGATTCCACTATTGGCGTTATTGTATCATAGGATTCCTTTACTTCCATCGATATGTTAATGAATCACCTGAATCAAGCAACTCACTATGGTTAGCCATCAAATGAAGATAGACATTTTTAGGATTCTTATTATCTTTAAATATTATAAGATCCAATGTCAAATAGAGGAAGGAACTCAAAGAGTTGATCCTTAACATAACAAACGAAGAAGAAAGGTGGCTAATTGCGACAATTAGAAAACCTAAAAATGGAAGGGAAGTGGAGTTTAGATTCATCAAAGAGAGACTCGCACAATCTACCTCATAGTCAGAAGAGGATTTGTTGAGATGATTTTTATGGCAAGTTAGACTTGTACTACAAGTGCAAGAACATTTTCTATAGAAACTACACTGATGTAGCAGTATATATCTTGTTCATAAAAAACATACACAACTATCAATTGTCAACCCACTAGCCATGCATCAGTATCAGGCATAGAAAACTACTTATAACAACAACTCAAGTGAATCCAAATTCGAAGAGGACCATCATAAATGAAAAAAAAAAAAAAAAAGCATCTTCCCATTTCTCTCGCCAATAGCCAAAAATATTTCCCACGACCATGAGCATAGAATTTACTGACGATCAAACATACAAAAAATCAAAAAACACAACAAAAGGGAAAAGCAACCCAGGATTCTGCAAATTCAAGCATGAGCACCGTCGAAGACAAAGCACCAAGATAAACAACGATCGATTCCCAAAACAAAGACTTGAACTTCACCTATTGGGTAATCGAACCGAAGTATAAATTCGCAAGCGGAAGATGAATCGAGAGGCAAGCTGGAAGCCGATGATCGTACCTCGTTGAGTGACGAAAAAGGGGGCTCGGTCGAGATGGACAGCCGAGGTGGACGAGCAGCGGGCGTGGCGGGTGGCACCGCTGCGGCGGGTGGCGACCGGCATGAGGGGGTGGACAGCAGCGGCGGAGCGAAGAGCGGCGACATCGACGCTCGGGGAGGAATCAAAGACGAAGGGAGCGAGCAAGGAGGTAGACAGCAGAGGCGGAGGAGTAGCGGGCGTGGCGGGTGGCAATCAGCGCAAGGGCGGGCAGCAACGGAGGAGGAGCAGCGATAGCGACGTCGACGCTCGAAGAGGAATTGAAGACGAAGAGACCTGAGCGAGGGGGTGGACAGCAGCAAGGGGGCGAACAGCAGCGGAGGAGGAGCAACGGTAGCGACGTCGACGCTCAAGGAGGAATTGAAGACAAAGAGACTCCGAGCGAAGGGGTGGACGGTAGCAAGGGGGCAAACGGCAGAGCGGAGGTGCGGCGGTTGTGGCGGTGGCGGCCGGCGCGAGGGGGCGGGCGGACAGCGGCGCGGTGTTGACGCTCGGGGAGGAATCAAAGACGAAGAGAAGAGGCTGAGGAAGAGAAGAGAGAGAGAGAGAGAGAGAGAGAGAGAGAGAGAGAGAGAGAGAGAGAGAATCGAAGACAATGAAACCGGAAGAGGTGAGACGCGAACGTAGGGTTTCGTTTAGAATTTTTTTTTTTTTAATATTAAAAAGGTTCCAATCCGGTCCGGGTGGGCGGGCGGGCGGATCTGCCCACGGAACCATGAACCGGGAACCGGACCGGTTCCCTCAAGAACCGCCAATTTCGGGCGTTCCGGTCCGGTTCCGAGCGGTTCGGGCGGTTCCGGGTATTTTGCACCCCTAGCCGTGCCTATGGTTGGTGATGGTCACTTGGAGCCATCACAAGCCAATAGTTGGTGTAAAAAAAGAAGAAAGAAAAGAAAAGAAAAAAGAAAGGAAGAAGAAAAGAAAAAAAAAATATTCACATCAGAACCATTCATACTATGTAGGATAGCTATGTGCATGTCAGCCATTTTAGGCCAAAATTTGCCAGTTATATTATATTAACAAATTGTCAAAAAGCTAAAGATCAAATTTGCACAATTGAAAGGTTTATAATTGAATTGACACAAGTATAATAGGTTTAAGATTTTCTTTATACTTTTCTCCGTGACTTTTTAATCAAAACGTTTTGCTCTTTTTTGGACTAACTGCTTCACATATTGATTTTTTCTCATGATCAGCAACCATTTATGTAGTATGTAATGAAAGCAATTGCTAATGGGGTTTTGTTGCTCCTTTTCTACGGTTTTACTTAGTTGGAAAGCATAGAGCCCTTTCAGCTCCCTCCATAAACTACCTATATGTTACTCATCTCCCTCCACTTCATTGTTTCTTAACTTAAGTTGTAATTCATTTACGTTTTAAAAGTTATCTTTTATCTTCACTTTAATATATATATATAATTAAATAAAATTTTGGCAGCGGCATCATGTTTATTAAATTAATTTGTTTAAACTGATCCAAATTTTTAATAGAAGTTCTCATCAAAATTCCTTAATCGAAATAATATGTCAATATTAAGTTGTCGGTAGCTTGAAATGTGTTGGAATATTGCATTGGCACTTCCGACAAAACCATCACTGGCTAGCTTGCCAAGAGACCACCGCCACCGCTTTCCACTTTCTCCTCCCTTGGTCTTGGTTCGTGCCTCTCTCTCTCTCATATATTGGCTCGTGCAAGGGAGACCGTCGCGTGCCTTCAAGAGCGACTCAAGGGCAGCTAGTGCGATGCTGCAGTGTGGACTCAGCCAGGCTAGTATCACGGGAGCAGCCGACGTGGTGGTGGTGAAGATCAGGACTGCAGCTCGTTCACTCGGTCCAGTACGGGAAGCGCTGTAGCTAGCAGAAGCACAGCGTCGCGGTGGGAGGAGTCGTGAAGCCGAGACCGCGAAGAAAATACCTCGCTCTAGCCTTTATTCTCTCTCTAGATTCTTGTGTGCCCGGTGTTGACCAAGGAAGAGAGAGAAGGCCCCCCTCCTATTGGACGAAGCAAAGACCCCTCCTTTGTCTTCTTCTCCCTGTGCTTATGGACGCTTGTTACTCTTCTTTTGTGTCCTCTTTCAGAACCTGCAGGAAGAACAGAAACCTTCTCTCTCTCTCTCTCTCTCTCTCTCTCTCTCTCTCTATCTGCCGTGTATTCAATGTCTTCTCTTTTTCAGAATTGTGGCCTTATGTTCAATGTGTGGCCTTCCTTGTCCGTGTGCGAGCCGGCTCTTTTATAGGTGAAGAACTTGATTTTCATGGATTATTTCACTTCCTTTTTCGGCTCACGCACAAAATCGCCTTTGATCAAAGAATATATTACTCAATATATACCCTGCGTGTAATATTCTCTCTTGATATTTCATCCTTAAACTTCCAATCTTCTGTAAAATATATCGCCTAAAGTATAAATCACGTGAATATATGAAATATTTACCAAATATTGGAAGAATAATATGAATCTTTTCTGAAAATACCGAATTGTCAACTCGTAAAATTGAAGCTCATCCGCCGTTGATTAAATGCAAAAGTAATAAACAAATAAAAAATTGCAACTAAAATTATATGCTATGCAATTTTAATTCTATTTTTTTAGGGATAAAAATTAATTCCTAATTTTTTATGCAATAAATGACGGGTCATCAAAATTTAGGTGTCTAACACCGCCCCACCACCAACCACCATCGCTGCCACCGCTAGCTCAAAGGCTAGCCAGCAATTACTTTGGTTTTCCAATGGTTGATGGGAATGGGGATCTAGGGCTTTATCAGGTAAAGGACCATCATTATAATTGGGTGATAAGTGAAGGCGGTGGTAATGGGATTACAAAGAGATATGATAATGAACATAAGTTCGACTTGGAGATCACCGTGGAGATGGATGGTGATCGCCACCGCCATCGTCGCCATCAGCACCAAAATGATCATCACCGTCAGAAGATTAAGGAGTTGGACTTGCTCGAGAAGATCGCTCGCCGAAGTGGCTTATTCAAATTCATAAATACCCTAGTAGTTAATAAAAGACCCTTACATTATAGTTGAGTATCCACATGATTTCTGAACCGGAACATGTAGACTGTTTCGAAATATTTAGTGTTTTGATGTTTGCTATAATGTCCTGGCATCAGGCTTTGCTACTTATTTTATTCAACATGTACTGCAAAAGAACAGAAAGGTTGTTGAATTTTTTTCCCCGATATTAGCCTTTTCTCAAGCGCCAAACATAGTATGGCTTTGCACGGGTTTCATTGTTGTGGTGCATAAAGTTTTTGGCCGTTGAAACTTTGAAAGAATCATGTCAAAACTTTTTACAATATCACGGTCACATCATACGGCCAAGAAAACTTCTTTCTTTATTTGTGACATTGATGCTATTCTTGAGTCTGAATAAACCCTTCTTATTTTTTAACCATTCTTAGCTGAATTTATCTCCAAAAAGAACATTTAGCCCTATAAAAAGTGATATGGGTAGTCCATGAATTTTGGTCCAATTGTGTAATATCATTTGTGAACTTTTTAACTTGTTTAACCACAAGGGGTTGCATCAGTAGCCACCCTTCCCATATGAGAAGAGAAAGGTAGTGAATTCGATCTCCCCACCTTCTCAAAGAAGGCTAAGGATAAAGACGTTTAATTTCAAGTATGGGATTTGACTTATACGCTCTACAAATAAGCATAGCATAAGTTTAAGAGTAAATTGAGAATTAGAGTAAGATAAAAAAAAAAAAGCTTTTAACTTGTTTAATGTGAAACTCGAACTATTTTTAAATGTTCATTGGATACCTTTTGATCTAATCAAACAAACGAAGGGAAAGTCATCTGTCTATTCTATCTAAGCTTTTTTTTTTTTTTTTTTTGTGTGTGTGTGAAAGAGTTGAACATTAATGACGGATTCGCTATATAAGAGGTCCCTAATTTTGGAAAGAAATCCGCTATTCAATCCTCCTTTTTGGTGCTTTTTTTATTGTAATATTTATGTACTTTCTCGATGCTAATTAGTCTTAAACACTTTCCCTCTCTCTCATCTGTCCATTCTACCTAGTTTTTTGTCTGTAAAAGAGCCAAACATTAATGACACGTTAGCTTTTTAAGAGGTCCCTAATTTTGGAAAGAAATCTGGCATTCAATCCTCCTCTTTGGTGCTTTTTTTTTTATTGCAATATTTGTATACTTCCTCAATGCTAATTAGTCTTAAACACTTTCCCTCTCTCTCATCTCTCTATTCTACCTAGGTCTTTTTTGTTTTGTGTAAAAGAGATAAACATTAATGACAAATTAGCTTTTCAAGAGGTCCCTAATGTCGGAAAGAATCCGGCATTCAATCCTCCTCATTGGTGCTTTTTTATTACAATATTTATGTACTTCCTCAATGCTAATTAGTCTTAAACAATTTCTTCTCTCTCATCTCTCTATTCTACCTAGGTTTTTTTTTTTTTTTTGTAAAAGAGCTAAACATTAATGACACATTAGCCTTTTAAGAGGTCCCTAATTTTGAAAAGAAATCCAGCATTCAATCCTCTTTTTTGGTGCTTTTTTTATTGCAATATTTATGTACTTCCTCAATGCTAATTAGTCTTAAACACATTATTATTTTGTTAAATCTATCCAATCATTCTCCAATTTCTCATTTAGGTTATATTTATTTCGTGAAAAATTGATAATTTCAAAAATAGTCCCACCTCATCAAATTAGCGTAGTCCTAAGCCACTCATTGATCTACACGTGGCACCACGTCAGCAGATGGGTCCCATTGGACAGATTCGAGATCCAAGATGGGCTCAAGTCCAGGAAATTCAATTTACGATACTGAATCCTGATGGTCGATTCCTAGTGAACAGTGGGAAATCAGCGTGCACCATGGCACTTTTTTGGACCCCCTCTTTTCCCTTATAAAAAGGCCCCAACTCACTCACAGATTTCACTCACTCCCAAAGCCGAAAACAGCGTCCAACCACTCCTCTCCCCCCTTACCCCCCCCCCCCGGCTCCCTTCTCTTTCTATGTCCCTCCTCTGCATGGAGCTCAACCTTCCTCCCCCACTCCCTCCTCCACTTTCCGAGATGATTACCTTTCCTTCCAGACATTTTCCAGGAAAATTCCACCCCAGAACCCTAGGGCGGCTTCTCTCTTGACCTCAAGATTCCTTCGCCTCCTTTAAATGTGAATGGCTTCTACCACAAGCTCCTTCACAGCCATATACCCGACATTCCCTGACCCCAGCTTCACCATTGAAGGGTCCTCATCGAATCCTTTCTCTAAGGTGGTGTTGACCCCATAGCTCAACCCACCATTTCATCACCCATCCGTTGATCCTCACCTGGCCGCAACGTCCTCCAGAGGGTCCAATCTCTGCGCACAGCTGCGCCGCCAACCCTCCTACTCTTCCTCCATTCATGGAAACCTTGCCAGAGAGCAGCGACAGTGTGGCGGCGCATGGCCAGCTTGAGTTCAAGAGCCTCTTTCACTACGGTCCAGTGGATCGCCGTCCTTTACCACCAGATAATGCCTTTGCTGGACTTGAATGACCTTGGATAGTTGAACGAGAGGTTTGGTGAGGAGTTCTCTTCGGCTGGCATGAGCTCGGGCCGCCAATGGGGTCATGAGCGGGACGACAGTGGTGACTAGTGATGATCGGAGGAAGAGAGAGGTGGTTGTTGGTCCGCGGCAACAGCAACCAAAGCAGACAACATGGAAAAAGAAAAATGAGAATGAGAATGACGAGGCTGACGAGGAGCCCTTGGTCGTCAAAGGCCAGTGGAATGGAAGGGAAGGAGGCGAATATGATGGTCAATGTAAATTCGTATAACGGAAGGTATAATGGCGGTAGAGTCTAGGCAGAAGCAAATTATGAGCAAGGAAAAACATATTTTTAAAGGACAAAAGGGGAAAAAAGTTTGATATCAAACCTCAAATGGGTCTATATGCGTATCATATAACTTGATTGTTCGTGTTTCTATGTCTAGCTTAATGTTTTGTAACTTCCCGAGAATCTTCGTCTTCTTCTTTTTTCGTGAATCTATCTTCTTGAAATGCTAGATATAGTTATGAGTCGTTTAAGAGTAAGAGTCATGTAATAATCTTATGTAAAGGCAAGTCTTGTGATCATTTCTAACAAGGTGAAATCAAAAGAAAAAGAAAAAGGATATTCACCTCCTTGTCTTCCTTGAGTTGTGAGTGTTTTTGTTGGAAAAATATTAGATTTACATGAAATTAAAAAATAAAATGAATTGTCTAAGGTGTGCAAACAATGTTCCTTAGGATAATTCCGCCCTAGAGTCTGAAACTCGATGCGTAAGGTTCTAACAACTATCATCATACAATAAACCTCCATTTATACTCCTCAGAAAACAGTTTTGTACATAATCCAGCAAGAAAAGTAAAAATACATAAAGAGAAACAAGAATATTATTGTCTTGGTAAATTGATATATAACAAGATAGGAAAGGAGAAATAAGGATATTCTAGTTTTGATATATCGATAATCCTTTCCAATTACGTTTGGAGTAACAATTTATAGGAAAAGAAAGGAAAAGAAAAAGAGAGATGCTAAGAAACAGTTATAAATAAATTGGTAATCAGAGAGAATATGACCGTTATAAAATGAAGTTTATGAAGAAATAAATCCAACGTTATAAAATCGTTAAAAAGTCGGTATATGGTCATTAGAAAGCCATGGCCGTTGCAAGCCGTTGCACAACCATTACAAAAATGATGACTTTTATAGCAATCGTAATTTCTAATAAATATTTCAAAATTACTAAAGGGTCCGTTCGTTTCGTGGAAAATGAGCCATTTCGGAAAATATTTTCTTAGAAGTCATTTTCAAAGAAAATGACAATATTTTCTAGTGTTTGGCTAAAACCTGAAAATGTTTCGGAAAATATTTTCCGGTGTTCGGTAAGAAAAATATTTTCCGCTCCCTAGATTGGCGAGCGCAAGCGTTAACCTCGAGGTTCGCCAGATCGATGAACGTGAGCTTGAGATCGACAAACTTGAGGTTCACCTGGTGATGACCAACAACTAGCCAAGAAAGAAGAAGATGAGAAACAAAGAAAAGAAAAAGAAATAAAGAAAAGAAATTAAAAATAATTCGAATTAAAAAAGAAAAATAAAATTTAAAAATAATTCGAATAAAAAAAGAGAAGAAAAAGAAGAAATGGGCGGAGGAAGTGAGGATTTGTACATGTGTGAGATAAGAGAGATCAAGAAGTGGAAAACATTTTCCTTTAATTTAAAAGATTTTTTTTCTTTTCATGGAAAACATTTTTCCCTAGGAATTTATTTTCCGTGAAGCGAACGCCAGAAAATCCGAAAAGGATTTTCCCGGAAATTATTTTCTGTGAAACGAACGGGTGGAAATATCCAACAGTTTTCACGTTCAAATTATCCTATCACAAAATACGCGGCAGAATTCATCAAAGTTCTTAAGGGGGCAAACCAGCGAGTCCCACCAGATTTCACAATATGGCTTCTTGTTGCGGTGGAACGGGGAGGTTTACACACTAGAGCTCTAATTCTGGTGGTAGAGATGGAGGCCGAGGTGGACGAGGTAATTCTGGTTATCCTGGAAGGGGAGGTTGGTCATTTTGTGCTTTCGCTTCCAGCGGGCCAGACGAGGGTGGTGATCGTGGCTACGATTCGGAGTTGCGCGTTAAGTAATGTTGGCAGCAACTTTATTTGTTGGAAGTTTTTTTTTTTTTTTCTATTTGATAAACTTCATTTGGATGATCGGGATGCTTAAGAGGTCTTCTCCTATAATAAAATAGGTTTGGCAGTGGCCATGATAGCTATGAAAGAGCTAGAAGTCAGAGTCCCAGGTGATCGGGTGGCTGGGTTGATCGTGCTAGTAACTGATAGGTCTGAACATGACAGGGCGCGTTCCCCAGTTCGCAGCTTCCACCAAGCAATGATGGAGAGAAGCCAATCTCATCACCCAGGTGCATCTTCCTCCCACATGAGAAAACAAGAGAGAGTTCACGGAGTCCGCGACGTACCAGGTTTCCTTCGCCCCGTGGGAAGGATAACGAGAGGGAATTTTGGTGGATCGCTTGGTGATGCTCCGTCGAAATGGGATGAAGGATATGGTGTTAGCTATGATGTCATGGCATCAGGGTTTGCTCTTTATTTTTTTCAACATGAACAGCAAAAGGACATGAATTTTGCTGAGGAGTTTATTTCGATTTTAGCTCTCTCTCGAGCGCCAAATACAGCTTGGCGCTTTGCATGAGTTTCATTGTTGTAGTGGAGAGTAAGCCCTTCTTATTTTTAAACCATTTTAAGTTGAATTTATCTCCGAAAAAGAACATTAAAAAAGAAAAAGCTACTAAAAACCCTAAACTATGCTCTCCGTAACACATTTACGCCAAATTATCTTTGGTAACACTAATAATTCTAAACTTGTATCCATGTGGCACATCTACCTCAAGATTTGGGATAACTCTGTAGTATGAGCATAAATTTGAGGTTTTTTGTGTCGAAAAAGAATAAATTGGAGTAATGTGTTAAATGAGTATAAGAGGGGAAGTCATCCGGCATCTCTATGTATCTCGATTTTATGCATAAAATAGTTAAACATTAATGACAATTTAGCTTTTGAAGAGTTCTCTAATTTTGGAAAGAAATCCATTATTCAATCCTCCTCTTTGGTTCTTTTCATATTGTACTAGTCTTTCACTCTTTCCCATTAAGTAAAACCTATCCAGCAACCCTCCACTTTCTTGTTCAAGCTCTATTTATTTCGTAAATGATGAATTATTTGGAAAATATTTTTAAAAAAATTAATTATCTATATTGCTTTCAAGATAATAAACGGAATTTTTTTTATTATCCATGAAAATATTTAGATATAAATTATTATTGATAATGAAAATATTGTCATTGATAAATTATTTCAGGCGATACAAACAATCATTTTAAGGAAAATTTTTTTAAAACATTCATTTTCAACGAAACAAACGGAACTTTAGACAAAACCCTCAATCCTCTCCTCTAGTCTCTCTAATCAAAACTTCTTGGAAAAAGGACATTCATTTTTCAAATCAATGGTCTAACAATGCAACTGAGATCGTGTCTTTTGTCCTAATTCATCAGTTTGTCTTTGAAATGAACTTGATTAATGAGCATTTGATAGCTGCATAAAAAATGGAAAATGTATAGATTATCAAAATCCCTCCATCTCACGCTCATCTCATTAGCACTTTCTTAGGCATTATACATTGATTCCATGAGGAATTTCCATTATATTCCAAATGATTTCATTTAATTTTTTTTGGACCGACTACTTCGCATATTGATATTTTTTTTGAACTACAGCCATTTATGTATTTCGTGATGAAAGCAATTGCTAATGGAGTGATCTTAGAGTTTTGCTGCTCTTTTTTTTTTTTTGCTTAGTTGGGAATTGTAGAGTACTTTCGTCTCCCTCCATAAACTACCTATTTTACTCATCTCCCTCCGCCATCTCTTCTAATTTTCTTCATTTAAGTCATAGCTCATTTACGTTTCAAAAGTTATATTTTATCTTCACTTTGAAATATATAAAAAAAAAAATTACATAAAATACCGGCATGACATCATGCTTATTACATTAAATTGTTTAAGAATTCTTAATAGTAAGTTCTACATAATTCTTTAATTAAAATAATATGTTAATATCAAGTTGTCTGTATATTGAGATGGCATGATTTTTAAACCAGAACATTTAATCCGTTACGAAATATTTAGTGCTTTAGTATTAGCTATGATGTCATGCATCGGGCTTTGCTATTTATTTTATTCAAGACGAACTGCAAAAGGATAGGAAATCTGTTGAGATTTTTTTTTTTTTTTTTCGATTTTAGCCTTCTTTGAGTGCCAAATACAGCACGACTTTGCATGGGTTTCATTGTTGTGATGCAGAAAGCTTTTGGGTGTTGAAACTTTAGAAAATCATGTCAAAACTTCTTTTCGATATCACAATTACATGGTACAACCAAGAAAACTTCTTTTTTTTTTTGTTTGTGGCGTTGATGTTGTTCTTGAGTCAGAGTAAGCTCTTCTTATTTTTAAACCGTTTTTCGGATGAACTTCTCTCCAAAAAGAACATTAGGTCATATATAATATGATATTGGTAGCCCATAAATTTTGATCTAAACGCATAATATCCTTGAACTTTTCACTTATTTAATGTGGAACTCGAATTACTCTTAAACATTGAATGTATTCATTTTGTTTTATCAAACAAATGAGGAGAAAGTATCTGACTCTGTCTCGATTGTTTTGAATAAAAGAGAAACATTAATGATACATTTGCTTTTTAAGAGGTCCCTAATTTCGAAAAGAAATCCATCATTCACCCTCCTCTTTGGCGCTTAATTAATGCAATATTTATGTAATTCCTCAATACTAACAAGTCTTAAACATTTTCCCATTTTGTCAAACCTATCTAGTAAACCTCCACTTTCTCATTTAGGCTATGTTTATTTCATATAAAATTATTGATTTGAAAAATATTTTCTTAAAATAATATCGCTTACAAAAGTGAATGATTAAATTTTTTTATCATTCATGAAAATGTTTAAACATAAATTGTTGTAAAAAATGAAAGTATTTTCATTGACTAATCATTTCAAACGATACAAATGATCATTTTTTGGAAAATGTTTTTGAAAATCATTTATTTTTTATGAAACAAACGGAGCCTTAAACAAAACTCTCAATCTTCTCCTATATTCTTTATGATCAAAACTTCGTGCAAAATAGGCATTCCTTTTTAGTGTCAATGATCTAACAATGCAACGAAGACTTGCCTTTTTGTCCTAATCAGGCGGTCTATCATTGAAATGAACTTGATTAATATTCATTTGAAAGCTACAAAATATAAAAATGAGAAAAGTATGAACTAAAAAAAAATTCCATATCTCCCTCTCATCTCATTAGCACTTCAATTGTTGGAAGTTCTTTTCCTCTCTAATAAATTGCATTTGGATGATCGGGATGCTTAAGAGGTCTTCTCCTATATTGAAACAGGTTTGGCAGTGGCCTTGATGGCCATGAGAGAGCTAGAAATCAAGAGTCCCAGGGGATCGGGTGGGTGGGTTGATCGTGCTAGTAACTAGGGATGAGCATCGGTCCAGGGTCAACCCTGGACCAACCCTGGATCGGCCCAACCCTGCTGGTCCTGGTCTGATTCCCAAGATAGAGAAAATTTTAAAATAAATAGCGTCAACAACATTAAATAACTTTTAGTGAGGAGTTCAAGTAATTTTACATTATTATTTAATAACTTAGATTTTTAATATTTTTTACAATGTCAATAGTCATAATTTACAAATGATAAAAATGTTTTTGTGAGGAGTCCTCACGGCGTCCAAAAAGGCATAAGCAGCTTCTTATGGCATCATCTCATCTAGTATTCATTCTCTTCTGTCTTATTCATCCTCTTAATCTTCAATTTGCCGAAATCGAAAAAAAACAACTTCTCCGCTCGCTACATGACATTTACCTCGCTCGCTTTGGGTCATTTGTGCCGCTCACCGCTTGATGCTCACTTGGCTTATTGTTCCCCGCTCGACATTCGATACTCATTCTGTTCGACGCTCATCCCACTTAACCCTTACTGCTTGCCTTTCATAGCTAATCTCACTCATCATCGAATCCATTGGGTCGGTATGGTCCTTGGTTGCCATTTCAAGGAATACAAAAAATGAAATAAAAATTATTGGTTGGTCCTGAGTTGACTTGAAAACCGGACTAAACTCATTGAGTCAGTACGGTCCTCAATCGTTTTTTTAAGGAATGCAAAAAATGAAATAAAAAATTTTCGGTTGGTCCCGATTTGACCATGGAATCGGACCGAACACATTGGGTCAGTCCGGTCCTTGGTTCCAAGCTCAATAGGGTCGGTCCTTGGTCCCAAAAATCAAGGATCAACACTGTGCGGGTTGATTTTAGGGTTTGGGGGTGAACCGGCTCAACCCGGACCATACTCACATACTAGTAACTGGAGTCGTGCCGTTGCCCAAATAGGTCTGAATATGATAGGGCTCGTTCCCCAGTTCGCAGCTTCCACCAAGCAATGATGGAGAAAGGCCAATCCCATCGCCCAGGAAGCCACAGGGAGAAAACAAGGGAGAGTTCACAGAATCCTCGACCTGCAAGGTCTCCTTCGCTCGTGGGAAGGATAGCGAGAGAGGGAATTTTGGGGGATCGCATGGTGATGCTCCATCGAAATGGGATAGAGGATATGGTGGTGGTCCCGCTCTTCTTACCTCGGGGAAGAGGAAGGCATGATTCCTCTTTTTGACGGAGGCAGAGAAGTGGGCGCAGCTGAAGATCCCCTCATTCTTTCTGAGGTCGGCCCAGTCCTTTGTTTGCCCTTCTTTTTTTGTTCGTTTAGAAAGTTATGGAACTAGCAATAGGGGAAGCTGTAAAGAGAAACTTGGTTTCCCTAGAATTACAGGATCTATGATATTGTTGACCCATGATCTCCTAGAACTGGTTTTCTTTGCATATTTGTCTGCAGTGGACGGAACGAAGTTTTGAAGATACTGTATTATGGAAAACGAAGTCTTTCACTAGATATTTTACTGGATAAGATGTGCTTTTTAGGCGGTTTTGCAGTTTTGGAACTGCTGTGGCTTGAGCTGAGGGTCTCCATATCGATAATTGGGTGGGATAAAATTAAGATGTTTGTGATTGCCGTTTGCTACTTTTTGTACGAAACCGAAGACTATGATTCTCGGTGCCGCTGAAAATATATGAGTATCCGTTACTAAAATTTTAGTGATGGTTTTTTCTGATGTTCACTTCAACGGCTGCCGATTGGATGGGACGTGAATCATCATCACTGTTACCGTGATAAATGTGGGTGTTTGAGTGGGGTAACGGTTGAGGCTGTTTTTAGGGGAAGGGATCCTTTGCCTCCATCTCTGTCCGTGCTTCATTCATCCCAACCACCAATCCTTATAGAGATACAGTGGAGGCACCGAGCGGGCTAGAGGGTCTTTCTCCACTTTTCGATCTATGTTTTACAATAACTGAAGCCTCAAGAGGGTTACCAATCGCGGGCTTTTGATGTAGTAGACTTGGCAGCCCTAACTGATCCAGAAAAAATGCATTGGGAGTCCTTTTTTTTTATCGGCTTGAATTGATCTTAGCTGAATATCCATATGATTTTTGAATCAGAATGTTTAATCTATTATGATATTTTTAGTGCTTTGGCGTTACCTATGATGTCATGGCATCAAACTTTACTCCTTATTTTTTGCAACATGAATTATAAAAGGACAGGAACTCTGTTGAGAAGTTTATCTTGATTTTAGCCCTCTATCGAGCACCCAATATGCCATGGCACTTTGCATGAGTTTCATCATTGCAATGCAGAAAATTTTTTGGCTGTTGAGACTTGGAAGAATCATGTCAAACTTATTTGCAATATTAGAAGTCACATCATACTGCCTAGAAAATAGCATCTGGTCATTATATAAAATAATATTGATATCCCATGAATTTCGATCTCAACGTATAATGTCATTTTTGTTCTTTTGACTTACATAATATGGTACTTAAAACTATTTTTCCAATGTTCAATGTACTCCTTTGATTTGATCGAACATAAGAGAGGGCAGCCACCCCATGTGTCTCTTTTCTCGATTTTTGTGTAAAAGGGTTAAATGTCAATGACATATTAGCTTTTGAAGAAGTCCCTAATTTTGGAAAGAAATCCAGTATTTAATCTTCTTCTTTGGTTCTTTCCATATTACAATATTTATGTATTTCCTCAATGCTAATTAGTCTTAAACACTTTCCCATTTTGTCTAAATCTATCCAGCAACCCTCCACTTTCTATTTAGACATTATTTATTTCATGAAAAATGAATAGTTCTGAAAATATATTCCTAAAGTTAATCATTTATATTGCTTAAAAAATGTATGAATAAAAAAAATAATTATGATTCACAAAAATGCTAAGATCTAAATTGTTATCGATAAAGAAAATATTTACATTAGCTAACTATTTCAAGCTTTACAAACGATAATTTAAAAAAAAAAAAGATAGATATTTTTTGAATTATTCATTTCCTGTGAAATAGATGGAGCCTCAGATGAAACTCACTTCTTTGGTCCTCCGCCGGTACTTGTGGATTCAATGGTACAAGAAGGGGGACACCATTTGCTGCTCAAACCACAGCAGGAAATGCTATTCGGACAGTAGTAGATCAAGGTATGCAACGAGTAGAAGTCATGATAAAAGATCCTGGTCTCGGAAGAGATGCAGCATTAAGAGCTATTCGTAGAAGTGGTATACTATTAAGTTTCGTACGTGATGTAACCCCTATGCCACATAATGGCTATAGACCTCATAAAAAAAGACGTGTGTAGAAATCAAAATGAAAGAGATTTCAAGAAAAATAATAATCAAAACTTCTTGCAAAATAGATATTCCTTTTTAAAATCATTGATTGTACAATGCAACTAAGATAGTGTCTTTTTGTCTTTGTCAATCAATCAGTGTTTGAATGAACTTGATTAATATTATTTGAAATCTGCAAAAAAGATTAAAAATATATGAATTATAGAAAATTTATCCATCTCATTCTCATCTCATTAGCACTTTCTTGGGCATTATACATTGATTCTATAAGGAATTTTGATTATATTCCAAAATAATTTTAATATATTTTTTTGGACTAACTACTTCACATATTGATTTTCTCTCGTGAACTGCAGCCATCTATGTAGTACGTAATGAAAGCAATTGCTAATGGAGTGATCTAAGAGTTTTTTCATTTTTTTTTTTTTGTAACCGAGGACTCCACCATGAACCCTCGTGCCTGAACGGCTCCTGAAAGTCGGGCCCCTATACCTCGAAGGAGACTAGCCTAGCAACCCACCACCTGGGCCTCCCATTTAAATCGCTAGTAACCGCGAGTTTCAAACTCTCGACCTTTGCGATGAGGGAGGGACTCAACCAACGTAACTACCCACGAGTGGATGTGATCTAAGAGTTTTGTTGCTCTTTTTCTACTGTTTTACTTAGTTGGAAATTGTAGGGCTTTTTCATCTCCCTCCATAAACTACATATATGTTACTTATCTCCCTCAACTTCATTGTTTCTTGACTTAAGTTGTAATTCATTTACCTTTTAAAAGTATCTTCACTTTAATATATATGAAAAAGTACATAAAACATTGGTAGCGGTATCATGTTTATTAAATTGATTTGTTTAAGTTGCTCCAAATTCTTAATAGTAAGTTCTTGTTGTAACTCTTTAATCAAAATAATATGTCAACATTAAGTTGTCTGTATGTTGAAATGTGTCCGAATATTGAACTGGACTTCCGACAAAACCACCACTGGCCACCATGCTAAGAGACCACTACCACTGCTTTCCACTTTCCTTTCTGTCGGTCCTAGTTTGTGCCTCTCTCTCTCTCTCTCTCTCTCTCTCTCACACACACACACACACACACACACACACATATTTTAGACGGGGTGGCATCTTTCTATGTGAAATTATGTACATATCTAATCACATGCAAGGGTATGAACTACTCAAATTGCTCGCGAGCTATTGGATCTCCCCTCGCACATCTTGATTCTTTTCGAGTTTGAATACATCAAAGTATTGAATCAAGCCGAGCTTGTGCTGTGAATTCGCTACTTGAATTGCTCTCTAGACCTATCAAATAGTCAATTTTCAATTGCAGTGTGTTTTTAGACTATAAGTCCGAGTTTAGTTCAAGTTTCATGTGAATTTTATTGACAAGTCCGATCAAATTCGACATTGTTGAAAAGTTATTTAAGTTGAGCTCGAATTTAAAAATTCCTACTCTCAATGAAGCTTAATGGTAGTCAAGTTTTGAATATTTAAATCGAGTAAAATCGAGTTAGATTATAAAATGACCACAATTTTGGGTATTCACTTAATATTGACCGAACTTTATTTCAATTGTGCCAACGTGTTAGAGCGCAGACCCATATAAGAACCTGTGTTTTCTTGCAACACTCGACGGGAGTCCTCTGTTCTTTAACATAAAATTCAAAAATTGACAAAATATTACATAGTCCCTCCTCATCACGTCAGCAGTCTTAGACCACTTAATGATTGACAAATGGTGCCAAGTCACCATACGGGTCCCATCGACTAAATCCGAAATCCAAGATGGGCCCAGGTCCTCGATAGTTCCCGATCGTGACCGTCGGTTCCAAGTGAACCATGGGAAATCAACGTGGACCCTATGGCGCTGTCTTGGCCCCCGTCTTTTCCCTTGTTTAAAAGCCCCAACTCACACACAGAATTCACTCCCTCCCAAAGCCAAAACCAGCATCCACCCTCTCTCTCTCTCTCTCTTTCTCCCTCCCTCCCTCCCTCCCTCCCTCATGGAGCTCAACCTTGGCTTCTCTCTTGACCTCGAAACTCCTCCTCCGCCTCCTTTAAACGTGAAAGGCTTCTTCTACAATCTCCTCCACAGCCGTAGCCCCGACATTCTCGACGACGACCACGCCTTCACCATCGAAGGGTCCTCATTAAATCCTTTCTCTCGGGTGGTCTCGACCCCACAGCTCGAACCTTCATTTCCTCACCCATCCCCTGATCCTAACCCAGCCGAAACGCTCCCCAGAGGGTTCGACCTCTGTTCACCGCCGCTGCCACCGACCCCTCCTCCTTCGTCCTTGGAAACCTCGCTAGAGAGCAGTGACGGCATAGCGGAGCATGGCCAGCTCAAGTTCAAAAGCCTCTTTAACTACGGCCCAGTGGATCAACGTCCTTATCACGATCCGGTTACAGACGACCGCCAGGTCGTGCCTTTGCTCGACTTAAATGACCTCGGATCACTGAACGAGAGGCTCGGTGAGGAGGCCGGTGTGAGCTCGGACCACCAATGGGGTCGTGAGCGGGACGATGGTCGTCACGATCGGAGGAAGAGAGAGGTGGCGACGGGTTTGCCGCAGCAGCAGTCGAAGCAGAAGACGGAGAAAAATAAAAAAGAGAATGACAAGGACGAGGCTGACGAGGAGCCCTTGGTCGTCAAAGGCCAGTGGACTCCTACCGAAGACAGGTCAGGAATTAAAAAAAAAACGCCCTTTTTCTGATTGCTTCTTCTTCTTCATCTTCTTTTTTTCCCCCGATTTTGAATGTTTTTCTTTTGACTTCTGTGTTTTCAGTTTATTTTCCACATTAGCGTTTCTGGGCATTTTTTCCCTCAAAATTTTGGGGTGACATGTCATGAAGAAAATTATTCATTGTCTGTATTGTTTTTTTTTTTTTGGGCAGCCACTTAAAGATGTTGGTCGAGACTCATGGAATGAAATGGTGGTCTCAGATTGCTCAAATGATGAAGGGGAGAGTCGGAAAACAGTGCAGGGAGAGATGGCATAACCATTTGAGGCCTGATATCAAGGTTTTTTCCCATTTTCTTCCTTTAAATTTATCTTGCCCATAATTTGCTCCATCTTTAGACTCCTTCCTCCATTGTACCTTCCATTATATGAATTTACATTGACCGCCATACTCGTTTAGTCAAATATTCAGAAAAAGAATCACGGTTAGGTTTGATAAATGATTCGCATACATAGGAAGTATATCTAATGACAGATATGCGATATCCATATAGATTAAGGAATGTGAGCATTCAACACTCATCGGGATTTGCAAATTTATTATAAATTCATATCATAAGCGCTCATCCATACACACCATATATGCGTTTCTTTTATTAGTTGTCCACAAAAAAAAATGACCTTATTTCCTTATATTTAACGACACGTGTAGTCTAGTACACGGAACTCGTGACTCTATCTCTTTTTTTTGTCCATATTAAGTTTTTGGTTGACTTACTTCTTAAAGTTTGCCGATACGCTACTTATCCTACATCGTTTAGTCCAACTCATAGGCATGCATGGCGACAAGTGCCCATGTGGACCAGATTCTTCGAAAACCATGCCTTATAATCATGCCGTAAAAATTTCTAAAGATGCTTTGATTCTTATTTAACGTAAAATTTTTATTTATTTATTTAAGTTTTAGTGATGACCAAATTGTTTGAACCTTTCAAGCACTTCCATGCCCTAGTTCAGCAGCCACTTAAGAACAAAACAAAAGGTTAAATCCTTTTTATGAACTCCAAATTCTTCCATTTAACACACAGCATATACCTAATAAAACACCCCAAGAAAATTTTAGGAATACACCATTATTAAGCCTTAAATGAATAAGATCCACAGTTATATTAGAAATGTGTAAATACATTCATCATGAATTTCCCTTGTTTTTTCCCTCCAAGAAATTTCACCATATTGTATATCAAGAAAATATTTTACACTTGCACATGAATACAAATATTTTGTATTATATTTTATCAATTAAAACTGAAAAACCAAATTACAATCGCTTGTATTAATGAAGTGTAATTAAAGACGCATTACCAAAATTAAAGACTTCGCCAAAAGCCCAAACTCACAAAACCCTAGAGTAAGTTTTTCTATCTCTTCTCCTCCGCTTTTTCTTCTTCTTCTTCATTTGGCTCTCATCATTTTCTTAGCAGAAGGACTCGTGGAGCATCGAAGAAGACAAGATCCTGATTCAGGCACACAAGCAGATTGGGAACAAATGGGCAGAGATAGCCAAGAGATTGCCTGGAAGAACTGATAACAGCATAAAAAATCACTGGAATGCCACCAAGCGCAGGCAATTCACTAAGCGTAAGTTGCTACCCGATAGCAACAACTCCAACCTCTTGCAAAACTACATCAGGAGTGTCACCACTCCATCTCCTCCGAAATGGTCGCCACCAGCTCGTGGTCCTGACCACTGCCACCACAACACCAAGAAGCAGTCATTGTCTTTGTCGAAGGCAGCCATTTCACATGGCTTGGACATGCAGCCCGAAGCGGCTAACTGCCCCCAGCAGGTGCTTGATCACCACCATGGGCCGCCGCCTCCGCTTGCTCAGAGGCCAGCCAGCAATTACTTCCGTTATCCGATGGTTGATGGGAATGGGAATCTTGGGCTTTATCAAGTGAAGGACCATCATTATCATCAGGTGCTGAGTGAAGGTGGTGGTAATGGGGGTGGAGGGAGATGTGATAATGATCGTGAGTTGGACTTGGAGATGAGGTTGGGGATGGATGGCGATCGCTGCCGCCACCATCGTCCTCAGCACCATAGTGACCATCACCGTCGGGAGATTAAGGAGATGGACTTGCTCGAGATGATGGGTCGTCAAAGTGGCTAATTCCGAATTCATAAATACCCTAGTAGGTAATAAAAGACCCTTATACTGTTGCTGCTTCTCAAAATGTCATCTTTGGCTTATTTGTTCTCCCAGTTTGCTTGTTTGAGACCTCATGTTGTTGTTCTGATAATCGTATGTGAGATAGAGACTTCTTTTGTTTTATTCCCATATAACCATTGTGTAAGGGTGCCTATGACTATGTCAATGTTTATGTGAGAGATCTGAAAGAGGTCTAATGTTATTACATATGCATGTGTTTAGCTTAGTTATTCTGTGTTTACCTCGATCTTCGGGGACAGATCGAGGCTTCTATCACTATCTCTCGACAATCAACTAATTTGCTAGGTGAAAACAAGAAGAGTCATGCAAATCTTACAAATTGCCATAGATGAAGAATTGTGAAACCCAAGCGGCTTTCTTTGGAATTGGTCAGATTGCTTGTTACACGACTTTCATAATTGCATTTCTTAAATCCCGTCTCTTAACTATGAGTTTACAAATTGCTCTCAATCTCCAACACACTTTTTCTCTGTAGCTGTATGTAAGAATTGATCCCGAGAGTAAAAAAAAAACTGTAGCCATATCATATTCACACTTATTTATAAGAAAAACTCTGGCACACATTATGTGCATTGTGTACTGTTTGTAAAATCAAGCGAGCCACCTTCGGCAATAATGAATTCAGTGCACCTAATGATAACCCTCATTTGTTAGATTGAAATGCATTTCCAACTGGGAAAATTTGTCGATGATAAGAGAATTTGCATGGAAAACATGGTTACGTTCTCCCCTTTTAGGGCTTTTGAGGGTCTCATTAGAGCTAAATCCTTGATCGGATCACAAGGCCCGTTGAACCCCCATCTCTTAATTGTGAGTTTACAAATTACTCTCAATCTCCAACCCACTTTTTCTCTGTATCTGTATGTAAGAACTGATCCCGAGAGCCAAAAAAACCGTAGCGATATTATATTCACACTTCTTGATGAGAAAAATTCAAGCACACATTACGTGCATTGTGTACTATTTGTAATATCAAGCGAGCCACCTTTGGTAGTAATGAATTCAGTGCACCTAATGATAACCTCTCATTTGGTAGATCAATTGATACAATTGCACAAAAGGTAAAGCAAAGGCCTGGGAAGTTGTCTTCCCTCTCAAAGGAAAGAGGGACTTGTATTGATCTCAGTCACGAGAATAATATAGGTATAAGCCTTTGGGACCATTATTACTCGGCTCTAACAACTCGTCGGCCACCGGCGAGGGCCGCCGTGCCCTCGCCGGCCACAAGCGAGGGCGACGGCCCCCGCCCAGATCCAGGTGAGGGCCGAAACCCTCGCCTGTTGGCCAGCGAGGGTGTAGCGGTGGGCGAGGTGTGGCAGCCCTCGCCCGGATCCAAGCAAGGGCCACGGCAACCTTGCCGCCCAGGCGAGGCTTGTGATGCTATTGCCGCACTTAATCCGGTGCGAGATCACGAACTTCCCCCACGCCGTTATCCCTCCAGAGGCCCTCGTCGGCCAACGTGTCACGCCCCGGACCCCGAGTGCGTGCCTATCCCTATCTGGTCGATAATAATTTGCGACTTCCCAGGACAAGTCGCCGACCCTTTCCATTTTATTGCACATGCGGAAGCGAAAAGAAATCCCCTGACAGTAATCATCTTGGGATAGAAAAACAGGATACGAATTCATAAACAAACATGCTTTTATATTCACCTTGAGTCATGTACAAAAGTTTATGGCCAAACGACTACAAAAGACTGGCCTTCCAAAAAGAAGCGGTGCTAATTGACCTACGTTTCTGATCACCTCATCTCAACTCCAGGTCTTCCACTCGACGACCCTGAAAATATTGTCCCACAACGGGGAGAGATATCATCTCAGCGAGTCTAAGCTCTAAACCTCAATTAGGAGGGAAATACACCTAGAAGTGTCCTAATCACACAAGCACACAATCAAGGAGACTTACCTCGTCTCAGATCCACCCTACAGGTCAGTACAATTTATCTCACAAACAACATGAGAGCATGAGCAACAAATAAACTCCAATAACTGAAACGCCACACTCAATTAATCATGCGTTCCTAGTTTTGATCTCGGCATATAACACGGCCTACTCTCCATTCAGCAGTCTTCTGGCATTGCTAGGCTTTGTCTCACCCCATTGAGAATGGGCACGTCTCTTTATCAAACGGCTTTCCCGAAAGAGCATAGGGTCCAGAATCTACTACAACCGGCTTCCTGTTGTCCAAGGGGTATCCTAAATAGGGATGATGTCTAGCTTAACAGCCCGGGACGATTTCTCTTAACCATCACACGATCACTCAAATATGGTCTAGAGCACCTTGCATTGCACTCAAATGCTTCAATTAAAATGGTGAGCCTGACCTTTTTCTTCGTATTAGAAATTCACATGAAATTACTCGTGTACATGGTCAACTTGATCCAGAAAAATTGATATTTATCTTTTTTGAAATCCCACTATTTCATATAGTACTAAAAACTATTTTCAGTGTCAAAACCCGACACCTAGGATTTTCTGAATAAATATTGGAAATTCACAATTTTTGGAACTAAATACCAAAAATCCAATCAGCGCTTAATTTGCATAATTTAACACTCAATTGCAAAAATTAACCACACCATTGAAATCAGCACGAAATTCCGATCACCAGCTATCCCGACCTAATTTTCCGGAAAAAAATAATTAAATTAATAACCAATACGGATCTGAGAAATTCCCGAACCCTTTTAGATAAATAGTACAATTTATTTAGGCCTTAGCTAAACTATGCTAACCACCTAACATGCTCAATTAAATAATTCAATTTCTAATTTAATCTAACTAACCACCTAATTCCTAATAAAATAAATCTAACACCCCTTAAACATTATTAGTCTACTAAGCAGAGTTTAGAGTATAAACTCACCGGTTAATTGTGGAAACCGGTTCACCGCGACGACAACGCGACGGCGGCCGAAATCAAAATTTTCGGCGGCGTCGACAAACTTGGGCCGGGCCTAAACTTGGCCCAACAAATCTCAGCCCAAATTTGAGATTTGTTTTCCAACTTGGGCTGGGCTTCACTTGATTCGCGGGCTGAACTTCGGTGGACTTGGGCTGCTGATGGACTTCAAATGGGCTGGCTTTGCGTGAAGATGGGCTGCAGAAGAATGGCAACTTGCTGGGCCGTTGATGTGGGCTGAGCTACGGTGATGTTGGGCCTGACTCGGTGAAGATCAACGGCGAAGGAGCAGCTGCTTCGTGAGGCTTCGGTTCAGTGGAAGATTGCTCAGTCTTCTTTGGCGAGGAACTTCGGACGCGGCAGCTGAAAGAAACCGCCGGTGGAGGATGTGCGGACGTAAACTGAACGAAGAAACAACAACGCGAGAGAGAGATTGGGCGGAGAGCCGCGGTGAAATCGAAATGGATGAGTGGGGGTTTACGGTCAACAAACCGATGGAGGAGGAAGCACCGTTAACCGGAACGTGGGGTTTCGGTGAGCTGCAGGGGCATGCGGACGTGGATGGAGCAGCTTCGGTGGATTGTTGAAGTTGACCGAACAAAGATGGCACACGGACAAGTGGCGGTTGCAGGGGGAAAGATCGCTGAAGCAGCTTCGTGGCTTCGGTTGCTGCACTCGGTGGTCAACTATGGGGAACAAAACTTCTTTTGGTTGACCAAATGAAGACGTGGCCTGCAGAGAGTTCAGGGGGGGGGGGGGGGGGGGGGGTGGTTATGGGCGTGCGGCAAGGAGATTTTGGTGGACATGGCCTACTGCGTGGCGAGAGAAGGCGGTGAATTTTGCTGGTGGAAGTCCGAATGAAAAGAAGAAGCAGCCGGTCTTCTGCTGAAGCTGTACTCGCTCGAAGAAGACGGAGGGCAGCTGGCGTTGGCGTGTAGGGGAAGATTGGAGAGGAAAGAAATGTCAAACAAGCTTATCCCTTCATTAACTCCTTGTCCCCTATTACTTTCTTGATTTATAATTCCATGAATTAACAAATTGTAAAGCCAAAATTGCTGCCCCTTTGTAAAGCTCCGAATTTCACTTAAATTCTCTTGAATTTCTTCATCGATTCTCGAAATCGAGATCCAATTTCGCTGAAGAAAAATCCTAAACAATTTTCAATAAGTCCCCAATACCCAAAGGCTCGGCATGGCAGTCCAAATTTCTCTTAATTTGGCCCATCTAAATTTCTATTAATTTTCCACGATGTCTATATCGATTTTCCGTAAAAATCTCGAAATCTCTGAAAAATCTTTAGAGAATGAGTCGATGTTCCTAAAATAGCTTGTGACACCTCAGAACTTTCAATTTCTGAAATCGGGTTCAAATTCGCGATTATCTTCAATCCGACGCGCTTTTAATGTGACCTAGTCTACCGGGTATCTTTTAGGAATTTTTGGTGCAATTGACCTGTGATCGATTTATCTCGAGTCACAATGTACATTTTCGACACATTGGCGACTCTCGATTATCGTGAAAATCTCAAGGTTTCAAATACGAACATAGGGTACCAAAAACGATAGAAAATCAATTTAGTGCCGATCGATGAGAATTTTGCAATCATGTGGAATCACCCATATTTTAATCACTCATCTCAATCGAATCAACCTATCATTGATTTCTAATCAATTTTTAAGTGTGCCGTAATGACCCTTGGAAATTAGCACGGTCGAGCAGTCGATTCCTAGTCAAATTCTCAAGCCTTTTGTGTTAAAATCCCGTAATAATTTTTCCAAATAGTCTAGTTATATCTTGAGTGATCGGCTCAGAGAATAGCACTATAGACTGTCGCGACCTCTTTTTTTGGTGCCCGCAATCGCGTACGAGCGCCTAAGGAGGCTAATGGCTCGGCTGAATTGATAAAGCCCAGACTCTCCCAAGTCCACCAATTCACGACTTTAATGGTCTAAATCTTTAACCTGTAAATCAATTTCTAAAATGGAGTCGTCACTAATCGATTTGGGGTCGGTTGATTAGAAACTCAAGTGAAATATCAGGAGAAATACTCACTCCTGCGCAACCAGAGAAATTAGGATCGGTGACTTGATTACACTAGTTAATCACTAATGCCCTTTCGGTACCTAATCTTGTTTAAACCTTGATGTTTTTTGGATGTTCGAGGGATTTTCCATGCATTTTTGGGAGGAAAAACATTTTTTTGAGTCATTTCCTAATTTTTTTTTTGGACACAAAAGGGATTTTTTTTTGGGGTTTTTTTGGTGTTTTTGGCATTTTTTGGAAAATATGAAATATTATGATTTTTTGATTTTTCGGAAAATAAAATATTTTTTAATATTTTTGGAAAATAAATTATTTTTTGATTTTTCTCGATTTTTTGAAAAATAAAACATTTTTTAAATAAAACATTTTTTGATTTTTCGGAAAATAAATATTTATTATTTATTTATTTATCTAAAATATTATTTTATATTAAAATAATGTAAAAACTAACCTGAAACGCAATATTATTTTTCAGAAAATAAACTCGTTTTTTCTTCTTTTTTCTTTTTATTTTTTTTTTATTTTGAATGAAACGGCGTCGTGGCCGGGTGTTTAGGAAACCCGGCCCGACTCGACAACCCGGCCCGACAGCCCGCTCCGCAACCCGACTCTCCGCGAAATCCTACCCGGTCCGACCCGACCTCGCGACCCGGCTTCCCGCCGCCCCTGAATCTCGCGAAACCCTACCCGGTTCTGAGACCCGGATTCGATTCGACGACCCGGAAAATCGCAAAACCTAGGGTTTGCAAATCCGTGGCGCCGAAGGGGGGGAACCAAGGTGCTTGGCGGTGACGGCAACTATGGCGACGACGAAGGTGACAATAGCGACGGCGACTACGGCGGCGACGACGGAGGTGACAACGGCAATGGCTAGGTCAACGGAAAACGGCTACGATGAACAATGACGCCCTTTTTACCTTCTCTCGAACGAGGACGGCGACGACAGGAGGGCGGTTCGTGACGGTGGAGGTCGGGGTGAAGAACGACGGTAACGGCAAGACTGGGCAACGACGGCGGCAACTTAGCTTCCCGATCTGGCGCAGCTTCGGTGGATCGATCACGGCAACGGCTTCGCAGGGGGAAACACGACAACAAACCCTTCGGCAACGGCGTCAGGACTTGGTCGAGGCGAACGGCGTTTGGCGGCAACAACAGCAGCAAAAAAGAACCAGATCTGAGGCGTAGATCTCAGCCGAACCTTCCTCGGCCTCGATCTTCTCTCACTCAGGCCAGATCTGACCTTCTCGGAGTCACTTGCGGCCGGCCTTCCCTGAAGTCTCTCGGTAGAAGGTGGGCTGAGCTTCCGACTCGAGTTCTCTCTTGCGCTCGCCCTTCAACCCTTCCCGATGTCTCTCAGTGAAGGATCTCCGAGCTTGCCACACCCTCCGACGATGCTTGCGGCCACCTATTTATAGGCGAAGGAAATCCGGTCGACGAAGGGCCTTGGCTGCCAGCATCCGGTTCCACTTAGCTGAACCGGTGTCCCATCAAGCTTTCCAGCGAAGCTCGCTCAACATTAATGGCGCCTGCAATCTTATCCCCTCCGGCCGACGTTGGCCTACTCCCCTCGGCCATAGGCCATCCTTCGCGCGTCGCCGGCCACCACGCGTGAGATGCGGCGCGAGGAAGAAGAAGGTAGGAGGAAGAAGAAGAGAAGGGGGCCGGGCTTGCGAGAGAGAGAAAAGAGGGAGGGGCTGGGCCTTCGAGCCCAGCCCCAATGGGCTACTTTTTTTTTGCTTTTGTTTTGTTTTGTTTTTTTTTTTCCTTTTATTATCTACTTATCCGAAAAGACAAAATAAATTAAAAACTTAATTAATAAAATTAACCTAATTAAAATTGAGGTGTCAACATAGACGCATTGACGAAAGGCCCGATTGATTCAATTGAAATTAGATTTGAAAAATCAGGATGTCACACAACGGGTGAGGGTTTCAGCCCTCGCTTGGATCTGGGCGGGGGCCATCGCCCTCGCTTGTGGCCGGCGAGGGCGCGGGGCCCCTCTCCCCGACCAGCTTGTGGCCGGCGATGGTCGGCCGGCCGGCGACCTCGCTGACCAAGGGTAAGGAAAAAAAAAAAAAAAAGATAAGATAAAATAATAAAAAAATAATAAAACATAATTTAAAAAATCTGAAAAAAATATAAAATTTTATAAAAAAATTCCACGTGGCGCCACGTAAGACCGCTGGCGGCCACGTCAACAATTTCTGGCTTAAATTAGCTTGATGGACTAAATTGGTACCAATGTGAAAATGTTTAGGACTAAATTGGTACCAATGTGAAAATGTTTAGGACTAAATTGGTCAAATTAAAAAGTTTAGAACTAAATTGGTACCGATACAAAAGGTTTAGGACTATTTTGGTACTTTTCCCCTAACAACATTAGCAACAGCAGACTACGCATAATTGAATCACAAACTGTCATCAGACACTCCACGTCTACCACTTTTGCCTTGGAGTCCTTTGTCATTCATCGATGGGGTTAAAGAATCACACAGAATTGAATCACAAACTGTCATCAGACACTCCACGTCTACCACTTTTGCCTTGGAGTCCTTTGTCATTCATCGACGGGGTTAAAGAATCACACAGAATTGAATCACAAACTGTCATCAGACACTCCGCGTCTACCACTTTTGCCTTGGAGTCCTTTGTCATTCATCGACGAGGTTAAAGAATCACTGCCATAAGGTATGGATCCAGGTAAAGAAGGCACTCCTAGCAAGTGTGCATAAAAGGGAGGTTAAACCGGAGAAAATATTCGGTAGTTGCAATCAATTGACGCGCGGTTTTTTACTCATACTCAATGATAAATCAAGACAAGTCAATTGAGGTGGAACAAAAAATAAAAATCTGATTTTTCTCCCCTTCCTCCATTACCCACCTTCCTCCGCTTTGTCGTCCATGGCCGCTACGGTTTCCCCCTCCATCACACAGCACCACCTATCTCCACCTCTTCCAGCATTGCTTGCAATCGGCCCAAATCTGGACTCGGATATGGCCGCAAGCTTTGCTCGTCCATCCACCAACTGAAACCACAATAGCACTGCAACAAGCGGTAACTTGAGTTTGCCCATCCATTAAAGACAACGAGCGAGCAGCAAAGTTCAGATTTGATTGTTGTGATTGTAACTGAAAGTAACGAAGGCGAGCTACAAAGTCCAGATCTAGTCTCCACGGTAACAATTGCAAGCGACAAAGTCCAAATCTAGTTACCATCACTCCATACCTAGGGATTGCAGTGGAGCCCACCCCGACACTGCTGCGTCCAAGCTGAACACCCTCCATCGTCCTTGCTCACCCATGGCTACAAGTGACAATGATTCGTTTGACACTGGTGGCCATAGACAGCTGGATCTGAAGAGCCTCCCGAAAGAAGCTTAAATGTGACGCCACTTGTTGGATATATGCCCTAAAGCTACTATGTAATAGTTACATATTAGAGATTTTAGTTGTACTTTCATTATTATTATATATTTAATGGCAATAACGTATTAATTATTTGTCCAATTATTTTATATTTATGAATGATTTCATAAGATCATTTGCAACTAGACCTATTCTTGAGACGTCAAGAATATATGTAACGGGTTCATAATTAGACCGAATCTTTAAATCGTTCCCGGTCGATGGATTATTGAGTGGATATTAATAATCCTGTTGAGACCGGTGTGTTCTTAATTTTGCCATTAAGTATTGGATTCTTAAGGAAATGATGAGTCACATGTCATTGGGTATTATGATGCCTGAGTTAGAACACATGTGTTTGTATTAGACAAGTTCACCGAACGTGACGCATATGGAACAATTAACGAAATGGAAGCTTTTAGTGTGGTCAATGTCTAATTATTCATGCTTTGGTCTTGTGTAAATAATCCTTAGACCTAAGACATAGTGTTAACTTGTGTATTGAATAACTATGGTTTACGACCGCACATAATGCTGCGTCGTTGATCCGTCTTTATACATGATGGTCATAGTTCGTTCATATACGAAGTTGAACGTCTGCGCAATATGGAATCTGTCTCATTGTTACATGCAGGGTGTAATAATGATGTCCTATGCGATCTAATTATGACACTGCATTGAAATCCTCGGCTGGAGTTGTAACCGAGAATAAATTGTTTATGTCTCGAATAAAATGCATGTCAATTAGATTTGTTCATATGATCAAATTTGTGACTTGAAAAATATTTCATGGTCTTTGTTTGATCGGGACATAACAAAACAGAGGGATTGAATTACACTGAAGCCAAAGCTAACAGGTTCGTTATGTTCTTAAAATATTCACACTCTCTGGGTAGCCATGACATATTACTAGATGTTAATCATGGCTTGTAAGACCCAAAGATTAATCGGGACAATTAATTCTTCTGGGAGTACTAATGTGTTAATACAAGTCTTACTATCAGCTTAGTGATGAACCTAGGGATGTCACAAACCATAAACAATTAGAATAATGTGGAACAAGAGAAAAATAATGTTGTAAATGTGTTTGCAATTACTACAATCGAATTGTGTCAATTTGAAATTAAATTAAATGAGATTTAATTTAATTTATATTATAGTCACGAGCCTACTTGCATATGATGCACACGCATGCCCAGAGTGGATACATGTTAATGTAACCAAATTGTACATATAAAGATTATGTCCTTTTTATTTTTTATTTTTTATTTTAGGGGGATTGATTAATTAATTATTTATTCATTTAATTAATTAATTAATCAATATATTTTTTTAACGGGAAGCTTCATGCACGATCGTGCTTCGATAGATGGGGATCAGCAATAGTTGCTGATGTGACATCCCGATTTTCTCAATTTTATTTTCAGTCAATTGAGTCGGGCAATTCATCGTGCATGTAGTTCGCCTCTCAGAGTTGGCCATTCACGAGGGAACTAGTCTATTGAGTGAAGTAATGAAGGAATTTTACCGCGTCAGGCTTGGGGACTAATCACCCTCGGATCGGATGCAAGAAAATTTCCCCAAAAGTTACTTAGTGGATTAGGCGCGCTGAAATTGCACCAGATTGAATTCAACCGTAAAAATTGGGATTGAATTTAGAAGTTGGAAGCCGGTCATGTCACATATCTTATTAGGAGCACGGGGTAATTTTTATGGATTTTAATTGGATTCAATTAGAAGAGAATTGAAAGAAAAAATTGAAGAAATTGAATGTACAAGGATTTGGACCCCGGCGGAAATGATATTGCACCCATTGAATGATGTTGTGGGAGAGAAAATAGTGGAAGATGACATCATGGGATGATGTCATGGTGGGTAGCCAAAATAAGGGAGATCTTGACAAGTGAAGGGTGGAGATTCAATTTCAAAAAGCCACCTATCACCATCATCTTCAACCTCTAGCTCCTTGGGACTTGGAATTCAAAATTGGGGGGGGAGAGAGAGGGAGAGAGAGAGAGAGAGAGAAATCCGGCCGGTTGCAGCAAGTTCGTCCGCCTCCCTTCGCCCGCTCGCCGCCGCCGCTTGCCATTCGTCGCCGGAGCTCGCCGTCGCCGCTCGCCTGCGTGCGACCGCGCACCATCCCGCATTGAGCTGCTCCATCTCCGCCCGTGGGCTCCAGCCATCGTCTACCATCCCACAGCCGCTGCTCAACGTCACCGCGCCTCGCCGAAGCCCCCCGTCGCCGCCATTCCTCCGCCCAAACCACTGCCGGTTGTTGCTCAAGCTGTCACCAATCTTCCTCCACCCGTTCAACTGCCGTTCCGTGACCTCCGAGCTCGGTTAGTTGTTGGAAAACCCAGCAAGAACCAGCGCCTTCCAAGCTCGGTTTGGCCCCCTATTGGTCCTCATTTGGTGTTAATCTGTGTAGGTTTGTCATCGGCGTTGTCGGCGTCGTCGTGCTCTTCGCTAGAGACTCGTCGAAAAGCGATTCCGGTGAGTTTACCTCACTAAACCGTGATTAGCGAGTTAATGATGCCTTAAGTATGTTTAGCTTAAGTTGATTGAGATTAGGTGATTAGAGTAGTTTAATTAGTTGTGGATTAGAATAAGGTGATTAATTAAAGTAAAGTGTGTTTAGTTTAAAGGTTAAGTATGTTTATTTTAAAATAAGCCTTGATGTGACTTAAAGAAATTTATTTATGATTTAAATAAATGCTTCGAAATTGTTGGATTATTTAATAATATATCATATTCCGAAATTCATTAAAATATTATTTATAAAAAAAAAAAAAACTCGAAAAATTATTTTTGATCCTAGTTGCTCAAAATTTCATGTCGATCGCTGTTGTGCATGTAGAATTTGAAATTGATGATTGGTTGTGGCGAATTGAGTGTGATTGCGATTTATGAGGATTCTTTATAAAATCCTAAGTGTGGAAATTGATAAGAGATTAGCCGTGATTAACCACCTATTAGAGGTCGTGCCCAGTAAGGCCGTGATGGACCACCTATTAGAGGCCGTGCCCAGTGAGGCCGTGATGGACCACCTATGAGAGGTCGTGCCTAATAGGGTCGTGATGGACCACCTATGAGAGGTCATATCTAATAGGGCCGTGATGAACCATCTATGAGAGGTCATGCCTAATGAGGCCGTGATTGCCACTGGTTATTAAACCTTCCTATAGGGTCGAGATTGGAAACAGTAATTGATTTGCTAGAATGACATGTAATCGGTCGAGTCGATTAATCGCTGAGACGATCCACGTGATTGAATTGTTCTGATGATGTGATTGTGCCTTCGTTGTTGGGTTATTAGAATTGTACGTAGTTGAATTACATAAACTGTGCTAACCTGCAGATGAAGGCTAAGGCGAGGTAAGTCTTCTTGATGTCGTGGCTAAGCTACTCTGGGGTGTATTTACTTTCTAATAGGGGTTTAGGAGGGGTGAACTTGCTGAGACAAAGTCTCATCCCGATTTGGGAAAAATATTACAGGACCGTAGATGGCGGTACCCCCAGAGATGAGTGGCATGCCGACGGAGATTGACCAGACGACAGAGAGTGCTCCTGACCCTTTTTGATGCACATAAACTCTTACCCATTTTTGGTGCATATAGTCTCTGGATCCTGTTGGTGTATGTAAACCCTGGATTGATAATGATGTATGAAAGTATATTCGATTTCGAATTGATTTTCCTGCTGTCCTATCTTGTATGTTTTTGTCAGGGGTTTCTTAGCACGTTCCGCATGCGCATAATAATTTTAAAAAAATTGGGGTCGGCGACACTACCTAGGAATGTCGCATTTTCATGATCATGGCGGGTTGTTCACGTGTCTCGGTGTTCGGGGCGTGACAGCTAATCCCGTGAAAAACCATCCAAGAAATGCCGTAAAGGGGTTGAAAAATAGAGTGAAGGAGAAGTGCTCGCTGCTGAAAAATAGAGCAAAATAGTGTGCGTGTTCTTGTGGTTTGTGTGTGTTCTTGTGTTTTTCGAGACGCAAGAAAGAAGAGTGTTCTCTCGTTTGGGCCATGACTATAATACATCAAGGATACAATGGATTGTTTCCACGAGATTGCTAGTACGATCATAGTGGTGATTATTTGAAAGTTCTCTCTTCCGTTCGATGTTCATTGTTGGTGTGTCTGAACTAGAGGTCCGACGTTTGTGGGGCTCGAATTGTAGAACATCCAAATCAATTAAAATAAAGCACACTTCGAAAGGTAATTGTTTAACTTCCTTTCATATATTCATATTTTTGATTAAAAGTCACGAATAACGCCTTCGAAGAATCATGTATAGAATATATATTTATTTCCGCTGCGTTCTTTTTGTTAATTTTACCTATACATGACTCATGCAATCCCAACACCACTAGCCACAAACTACAACCAGATCAGCAGAGGAAAGTGAGTGATGGAGGGAGAAGAGAAAAATCGGATTTTTACTTTTTGTTCCACCTCAGCTGACACGTGACAATGTATTATTGTGTATAAGTAAAAAACGCGCCACATTAACAATTGACATGGCCCTTCACAACCATCGAATATGTTCTTGGTAAACTGGGTGAGACTCTGTACAATGGAAAAGAAAAGTACTTGAGCAACTGCCATATAAGATCAAAACGATACTTGCAGAGCATCGAACCTAACTAAAGCACTTCAAAGTGAAAGCAAGAGAATCTCCATTTCCTGATGATGGCAGGACGTAGGTAAGGCCAATCCATCGTGTGCAACCTAACAACTAGCAACACCTAGCCAACAGTATGATCAGAAAGAGAACTCTACTTCCAAAAGTTCTTTTCAGTTGGCCTCCAGGCAGACCTCAAGTACCACTATCAATCGTTAGCTGACTTATTGAAAGAGCAAAAAGCAGCTTAATCGTCAATGAATGCCCCCTGAAGTCAGATTCCAGATTCTATGCACCAACTGTAAAAGATCGATAGAATAAACTGAAGACGCCATGACCATGACCTCGATGCACAAACATAAGCCAAATACAAGAATGATCAATCTGCGTGCATGGATTATCCATGACCTTGATATAATATAATGCCTGGGCAACATAGAAGTGATTTTCTTTGCATTTTTTTCTGCATTGGAGGGAACGAAGTTTTGTGAATGCTGCATTGAAGTGTACCTGCAGGGGGGGAGGGATTCTAATGTACATTTCTTAACTGGATTATGGCAAATGAAGTACTTCACTGGAAATTTTACTAGATGCGATGTTCTTTTTAAGCGGTTTTGCGGTTTTGGAACTGCTGTGGCTTTAGACGAGGGTCTCCTTTCGATGATTGGGTGGGAATATTGAAATGTTTGTGATTGCCTTTTGCTACATTTATATGAAACCGAAGACTCTAATTCTCTATGCTGTTGAAACTTGACGTTGTTTCCGTTATTGAAATTTAATTGATTGTTTTGGCTGCCGACTGGGTAGGGATGTTAATCACCATCACTGTCTCCGCGATACATGTGGATGTTAAGAGTGTTGTGACGGTTGAGACTGTTTTTAGGAGAAGGGCTCCTCTGCCTCCATTGCGGTCTTTATCCGGTGCTACATTTATGCCGACCATCGATCCTTATCGAGATACAATGGAGGCACCGAGTGAGTAAGACGGTCTTCCTTCCTTTTTCAATTTATGCCTTCTGATAATCAATCACGGCCTTTTGACATAGTGAACCCGGCGGCCCTAGTTGATCTAGAGAAAAAGCATTGGAAGTCATTCCTTTTTTTTTTTTTTAACCTGCCTGAATTGAACTTTGTCGAGTATCCACATGATTTTAGAAAAGTACCAAAAAATTCATACACTCATTGCACATGTACCAATTCAATCTAAAATTTTCAATTGTATGAGTTGAGTTATAAACCCTTTAACGATTTCTCAATATAGTTCATCCAGCTAATTATACCCAAAAATCACTGACATTGTCACCAATCGTCCTAAGTGATACAACTAGCGCTAACTAGGACAAATTTTATGATTTTTTAATATATTTTTTTATCCTTTTATTTTCTTTTTTTGTTTCTTTTACAACTCTAGGTCCGCAATGGTCCTCCACGTCCTCACCCAGATCCAAGTCAGGGTTCCAATGAGGTCTCCATGCCCTCGCCATGATCCATGGGAGGGTGGTGATGCCTTTGTTGGCCTTGCCTATGGTTGGTGATGGTCACTTGGAGCCATCGCAAGCCAACAGTTGGTGTAAAAAAAGAAGAAAGAAAAGAAAAAAAAAATTATTCACGTCAGAACTAGTCATGCCATGTAGGACAGCAATGTGCATGTCAGCCATTTTAGGCCAAAATTTGCCAGTTATATTATATTAACAAATTGTCAAAAAGCTAAAGATCAAATTTGCACAATTGAAATATTTATAATTGAATTGACACAAGTATAATAGATTTAAAACATTTTTTGTACTTTTCTCCGTGACTTTTTAATCGAAACGTTTTGTCCGTTATGAAATATTTGATGCTTTGGTGTTAGCTATGATGTCATGGCATCAAGCTTTGCTCCTTATTTTGTTCAACATGAACAACAAAAGAGCATAAACTTTGTTGAGAAGTTTATTTACGACTCGATGCTTTGCATGAGTTTCATTGTTGTTGTGCAAAGTAAGCCCTTCTTATTTTTAAACCATTTTAAGTTGAATTTGTCTCCGAAAAGAACATTTGGTCATATATAATAGAGAAAAAGCCACTAAAAACCCTAAACTATGCCCATTGTGACATATTTATGCCAAACTATCTTTGGCAACATTGAAAAACTCTAAACTTGTATATGTGTAGCACATTTACCTCAAAATTTGGGGGTAATTGTGTTGCATGAATACAAGTTTGGGATTTTTTGTGTCACAAGAAAAAATTGGAAAAAATGTGTCACATGGATATAAGTTTGAGATCTTTGATGCCATAAAAAAAAAAAAACTTGGAGTAAATATATTACACGGATACAAGTTAAAGATTTTTGATATCGAAAAAAAAGTTTGAAATAAATGTGTGACAATAGGTATAGTTTATGGTTTTTTGTGACTTATACCTATATAAAATGATATTGGTAGCTCATAAGTTTTGGTCTATTCGCACGATGTCACCCTTGAACTATTCTTAAATGTTCAATGTATTCTTTTTTTTTTATCAAACAAAAAAGAAGGAAGTCATTCAACATCTCAATTTATCTCAATTTTATGCGTAAATGACTTATACATTAATGTCAATTTACCTTTCGAAGAGGTCCCTAATTTAGGAAAGGAATTCAGCATCCAATCCTCCTCTTTAGTTCTTTTAATACTGCATTATAATATACTTCGTCAATGCTAACTAGTCTTAAACACTTTCTTGTTCAGTTGAACCTATCTAGCAACCCTCAACTTTCTCATTTAAGCTCCATTTATTTCCTAGAAGATGAATTATTTGGAAAATATTATTTTTAAATAAATATTTGTATTGCTTACAAAAATAATAAACGATATATTTTTTTATCACCCACAAAAATACTTAAATATAAATTATTGTCGATAATGCAAACATTTTCATTAACTAATTATTTCAAGCGATACAAACTATCATTCGTAGGAAAATATTTTTAGAAACATTCATTTTTTGCGAAACAATTGAAACCTTAGACAAAACTCCCAATCCTTTCCTTTGGTCTCTCTGATCAAAACTTCTTGCAAAAAAGACATTCTTTTTTCAAATCAATGATTTGACAATGCAACTAAGATCGTATCTTTTTATCCTAATTCATCTTTTTGTCTTTGAAATGACTTGATTAATAAGCATTTGAAAGCTGCAAAAAAACATGGAAATTTGTATGAACTATCAAAATCTCTCCATCTCATGCTCATCTCATTAGCACTTTCTTAGGCATTATAAACTGATTCCAAGAGGAATTTCTATTATATTCCTAAATGATTTCCTTTAATTTTTTTGGACCTACTACTTTGCACATCGATATTTTTTCGTGAACTGCGGCCATTTATGTAGTTTGGGATTAAAGCAATTGCCAATGGAGTGATCTTAGAGTTTTGCTGCTCTTTTTTTTTTTTTTTTTTTTTGGTTGCTATTTTGCTTAGTTGGGAGTTGTAGAGTAGTTTCGTCTCCCTCCATAAACTATTTATATATTACTCACCTCCCTTCGCCATCTCTCTTCACATTTTCTTCATTTAAGTCGTAATTTATTTACGTTTCAAAAGTTATGTTTAATCTTAACTTTAACATATATAAAAAAAATTACATAAAATACTACCACGACATCATGCTTATTACATTAATTTGTTTAAGAATTCTTAGTAGTAAGTTCACTTCATAATTCTTTAATCAAAATAACATGTTAATAACAAACTGTCTGTATATTGAAATGGCATGATTTATGAACCGGAACATTTAATCCGTTACGAAATTTTTAGTGCTTTGGCGTTAGCTATGATGTCATGGCATCAAGCTTTGCTCCTTATTTTTATTCAACATGAATTGCAAAAGGATAGAAACTTTGTTGAGATCTTTTCTTCGTATTTTTTCTGAATAGCCCTCCACCGCCAAATATAGCATGACTTTGCATGGGTTTCATCGCTATGGTACAGAAACTTTTTAGCCGTTGAAACTTCAGAAAATCATGTCAAAACTTCTTTGCAATATGGCAATCACATGGTACAGCCAAGAAAACTTCTTTTTCTGTTTGTGGCATTGATGTTGTTCTTGAGTCAGAGTAAGCCCTTCTTATTTTAAAACCATTCTTAGATGAATTTATCTCCAAAAAGAACATTTGGTCATATATAATATGATATTGGTTGCCCATAAATTTTGGTGTAAACATATAATATCATCCTTGAATTTTTAACTGGTTTCATAAGGAACTCGAATTATTCTTAAAAGTTGAATGTATTCATTTTGTTTGATCAAACAAATGAGGGGGAAGTCAGCTTTTTGTGTAAAAGAGTTAAAAATCCTGATTATTTTGTGTCTATTCTATTCTATCTCACGTGTCTATTCTATCTCGATTATTTTGTGTAAAAGAGTTAAAAATTAACAATACATCGGCTTTTTAAGAGGTCCCTAATTTCGGAAAGAAATCCATCATTCAATCCTCTTCTTTAGCTCTTTGATAATGCAATATTTGTGTAATTCCTTAATAAGTCTTAAACATTTTCTTATTTTGTCAAACCTATCCAATAGCCCCTCACTTTCTCATTTAGGTATTATTTGTTTCGTGGAAATGAAGAATTTTGAAAATATATTCCTAAAATTGATGATTTGTATTGCTTAAATAAATGAATGAATGAAACAAATTTTTATGAGCCACAAACATGCTTAGACCCAAATTGTTACCGATAAAGAAAATAATTACATTGGCTAATTATTTTAAGCGTTACAAACGATAATTTTAGGAAAATATTTTTTGAATTATTCATTTTCTGCGAAATAAATGGAGCCTTGAATGAAACTCTCACTTCTCTATGATCAAAACTTCTTGTAAAATAGGCATTCCTTTGACAAATCAATGATTGGACAATGCTACTAAGATAGTGTCTTTTTGTTCGGGTCCATCAATCTATCTTTGGAATGAACTTGATTAATATATATTTGAAATCTGCATAAAAAAATTAAAAATGTATGAATTATAGAAAATGTATCCATCTCACCCTCATCCCATTAGCACTTTCTTGGGCATTATACATTGATTCTATAAGGAATTTTGTACATATTCCGAAATGATTTTGATATATTTTTTGGACTAACTACTTTTTTTTTTTTTTGGTTTGGACTAACTGCTTCACATATTGATTTTTTCTCATGATCAGCAACCATTTATGTAGTATGTAATGAAAGCAATTGCTAATGGGGTTTTGTTGCTCCTTTTCTACTGTTTTACTTAGTTGGAAAGCATAGAGCCCTTTCAGCTCCCTCCATAAACTACCTATATGTTACTCATCTCCCTCCACTTCAATGTTTCTTAACTTAAGTCGTAATTCATTTACGTTTTAAAAGTTATCTTTTATCTTCACTTATATATATAATTACATAAAATTTTGGCAGCGGCATCATGTTTATTAAATTAATTTGTTTAAGCTAATCCAAATTTTTAATAGAAGTTCTCATCAAAACTCCTTAATCAAAATAATATGTCAATATTAAGTTGTCGGTAGCTTGAAATGTGTCTTAATATTGCATTGGCACTTCCGACAAAACCATCACTGGCTAGCTTGCTAAGAGACCACCGCCACCGCTTTCCACTTTCCCCTCCCTTGGTCTTGGCTCGTGCTCTCTCTCTCTCTCTCATATATTGGCTCGTGCAAGGGAGACCGTCGCGTGCCTTCAAGAGCGACTCAAGGGCAGCTAGTGCGATGCTGCAGTGTGGACTCAGCCAGGCTAGTGTCACGGGAGCAGCCGACGTGGTGGTGGTGAAGATCAGGACTGCAGCTCGTTCACTCGGTCCAGTACGGGAAGCGCTGTAGCTAGCAGGAGCACAGCGTCGCGGTGGGAGGAGTCGTAAAGCCGAGACCGCGAAGAAAATACCTCGCTCTAGCCTCTATTCTCTCTCTGGATTCTTGTGTGCCCGGTGTTGACCAAGGAAGAGAGAGAAGGCCCCCCTCCTATTGGACGAAGCAAAGACCCCTCCTTTGTCTTCTTCTCCCTGTGCTTATGGACGCTTGTTACTCTTCTTTTGTGTCCTCTTTCAGAACCTGCAGGAAGAACAGAAACCTTCTCTCTCTCTCTCTCTGTGCCGTGTATTCAATGTCTTCTCTTTTTCAGAATTGTGGCCTTATGTTCAATGTGTGGCCTTCCTTGTCCGTATGCGAGCCGGCTCTTTTATAGGTGAAGAACTTGATTTTCATGGATTATTTCACTTCCTTTTTCGGCTCACGCACAAAATCGCCTTTGATCAAAGAATATATTACTCAACATATGCCCCATGTGTAATATTCTCTCTTGATATTTCATCCTTAAACTTCCAATCTTTTGTAAAATATATCGCCTAAAGTATAAATCACGTGAATATATGAAATATTTACCGAATATTGAAAGAATAATATGAATTTTTTCTGAAAATACCGAATTGTCAACTCATAAAATTGAAGCTCATCCGCCATTGATCAAATGCAAAAGTAATAAACAAATAAATAAGTGCAACTAAAATTATATGCTATGCAATTTTAATTCTATTTTTTTTAGGAATAAAAATTAATTCCTAATTTTTTATGCAATAAATGACTGGATCATCAAAATTTAGGTGTCAACACCGCCCCACCACAAACCACCATCGCTGCCACCGCTAGCTCAAAGGCTAGCCAGCAATTACTTTGGTTTTCCAATGGTTGATGGGAATGGGGATCTAGGGCTTTATCAGGTAAAGGACCATCATTATCATTGGGTGCTAAGTGAAGGTGGTGGTAATGGGATTAAAAAGAGATATGATAATGAACATAAGTTCGACTTGGAGATGACCGTGGAGATGGATGGTGATCGCCACCGCCATCGTCGCCATCAGCACCAAAATGATCATCACCGTCAGAAGATTAAGGAGTTGGACTTGCTCGAGAAGATCGATCGCCGAAGTGGCTTATTCAAATTCATAAATACCCTAGTAGTTAATAAAATACCCTTACATTATAGTTGAGTATCCACATGATTTCTGAACCGGAACATGTAGACTGTTTCGAAATATTTAGTGTTTTGATGTTTGCTATAATGTCATGGCATCAGGCTTTGCTACTTATTTTATTCAACATGTACTGCAAAAGAACAGAAAGGTTGTTGAATTTTTTTCCCCGATATTAGCCTTTTCTCAAGCGCCAAACATAGTATGGCTTTGCATGGGTTTCATTGTTGTGGTGCATAAAGTTTTTGGCCGTTGAAACTTTAAAAGAATCATGTCAAAACTTTTTACAATATCACGGTCACATCATACGGCCAAGAAAACTTCTTTCTTTATTTGTGACATTGATGCTATTCTTGAGTCTGAATAAACCCTTCTTATTTTTTAACCATTCTTAGCTGAATTTATCTCCAAAAAGAACATTTAGCCCTATAAAAAGTGATATGGGTAGTCCATGAATTTTGGTCCAATCGTGTAATATCATTTGTGAACTTTTTAACTTGTTTAACCACAAGGGGTTGCGCCAGTAGCCACCCTTCCCATATGAGAAGAGAAAGGTAGTGAATTCGATCTCCCCACCTTCTCAAAGAAGGCTAAGGATAAAGACATTTAGTTTCAAGTATGGGATTTGACTTATACGCTCTACAAATAAGCATAGCAAAAGTTTAAGAGTAAATTGAGAATTAGAGTAAGATAAATAAATAAATAAAAAAAGGCTTTTAACTTGTTTAATGTGAAACTCGAACTATTTTTAAATGTTCATTGGATACCTTTGATCTAATCAAACAAACGAAGGGAAAGTCATCTGTCTATTCTATCTATTTTTTTTTTTTTTTTGTGTGTGAAAGATTTGAACATTAATGACAAATTCGCTATTTAAGAGGTCCCTAATTTTGGAAAGAAATCCGGTATTCAATCCTCCTTTTTGGTGCTTTTTTTATTGCAATATTTATGTACTTTCTCAATGCTAATTAGTCTTAAACACTTTCCCTCTCTCTCATCTGTCCATTCTACCTAGGTTTTTTGTGTGTAAAAGAGCCAAACATTAATGACACGTTAGCTTTTTAAGAGATCCCTAATTTCGGAAAAAATCTGACATTCAATCCTCCTCTTTGGTGCTTTTTTTATTGCAATATTTGTATACTTCCTCAATGCTAATTAGTCTTAAACACCTTCCCTCTCTCTCATCTCTCTATTCTACCTAGGTTTTTTTTTTTTTTTTTTTTTTTTTTGTGTGTAAAGAGCTAAACATTAATGACAAATTAGCTTTTAAGAGGTCCCTAATTTCGGAAAGAATCCGGCATTCAATCCTCCTCATTGGTGCTTTTTTATTACAATATTTATGTACTTCCTCAATGCTAAATAGTCTTAAACACTTTCCCTCTCTCTCATCTCTCTATTCTACCTAGGTTTTTTTTTTTTTTTTTTTTGTGTAAAAGAGCAAAACATTAATGACACATTAGCTTTTTAAGAGGTCCCTAATTTTGAAAAGAAATCCCGCATTCAATCCTCTTTTTTGGTGCTTTTTTATTGCAATATTTATGTACTTCCTCAATGCTAATTAGTCTTAAACACATTCTTATTTTGTTAAATCTATCCAATCATTCTCCACTTTCTCATTTAGGCTATATTTATTTCGTGAAAAATTGATAATTTCAAAAATAGTCCCACCCCCATCAAATTAGCGTAGTCCTAAGCCACTCATTGATCTACACGTGGTACCACGTCAGCAAATGGGTCCCACTGGATAGATTCAAGATCCAAGATGGGCTCAAGTCCAGGAAATCCAATTTACAATACTGAATCCTGATGGTCGATTCCTAGTGAACCGTGGGAAATCAGCGTGCACCATGGCACTTTTTTTGGCCCCCCTCTTTTCCCTTATAAAAAGGCCCCAACTCACTCACAGATTTCACTCACTCCCAAAGCCAAAAACAGCGTCCAACCACTCCTCTCTCCCCACTTCGCCCCCCCCCCCCCCCCCCCCCGGCTCCCTTCTCTTCTCTTTCTATGTCCCTCCTCTGCATGGAGCTCAACCTTCCTCCCCCACTCCCTCCTCCACTTTCCGAGATGATTACCTTTCCTTCCAGACATTTTCCAGGAAAATTCCACCCCAGAACCCTGGGGCGGCTTCTCTCTTGACCTCAAGATTCCTTCGCCTCCTTTGGATGTGAATGGCTTCTACCACAAGCTCCTTCACAGCCATATACCCGACATTCCCTGACCCCAGCTTCACCATCGAAGGGTCCTCATCGAATCCTTTCTCTAAGGTGGTGTTGACCCCATAGCTCAACCCACCATTTCATCACCCATCCGTTGATCCTCACCTGGCCGCAACGTCCTCCATAGGGTCCAATCTCTGCGCACAACCGCGCCGCCAACCCTCCTACTCTTCCTCCGTTCATGGAAACCTTGCCAGAGAGTAGCGACAGTGTGACGGCGCATGGCCAGCTTGAGTTCAAGAGCCTCTTTCACTATAGTCCAGTGGATCGTCGTCCTTTACCACCAGACAATGCCTTTGCTGGACTTGAATGACCTTGGATAGTTGAACGAGAGGTTTGGTGAGGAGTTCTCTTCGGCTGGCATGAGCTCGGGCCGCCAATGGGGTCATGAGCGGGACGACGGTGGTGATGATCGGAGGAAGAGAGAGGTGGTTGTTGGTCCACGGCAGCAGCAACCAAAGCAGACAACGAGGAAAAAAAAAGAGAATGAGAATGACGAGGCTGACGAGGAGCCCTTGGTCGTCAAAGGCCAGTGGAATGGAAGGGAAGGAGGCGAATATGATGGTCAATGTAAATTCGTATAACGGAAGGTATAATGGCGGTAGAGTCTAGGCAAAAGCAAAATATGGGCAAGAAAAAACATATTTTTAAAGGACAAAGGGGAAAAAAGCTTGATATCAAGCCTCAAATGGGTCTATATGCGTATCATATAACTTGATTGTTCATGTTTCTATGTCTAGCTTAATGTTTTGTAACTTCCCGAGAATCATCATCTTCTTCTTCTTCTTTTTTCATGAATCTATCTTCTTGAAATGCTAGATATAGTTATGAGTCGTTTAAGAGTAAGAGTCATGTAATAATCTTATGTAAAGGCAAGTCTTGTGATCATTTCTAACAAGGTGAAATCAAAAGAAAAAGAAAAAGGATATTCACCTCCTTGTCTTCCTTGAGTTGTGAGTGTTTTTGTTGGAAAAAATATTAGATTTACATGAAATTAAAAAATAAAATGAATTGTCTAAGGTGTGCAAACACTGTTCCTTAGGATAATTCCGCCCCAGAGTCTGAAACTCGATGTGTAAGGCTCTAACAACTATCATCATACAATAAACCTCCTTTTATACTCCGCACTGAATATTAAAAGGAAACAGTTTTGTACATAATCCAGCAAGAAAAGAAAAAATACATAAAGAGAAACAAGAATATTATTGTCTTGGTAAATTGATATATAACAAGATAGGAAAGGAGAAATAAAGATATTCTAGTTTTGATATATCGATAATCCTTTCCAATTACGTTTGGAGTAACAATTTATAGGAAAAGAAAGGAAAAGAAAAAGAGAGATGCTAAGAAACAGTTATAAATAAATTGGTAATCAGAGAAAGAATATGACTGTTATAAAATAATGAAGTTTATGAAGAAATAAATCCAAAGTTATAAAATCGTTAAAAAGTCGGTATATGGTCGTTAGAAAGCCATGGCCGTTGCAAGCCATTGCACAACCATTACAAAAATGATGACTTTTATAGCAATCATAATTTCTAATAAATATTTCAAAATTACTGAAATATTCGATAAGAAAAACAGATTTTTCGATGAACGTTCAAATTATCCTATCACAAAATACACGGCAGAATTCATCAAAGTTCTTAAGGGGAATTAATCAAAGTTCTTAAGGGGCAAACCAGCGAGTCCCACCAGATTTCGCAATATGGCTTCTTGTTGTGGTGGAATGGGAAGGTTTACACGCTAGAGCTCTGATTCTGGTGGTAGAGATGGAGGCCGAGGTGGACGGGGTAATTCTGGTTATCCTGGAAGGGGAGGTTGGTCATTTTCTGCTTCCGCTTCCAGCGGGCCAGACGAGGGTGGTGATCGTGGCTACGATTCGGAGTTGCGCGTTAAGTAATGTTGGCAGCAACTTTGTTTGTTGGAAGTTTTTTTTTCTTAGTGACAAACTTCATTTGGATGATCGGGATGCTTAAGAGGTCTTCTCCTATAATAAAACATGGCTATGAAAGAGCTAGAAGTCAGAGTCCCAGGTGATCGGGTGGCTGGGTTGATCGTGCTGGTAACTGATAGGTCTGAACATGACAGGGCTCGTTCCCCAGTTCGTAGCTTCCACCAAGCAATGATGGAGAGAAGCCAATCTCATCACCCAGGTGCATCTTCCTCCCACATGAGAAAACAAGAGAGAGTTCACGGAGTCCGCGACGTACCAGGTTTCCTTCGCCCCGTGGGAAGGATAACGAGAGAGGGAATTTTGGTGGATCGCTTGGTGATGCTCCATCGAAATGGGATGAAGGATATGGTGTTAGCTATGATGTCATGCCATCAGGGTTTGCTCTTTATTTTTTTCAACATGAACAGCAAAAGGACATGAATTTTGCTGAGGAGTTTATTTCGATTTTGGTTCTCTCTCGAGCGCCAAATACAGCTTGGCGCTTTGCATGAATTTCATTGTTGTAGTGGAGAGTAAGCCCTTCTTATTTTTAAATCATTTTAAGTTGAATTTATCTCTGAAAAAGAACATTAAAAAAGAAAAAAGCTACTAAAAACCCAAAACTATGCTCTCCATAACACATTTATGCCAAATTATCTTTGGTAATACTAATAACCCTAAACTTGTATTCATGTGACACATCTACCTTAAAATTTGGGATAACTGTGTAGTATGAATATAATTTTGGGGTTTTTAGTGTCAGAAAAGAATAAATTGGAGTAATGTGTCACGTGAGTATTAGTTTGAGGATTTTTATGCCACCAAAAAAAAAAAAAATAGAGTAAATGTGTTATACAAGGGTAAGTTTGAGGTTTTTGGTATCGTAATTTTTTTAAAAGTAAATGTGTCACAATAAATATAGTTTAGGATTGTTAGTGGCTTTTTCCTATATAAAATGATATTGGTAGTTCATAAGTTTCAGTCCAATCACGCGACGTCATCCTTGAACTATTCTCAGATGTTCAATGTATTCCTTTTGTATGATCAAACAAATAAGAGGGGATGTCATCCAGCATCTCTATTTATCTCGATTTTATGCATAAAGTAGTTAAACATTAATGACAATTTAGCTTTTGAAGAGGTCTCTGATTTTGAAAAGAAATCCAGTATTCAAGCCCCGTTTGGTTGGGCATTTGGAAAGCCCTTTGGGACTCTAAAGTCCATTGGCCAAATGCAAAGGTGTTTGGTTCGTTTTTTTGGGCGACTTTAGCGAGATGCAATTGTATCTTCAAGTGGCTCTAAGGGCTTTTAGCCCAATGTAGCTCCAGAGGTATTTTGGGAAGTTGCATATCCGGAATGCAAGTCTCGGTACTGTTCATCTTCTCCAAAACCACCGCACACCACCACACGAAGAAGCTGACCAGAGGCCAATGATCGCGCCCGAGGGTCGCCCGACCTCGGTGACCGTCGCCGAACCTCGGCAACCGTCGTCGGGTCGTGCCGCCAAATCCGGCCATCCGACCACCGATCCGACGGTCCGGTGGCCGGACTTCAAAAAAAAAAAAAATACTTATGTTTTTTTTTATAAAAAATTTAATAAAAGTCCTTTACAAATGCAAATTTTACCAAACAATATTTGCATTTCGGAAAACCCAATTCGCTCAAAGGTATTTGCATTTTGGCAAATGCATTCCCCAAAAACCAAACCAAACGGGCTCTCAATCCTCCTCTTTGGTTCTTTTCATATTACACTACTCTTACACACTTTCCCACTTAGTAAAACCTATCCAGCAACCCTCCACTTTCTTGTTCAAGATCCATTTATTTCGCAAAAGATGAATTATTTGGAAATTATTTTTTTTAAAAATAATTATCTATATTGCTTACAAAATAATAAACGGAATATTTTTTTTATCATCCATGAAATTATTTTCATTGATCAATTATTTCAGGCGATACAAACAATCAATTTAAGGAAAAAATTTAGAAACATTCATTTTCAATGAAACAAACGGAACTTTAGATAAAACCCTCAATCCTCTCCTCTAGTCTCTCTAATCAAAACTTCTCGCGAAAAAGGACATTCCATTTTTAAATCAATGGTCTAACAATGCTACTGAGATAGTGTCTTTTGTCCTAATTCATTAGTTTGTCTTTGAAATGAACTTGTTTAATGAGAATTTGATAGCTGCATAAAAATGCAAAATGTATGAATTATCAAAATCCCTCCATCTCACGCTCATCTCATTAGCACTTTCTTAGGCATTATACATTGATTCCATGAGGAATTTCCATTATAATCCAAAATGGTTTCATTTAATTTTTTTTTTGGGCTGACTACTTCGCATATTGATATTTTTTCGTGAATTACGGCCATTTATGTAGTTCGTAATGAAAGCAATTGCTAATGGAGTGATCTTAGAGTTTTGCTGCTCTTTTTTTCTGTTTTGCTTGGTTGGGAATTGTAGAGTACTTTCGTCTCCCTCCATAAACTACCTATATTACTCATCTCCCTCCGCCATCTCTCTTCACATTTTCTTCATTTAAGCCGTAACTCATTTACGTTTCAAAAGTTATCTTTTATCTTCACTTTGAAATATAAAAAAAAAAAAATTACATAAAATACCGGCTTGACATCATGCTTATTACATTAAATTGTTTAAGAATTCTTAATAGTAAGCTCTCATTGTAATTCTTTAATTAAAATAATATGTTAATATCAAGTTGTTTGTATATTGAGAAGGCATGATTTCTAAACCAGAACATTTAATCCGTTACGAAATATTTAGTGCTTTGGTATTTGCTATGATGTCATGGCATTGGGCTTTGCTATTTATTTTATACAAGAACTGCAAAAGCACAGGAAATCTGTTGAGATTTAATTTTTTTTTCGATTTTAGCCCTCTTCGAGTGCCAAATACAGCACGACTTTGCATGGGTTTCATTGTTGTGATGCAGAAAGCTTTTGGGTGTTGAAACTTTAGAAAATCATGTCAAAACTTCTTTGCAATATCACAATTACGTCGTACAGCCAAGAAAACTTCTTTTTTTGTTTGTGGCATTGATGTTGTTCTTGAGTTAGAGTAAGCTCTTCTTATTTTTAAACCGTTCTTGGATGAACTTATCTCCAAAAAAAAAACATTTGGTCATATATAATATGATACTGGTAGCCCATAAATTTTGATCTAAATGCATAATATCCTTGAACTTTTCACTTGTTTAATGTGGAACTCGAATTACTCTTAAAAATTGAATGTATTCATTTTGTTTGATCAAACAAATGAGGAGAAAGTCATCTGACGTGTCTATTTTGTCTCAATTGTTTTGCATAAAAGAGAAACATTAATGATATATTAGCTTTTTAAGAGGTCCCTAATTTCGGAAAGAAATCCATCATTCACCCTCCTCTTTGGCTCTTAAATAATGCAATATTTATGTAATTCCTCAATACTAACAAGTCTTATACATTTTCCCATTTTGTCATACCTATTTAGTAAACCTCCACTTTCTCATTTAGGCTTTGTTTATTTCATATAAAATTATTGATTTGAAAAATATTTTCTTAAAATAATATCGCTTACAAAAGTGAATGATTAAATTTTTTTTATCATTCACGAAAATGTTTAAACATAAATTGTTGTAAAAAATGAAAATATTTTCATTGACTAATCATTTTAAGCGATAAGAATAATTATTTTTTTTGGAAAATGATTTTGAAAATCATTTATATTTTATGAAACAAACGGAGCCTTAAACAAAACTCTCAATCTTCTCCTATATTCTCTATGATCAAAACTTCGTGCAAAATAGGCATTCCTTTTTTAAGTCAATGATCTAACAATGCAACGAAGATTGTGTCTTTTTGTCCTGATCCCTCGGTCTATCATTGAAATGAACTTGATTAATATTCATTTGAAAGCTACAAAAAAAAAAAAATGAAAAATGTATGAACTAAAAAAAATTTCCCTATCTTCCCCTCATCTCATTAGCACTTCATTTGTTCGAAGTTCTTTTCCTCTCTGATAAATTGCGTTTGGATGATCGGGATGCTTAAGAGGTCTTCTCCTACATTGAAACAGGTTTGGCAGTGGCCATGATGGCCATGAAAGAGCTAGAAGTCAAGAGTCCCACGGAATCGGGTGGCTGGGTTGATCGTGCTAGTAACTGGAGTCGTGATCGCAGCCGTAGCCCTGATAGGTCTGAACATGACAGGGCTCGTTCCCCAGTTTGCAGCTTCCACCAAGCAATGATGGAGAAAAGTAAATCCCATCGCCCAGGAAGCCACAGTGAGAAAACAAGGGAGAGTTCATGGAGTCCGCGACGTGCAGGGTCTCCTTCGCTTGTGGAAAGGATAGCGAGAGAGGGAATTTTGGGGGATCGTACGGTGATGCTCCATCGAAATGGGATGGAGGATATGGTGGTGGTCCCGCTCTTCTTACCTCGCAGAAGAGGAAGGCATGATTCCTGTTTTTGACGGAGGCAGAGAAGTGGGCGCAGCTGAAGATCCCCTCATTCTTTCTGAGGTCGGGCCAGTCCTTTGTTTGCCCTTCTTTTTTTGTTTGTTTAGAAATTTATGGAACTAGAAATAAGGGAAGCTGTAAAGAGAAACTTGGTTTCCCTAGAATTACAGGATCTATGATATTGTTGACACATGATCTCCTAGAACTGGTTTTCTTTGCATATTTGTCTGCAGTGGACGGAACGAAGTTTTGTGGATGCTGTATTATGGAAAACGAAGTCTTTCACTAGAAATTTTACTGGATGAGATGTTCTTTTTAGGCGGTTTTGCGGTTTTGGAACTGCTGTGGCTTGAGCTGAGGGCCTCCATATCGATAATTGGGTGGAATAATATTAAGATGTTTGTGATTACCGTTTGCTACATTTTGTACGAAACCGAAGACTCTGATTCTCGGTGCCGCTGAAAGTATATGAGTATCCGTTACTAAAATTTTAGTGATGGTTCTTTCTGATGTTCACTTCAACGGCTGCCGATTGGATGGGACGTGAATCATCATCACTGTTACCGTGATAAATGTGGGTGTTTGAGTGGGGTAACGGTAGAGGCTGTTTTTAGGGGAAGGGATCCTTTGCCTCCATCTCTGTCCGTGCTTCATTCATCCCAACCATCAATCCTTATTGAGATACAGGGGAGGCACCGAGCGGGTTAGAGGGTCTTTCTCCGCTTTTCGATCTATGGCTTACAATAACTGAAGCCTCAAGAGAATTACCAATCGCGGGCTTTTGATGTAGTAGATTTGGCAGCCCTAACTGATCCAGAAAAAATGCAATGGGCGTCCTTTTTTTTTTATCGGCTTGAATTGATCTTAGCTGAATATCCATATGATTTTTGAATCTGAATGTTTAATCTATTACGATATTTTTAGTGCTTTGGCGTTACCTATGATGTCATGACATCAAACTTTACTCCTTTATTTTTGCAACATGAATTATAAAAGGACAGGAACTCTGTTGAGAAGTTTATCCGATTTTAGCCCTCTATCGAAAACCCAATATGCCATGGCACTTAGCATGAGTTTCATCATTGCAATGCAGAAACATTTTTAGCTGTTGAGACTTGGAAGAATCATGTCAAACTTATTTGCAGTATTAGAAGTCGCATCATACTACCAAGAAAATAGCATCTGGTCATTATATAAAATAATATTGATAACCCATGAATTTCGATCTCAACATGTAATGTCATTTTTGTACTTTTGACTCACATAATATGGTACTTAAAACTATTTTTCCAATGTTCAATGTACTCCTTTGATTTGATCAGACATAAGAGAGGGCAGCCACCCCATGTGTCTTTTTTCTCGATTTTTTGTAAAAGGGTTAAATGTCAATGACATATTAGCTTTTGAAAGTCCCTAATTTCGGAAAGAAATCCAGTATTTAATCTTCCTCTTTGGTTCTTTTCATATTGCAATATTTATGTATTTCCTCAATGCTCATTAGTCTTAAACACTTTCCCATTTTGTCTAAACCTATCCAGCAACCCTCCACTTTCTCATTTAGACATTATTTATTTCGTGAAAAATGAATCATTTTGAAATTATATTCCTAAAGTTGATCATTTATATTGCTTAAAAAATGTATGAATGAAAAAAAAAATTATGATCCACAAAAATGCTGAGACCTAAATTGTTGTCAATAAAGAAAATATTTGCATTAGCTAATTATTTCAAGCGTTACAAACGATAATTTAAAAAAAAATGTTCTTCAAATTATTCATTTCCTGTGAAATAGATGGAGCCTTAGATGAAACTCTCACTTCTTTATGATCAAAACTTCTTGCAAAATAGATATTCCTTTTTCAAATCATTGATTGGACAATGCAACTAATTTAGTGTCTTTTTGTCTTTGTCCATCAATTAGTATTTAAAATGAACTTGATTAATATGTATTTGAAATATGCAAAAAAAATTAAAAATATATGAATTATAGAAAATCTATCCATCTCATTCTCATCTCATTAGCACTTTCTTGGGCATTATACATTGATTCTATAAGGAATTTTGATTATATTCCAAAATGATGGCAATATATTTTTTGGACTAACTACTTCACATATTGATTTTCCCTCGTGAACTGCAGCCATCTATGTAGTACGTAACGAAAGCAATTGCTAATGGAGTGATCTAATAGTTTTGTTGCTCTTTTTCTACTGTTTTACTTAGTTGGAAAGCGTTAGTTGAAAAGCGTAGGGCTTTTTCATCTCCCTCCATGAACTACATATTTGTTACTTATCTCTCTCAACTTCATTGTTTCATGACTTAAGTCGTAATTCATTTACTTTTTAAAAGTATCTTCAATTTAATATATATGAAAAAGTACATAAAACATTGGCAGTGGTATCATGTTTATTAAATTAATTTGTTTAAATTGCTCCAAATTCTTAATAGTAAGTTCTCATCATAACTCTTTAATCAAAATAATATGTCAATATTAAGTTGTCTGTATGTTGAAATGTGTCTGAATATTGAACTGGACTTCCGACAAAACCACCACTAGCCACCGTGCTAAGAGACCACCACCACCACACCACTACTTTCCACTTTCCTTTCTGTCAGTCCTAGTTTGTGCCCCCCCCCCCCCCCCCTCTTCTCTCTCTCATATTTTAGATGGGGTGGCATCTTTCTATGTGAAATTATGTACATATCTAATCACATGTAATGGTATGAACTACTCAAACTATTCACAAGCTATTGTATCTCCCCTCACACATCTTGATTATTTTCAAGTTTGAATACATCAAAATATTGAATCAAGCTGAGCTTGTGCTGTGAATTCACTACTTGAATTGCTCTCCAGACCTATCAAATAGTCAATTTTCAATTGTAGTGTGTTTTTAAACTATGAGTCCGAGTTTAGTTCAAATTTCATGTGAATTTTATTGACAAGTTCGATAAGATTTGACATTGTTCAAAAGTTATTTAAGTTGAGCTCGAGTTTAAAAATTCCAACTCTCAATAGAGCTTAATAGTAGAGTCAAGTTTTGAATATTTAAATCGAGTAAAATTGAGTCAAGTTATAAGTAATGAGGTGTATTGACCTAACTTTATTTCAATTGTGCCCATGTATAATAGCGCAGACCCATATAAGAACTTGCGCTTTTCTTGCAAGACTCGATGGGAGTCTACTATTCTTTAACATAAAATAAAAAATGGACAAAATATTTCCCTCCTCACATCAACGTAGTCTTAGACCACTTAATGATTGACAAATGGCGCCACGTCAGCATACAGGTCCCATCGACTAAATCCAAAATCCAAGATGGGCCCAGGTCCTAGATGGTTCCCGATCCTGACCGTCGGTTCCAAGTGAACCATGGGAAATCAACGTGGACCCTATGGCTTTGTCTTGGCCCCCGTCTTTTCCCTTGTTAAAAAGCCCCAACTCACACACAGAATTCACTCACTCCCAAAGCCAAAACCAGCATCCACCCTCTCTCTCTCTCTCTCTCTCTCTCTCTCTCTCCCTCCCTCCCTCATGGAGCTCAACCCTGGCTTCTCTCTTGATCTCAAAACTCCTCCTCCGCCTCCTTTAAACGTGAAAGGCTTCTTCTACAATCTCCTCCACAGCCGTAGCCCCGACATTCTCGATGATGACCACGCCTTCACCATCGAAGGGTCCTCATCGAATCTTTTCTCTCGGGTGGTCTCGACCCCACAGCTCGAACCTTCATTTCCTCACCCATGCCCTGATCCTAACCCAGCCGCAACGTTCCCCAGAGAGTTCGACCTCTGTGCACCTCCGCTGCCACCGACCCCTCCTCCTCCGTCCATGGAAACCTCACCAGAGAGCAGCAACGGCATAGCGGCGCATGGCCAGCTCGATTTCAAGAGCCTTTTTCACTACGGTCCAGTGGATCAACGTCCTTATCACGATCCGGTTACAGAGGACCGCCAGGTCGTGCCTTTGCTCGAATTAAATGACCTCGGATCACTGAACGAGAGGCTCGGTGAGGAGGCCGGTGTGAGCTCAGACCACCAATGGGCTCGTGAGCGGGACGATGGTCGTCACGATCGGAGGAAGAGAGAGGTGGCGACGGGTTTGCCGCAGCAGCAGTCGAAGCAGAAGATGGAGAAAAGTGAAAAAGAGAATGACAAGGACGAGGCTGACGAGGAGCCCTTGGTCGTCAAAGGCCAGTGGACTCCTACCGAAGACAGGTTAAGAATTAAAAAAACGCCCTTTTTCTGATTGCTTCTTCTTCTTCATCTTCTTTTTTTTCCCCCGATTTTGAATGTTTTTCTTTTGACTTCTGTGTTTTCAGTTTATTTTCCACATTAGCGTTTCTGGGCATTTTTTCCCTCAAAATTTTGGGGTGACATGTGATGAAGAAAATTATTCATTGTTTGTATTGTTTTTTTTTTTTTTTTGTGCAGCCGCTTAAAGATGTTGGTTGAGACTCATGGAATGAAAAGGTGGTCTCAGATTGCTCAAATGATGAAGGGGAGAGTCGGAAAACAGTGCAGGGAGAGATGGCATAACCATTTGAGGCCTGATATCAAGGTTTTCTTCCCCTTTTTTTCCTTTAAATTTATCTTGCCCATAATTTGCTCCATCTTTAGACTCCTTCCTCCATTGTACCTTCCATTATATGAATTTACATTGACCGCCATACTCATTTAGTCAAATATTCAGAAAAAGAATCACGGTAAGGTTTGATAAATGATTCGCATACATAGGAAGTATATCTAATGACAGATATGCGATATACATATAGATTAAGGAATGTGAGCATTCAACACTCATCAGGATTTGCAAATTTATGATAAATTCATACCATAAGCGCTCATCCATACACACCATATATGCGTTTCTTTTATTAGTTGTCAAAAAAAAAAAAAAAAGACCTTATTTCCTTATATTTACCGACACGTGTAGTCTAGTGCGTGGAACTCGTGACTCTATCTCTTTTTTTGTCCTTATGAAGTTTTTGGTTGACTTACTTCTTAAAGTTTGCCGATACGCTACTTATCCTACGTCGTTTAGTCCAACTCATAGGCATGCATGGCGACGAGTGCCCATGCGGACCAGATTCTTCAGAAACCATGCTTTATAATCAGGGTGCAAAAATTTCTAAAGATTCTTTGATTCTTATTTAACGTAAAAGTTTATTTATTTATTTAAGTTTTAGTGATGACCAAATTGTTTGAACCTTTCACGCACTTCCATGCCCTAGTTCAGCAGCCACTTAAGAACAAAACAAAAGGTTAAATCCTTCTTATGAACTCCAAATTCTTCCATTTAACACACAGCATACACCTAATAAAACACCCTAAGAAAATTTTAGGAATACACCATTATTAAGCCTTAAATGAATAAGATCCACAATTATATTAGAAATGTGTAAATACATTCATCATGAATTTCCCTTGTTTATTCCCTCCAAGAAATTTCACCATATTGTATATCAAGAAAATATTTTACACTTGCACATGAATACAAATATTTTGTATTATATTTGATCAATTAAAACTGAAAAACCAATTACAATCGCTTGTATTAATGAAGTGTAATTAAAGACAAATTACCAAAATTAAAGACTTCGCCAAAAGCCCAAACTCACAAAACCCTAGAGTAAGTTCTTCTATCTCTTCTCCTCCGCTTTTTCTTCTTCTTCTTCATTTGGCTCTCATCATTTTCTTAGCAGAAGGACTCGTGGAGCATCGAAGAAGACAAGATCCTGATTCAGGCACACAAGCAGATTGGGAACAAATGGGCAGAGATAGTCAAGAGATTGCCTGGAAGAACTGATAACAGCATAAAAAATCACTGGAATGCTACCAAGCGCAGACAATTCACTAAGCGTAAGTTACTACCTGATAGCAACAACTCCAACCTCTTGCAAAACTTCATCAGGAGTGTCACCACTCCATCTCCTCCGAAATGGTCGCCACCAGCTCGTGGTCCTGACCACTGCCACCACAACACCAAGAAGCAGTCATTGTCTATGTTGAAGGCAGCCATTTCCCGTGGCTTGGACATGCAGCACGAAGCGGCTAACTGCCCCCAGCAGGTGCCGGATCATCACCACAGGCTGCCGCCTCCGCTTGCTCAGAGGCCAGCCAGCAATTACTTCCGTTATCCGATGGTTGATGGGAATGGGAATCTTGGGCTTTATCAAGTGAAGGACCATCATTATCATCAGGTGCTGAGTGAAGGTGGTGGTAATGGGGGTGGAGGGAGATGTGATAATGATCGTGAGTTGGACTTGGAGATGAGGTTGGGGATGGATGGCAATCGCTGCCGCCACCATCATCATCAGCACCATAGTGACCATCACCGTCGGGAGATTAAGGAGCTGGACTTGCTCGAGATGATGGGTCGTCAAAGTGGCTAATTCCGAATTCATAAATACTCTAGTAGGTAATAAAAGACCCTTATACTGTTGCTGCTTCTCAAAATGTTGTCTTTGGCTTATTTGTTCTCCCAGTTTGCTTGTTTGAGACCTCATGTTGTTGTTCTGATAATCGTATGTGAGATAGAGACTTCTTTTGTTTTATTCCCATATAACCATGTGTAAGGGTGTCTATGACTATGTCAATGTTTATGTGAGAGATCTGAAAGAGGTCTAATGTTATTACATATGCATGTGTTTAGCTTAGTTATTCTGTGTTTACCTCGATCTTCCGGGACAGATCGAGGCTTCTATCACTATCTCTCGACAATCAATTAATTTGCTAGGTGAAAACAAGAAAAAAAAGAGGCAAGGATATTGAGATTTATATAAGCAAAACATATGCATGTAATTGCTGCAAGGAGACTATTCACAATGTCACCAAAAGACTTTCACAAAGTAGGTGCAAGAGTTCGTATTATTACGTCTCTTTTTGGGTAAAGCTCAAACCCTATCTACTTTGGTCATGCGAAAAACTAGTGACTGATTATAGGATCTTGAAAGTAGGTCAATCCTCTAGAAAGAAACTCTTGTTTGACCCTTTTAATCTCGTGAATGTACAAGAGTAAAATATGTAATTTTAGCAAAGATAATATGATATAACTATAGTCTAAACTTTCAAATCTTTAGCTGTGGATGGTGGACTCAAATATTCACCTTTGAAGATCGAAATGCATTTCCAACTAGGAAAAATTGTCGATGATGAGACAATTTGCATGGAAAACATGGTCACGTTCTCTCCTTTTAGGGCTTTTGAGGGTCCCATTATTTGAACGGGCTTTGCTTGACTCTTCTTTTATACGATTAAACCTAACTAGTCTAATCAAACTTGCCATAGATGAAGAATTGTGAAACCCAAGCGGCTTTCTTTGGAATTGGTCAGATTGCTTGTTACACGACTTTCATAGTTGCATTTCTTAAATCCCGTCTCTTAACTGTGAGTTTACAAATTGCTCTCAATCTCCAACCCACTTTTTCCTGTAGCTGTATATAAGAATTGATCCCGAGAGTAAAAAAAACTATAGCGATATCATATTCACACTTTTTTATAAGAAAAACTCTGGCACACATTATGTAAATTGTGTATTGTTTGTAAAATCAAGCGAGCCACCTTCGGCAATAATGAATTCAATGCACCTAATGATAACCCCTCATTTCGTAGATTGAAATGCATTTCCAACTAGGAAAAATTGTCCATGATAAGAGAATTTGCATGGAAAACATGGTTACGTTCTCCCCTTTTAGGGCTTTTGAGGGTCTCATTTGAGCTAAATCCTTGATCGGATCACAAGGCCCATTGAACCCCCATCTCTTAACTATGAGTCTACAAATTACTCTCAATCTCCAACCCACTTTTTCTCTGTACCTGTATGTAAGAACTGATCCCGAGAGCCAAAAAAACTGTAGCGATATTATATTCACACTTCTTCATGAGAAAGACTCGAGCACACATTACGTGCATTGTGTACTGTTCGTAAAATCAAGCGAGCCACTTTTGATAATAATGAATTCAGTGCACCTAATGATAACCTCTCATTTGGTAGATCAATTGATACAATTGCCCAAAAGGTAAAGCAAAGGCCTGGGAAGTTGTCTTCCCTCTCGAAGGAAATAGGGACTTGCATCGATCTCGTTCACGAGAATAATATAGGTATAAGCCTTTGGGACCATTATTACTTGGCTCTAACAACATTAGCAACGGCAGACTACGCAGAATTGAATCACAAATTGTCATCAGACACTCGACGTCTACCACTTTGGCCTTGGAGTCCTTTGTCATTCATCGACGGGGTTGAAGAATCACTGCCAGAAGGTATGGATCCAGGTAAAGAAGGAAATCCTAGCAAGTGTGCATGTCACGCCCCGAACCTCGAGCGCGTGCACATCCCACCGCGGTCGATCAAATATGAGGATATGTCACCGACCCCTTCATTTATTTTACGCATGCGGAAGCGAAACAAATCCCCTAACAACATTTAACTTGGGATAGAAAAGCAGGCAATCAATCACAATACCAAACACTCATTCACAAACACAAATGGTTTAAATACAACTCTGGACTGTCTACAAAATAGACCAGCTCAACTAATGGGGAACTATCCTAAAACCAACTAGCAGGACACGATCACCGATACTTCAGTCTCCACCTTTCCAGACTTAGGACTTCGGGTCCTCCACGACCGCCATCTAGGGACCTGAAAATTTAATCCCACAACCGGGATGAGACGATGTCTCAGCAAGTTCAACCCCCTAAACCCCTTATTAGAAAGAAAATACGCCCCGGGTGGTCTAGCCACATCACACATAAGACTTACCTCGTCTTAGCTCCTTTCTGCAAGTTAGCACAATTTATATCACCAAATCACAGATAGTAATAGGAACTCAAACAATTGAAACGCCATCACTTTCATATAAATCACAATCGCACTTAGCACGCATTCCAATTATTATTCACTGCCACACAAGGGCATAGCCTACTCGCAGTTCGGCTATCTACTGGCATATAGCCATGCATCGCCTCCCCCCATGGAGCGCGGCTTCATCAGTACGTCGACGGCATTCCCGAAGGAGCATGGGCCCAGAATCTACTGCGACCCGCAACCACCGCGTGGGCATCCCATATAGGGGCAAGTCTGACTCAACAGCCCAGGACGATTCCTCTTAATTATCACACAGCCAAATCATACTCGGCCTCGGGACACTTTGCATTTAACTCAACGCTTCCACTTAAAATAGTGATCCCAGCCATTTTTCTTCATATTAAAAATATTCCATAAATTACTCACGTGTGTGGGGACACGCTAATTTCAAATCAAAGAGCCAATATTTCACTTTTTCAGACCCCACTATTTAATATAATCATTAGAATCCAATTTTTGCATCAAAACCCGACATTTGGGTTTTTATGTATAAAATCCTTATTTATCAAATCAACACTCAATTTGCCACAATCAATCATCAAATTCAAATTCTAAATACACAGCAGCGATCCGCACGAAATTCTGAGAGTATAAGGTCGATGAAATTTTCGGATATTAATAAATAATTAAATTTATTCCGAAAATTAATTAAATAATAATATTCACATTTTTCGCAATCCACATTCAATTTATAATATCCAACCATCAATTTCAAAATCCGAATCAACAGTGGACCTAAGACGAAATTATGAGAATTTAGGGTCTAGACAAAATTTTCGGAATTTAATAAATAATTAAATTTATTCCGTAAATAATTAAATAATAATATTTTAATAATTTCGAATAACGATATATTATTAAATTATTAAATAATTTCGAAATATTTAAATAAATCAAAAGTAAATTCCTTTATGTCACATCAATGTTTATATTAATGTAAACATTCACTTAACCTTAATTTAATCACACTTTAAGCTAATTAAACACATTAATATAATTCACACTTAAATAAATTAAACTAACCCCCTAATCACAATTAACATAAACTAAGCACACCTAAAGCGTAATTAACCCTCTAAGCGAGGTTTAGTGAGTTAAACTCACCGGATTAGCGAGCCGAACGGAACAAAACGACGGGGACGCCGAGGAGAACAACTTTCCTCAAAGCGGGCCGAGCATCCGAGCTCGAGAAGGCGGCCGAAACGGCCCACGAAGGGGCTGCCATACCCATTTTCTGGGTTGCTGATCGGGGCCGAGAGGGAGCAGATCCAGCGCCGGTTCGGGCGGCAAAGGGCGGTGGAGGCAAGGCGAAGCTCCGGCGGGCTAAGGCGGGGGCGCACGGTGGCTCACGGTGGCTAATCCGTGACTAGGCTGGTCGGACAGCCTCCCAAACGTGAAGATGAGCGAGGACGACGGCGAACGAGGGAAGAGAAGCGGCGTGAGCGGGCAAAGGAGAACCGGCGACGAGCTTGCTTCGGCGGTTCCGGCAACGGGCGACGAGCGGCGAAGGAGGCGGACGGCGAGGGGCTGCTTTGGCTTCTTCCTTTGAAAATTTTCTGGTCTTTCGCACAAAGAATATGGAGGAGAAGCCAACGGAAAGGAGAGAGGAAGGAGAGAGAAGGAGAGAGAGAGAGATGGGACCATTTTTCTTTTCTTTTTCTTTAATCCCACAAAATGGCCCATCATGACCTAGGATGACATCACACTCCACTATCTCCCACAACCTCTTCCAATGGGTTCACTTGAAATTTCCGCCGGGGTCCAATTCTTTGTACAACAACTTCTTCAATTTCACTCGATTCTCTTCCAATTGAATTAAATTGAAGCCCATAAAATTAATCTAATGTCACCACACTTCAATTCATATCTTCATTTGTCTATATAATCAACTTAAATTCCAAAAGCGCGACCAAAAGCGGCCTACTAATTTCTCGAGCTAAAATAGCCATTCTCTGATTATTTTGTTGAAAAACTCGGCTTGCATGAAAAATCTTCCGAAGATTAATCAATGTTTCTAAAATGATTTGTGACACATCCAAACTTCCAATTTCTGAATTCGATCTCAATTTCACGGTTAATTTCACTTTGGCACGATACTAGCGCGTTCCTACCTACCGGGTAGCCTTTAGAAATTTTCATGCATTTGACCTGTGGTTGATCATCTCAAGCCACGATGTACATCTTTGAAACATTGGCGACATTCGGTTATCGGTATAATCTCAAGGTTTCAAATACGAACACAGGGTACCCAATCGATAAAAAAAAGTCGGTCTAGTGTCGATTGACAAGAATTGTGTGATCTGGTGGAATCACCCACACCTGATCACATGCCTTTGTCGAGTCGACCTATCTCTGATCTCTAATCGATTTTTATCGTGCCGTAATGACCCTTGCATATTAGCTCAGTCGAAAGGTCGCTTCCTGGTCAAATTCTCGAGTCTGATGCATTACAAACTCTTAACAGCTTCACCCGATAAACTAATTTTCACATGAGTGGCCGACTCAAGGAAAAGAACTATATGCGTGCCAACGAAATGCCCGCCTTAACTTATTGAAAATAGAATTGGAAAATCGGGATGTCATAACTCTTCCCTCTTATAAAAATTTCGTTCTCGAAATTTAAACCTTTACTAATTCTTAAACAAAAAGGGGGGAGTACAATCGTCTCATATAATTTTCTCTTTCTCAGGTTGCTCCTTCTGTACCAATACTGCAAGATCACTGCTATCTTGCCCGAACCACTTTGGATACAAAATGCGAAGACTTGCCCACTTAAAATTCCAAAGGTCTTCAACACAAAATTTGCGAAGCTAAGCGCGATTACGAGCGGTCTCTAAACTGTCTCTGATAATTGCAACTGAATCACTGATTTCTGACCCAACTCTGGACTTGCGATTTTCTGATCTCTGATCTCATCTCAACAGACTGAAATCCTGTACACTTTACTCTGCACTGATTAAAAAGAACTTATTTGACTGATCTGCTGAAACTGGGAACCTCTAGTCAAGATCTGATATAACTCTAACACTAATCTCGACAACTGCAATCACTGACTACTGCACTAACCTTGGCCTGTGATCCTTCTTTCCCCGACTTTATCTCAACAATCAAAATTCTGCAATTTCTGCTATGCACTGCTTAAGAAAGAATCATCTGAAAGCTCTGCCAACTTGGAACATCTGATCTAGATTTGAAATACAATTCATCCCCGGCACTCCATGCAGATGATTTATATGATATACACACACTTCGGTGTACCCACTTTGTGACAAGACAGAATCTCCAATTTTTGAAATCGAACTTAGATTGGCGGTTAATTTCACTCTGACACGCTTTTAGTGTGACATAGGCTACTAGGTAGTTTTCGGAGCTTTTTAGGACAAATGACCCGTGGTCGATTTTCTTGAGCCACGATGAACCCACTTGACACATTAGCGACTCTCGAGGGTCGTGAAAATCTCGATGATTCAAGTACGGACACAAGGTACCAAAACGACAGTAAAATCAAATTAGTATCATTCGACAAGAGTTTTCCAATTTAGTGGAGTCACCCACGATCGGTCATTCATCTCAGTCGAATTGACCTATCTCTGATCTTAATTCGATTTTTAACTGTGCCGTAATGATCTCTAAAGATGAGCACGGTCGAGAAGTCGATTCCTAGTCGAATTCTCAAGTCTATTTGCCTTAAAGTCCTTAATAACTCACCCAACTAGTCTAGTTATCTCGTAAGTGGCCAACTCAGAGAAAAACACTGTAATCGCGTCAATGAAATGCCCAATTTAACCAATCGAAATCAAAGTCTAAAAATCAGGATGTCACACACTCAAAACAAGGTCTATTCATACTGTCTGGACAACGCTGAAATTACTATGATTAGCTCCCCATAAGATCTCTTCTTTAATCTCTGTATCGTCAATTACACACAATCATCCTCGAAACCTTAGTGTTCTGTCTTCAGGAATCTGAAAATCAACCTCTCTCTCATCTGCATTCTCTTATATGTCTTCTGAATTTTTGGATTTCTGAATATGTCCACTGAAGCATTTTGATTCTGATATGAACTTTCAGCTCAATTCTGAGGGTAATCATAAGATTCCAAAGGTGGCCTACCTTAGATTTAAAAACCGAATTTCGAACTTTCTCAAGTAAGATCCAATCCTTGAGTACCAACTGCACAACTAAGGACTTTTGACTCAGAGCATCTGCGACTTTGCTCACCTTTCTAAAGTGATACAAAATATCATAGTCATAATCCTTAATGTGTTCCATCCAGCGACACTATCTCATATTCAATTCCTGAGGTCTCAACTGACGGGACACATATGCGACAATCCTATCTTGCTGCATCAACAAGCAACCAAATCCTTTAAACGATGCATCACTGCAGATCTCATAACTTCCAGGACTAGATGGAATAATCAACACAGTGCGGTAGTCAGCCTCTTCTTAGGCCCTCAAGGACTACGCTCGCACTTATCTGTCCACACGAACTTTTCTTACTTCCTCAGTAGTCGAATCAACTGCAACGCTGACGCTAAAAACCCTTCCATAAAACTTCTATAATATCCTGCTAATCCCCAGAAGCTTCTAATCTCTATCACTGTAGTCAATCTCGGCCAACTAATCACTGCTTCAATCTTGGACGGAGTCTACGGAGATTTCTTCGCCTGAAATCATGTGACCTAGGAGCGCAACACGAGTCATCCAAAACTCATACTTGCTAAACTTAGCATAAAATTGAAGAGTCCTCAAGGTCTAAAGTATCATCTTCTAATGTCTCTCGTGCTCTCAGCACCCTTTGAACACACTAGGATAACTTCAATGAACACGATCAAGACTGATTCAAGTACCCTTAAACATTCTGCTCATTAGACCCAAACAAATAGCTATGGTGTCCATCAAACCATACAGTATTACAGCGAACTCATAACTACCATATCGAGTACGAGATGCTAACTTCGGTGTGTCTTTCTTCCTAATCCTCAATTGATGATACCCTGACCTCCAGTCGATCTTGAGGAATATCAATACACAACCACAATGAACCACATTTCCCCTTCATGTACCGAACTGGTGCTCCTCAAGGTTATGCACTGGAAAGTATGAATCCCCTATCCAACACTTCCTGCATCTACACCTTAAGTCCTTTTAACTCGGGTAACACCATCCGGTAAGGAGCCTTAAGGACTGGCTCTGCTCCGGGTGCTAATTCAATCGCGAACTCCATTTCTCTTTTTGACTGCAAACTTGACAATTCTTCAGCAAATACCTTCGAAAACTTATGTACCACGATTATGTCCTCCATATTCAGCCCCTCAATTGACACATCCATTAAAGCTGCCATGTACCAAGTGATCTTCAATGACCATAACAAGGATCGAAGTTCCTCTTTGACTTTCAGTAAATCAAAACTTTCACACGCTAACTGAACAAACTAAATTATATCAATACCACGATTCAAAACAACAAAAAGCTCCTTAAGCCAAATCTTTTTATAAATGACTTCCACGTCATACTTAAGCAAACCCATTCAAGTACTACTATAGTCAAATACTCATCTTCCTATTACTTTTTTACAACAATGGAAACTCCACAACCTTCACTCAAAATCATATTGCGCTACTCTGATAAGACACCTCAAAACATTCTTCCCTTGATTAATGCATAGTCAATCCATTATTATTCCTTTCGCCATCCTAGTGGCGTTTTTATTTGCAGTAACAGTGCTTACACTCTCCTGAACTTACACGGACAGTTCTTAACCTGACGGCCATGCTAGCCACATTCAAAGAATGTTTCCCTTTTTACTCTGACACTGGGCTGACTTGAGCCTCCTTTCCACAAACTTGGCACACAATCGGTGAGTCCTCTATCTCCCATCATGGAATATCATGCACCCTTTCTTGCACTGGGGTCCATTCCAAGTACCCCACTGAACATCCTGAAGCATGCTTCCTCTGTTCTGTCTTATCAACGGCAGTGACAGAAACAACTATGATTCAATCTGTCTATACGGACAATCTTTGATCAAATAACTGTACTGGCGACCCTTGTAACAAGTCCTGTCTCTCTTACAGCACGGAACAGATCCCTGTCTTTTCTTACAGACACGACACACATCGATTGAGTTGAGCACTGACTTTCCAATTCTACTTCTCCGGTTGGGTGAAACAGGGCACCTTTCTTCTGGCATCGGCCTTTCTCCCCAATCGATTTCCATCTCTGTCTAAACTAAACCTTGACTCAGATACGGAGACTTGATCCTCGATCACAACTCTAGATTGGGCCTCAACAAGTGCGGCAACAACAACGGTCATGACACTGGCAGCGGTAGAAACAACGGCAATAGCGGCGGCTCGATCCTGAGCTTATTGACCCAACGAGCTTCCAAGGAACACTAGCGCCTAAACGATCCCGACAAACCTAGGATCATTCGATGCTACAACACTCCTAGTACCGACTTGCAGCAGTACTCTCACACCCGCGCTGGTTTAAGCCTGCGCTCTACCTTAGGTACTGACTCTTGTCAGCATCCTACCCCGAGATACAGGTCATATCGACCTCCTCCGAGGAGTTCTCCACTCCTGGTCACTCATCCTACAGGCTCTTTATAGACACATGTTTTCCGATTCCAACATCAGGTTGAAATTTGAGTGACCCCACAAACAAGCTACCAATCAGCTATCACTCACATGCATCAATATATTAAAAGCCTTTCCTACTAACTATCCCATGACTCATCGCACCTTATCACTCCATACACAAACCATGCTCTGATACCACTTAAACGGGGATGTCACGCCCCGAACCTCGAGCGCGTGCACATCCCACCGCGGTCGATCAAATATGCAACATCCCAGGATATGTCCCCGACCCCTTCATTTATTTTACGCATGCGGAAGCGAAACAAATCCCCTAACAACATTTAACTTGGGATAGAAAAGCAAGCAATCAATCACAATACCAAACACTCATTCACAAACACAAATGGTTTAAATACAACTCTGGACTGTCTACAAAATAGACCAGCTCAACGAATGGGGAATTATCCTAAAACCAACTAGCAGGACACGATCACCGATACTTCGATCTCCACCTTTCCAGACTTAGGGCTTCGGGTCCTCCACGACCGCCATTTAGGGACCTGAAATTTTAATCCCACAACCGGGATGAGATGATGTCTCAGTAAGTTCAACCCCCTAAACCCCTATTAGAAAGAAAATACGCCACGGGTGGCCTAGCCACATCACACAGAAGACTTACCTCGTCTCAGCTCCTTTCTGCAGGTTAGCACAATTTATATCACCCAATCACAGATAGTAATAGGAACTCAAACAATTGGAACGCCATCACTTTCATATAAATCACAATCGCACTTAACACGCATTCCAATTATTATTCACTACCACACAAGGGCATAGCCTACTCGCGGTTCGGCTATCTGCGGCATATAGCCGAGGCATCGCCTCCCCCCATGGAGCGCGGCCTCGTCAGTACGTCGACGGCTTTCCCGAAGGAGCATGGGCCCAGAATCTACTGCAATCCGCAACCACCGCGTGGGCATCCCATATAGGGGCAAGTCTGACTCAACAGCCCAGGACGATTCCTCTTAATTATCACACAGCCAAATCATACTCAGCCTCGGGACACTTTGCATTTAACTCAACGCGTTTCCACTTAAAATAGTGATCCCGACCATTTTTCTTCATATTAAAAATATTCCATAAATTACTCACATGTGTGGGGACACGCTAATTTCAAATCAAAGAGCCAATATTTCACTTTTTCAGACCTCACTATTTAATATAATCATTAGAATCCAATTTTTGCATCAAAACCCGACATTTGGGTTTTTATGAATAAAATCCTTATTTATCCCAATCAACACTCAATTTGCCACAATCAATCATCAAATTCAAATTCTAAATTCACAATAGCAATCGGCACGAAATTGAGAGTATAAGGTCCCGATGAAATTTTCGGATATTAATAAATAATTAAATTTATTCCGAAAATTAATTAAATAATAATATTCACATTTTTCGCAATCCACATTCAATTTATAATATCCAACCATCAATTTCAAAATCCGAATAAACAGTAGTGACCCGGCACGAAATTATGAGAATTTAGGGTCAAACAAAATTTTCGGAATTTAATAAATAATTAAATTTATTCCGTAAATAATTAAATAATAATATTTTAATAATTTCGAATAACGATATATTATGAAATTATTAAATAATTTCGAAATATTTAAATAAATCAAAAGTAAATTCCTTTATGTCACATCAATGTTTATATTGATGTAAACATTCACTTAACCTTAATTTAATCACACTTTAAGCTAATTAAACACATTAATATAATCCACACTTAAATAAATCAAACTAACCCCCTAATCACAATTAACATAAACTAAGCACACCTAAAGCGTAATTAACCCTCTAAGCGAGGTTTAGTGAGTTAAACTCACCGGATTAGCGAGCCGAGCGGACCAAAACGATGGGGACGTCGAGGAGAACAACTTTCCTCAAAGCGGGCCGAGCATCCGAACTCGAGAAGGCGGCCGAAACGGCCCACGAAGGGGCTGCCATACCCATTTCTTGGTTGCTGTGATCGGGAGGCCGAGAAGGGTAGATCCGGCACCGGTTGGGGCGGCCAAGGCGGCGGAGGCAAGGCGGTGGCTGGCGGCGACGAACGGCGGCGCACGGCAGCGATCCGTGACTAGGCTCCGGACAGCCTCCCAAGCGTGAAGATGAGCGGGACGCGTCGGCGAGGGAAGTGGGCGGCGTGAGCGGGCAAAGGAGCCGGCGACGAGCTTGCGCGGGCGGTTCCGGGACGGACGCACGGCGGCGGCGACGACGACGTCGGAGCGGATGGCCGGGCTGCTTCGGCTTCTTCCTTTGCAAATTTTCTGGTCTTTCGCACAAAGAAGATGGAGGAGAAGCCAACGGAAAGGAGAGAGGAAGGAGAGAGAAGGAGAGAGAGAGAGATGGGACCATTTTTCTTTTCTTTTTCTTTTTCTTTAATCCCACAAAATGGCCCACCATGACCTAGGATGACATCACACTCCACTATCTCCCACAACCTCTTCCAATGGGTTCACTTGAAATTTCCGCCGGGGTCCAATTCTTTGTACAACAACTTCTTCAATTTCACTCGATTCTCTTCCAATTGAATTAAATTGAAGCCCATAAAATTAATCCAATGTCACCACAATTCAATTCACATCTTCACTTGTCTATATAATCAACTTAAATCCCAAAAGCGCGACCAAAAGCGGCCTACTAATTTCTCGAGCTAAAATAGCCATTATCTGATTATTTTGTTGAAAAACTCGGCTTGCATGAAAAATCTTCCGAAGATTAATCAATGTTTCTAAAATGATTTGTGACACATCCAAACTTCCAGTTTCTGAATTCGATCTCAATTTCATGGTTAATTTCACTTTGGCACGATACTAGCGCGTTCCAACCTACCAGGTAGCCTTTAGAAATTTTCATGCATTTGACCTGTGGTTGATCATCTCAAGCCACGATGTACATCTTTGAAACATTGGCGACATTCGGTTATCGGTATAATCTCAAGGTTTCAAATACAAACACAGGGTACCCAATCGATAAAAAAAAGTCGGTCCAGTGTCGATCGACAAGAATTGTGTGATCTGGTGGAATCACCCACACCTGATCACATGCCTTTGTCGAGTCGACCTATCTCTGATCTCTAATCGATTTTAATCGTGCCGTAATGACCCTTGCAGATTAGCCCGGTCGAAAGGTCACTTCCTGGTCAAATTCTCGAGTCTGATGCATTACAAACTCTTAACAGCTTCACCCGATAAACTAGTTTTCACATGAGTGGCCGCCTCAAGGAAAAGAACTATATGCGTGCTAACGAAATGCCCGCCTTAATTTATTGAAAATAGAATTGGAAAATCGGGATGGCACAATGCACAAAAAGGAGGTTAAACCGGAGAAAATATTCGGTAGTTGCAATCAATTGACGCACGGTTTTTTACTCATACTCAATGATATATCAAGACAAGTCAATTGAGGTGGAACCAAAAAATAAAAATCTGATTTTTCGCTCCTTCCTCCATTACCCACCTTCCTCCGCTTTGTCATCCATGGCCGCTACGGCTTCCCCCTCCATCACACAGCACCACCTATCTCCACCCCTTCCGGCATTGCTTCTAGTTGGCCCAAGCTACCCCTCCGTCATCACTCGTGGTCGACTCATTACTTGTCCAAATCTGGACTCGGATATGGCCGCAAGCTTTGCTTGTCCATCCACCAACTGAAACCACAACAGCACTGCAACAAGCGGTGACTTGAGTTTGCCCATCCATTAAAGACAACGAGCGAGCAACAAAGTTCAGATTTTATTGTTGTGATTGTAACTGCAAGCAACGAAGGCGAGCTACGAAGTCAAGATCTAGTCTCCACGATAACAATTGCAAGCGACAAAGTCCAAATCTGGTTACCATCACTCCATACCTAAGGACTGCAGTGCAGCCCAACCCGACACTGCTGCGTCCAAGCCGAACACCCTCCGTCGTCCTTGCTCACCCATGGCCACAAGTGACAACGATTCATTTGACACTGGTGGCCGTGGACAACTGGATTTGAAGAGCCTGCCAAAAAGAAGCTTAAATGTGACGCCACTAGCCACAGACTACAACCAGATCGGCAGAGGAAAGTGAGTGATGGAGGTAGAAGAGAAAAATCAGATTTTTACTTTTTGTTCCACCTCAGCTGACACGTGACAATGTATTATTGTGTATAAGTAAAAAACGCGCCACATTAACAATTGGCATGGCCCTTTACAACCATCGAATATGTTCTTGGTAAACTGGGTGAGACTCTGTACAATGGAAAAGAAAAGTACTTGAGCAACTGCCATATAAGATCAAAACGATACTTGCAGAGCATCGAACGTAACTAAAGCACTTTAAAGTGAAAGCAAGAGATGTAAAATATTATTCTCATAAATAATTAATCAATTAAAAAACAAACGGATCCATACATGATTGTAAAACACCGAGATCAATAAATACAGCGGAATTAAAGCGTACCCGTTTGAACCATCGCTTTAGAAGAAAACTAGATCACTCTGATAATCAGGGATCTATCGGAATACCAGATCTTCCTCTCTATGACCTATTTCGATATAGCAGCTTTCAATGGGATTAAAGCAAGCGATAGGTATAACCTACCCTTTTATAGGCTAGAGAGGGGACCTAGCAAACCCTAATCAATAGCGTGTCAATCCCAATGGGCCCTTCCCATTACGGGCTTCGAGTCAAACACAATTGCCTACACATTGCTGCTCAACTAGGCCCGTTAACAATAGATGCCAATACCCAATTCAATCAGATCACTTTAGGGTATAACAAGTATTGGAATATCCATTAATCCGATTATTTAAAATAGAAAATTAATTAATTAATGTAAGCCCATATTATAGGAAATTTCCAACATTCTCCCACTTGGGCTACATTAATTAACTTATTTTATTTTGAAAATGGTTTTATATTTGAAAAAGACACTATCGGGTTAATAACTGAAATTTTGTTTTATGTGGCCACAACTTTTTAAAAAAAAAAAAAATATTCCAATAATGGCATTTCAATACCAATCCAATCCTATATAACCTCAATATAGGACTATGGGGATCAAATGTGTTAAGAGAATACCACAACACAAGACATTCCATAATCACATATAATAAGTATTATATTTTCATGGATCATGGGCCTAGTAGTGTAATAAGAAATAGTGCCAACATGTGATCAAGATATACACTATTTCTTATCGGTCCTCAATGCAATTTCTCAACGATATGAAACTGCATTAACGCAATTTCTAAACAACATGAAATTACCTCAGTGCGATTTCTAAACAACATGAAATTGCACAATTATGTCACAATCCAACATGAGATCTCATAATTAGTGACATCCAGTCATCTTTAAACTAAAATTTGTTTAAAGATACTGTTTTATACTTCCATTTCTCGATCAACGGGAGAAAAATTAACAATAGAATCAATAACATCAATCATGAAAATAAATGCTTTAATAGATATCATAAAAGCATTATCGTCTGCATATAACTATAATATCCAGAAATACAAACATTAACTCCCACTAACAAAAGAAATCAAAAGAATCTAAAACACCCATATTCTTTACATGTTCTTTAAACAAAATGGGTCGTAAGCCTTTTGTTAGAGGATTAGCCAACATGGACTCAGTTCTGATATTTTCAATTACAACGTCTCCATTTTTGACCAAGTCCTTAACAGTATAATATTTGATCTCCATGTGTTTGGACGCATTACTAATTTTGTCATGCTTGGAATAAAACACAGCTACAGTGTTATCACAGTAGATCACCATAGGTCTGGCAATAGAGTCCACAACACGCAATTCTGATATCAAATTTCTGAGCCAAACTGATTGAACCGACACACCGTAGCATGCTACAAACTTAGCATACATTGTAGAGTTCGTAATCAAGGTTTGCTTTGTGCTCTTCCAAGAAATAGCACCTCCAGCCATCATAAAAATATATCCAGAAGTTGATTTTCTATCATCTGAACAACTAGCAAAATCAGCATCTGAATATCCAATCACTTTTAGGTCCTCAACTCTGCTATACACGAGCATAAAGTCTTTTGTTCGTTGTAGATATCCCATCACCTTCTTAGCTGCAACCCAATGTTCTTGACCTGGATTCGACAGATATCTTCCAAGAGTATTCATAGCAAAAGCAATATCAGGTCTGGTACATACTTGTGCATACATAAGACTGCCAACTGCACTAGCATATGGAACATTTTTCATGACTTCTTTTTCAACATCATTCTTGGGGCATTGTTCTATACTTAATTTATCTCCTTTCACAATAGGAGCTTCACTTGACTTACAGGTCTGCATATTAAATCTTTTCAAAACACGATCTATATAACTTTTCTGAGATAACCCCAGAACCTTCTTAGATCTGTCATGATGAATCTCAATGCCTAGAACAAAATAGGCTTACCCAAGATCTTTCATATCAAACTTTGTAGATAGAAAATTTTTGGTGTCATTCAATAGATCAACATCACTGCTAGCAAGTAAAATGTCATCTACATAAAGTACTAAGAAAATATATTTACTCCCACTTACTTTCATGTAGATGCATTGATCAAACTTATTTTCTTCAAAGCCAAATGATCTCACAACTTTGTGAAATTTTAAGTACCATTGACGTGATGCTTGTTTGAGACCATATATGGACCTTTGAAGTTTGCACACCATATGCTCCTTTCCAACTTCTATAAACCCTTCAGGTTGCTGCATATATACTTCTTCATCCAGATCTCTATTTAGAAAAGCTGTCTTGACATCCATTTGGTGAAGCTCTAAATCAAAATGAGCCACCAAAGCCATGATTATCCTAAAAGAGTCTTTAGTAGATCTTTGGGGAAAAGACTTCATTATAATCAATACCTTCTCTTTGTGTGTACCCTTTTGCGACTAACCTTGCCTTGAATCTCTCGATGTTGCCTTTATTGTCTTTCTTAGTTTTGAATACCCATTTGCAGCCGATTGGTTTATGCCCATCAGGCAAATCAACTAGTTTCCACACTTGATTAGTTGACATGGACATCATCTCGTCATTCATCGCTCCTAACCATTTATCTGCCTAATCACTATTAAGAGCTTCTTTGAAGCTTGTCGAATCAACTACTTTTCCAATGTCAAAATCAGCTTCTCCAAGATAGACATGATAATCATTTAAAAGTGTTGGTCTTCTTTGTCGCTGTGATCTTCGCACAGGCATTTCTGGAGCCGCATCATTCGTCTGGGGAATTTCATTTGTAATGGGAGGATCTACCGTCATATTTTCGGTATTTGCGTCTTGCTGAATTTCCACTCTGCTAGAATCTCGTAGAGAATCATCATGCAAAATGGGCAATGGAATAGAAACCATTTTGTTTGGTTCTTTCCTTTCAAAAGATTGAGAAGAACTCTTTTCAGCAACATCTAATTCCAGGAATTCGGCAGTTTGAAATTCAACGATTCTAGTGCCTCGAGTAGGACAATAGAATCTATACCCTTTAGAATGATCAGGATATCCAATAAAGTAACATCTAGTAGTCCTGGATTCCATCTTCTTCTGAGAAGGATCATAAATTTTCACCTCTGCAGGACAACCCCAAACTCGTAAATGATTCAAGCTTGGTTTCCTCCCTGTGCACAATTCAAAAGGTGTTTTCGGCACCGATTTACTAGGTACACAATTCAATATATAAGTTGCCGTTTTAATTGCATCACCCCATAAGTATTCAGGCAAATTAGAACTGCCCATCATACTTCGTTTCATCTCCATGAGTGTGCGATTTCGCCGTTCAGCTATACCATTTTGCTCAGGACTCCCAGGCATTGTATATTGAGCAACAATACCACAGTCCTGCAAATATTTTGCAAACAGTCCTTTTTGTTGTCCAGCCTCAGTATATCGCCCATAATACTCACCACCACGATCAGACCTGACAATCTTGATAATTTTTCCCAATTGTTTCTCAACTTCAGTACGAAACACTTTGAACATTTCAAGTGCATCAGTTTTCTCCTTAATTAGATAAAGATAACAATAATGGGAGAAATCATCAATGAACGTGATGAAGTATTTATTTCCACACAAGGTGATTGAGTATGGCCCACTAATATAAGTATGAATTATCTCCAATAGACTTTGACTGCGAGTAGCACCTTTCTTCTTTGTTTTAGTTAATTTTCCCCTCACACAATCAATACAAGTCTCAACATCATCTCGAGTCAAGAGGAGGAGAATATCAGCCACAACAAGTCGTTTTACCCGTTCTTTGGAGATATGCCCTAATCGCTTATGCCATAGCATTGAAGATCTATCTTTGATTAAAGATCTCTTAGCAACAACATTCTCGACATTGAAAGAGCAATATGGTCTATCGGGAGATAAGGATAATCGATATAATCCATCAGACAAAACACTATTCCCAATAATTATGGAATCATAACTCAAATCCACTCTTTTATTCGCAAAATGAAGACAATATCCAGCTTTGTCAAGCGAAGAAAGAGATACTAAGTTTCTCCTAAAATTAGGAACATAAAAGACATTGTTCAAGACAAGCTGAAAACCAGAATCTAAATTCAAAACAACTGTCCCTATGCGCTCCACATCAACTCCAATATTATTTCCAACTTTAAGCTTTGACTCCCTCAAACTTGGACTCCTTAGATTTGTGAGACCTGTAAGGCGGTAGTCACATGAACGGTAGCACCAAAATCAAGCCACCAAGAATCCAAAGGAACATCAACCAAATTTGATTCAAAGCAAACCAACAACTCACCTTGGTGACTTTCTTTTCTTGTTTTTAGCCAAGCTTGGAATTTGTAGCAATTGGCTCTCTTGTGACATTTGCTTCTTACAGTGAAAACATTTAAAATCCTTATCTCCATTTCTCCCATAGTTCCCATTTTTCTTAAAATCTTGCCATTTCTTTGGGCCATGAGCATTTGACCCCTTAGGCTTCCATTTGCCTCTAGACGAACTCAACTTGGCATTGGTAGTCAAGTGGGCAGACTCATACTTTTCCTTCTTTAATTTCTCTTCCTCAGTCACACACTTAGTAATCAAGGCATTAACACTCCATGTCTCATTCTGAGCATTATAAGTAGTCTTTATTTGGCTAAATTCAGCTGGCAAAACATTTAAGGCTTGATGCACAATGTAATTTTCAGAAAGAACAATTTCATGGGCCTTAAGTTTGGACCGAATGTGGACCATCTTTAGTATAAATTCTCTAACACCCATAGCAAGCATCATACCTCATGTTCGTTAACTCATTCAACAAGTTCCCGCTTCAGCCTTATGCGAGACTATATATCTTTCTCCCACTGCTTCAAGGAACTGTCTGGCATTCATATCTTCCGGCAAACCACTAATCAAATGCTCAGCAATGGATCTCTTCATAGCAATGAGGCTCAGTCGATTAGATTTTTCCCATCTAGCATAATGGGCCTTTTGATCTGCAGTACTTTGATCATTGGGTCTGGCAGGTTCATCCTCACGTAGAGCTAAGTCCATATCGACGATGCCCAAAGCAAACTCTATATCTTGCTTCCATCTTTTAAAGTTTGATCCAGTTAACATTTCCACCATGGCATTATTGTTATTTACAGCAAAGGTAACTGTTTAACACATAATGCAATAAGATCAATTATGGGCAATAAGCAACTCAACAAAAAATAATTAGTACATCATAAACTCCCCTTTGGGCAGAGTGTATAATGCACCATTATTTTTCCCAACATGAAAATTGATAAAGTAACAAGGAGAATTACATATAATTGTCAATGATCCATCCCCTTTGGGTAGACAAATCCTTTAAATCATACATCTCCATAATATCAACATAGAGGGGAATTACATATAATTTTCAAAATATTTATCCCCTTTGGGCAGATAAATATTTTTCAATTATACATCCCCATCTTTTAAATATGGGAATAAACTTCATGCTATTTTTCCAAATTAATATACACAATAACTCCCTTTGGGCGAGTAATTGTATATATTAATCTTTTATCAATAGGGAACTCCAAAATTTATGCCCAAAATTCATCAAACAATATGAAACACTTGACAACATGTTTTCTAAAGATCATATTGCATTCTTTCAAACAACAATTTTTGCCAAAATTTTTTTATTTAAATTTTTATTATATATATATATATATTATTATTATATTAATATTATTTTAATAATACGAACCCAACCCGCGGGCCCTTACCTGCGCCCGACCCGCACGCAAGCCACTTAAAACGGGCGGGCCGCGAATAAAATTGGCCCACAAATTGAAAACATACAAATTAATAAAAAAAATAGCTAAGCCCATTAATTTTGGGCTCGAGTTTTGGGCGTGAGCCCAGAACCTTTATGTTTCTTTAATAAAGGTCTGGGCTACGCCCAGAACCTTAAACATAAAAAAAAAAAAAACAAAGAATGGATGGGCTACGCCCATCCATTGGTCCGGCTCGGCTGGAGGGTCTTCTTCAACCTCCAGCCGGCTCCCGAAGTTGTAGAAAACCGGGTCGTACGACCACATGCAAGCTTCGAAGCTTGCATGGATATTGCATATAACATCAATAGTATTGATTATAATGAATTAAATGGAGAAAAAACTAACTAAATCTACCACATGCAAGCTTCGAAGTTTCGGATTAAAGCTCCCATGGCCGAATTTCGAATTTCCTAAATTTAAACCCTAATAACTCAATTTAATACAACAAAAGATACTAAAACAAATATATAACAATACCCATGCAACGTTTTACATCAAACATCAATCAATTGCAAGTAACTCGAAAATTCTAAAACTTTTTCATGCATAAACCCTAGAATTTCAAATCTAAAATTCTCTCTTAATTCTCAACGAAATTATGCAAAATATATATGGTTGGAAAGATCTCAACATGTAGAACAAAAGCCCTATGGTTATGGGATTAATCACGCAAAAATCTACACAAAAAAATAATGCCCATATTCGGCTCAAAGAGGAGGATTTCGAATTTGTCTATAAAAAAAAAAAAAAAAATTGGGTTCTACAATCATATACGATCGGCTCTAATACCACATGTAAAATATTATTCTCATAAACAATTAATCAATTAAAAAACAAACGGATCCATACATGATTGTAAAACACCGAGATCAATAAATACAGCAGAATTAAAGCGTACCTGTTTGAGCCATCGCTTCAGAAGAAAACTAGATCACTCGATAATCAGGGATCTATCGGAATACCAGATTTTCCTCTCTATGACCTATTTCGATATAGCAGCTTTCAATGGGATTAAAGCAACTGATAGGTATAACCTACCCTTTTATAGGCTAGAGAGGGGACCTAGCAAACCCTAATCAATAGCGTGTCAATGGGCCCTTCCCATTACGGGCCGAGTCAAACAAAATTGCCTACACTTTGCTGCTCAACTAGGCCCGTTAACAATAGATGCCAATACCCAATTCAATCAGATCACTTTAGGGTATAACAAGTATTGGAATATCCATTACCCCGATTATTTAAAATAGAAAATTAATTAATTAATGTAAGCCCATATTATAGGAAATTTCCAACAAGAGAATCTCCACTTCCTGATGATGTCAGGACGTAGGTAAGGCCAATCCATCGTGTGCAACCTAACAACTAGTAACCCTTAACCAACAGTATGATCAGAAAGAGAACTCTACTTCCAAAAGTTCTTTTCAGTTGGCCTCCAGGCAGACCTCAAGTACCACTTTCAATCGTTAGCTGACTTACTGAAAGAGCAGAAAGTAGCTTAATCGTCAATGAATGCCCCCTGGAGTCAGATTCCAGATTCTAAGCACCAACTGTAAAAGATCGACAGAATAAACTGAAGACGCCATGCATATCCTAGCTCGATGCACAAACATAAGTCAAATACAAGAATGATCAATCTGCGTGCATGGATTACCCATGACCTTGATATAATATAATGCCTGAGCAACATAGAAGTGATTTTCTTTGCATCTTTGTCTGCATTGGAGGGAACGAAGTTTTGTGAATGCAGCATTGAAGTGTACCTACAGGGGGGAAGGGATTCTAATGTAAAATTCTTAACTGGATTATGGCAAATGAAGTACTTCACTGGAAATTTTACTAGATGCGATGTTCTTTTTAAGCGGTTTTGGAACTGCTGTGGCTTTAGACGAGGGTCTCCATTCGATGATTAGGTGGGAATATTGAAATGTTTGTGATTGCCTTTTGCTACATTTATATTAAACCGAAGACTCTAATTCTCTATGCTGTTGAAACTTGACGTTGTTTCCGTTAATGAAATTTAATTGATTGTTTTGGTTGCCACTGGGTAAGGATGTTAATCACCATCACTGTCTCCGCGATACATGCGGATGTTAAGAGTGTTGTGACGGTTGAGACTGTTTTTAGGAGAAGGGCTCCTCTGCCTCCATTGCGGTCTTTATCCGGTGCTACATTTATGCCAACCATCGATCCTTATCGAGAAACAATGGAGGCACTGAGTGAGTTAGACGGTCTTCCTTCCTTTTTCAATTTATGCCTTCTGATAATCAATCGCGGCCTTTTGACATAGTGAACCCGGCGGCGCTAGTTGATCTAGAGAAAAAGCATTGGAAGTCATTCATTTTTCTTTTCTGCCTGAATTGAACTTTGTCGAGTATCCACATGATTTTGGAAAAGTACCAAAAAAGTCATAAACTCATTGCACATGTACCAATTCAATCTAAAATTTTCAATTGTATGAGTTGAGTTATAAACCCTTTAAAGATTTCTCAATATAGTTTTTTTTTTTTTTTGGTAAGAAGTAATAATATATAAAAGCTTTGAACCAATAATTACAAAACCGATGCCACAAAACTTTCACTCAGCAAGACAACAAGTTAGCGTGAGTGAAAGGGAGCCAAAAACAATAGAGGCACCGCAACAGTGGGGAACAAAGCACAAAACAGCCTAAGAAAAGCAAAGGAACAGAGGAGAAAGGAGAAAGCCACATAGGGCCAATAGACTCCTAAAAAAAAACTAACCAGCAAGGGAGAAAGAAGGACAAAGAGAGACCACAACAAGTCCAAAGCCAAGGACGACTAGCAGACAGCATGTTGTTTAGTACCCGACCCTTCCAAAAGCATACTTCAATCCCTACCACGGGCAACTAAGGCGACACTGAAGTAGGAGAGAAAATGCAAGGGTCAAGCCCCCAGTTACACTGAAGTCTCCTGTTCCTAGGATTATTGTCCACGTTTCTAAACATAAGAGCTTTATCCTTAACCACTTTGATGATATGATTTTTAACGCAGCAACCGCGACAGGGTGGTTTCTGAACAAGACGTCATTCATGTATCTCCAAATAATATGTCAAAGGGCACCAAATGAAAAACGGGCAATCGAGTGATAAAAGTCCTTACCAGAGAGAAACTTCATAGCTCATTGAAGGTTCTCAGTCCAAGTCCTATTTCACCAGGGAAGATTGCATCTAACCGCCCAAAAGAAGGCCATGCTAGCTGTAATACAACACCCGAAGTAGAGATGGTTGATGGAGTCCGGCGTTAGCTTGCAAAAAGCACAAACCTCATTCCCAATTCTGCCATGCGACATAAGCCGTGTTTGGGTGGGAAGACGATTCTTGGTAATGAGCCAGAGATTAAATTGATATCTTGGGGTGATAACCTTGTTCCAGATGAAGGATGCCCAGCTAACCTTCTCCTTCCTTCTTCTAATAGTATGCCATGCCAAGGCAACCGAGAAAAGATCGGAAGGGTTAGTCCAAGTAAAACGATTTGGTTCCCTGGAGAGGATAGGGAGAGGTTGCTCCCAAGATTCAACCACTATCTTGAAGGATTGTCTTGCTGGTGAAAAAAGATCAGCCACCGTTGCATGTCGGGATAAACCGGATCTTAGCATTATCGGATCCAAGCAAAAAAGATGAAGTGGACCTCTCATGTGCCAGTGATCAAACCAAAGGGAAGTTGATCGGCCATCTCCGATCTTCTAGCAAAAAGATAGTCGGAATTCGGTTCTTAGGTATAAGATTCTCTTCCAAGCCCATGAACAAAGGGATGGCACCGTTGCATGTCGAGATTTCTCAATATAGTTCATCCAGCTAATTTTACCCAAAAATCGCTAACATTGTCACCAATCGTCCTAAGTGATACAACTAGCACTAACTAGAACAAATTTTATGATTTTTTAATATATTTTTCTTTTATCCTTTTATTTTCTTTCTTTGTTTCTTTTACAACTCTAGGTCCGCAATGGTCCTCCGTGTCCTCACCCAAATCCAGGTCAAGATTCCAATGAGGTCTCCATGCCCTCGCCATGATCCACGGGAGGGTGGTGATGCCCTTCTTGGCCTTGCCTATGGTTGGTGATGGTCACTTGGAGCCGTTGCAAGCCAATAGTTGGAGTAAAAAAAAAAAAAAAAAAAAGAAAAAATAAATTATTCACATCAAAATCAGACATGCCATGTAGGACAGTGATGTGCATGTTAGCCATTTTAGGCCAAAATTTGCCAGTTATATTATATTAACAAATTTTCAAAAAGCTAAAGATCAAATTTGCACAATTGAAAGGTTTTTAATTGAATTGACACAAGTATAATAGGTTTAAGACTTTTTTTGTACTTTTCTCTGTGACTTTTTAATCGAAACGTTTTGTCCGTTATGAAATATTTGATGCTTTGGTGTTAGCTATGATGTCATGGCATCAAGCTTTGCTCCTTATTTTGTTCAACATGAACAACAAAAGAGCATAAACTTTGTTGAGAAGTTTATTTACGACTCGATGCTTTGCATGAGTTTCATTGTTGTTGTGCAGAGTAAACCCTTCTTATTTTTAAACCATTTTAAGTTGAATTTGTCTCCGAAAAGAACATTTGGTCATATATAAAAGAGAAAAAGCCATTAAAAACCCTAAATTATGCCCATTGTGACATATTTATGCCAAACTATCTTTGGCAACACTGAAAAACCCTAAACTTGTATTTGTGTAGCACATTTACCTCAAAATTTGTGGTAATTGTGTTGCATGAGTACAAGTTTGGGATTTTTTGTGTCACAAGAAAAAATTGTAGTAAATGTGTCACATGGATATAAGTTTGAGATCTTTGATGCTGTAAAAAAAAAAAACTTGGAGTAAATATATTAAACAGATACAAGTTTAAGATTTTTGGTATCAAAAAAAAGAGAGTTTGAAATAAATGTGTGACAATAGGTATAGTTTAAGGTTTTTTGTGACTTATACCTATATAAAATGATATTGGTAGCTCATAAGTTTTGGTCTATTCGCACGATGTCAACCCTTGAACTATTCTTCAATGTTCAATGTATTCCTTTTGTTTGATCAAACAAAAAAGAAGAAAGTCATTCAACATCTCAATTTATCTCAATTTTATGCGTAAATGAGTTATACATTAATGTCAATTTACAGTTCGAAGAGGTCCCTAATTTAGGAAAGGAATTCAACATCCAATCCTCCTCTTTAGTTCTTTTCATACTGCATTATAATATATTTTGTCAATGGTAACTAGTCTTAAACACTTTCTCATTCAGTTGAACCTATCTAGCAACCCTCAACTTTCTCGTTTAAGCTCCATTTATTTCGCAGAAGATGAATTATTTGAAAAATATATTATTTTAAAATAAATATTTGTATTGCTTATAAAAATAATAAACGATATATTTTTTATCACCCACAAAAATACTTAAATATAAATTATTGTCAATAACACGAACATTTGCATTAACTAATTATTTCAAGCAATACAAACTATCATTCTTAAGAAAATATTGCAACTAAGATCGTGTCTTTTTATCCTAATTCATCTTTTTGCCTTTGAAATGAACTTGATTAATAAGCATTTGAAAGCTGCAAAAAAACATGGAAATTTGTATGAACTATCAAAATATCTCCATCTCATGCTCATCTCATTAACACTTTCTTAGGCATTATAAACTGATTCCAAGAGGAACTTCTATTATATTCCAAAATGTTTTCCTTCAATTTTTTTGGACCTACTACTTTGCACATCGATATTTTTTCGTGAATTGCTGCTCTTTTTTTTTTTTTTGCTATTTTGCTTAGTTGGGAATTGTAGAGTAGTTTCGTCTCCCTTCATAAACTATCTATATATTACTCATCTCCCTTCGCCATCTCTCTTCACATTTTCTTCATTTAAGTTGTAATTTATTTACGTTTCAAAAGTTATCTTTAATCTTAACTTTAACATATATAAAAACATTACATAAAATACTACCACGACATCATGCTTATTACATTAATTTGTTTAAGAATTCTTAGTAGTAAGTTCACTTCATAATTCTTTAATCAAAATAACATGTTAATATCAAACTGTCTGTATATTGAAATGGCATGATTTCTGAACTGGAACAATTAATCCGTTATGAAATTTTTAGTGCTTTGGTGTTAGCTATGATGTCATGGCATCAAGCTTTTCTCCTTATTTTTATTCAACATGAATTGCAAAAGGATAGAAACTTTGTTGAGATATTTTCTTTGTCTTTTTTTATGATTAGCCCTCCAGCGCCAAATACAGCATGACTTTGCATGGGTTTCATCGCTATGGTACGGAAACTTTTTAGCCGCTGAAACTTCATGATGGTTTTATTATTGATGGGCTTAAGGCCCGTCTACCCATGTTGGGCCTAAAAGCCCGGCCCACAGGAATAGGGCCCGTGGATGGAGGGACGTATAAAAGGGAGGAGAGAGAGGGAGAACGCACCTTTTTGGAAATTAGAACGTACGTACGTCTTTCCCTCTCCCGCGCTCTCACTCTCCCAAAAAAAAAAAAAATAGTAAGCGTTTTTCTTCCCTTCAAGGCCAATCGACGTCATCGGATCGAACATGATCGGTTTCTCTTTCTCAATCTTCAGCATTGGTGTTTAATCTGCGGCTAACAAGGTACGCTCGAATCCGTGGTGTGCTTTAGGATCAGTGATACGTGATATTCCCGGGCTTGTCTTCCGCATTCGTTTTAAGGGTTTGATTTAGTGTCGAATCCAGTTTTCAGGGATCTGACATTCCCAACATTGGTATCAGAGCCCTAGTTCATATTTTCCCGACCCTTTTGATGTTTTTTGATTGAATTTTCGCGAAGAAAATCAGCCGGCATGGATCGGGGCGAGAAATCCCGACACCCGAGCATTGTTCGTCCTTTTTTCTGAGTTTTCGTAAGTCGAAATAAATTTCTAAAGGCATAAGGTGAAAGAGCTCATCGAGATGAGTCCGGCGACATGTCGTGCGCCACCGGGAGACGCCGGACGTGCCCACACGCTCGGCCAGAAGCCGCTGCGCGTGGGCGCGATGCGCCTGAAGCACTGGCTCGCCCAGCGCGTGCGACACACGCGCCGGTCGGCGAACCGGCACGTGCGCGCCGGCGACCGGCGAACCGGCGCGTGTTGACGTCATCGTGACGTCCAACCGCCGGGATGATGTCCGCCCAATGACTCGACCCTAACCGACCGCGACTTCGACCCGAATTGACCCGTGCGGTAGCCTGGCGCATGCCGCGCATGCGCGCGGCACGTGCCGGTCGGTTCGTCCGACCGGCCCGATCGGCCTGACCGGTCCGTCTGGTCCGACCGGTCCGATGACCCGCTGACCGATGACCGTTGACCGACCGTTGACTGTTGACCGAAGACCGTTGACTTTGACCGTTAACAAAAAAAAAAAAAAAAAAATTTGTTTCTTTTTCAATTATGCATATGTGGGTTATAAGTAATCCATTTTTAATTCTGCATTTGTTGCATAAATCATGAAAAGTTATGTATTTTCCCTTATGTACATTATGGATTATGAGTAATCCATTTTTAGTTCTACATTTGTTGCAGGAACTGTGATGCGTTATGCACGGATCCCTGCAATCCCAAGAACGGATGAGGGAAATGCAAGACTTAAAAGGCTGATGTCAGATTTAGCTAATTATCGGTGGCATGACGGTGATTTAGTATCACATGTGGTCAGGGTCAATAAGATGATACAGGAAATAATCTGGAATGGTTATCTTATACCGGATTTTGAGAAGGTGCCGGCTTTGATGAACACTCTTCCACATGAATGGCAAGCAGTGTTAGATCGGCTATGGGAGGTCAACGTGGTCTCGGATTATAGGAGGCTAGTGGAAGCTTTTGTAAGAGAGTATTGTAGGATTGAGTTGGCCAAAACTTCAACCCTTAGATTAAGCGCCACATGGCGTAGAGTAAATGCGCCTTGGTGGCGACATGAATGCTCTCCAAAAGTTTTTCCATGGTTAGCAAATGTGCCTTCAGTTTTCTCAGATATTTTGATTGATAGATTAGAAGTGACATTCCCTATTTATTTCTTAAATTAATTATGAGGTGTTTTATGGGTGTAAATATCTCTTTCCATGTTGATATTTTTCTCTGTATATATTGCTTAGTGTAATGTATAGTTGTATTATGTGAAAGCATTGTTATTCTATTGGATGTTATATATTATTTGCTTTCCGTTATTGTTGACTACTGTGGGTAGTTCATAAAAGTTTTTGTAACTTCATAAAATTTATTTTGCATAAGACAATTATATTAATAATAATTTTAAGTTAGGATTTTTGGAGGAGGATTGGAAACGTAGTGACCTTTGATTCTAAAACCTTACTTGAAATTATTCATTGATATGATGAGTCTGTGTAAAGTGGATGCATAAATGATAAGCATTAATTATTCGTGCATATATGTCTAATATGTTCAGATCGATGGTTTCAGCAACTAAGAACGTAATTGCTGATATGAACGGTAACAATTGTGAAATATTGAATATGAAGATTCAATATGTGATGGAAAAGCAAGAAGCACTAGAAGCTCTTGACCATATTATGGAAGATCTTGAGGATGCCATGTGCCACCTCAAGCTAGCTGAGGACCGCCTAACGACATTTGAGCCGAAAATATATATTTTCAATGCTGGTTCTAACTCAGAAAGGGTTTTGAGCTCTAAGCGCAAGCATATTGATTCGTTCAATATATGGGAATGCAAATAATCAAGTCCTTATTGCAAGAAATCAAGAGTTAACCAACACAAGAGAGGAAAACGTCCTCAAGTGAAGAAAATGTCAAGGGTGAGGTGTTACAATTGTGACAAGAATGGTCATTATGCTCGCGACTATCGTGAGCCAAAGAAGGTAAATACCTCTTGTACATTTGAGAACTTTGATTATGTGTCAAGTTCTGCATTATTAGCTGAATCCAATCCTTTGTGGACTGTAGATTCATGAGCAACAAACTATATAGTGAAGGATAGAGGATCCTTCGTGGAATTTCGACGATACCAACTGGAACTAAGTGGATCTATGTGGGAAATAACTCCAGAGCTAAAGTTAAAGGGATTGGCACCTGTCAATTGAACATGCATGTTCTGTATGCTTTGGAGATTCGTCGGAATTTAGTGTCTATTTTGGTATTGGTTAAGCTTGGTTTTGGTATGAACTTCCATAATAAATGTGTAGATTTGTATTTGGATACAAACTACTATGATTGTGGTTACTTTCTAGATGGTTTTATTGTACTAAATGTTGACTATGGTGATGTCAATATTTGTTATTCCCTTATTTCACGTCTTCTACTTCATATGATAATGATGTGATTATGTGGCATGTTAGACTTGGTCATATTGGCCAACAACGTATGAATAAACTACCCAAAGAGGGCTTGTTGGGCAACATTGAAAAAGTCGATTTGCCCATATATGAGTATTGCCTAGTAGGGAAAACGACAAGGAAACCATTTAGAAAAGATAAAAGAGCTTAATTTCCTCTGCATTTAATCCATTCTAACGTCTGTGGTTCAATGACTGTGAGAGGAAGGCATGGAGCTGTTTATTTCATCACTTTTATATATGATTATACTCGATTCGGAAATGTCTATTTGATTTCTCATAAATCTGAAGCATTAAGTTGTTTCAAAAGGTTTATGAACTTGGAAGAAAATCAATTAGACAAGAAAATAAAAGCATTAAGATCCGATCGAGGTCAAGAATATTTATCTGATGAGTTCAGGAAATTATGTGATGAAAAATGAATAGAAAGACGGTTGTTTATTCCATATACTCCTCAACAAAATAGTGTTGCGGAGAGAAGAAACAGAACCCTACGGAAATGGTTAGGTCCATGATGGCACATGCTAACTTACCTATTACTTTTTGGAGTGATGCGTTGTTAACTACTGCGTATGTACTTAACCGGGTGCCTTCCAAATCAGTTACTTCCACTCCATATGAGTTATGAACAGGTAGAAAACCAGACTTAAGTTTTCTTAAGCCATGGGGTTGTGCTACCTATATTCATGAGTCCTCTCACAAATTTGGGAAATTGGGTCTAAAAGGAAATAAGAGTATTTTCATAGACACTCAGAACACTCGAAATGGTATATGTTCATAGGTGAGCAGGAAAGTGGGAGTATAACTGAATTTGAATCACGGGATGTCACATTCTTAGAGGATGAATTTCCTAAGAATGGCGAAATATGTGAGGATTACTCCCTATTTGAAACATTGGATCAAGATAATGATATTAGTGGAGTTCGTCCAAGTGGGAGTAATATGAGAAGTGATGAATTGAATTCAACTCATTCTAAATTACAACCATATGATGAGACGATGTCATCATTATCTAATCCTAGTGGGAGCATAATGAGGAATGATGTGCAAAGTGTATAATCTCTCATACGGCGAACAAGTCGCCAAAGTATTCCCCGTCGACGTTTTGACATTGAAGGGGAAACTTTTATGATTGCTCCGCAAGATGAGGATGAGCCAAGAAATATTAATGAGGCTCTGAATTGCCCTAATAAGGAAAAATGGATTCATGCAATGGAAGAGGAAATGGAGTCAATGAAATCAAACCAAATCTAGGAACTGGTTGATTTTCCAAAAGGACACAAAGCTATTGGGAACAAGTGGGTTCTCAAAATAAAGCAAAAGTTGATGGCTTGATAGAAAGGCATAAGGCCCGCCTTGTGGTGAAGAGGTATAATCAACAGGAAAGAATTGATTATGAAGAAACATTTTCTCCTCTAATGAGATTTACCTCGATTCGCATTATTCTAGTAATAGTGGCTAGTATGGATCTTGAATTACATCAAATAGATGTAAAGACTGCTTTCATCAATGGAGAATTAGATGAAGAAATATATATGGAACAACATGTTGGTTTCATATTGAAAGGCCAAGAAGAAAATGTATGTCGACTTTTGAGGTCGATATATGGCCTTAAGCAGTCATCGAGACAATGGTATATACGTTTTCATAATGCTATAGTGGCATATGATTTTACAATGATAGATGAGGATCATTGTATATATATCAAAAGATCCAATGATCAATTTGTGATCATATCATTATATGTTGATGATATACTAATTGCCGGAAACAATATGGAGTTTGTTAATACTATCAAGAGTTGGTTGTCTTCCAACTTTGAGATGAAAGACATGGGTGATGTTGCATACATTCTTGGAATTAAGATTTCAAGATTGTAAACTCATAGACACTCCGATTACAAAAGGTGAAGGATTGAGCCATAGACTGTATCCAAGGACTCCACAAGAGAAGGAACAAATGAAACATGTTTTTTATGCTAGTGCTGTTGAAAGCTTGATGTACGCTATGATGTGTACAAGACCTGACATATGTTTTGTAGTTGGAATGGTGAGAAGATATCAATCCAATCCAGGTCAAGCACATTGGAAAGTCATTAAATGAATACTAAGGTATCTAAATGGGACTGCTGATTATACGCTGAGTTATTATAGAAAGGATCTGCGACTCAAAGGCTATTCAGATGCTAATTGGAGATGAGATTTAGATGAAAGGAAATCTATCTCTAGATTTGTTTTCTTACCGAATAATAGCACCATATGTTGGAGCAGTAAGAAACAAAAGTGTATAGCCTTGTCCATGATAGAAGTTGAGTTCGTGGCATTATCAACAGCAGTATAAGAAGATGTTTGGCTTAAGAGATTTTTTGGATCATTTAGGTGTTATTGGAAGTGCTGCAGATTCATTGTTGGTTAACTATGATACACCAGCAGCAAAAGTGTACACCAAAGATCCAAAATATAATGGCAAAACCAAACTTATAGATACCAAGTATAATTTTGTAAAGGATATGGTTGCACGAAAAGACGTGAACTTAGAGTACATACTACGCATAGAATGGTAGCAGATCCTATGACAAAGCCAATACCTAGAGATGTGTTTTGTGGTCATATGAAATCTCTAGGATTGCGTAGAGGCTGATGTATTGAATATTGTAATTTCCCTAAGTGTTCACATTTGATGAATTTGTGTTTTCATTATTAATGCCTATGAATTTTTGTTTGATCTTTATGCATCTTAATACTCAGTGCATTACTTTAAGTTGAGAAAGTATGTCAAACAGATATAAGATTAGCACACTCACACGGGTAATCGCCTCTATTTACTGTGTGATAAATAGAGATGAGACTATTTTTAAACTTATTATCTATGTGATAATTGAGAGCTCAAGCTTAAAATACGTATGTCGCCTTAACTGGGTGTTAAGATGATGACATAATACTTACTATGTCCGAAAGTAAAATACCCCACATATTTTACTTTATCTGTCTATGATGCCAGATGTGAGTTCTGATGAATTTTGTGAATGAGTAAATACGTGAACTCAAGTTAGACATTGGGTATGTCTAAACTATCATCTGTACGGTATTGAAGGTGTAGACATATGCTCCATGGGAAATGAGTTAATACAGTAATACGTATTTCATACTACGTATGCATGAGACGACCAATAAGAGTGGCAAAAGTTTGATCTCAACTTTTATGTTGTGTGAGACTCTTGAGGAAGAGAGTTCCTCAATTTTTTAGTCCCCTCATGACTCTTACTTATTCTCAAGATTTATATTTAGTGTTTACTATCTTAGGATGTTGCCAATGGTCATGAGTGATTCAATCTAATAGGACATTTCTAGAAAAGTAAGCTTAACTGAAATTGAGAGTTTGAAGGAAAGAAGAAGATCGATTTTGGAGAATCATATTGTAGTTTTTGTATTCACCGGTTAACCAATTATGACTGTCTTTGGGATAATCATAGTTGTGAATACAATATATATATCATTGTTTGAAAGAGATCAAGAGAGATATAAATGTGATCGATCGATCTAGGGAACTACATACTAAATCTACTCAGGATGAGATGCCCATTATGAGCTGCTATATATTCCTAACAGATGTATGCCAACGAGCTCTCAAAGTATGCTGGTCGCACAGATTATTCACCGGTATGAATGTTAAAGAGGGGTAAAGAGAATTCTATTCAGCCCACCATGTATGAGTGGGAGATGATGGTTTTATTAGTGATGGGCTTAAGGCCCATCCGCCCATGTTGGGCCTAAAAGCCCGGCCCACAGGAATAGGGCCCGTGGATGGAAGGACGTATAAAAGGGAGGAGAGAGAGGGAGAACACACCTTTTTGGAAATTAGAATGTATGTACATCTTTCCCTCTCCCGCTCTCTCTCTCCCAAAAAAAAAAAAAAAAAAAAACAGTAAGCATTTTTCTTCCCTTCAAGGCCAATCAACGTCATCGGATCGAACAGGATCGGTTTCTCTTCCTCAATCTTCAGCATTGGTGTTTAATCTGTGGCTAACAAGGTACGCTCGAATCCATGGTGTGCTTTAGGATCGGTGATACGTGATTTTCCCAGGATTGTCTTCCGCATTCGTTTTAGGGGTTCGATTTAGTGTCGAATCCGATTTTCGGGGATCCAACATTCCCAACACTTCAGAAAATCATGTCAAAACTTATTTGCAATATGGCAATCACATTGTACAGCCAAGAAAACTTCTTTTTCTGTTTGTGGCATTGATGTTGTTCTTGAGTCAGAGTAAGCTCTTCTTATTTTTAAACATGTCACGCTCCGAACCTCGAGCACGCACACATCCCATTGCGGTCGATCAAATATGCGACATCTCAGGGTACGTCGCCGACCCGTTCATTTTATTACGCATACGGAAGCAAAACAAATCCCTTCACTACATTTAACTTGGGCTAGAAAAGCAAGCAATCAATCGCAATACCGAACACTTATTTACAAACACAGAGGGTTTAAATACAACACTGGACTATCTACAAAATAAACCAACTCAACAAAAGGGGAATTATCCTAAAACCAACTAGCAGGACACGTTCTCAAATCCTTATGACTTCACCACTGCACCTCCTCAAGGCCAACCAAATGTCTCTCGTGCTCTTCAGCACTCTTTGAGCACACCTAGATAACTTCAATGAACACAATCACAACTGATTCAAGTACCCTTAAACATTCTGCTCATTAGACCCAAACAAACAGCTAAGGTGTCCATCAAACCACACGGCATTACAGTGAACTCATAACTGCCATATCGAGTGTGAGATGCTAACTTCGGTATGTCTTTCTTCCTGATCCTCAACTGATGATACCCTAACCTCCAGTCGATCTTGAGGAATATCGTTGTACAAACACAACAAACCAACTTTCTTCTTCACGAATAGAACAAGTGCTTCCTAAGGTGATGCACTGGAACGTATGAATCCCCTATCCAATAATTCATGCATCTACACCTTTAGTCCTTTTAACTCGAGTAACACCATCCGGTAAGGAGCCTTAGGGACTAGCTCTGTTTCGAGTGCTAATTCAATCACACACTCTATTTCTCTTTTTGAAAGTAGACTTGGCAAATCTTCATGAAACACCTTAGAAAACTTCCGTACCACGGTTATGTTCTCCATATTCGGCTCCTCAACCGACGCATCCATTACAATTGCCATGTATATTCGATAACCAATAACCATAACCAAGTCATCTTAAGTGACAATAACAAGGATCGAAGTTCCTCTTCGACTTTCAGTAATTCAAAACTTTCACACGCTAACTGAACAAACTGAATTATATTAATACCATGATTCAAAATAACAGAAAGCTCCTTGAGCCAAATCTTTTTATAAATGACTTACAAGTCATACTTAAGCAAACCCCTTTCAAGTACAGCTATAGTTAGAGATTCATATTTCTATTATTTTATTACCAATCCGAAAATCCTACAACCTTCACTGAAAATTCTGCTGCACTACTCTAATAAAAACATCTCAAAAACATTCTTTCTTTGATCGATGCTTGGTCAACCCATTCATACTCTTCCAGCCATCCTAGTGGCGTCCTATCTGCAATAACAGTGCTTACGCTATCACGGACTTACGCGGATAGTTCTTAACCCGATGGTTGTGCTGGTCACATTCAAAGCATGCTCTCTTTTTACTTTGACACTGGGCTGACTCACGCCTTTTTCCACAAACTCGGCACACAATCGGTGAGTCCTCTATCTCCCATCAAGGAACATCATGCACCCTTCCTTGCACTGGGGTCTGTTCCAAGTACCCCATTAAATGTCCCGAAGCATGTTTCATCTATTCTGTCTTATCAACGGCGATGCAGAAACAACTGTAGTTCCATCTGTCTATACGAACAATCTTTGATCAAAAGACTATACTAGCGACCTTGTAATCAAGTCATTTCTCCCTTACAACACGGAACAGATCCCTGTCTTTTCTTATAGACATGACACACATCGATCGAGTTGAACACTGACTTTCCAATTCTACCCTTCCGGTTGGGTGAAACATGGCACCTTTCTTCTGACATCGGCATCTCCCCCAATCGATTTCCATCTCTGTCTAAATTGAACTTTGACTTAGATACGGAAGCTTGATCCTCGATCACAACTCCAGATTGGGCCTCAACAAGCGCGGCAACAACAACGGTCACAACACTAGCAGCGGTAGAAACAACGGCTCGGTCCTAAGCTTACTAACCCAACAAGCTTCCAAGGAACACTAGCGCCTTAACGATCCCATCAAACCTAGGATCGCTTGGTGCTGCTACACTCTTAGAACCGACATGTGGTGGTACTCTCACACTCGCGCTGGTCTAAACTTGCGTTGTATCTCAGGTACCAACTCTTGTCAGCATCCTACCCTGAGGTATAGGTCCTACCGACCTCCTCCAAAGAGTTCTCCACTCCTGGTCACTCATGCTACAGGCTATTTATAGACGCCTATTTTCCGATTCCAACATCAGGTTAGAATTTGAGTGACCCCACAAACACACTACCAAACAGCTATCAACCACATGTATTAACATATTAAAAACATTTCCTACTAACTATCCCATGACTCATCGCACATTATCACTCCATACACAAACCATGCTCTGATACCATTTAAACGGGGATGTCACGTCCCAAACCTCGAGCACGCGCACATCCCACTACGGTCGATCAAATATGCGACATCCTAGGATACGCCGCCGACCCATTCATTTTATTACACATGCGGAAGCGAAACAAATCCCCTGACTACATTTAACTTGGGATAGAAAAGTAGGCAATCAATTGCAATACCGAACGCTCATTTACAAACACAGAGGGTTTAAATACAATACTGGACTGTCTACAAAATAAACCAGCTCGACAAAAGGTGAATTATCCTAAAACCAACTAGCAGGATACGTTCTCCAATCCTTATGACTTCACCTCTGCAACTCCTCAAGGCCAACCAAAGCTATCTAGCCGCTCCGTCCACCAAGGACCTGAAATTGTAATCCCCAAATCGGGATGAGACAATGTCTCAGCAAATTCAACCCCCTAAACCCCTATCAGAAAGAAAATATGCCCTGGGTGACCTAGCCACATCACACAGAAGACTTACCTCGCATTAGTCTTCATCTGCAGGTTAGCACAGTTTATATAAATCAACCACGGGCAATTATGATAACCAAACAACTGTGGCACAATCACATTATCAAAACAATTCAACCACTTGGATCGTCTCAGTGATCAATCGACTCGACCGATTACATGTCATTCTAGCAAATCAATTGATGCTTCCAATCACGACCCTATAGGAATGTTTAACAACCAGTGGCAATCACGCCCCCCTCAGCACGATCTTAAATTAGTTGGTAAATCACGGCCCGATAGGCACGACCTCTGATAGGTGGTCAATCACGGCTCCACTGGGCAAAATTTAGAATTAGTGGCATCACGGCCCCACTCAGCACAACCTTTAAAATGTGGTAGATCCCGGCCCGATGGGCATGACCTCTAGTAGGTGGTAAATCACGGCCCGGTTGGGTGTGACCTTTATCAGGTGGCAATCCACGGCCCCACTGGGTGAGACTTTTATCAAGTGGCAATTCATGGCCCCATTGGGCGCGACCTTTATCAGGTGGAAATTCACGGCCCCACTGGGCACGACCTCTAATAGGTAGTTAATCACGGCCAATCTCCCATAAATTTCGACACTTTGGACTTTATAAAAAGAATCCCTATTTATCACAATTACACTCCATTTGCTGAAAATCAATCATCAAATTCAAATTCTAAATACACAATAGCAATCAGCACGAAATTCTGAGAGTTTAGGGTCTTGACAAATTTTTGGAATTTAATAAATAATTAAATTTATTCCGAAAATAATTAAATAATAATATCCATATTTTCACGATCTACACTCAATTTATAATATCCAATTATCAATTTCAAAATCTGACTACACAACAGCGATCAGCATGAAATTCTAAGCAAATAAGGTCTCAACGAAATTTTCGAATTTAATAAATAATTAAATTTATTCCGAAAATTAATTAAATAATAATATTTTAATAATTTCGGATAATAATATATTATTAAATTATTAAAAATTTCGAAATATTTATTTAATTCCAAATGTAATTCATTTATGTCAAATCACCATTATACTAATATAAACATCAATTTAACATTAACTAAGCATACTTTAAGTTAATCCAACCTCTTAATCTAATTCACAATTAAATAAACTAAATTAACCACCTAAGCTTAATTAACTTAAGCTAAGCACACATAAAGCATAATTAACCCTCTAATTGAGATTTAGTGAGTTAAACTCACCAGATTAGAGCCGAGTGGACCAAAACGACGAGGACGACGCGAGGATCGACTTTCCTCAAGGCGAGCCAAGCATCCGAGCTCGGCGGCCAAAACAGGCCAAACACCCGCTGCCATACCCATTTTCTACAACAACTGATTTAGGGCCGAGAAGCGCGGATCCGGCATCGGAATGGGCGGAGGAATGGGGCGGCAGCTCGACGGTGGCTTGGACAGGTGAGGCGGCGACCAGGCGAGGCCTCACGGTGGCCGGAGGGAGCTCCGGTAGCTCCTGCGCGAGCTGAACAGCAGCTCGGCACGACGAGCTGGGCGAGAAGACCACCAAGATGCGCGGCCAGCAGCGGCGTGCGAGGACCGCAGCTCGGCGGCGAGATGACGCGGGCGAGGACGGCGTGCGGCGGCTCCGGCGACGTGCGGCTCCTCCTCTGAAATTTCTGGGCTTTGAACCGAAAGAAGAAGGGGGAGAGAGCTACTCGACGGACAGAGAGGAAGGGGAAAGGAGAGGGCCGGCTAATGGCGAAGTAGCGATGGCGGCGTTGTAGCGACACATGGAGGCTACGACGGCTTCGGCGGATCTCCTGCAGCTGCTGAGGTCTTCTTCCGGTTGCTAGGTTCGAAGAAGCAAGGAGAAGAAGATGGAGGAGAGAGGCGATAGGAGGGAGAGAGGGGGGAGAGAGAAGAAGGAGAGAGAGAGAGATGGGACCATTCCCTTTTCTTTTCTTTTTTCTTTAATCCAACAAAAATGGCCCACCATGACCTCATGGATAACATCACACTCCACTATCTCCCACAACCTTATTCCAATGATTGCAATTCCATTTTCCGCCCGGGCATAAAATCTTGTACAATAATTTCTTCAATTCCAGTTGATTCTCTTCCAATTGAATCAAATTAAATACCATAGAATTAATCCGATGTCACCACACTTCAATTCACATCTTCACTTGTCCATAGAATCAACTTAAGTCCCAAAAGTACGACCAAAAGCGAGCCTACTAATTTCTCAAGCCAAATTAGCCATTCTCTGATTATTTTGTTGAAAAACTCGGCTTGCATGAAAAATTTTCTGAAGATGAGTCAATATTCCTAAAATGATTTGTGACACACCCAGACTTCCAATTTCTAAATTCGAACTCAATTCCATGGTTAATTTCACTTTGGCACGATACTAACGCAGCCCAACCTACCAGGTAGCCTTTAGAAATTTTCATGCATTTGACCTGTGGTTGATCATCTCAAGCCACAATGTACATTTTTGAAACATTGGCGACTTTCGGTTGTCGAGGTAATCTCAAGGTTTCAAATACGAACACAGGGTACCCAATTGATAGAAAAATCGGTCCAATGTCGATCGATAAGAATTGTGCAATCTGGTGGAATCACCCACACTCAATCACATGCCTCTGTCGAGTCGACCTATCTCCGGTCTCTAATCGATTTTTAATTGTGCCGTAATGACCCTTACAGATTAGCTCAGTCGAAAGATCGCTTTCTGGTCAAATTCTTGAGTCTGATGCATTAGAATTTCTTAACGGCTTTACCTGATAGACTAGTTTTCACATGAGTGGCCGACTCAAGGAAAAGAACTATATGCGTGCCAACAAAATGCCCGTCTCAATTTATTGAAAATAGAATTGGAAAATCGGGATGTCACAAAACCATTCTTAGATGAATTTATCTCCAAAAAGAACATTTGGTCATATATAATATGATATTGGTAGCCCATAAATTTGAACTTTTAACTTGTTTCATAAGGAACTTGAATTATTCTTAAAAGTTGAATGTATTCATTTTGTTTGATCAAACAAATGAGGGGGAAGTCATCTCACGTGTCTATTCTATCTCGATTATTTTGTGTAAAAGAGTTAAAAATTAACAATACATCAGCTTTTTAAGAGGTCCCTAATTTCAGAAAGAAATCCATCATTCAATCCTCTTCTTTAGCTCTTTGATAATGCAATATTTATGTAATTCCTTAATAAGTCTTAAACATTTTGTTATTTTGTCAAACCTATCCAATAGCCCCTCACTTTCTCATTTAGGTATTATTTGTTTTGCAGAAATGAAGAATTTTGAAAATATATTCCTAAAATTGGTGATTTATATTGCTTCAATAAATGAATGGATGAAACAAATTTTTATGAGCCACAAACATGCTTAGACCCAAATTGTTACCGATAAAGAAAATAATTACATTGGCTAATTCTTTTAAGTGTTACAAACGATAATTTTAGGAAAATATTTTTTGAATTATTCATTTTCTGCGAAATAAATGGAGAAAACTCTCACTTCTCTATGATCAAAACTTCTTGTAAAATAGGCATTCCTTTGTGAAATCAATGATTGGACAATGCTACTAAGATAGTGTCTTTTTGTTCTGGTCCATCAATCTATCTTTGGAATGAACTTGATTAATATATATTTGAAATCTGCAAAAAGAAATAAAATTAAAAATGTATGAATTATAGAAAATGTATCCATCTCACCCTCATCTCATTAGCACTTTCTTGGGCATTATACATTGATTCTATAAGGAATTTTGTTCATATTCCAAAATGATTTCGATATATTTTTTGGACTAACTACTTTTTTCTTTTTTTTGGTTTGGACTAACTACTTCACATATTGATTTTTTCTCATGATTAGCAACCATTTATGTAGTATGTAATGAAAGCAATTGCCAATGGGGTTTTGTTGCTCCTTTTCTACTGTTTTACTTAGTTGGAAAGCATAGAGCCCTTTCAGCTCCCTCCATAAACTACCTATATGTTACTCATCTCCCTCCACTTCATTGTTTCTTAACTTAAGTTGTAATTCATTTACATTTTAAAAGTTCTCTTTTATCTTCACTTTAATATATATAATTTTGGCAGCAGCATCATGTTTATTAAATTAATTTGTTTAAACTGATCCAAATTTTTAATAGAAGTTCTCATCAAAACTCCTTAATCAAAATAATATGTCAATATTAAGTTGTCGGTAGCTTGAAATGTGTCTGAACATTGCATTGGCACTTCCGACAAAACCATCACTGGCTAGCTTGCTAAGAGACCACCGCCACCGATTTCCACTTTCCCCTCCCCTGGTCTTGGCTCCTGCCTCTCTCTCTCTCTCTCTCATATATTGGCTCGTGCAGGGAGACCGTCGCGTGCCTTCAAGAGCGACTCAAGGGCAGCTAGTGCGATGCTGCAGTGTGGACTCAGCCAGGCTAGTGTCACGGTAGCAGCCGACGTGGTGGTGGTGAAGATCAGGACTGCAGCTCGTTCACTCGGTCCAGTACGGGAAGCGCTGTAGCTAGCAGGAGCACAGCGTCGCGGTGGGAGGAGTTGTGAAGCCGAGACCGCGAAGAAAATACCTCGCTCTAGCCTCTATTCTCTCTCTGAATTCTTGTGTGCCCGGTGTTGACCAAGGAATAGAGAGAAGGCCCCCCCTCCTATTGGACGAAGCAAAGACCCCTCCTTTGTCTTCTTCTCCCTGTGCTTATGGACGCTTGTTACTCTTCTTTTGTGTCCTCTTTCAGAACCTGCAGGAAGAACAGAAACCTTCTCTCTCTCTCTCTCTCTGCCGTGTATTCAATGTCTTCTCTTTTTCAGAATTGTGGCCTTATGTTCAATGTGTGGCCTTCCTTGTCCGTGTGTGAGCCGGCTCTTTTATAGGTGAAGAACTTGATTTTCATGGATTATTTCACTTCCTTTTTCGTCTCACGCACAAAATCGCCTTTTATCAAAGAATATATTACTCAATATATGCCCCACGTGTAATATTCTCTCTTGATATTTCATCCTTAAACTTCCAATCCTCTGTAAAATATATCGCCTAAAGTATAAATCACGTGAATATATGAAATATTTACCGAATTGGAAGAATAATATGAATCTTTTCTGAAAATACCGAATTGTCAACTCGTAAAATTGAAGCTCATCCGCCACCGATCAAATGCAAAAGTGATAAACAAATAAATAAGTGCAACTGAAATTATATGCTATGCAATTTTTATTCTATTTTTTTAGGGGTAAAAATTAATCCCTAATTTTTTATGCAATAAATGACCGGGTCGTCTGTTGACACCTAAATTTTGATTAGGTTATTAATTAGGCTTTAATTTCTTTAATTTTTCTTCTTTTAAATAATAAAAACAAAATAATAAAAACAACAAAAAATAAACAAAAGCAAAGAAAAAACAAAAAGAAAAACAGAAGCTAGCAGCCACAAGGGCTGGGCCTTCAAAGCCCAACCCCTCTCCTCTTTTCCTTCGCACAGGTCCGCGAGGCCCAGCCGCGACCTAACCCGGCCCATGCACCCCTTTTCTTCTTCCTTCTTGGCTTCTCCCTTCACGCCTCTGCAACACACGCAGAGAGCGACAGCTAGGGTTTCGACGTGCGCGTAGGCCAGCTGGTGACGGATGGGACGTGCCTTCAAAGCAAGCAAGTGGGCGGCCGAGGTGACACCGGTTCGGCCGCACCAAGGCTAGTCGGCACACGGAGGATCGGCGACCAAACCTCTCCGTCGACTGGACTCCCTCGCCTATAAATAGGCCAGCACCACCTCCATTGAAGGACACACGGAAGCGGCAAAAGATCGAGGGCTGCAGATCTTCGAAACCTCCCACTGAGAGACTTCAAAGGGGGCCGAGGACGAGCAGGCCGAGATCTAAGAGCTCTCGGCCGGAGAGAGAGAGAGGGAGGCAGATCGAGTCGCAGCCCTTGGACACCCCCGAGAGACTTCAGGGGGTTCGAGGACTCGCAGCCGCGAATCCGAGCCTCGCCGGAGGAGAAAGAAGAGATCACAGAGAGAGACAGAGAGGCCAACCGAACCTCGAGGTCCCCTGAGAGACTTCGGGGAGCTCAAGTGCAAGGCTGACCGTGGTGTGGTGAGCTCCGAGGGGTCCTCAAGAGATTTCGGGAGCTCGAAGGGCGAAGCCAAGGGAGAGAGAGGGTGTTCCGGCCAAATTTGACTGGGCCCAGGTCTCGCCATCGCCGTCGTTGTTCGACGAGGTCTTCATTGTCGCAGATCAAACCCTCTAGCTTCGTCATGGCTCGCCATGGCCGCCGCCATCGTAAATCGACCCCTACCGTCGCTATCATTGCCTCCGTTCAAGAAAAGGTAAAAAAGCCCATCGTCGTTGTCCTTGCCGTCCATCGCAACCCCATTCCGTCGCCGTCACCGTTGTCGTCGTGGTCGCCATCATCGCTGTCACCGTCGTAGCCGTCGTTGCCGCTGTAGCACCTCGGTTTCCATCCTCAGCGCCGCGAAGTCAGACCCGGAAAATCAAGTAGGGTTCGCGATCGGGGGGGCGGGCGGAGGACGGGTCGGGTGCTAGAGCCGGGTCGGGTAGGGTTTTGCCGGGGGGAGCCAGGTCGTGGAGCGGGTTGTCGGGCGGTCGTCGAGCCGAGTCGGGTGTCCTCGAATGCCCGGCCATGACGCCGTTTTAATTAAAAAAAAAAAAAAAAAAGAAATCCGAGTCAAGCCAGCAACGTGGGCCGTCCGCGTTCAGTCGGCCTTTTTTTTAAAAATTATATTTTAAATAATATTTTAAATAATTAATTAATTAATTAATAATTTATTTTCAAAAAAAAAATATATATAATTTATTTTCGAAAATTATTTAAAATATTTTAATTTCCAAAAAAAACCAAAAAAATATTAAAAAATATTTTATTTCCTATAAAATCAAAAATATTCCATATTTTAAAAAAAATGCCAAAAAAATCCAAAAAAAGCCAAAAAGACTTGTATTTTTCCAAAAATACCAAAAAAATCCAAAAACAAATCTCTTTTATGTCCAAAAAATTAGAAAAAGACTCAAAAAATGTTTTTCCTCCCAAAAATGCATGGAAAATCCCTTGAACATCCAAAAACCTCAAGGTTTAAACAAGATTAGGTACCGAAAGGGTATTAGTGACTAACTAGTGTAATCAAGTCCCCGATCCTAATTTCTCTGGTTGCGCAGGAGTGAGTATTTCTCCCGATACTTCGTTTGGGTTTCTAATCAACTCACCCCAAATCGATTAGTAGCGACTCCATTTTAAAAATTGATTTATAGGTTAAAAACTTAGACTATTAAAGTCATGAATTGGTGGACTTGGGAGAGTCCGGGCATAACTAATTTCAGCCGAGCCATTAGCCTCCGCAAGGCCCCCGCCCCTGAGGGGGCGTCGAAAAAAAAAAAGAGGTCGCGACATCATCAAAATTTAGGTGTCAACACTACCCTACCACCAACCACCATCGCTGCCGCCGCTAGCACAAAGGCTAGCCAGCAATTACTTTGGTTTTCCAATGGTTGATGGGAATGGGGATCTAGGGCTTTATCAGGTAAAGGACCATCATTATCATTGGGTGCTAAGTGAAGGTGGTGGTAATGGGATTAAAAAGAGATATGATAATGAACATGGGTTCGACTTGGAGATGACCGTAGGGATGGATGGTGATCGCCACCGCCATCGTCGCCATCAGCACCAAAATGATCATCACCGTCAGAAGATTAAGGAGTTGGACTTGCTCGAGAAGATCGCTCGCCGAAGTGGATAATTCAAATTCATAAATACCCTAGTAGTTAATAAAAGACCCTTATTTCTGAACCGGAACATGTAGACTGTTTCGAAATATTTAGTGTTTTGATTTTTGCTATAATGGCATGGCATCAGGCTTTGCTACTTATTTTATTCAACATGTACTGCAAAAGAACAGAAAGTTTTTTGAATTTTTTTCCCCGATATTAGCCTTTTCTCAAGCGCCAAACATAGTGTGGCTCTGCATGGGTTTCATTGTTGTGGTGCATAAAGTTTTTGGCCGTTGAAACTTTGAAAGAATCATGTCAAAACTTCTTTACAATATCATCGTCACATCATACGGCCAAGAAAACTTATTTCTTTATTTGTGACATTGATGCTGAGTCTGAATAAACCCTTCTTATTTTTTAACCATTCTTAGCTGAATTTATCTCCAAAATGAACATTTGACCATATAAAAAGTGATATGGGTAGTCCATGAATTTTGATCCAATCGTGTAATATCATTTGTGAACATTTTAACTTGTTTAACCACAAGGGTTGCGCCAGTAGCCACCATTCCCATATGAGAAGAGAAAGGTAGTGAATTCGATCTCCACACCTTCTCAAGGCTAAGGATAAAGACGTTTAGTTTCAAGTATGAGATTTGACTCATACGTTCTACAAATAAGCATAGCAAAATTGAGAATTAGAGTAAGATAAAAAAAAAATAAAAAATAAAAGACTGTTAACATGTTTAGTGTGAAACTCAAACTATTTTTAAATGTTCTTTTGATTCCTTTGATCTAATCAAACAAACGAAGGGGAAGTCATCTGTCTATTCTATCTAGGCTTTTTTTTTTTTTTTTTGTGTAAAAGAGTTGAACATTAATGACAGTCGCTATTTAAGAGAACCCTAATTTTGGAAAGAAATATGGTATTCAATCCTCCTTTTTGGTGCTTTTTTTATTGCAATATTTATGTACTTCCTCAATGCTAATTTGTCTTAAACACTTTCCCTCTCTCTCATCTGTCCATTCTACCTAGGTTTTTTGTGTGTAAAAGAGCCAAACATTAATGTCACGTTAGCTTTTTAAGAGGTCCCTAATTTCGGAAAGAAATCTGGCATTCAATCCTCCTCTTTGGTGCTTTTTTTATTGCAATATTTGTATACTTCCTCAATGCTAATTAGTCTTAAACACTTTCCCTCTCTCTCATCTCTCTATTCTACCTAGTTTTGCGTGTGTGTGTGTGTAAAAGAGCAAAAGATTAATGACGAATTAGCTTTTTAAGAGGTCCCTAATTTTGGAAAGAATCCGGCATTCAATCCTCCTCATTGGTGCTTTTTTATTACAATATTTATGTACTTCCTCAATGCTAATTAGTCTTAAACACTTTCCCTCTCTCTCATCTCTCTATTATACCTAGGTTTTTTTTTTTTTTTTTTTTTGTATGTAAAAGAGCAAAAACATTAATGACACATTAGCTTTTTAAGAGGTCCCTAATTTTGAAAAGAAATCCGGCACTCAATCCTCTTTTTTGGTGCTTTTTTATTGCAATATTTATGTACTTCCTCAATGCTAATTAGTCTTAAACACGTTCTTATTTTGTTAAATCTATCCAATCATTCTCCACTTTCTCATTTAGGCTATATTTATTTCGTGAAAAAATTGATAATTTCAAAAATAGTCCGGCCCCATCACAGTCCTAAGCCACTCATTGATCTACACGTGGCACCACGTCAGCAGATGGGTCCCACTGGACAGATTCGAGATCCAAGATGGGCTCAAGTCCAGGAAATCCAATTTACAACACTGAATCCTGATGGTCGATTCCTAGTGAACCGTGGGAAATCAGCGTGCACCATGGCACTTTTTTGGCCCCCTTCTTTTCCCTTATAAAAAGGCCCCAACTCACTCACAGATTTCACTCACTCCCAAAGCCAAAAACAGCGTCCAACCACTCCTCTCCCCCTTCCCACCCCCCCCCCCGGCGGCTCCCTTCTCTTTCTATGTCCCTCCTCTGCATGGAGCTCAACCTTCCTCCCCCACTCCCTCCTCCACTTTCCGAGATGATTACCTTTCCTTCCAGACATTTTCCAGGAAAATTCCACCCCAAAACCCTAGGGCGGCTTCTCTCTTGACCTCAAGATTCCTTCGCCTCCTTTGAATGTGAATGGCTTCTACCACAAGCTCGTTCACAGCCATATACCCGACATTCCCTGACCCCAGTTTCACCATTGAAGGGTCCTCATCGAATCCTTTCTCTAAGGTGGTGTTGACCCCATTGCTCAACCCACCATTTCATCACCCATCCGTTGATCCTCACCTGGCCGCAATGTCCTACAGAGGGTCCAATCTCTGCACACAGCTGCACCGCCAACCCTCCTACTCTTCCTCCGTTCATGGAAACCTTGCCAGAGAGCAGCGACAGTGTGGCAGTACATGGCCAGCTTGAGTTCAAGAGCCTCTTTCACTACGGTCTAGTGGATCGCGTCCTTTACCACCAGACAATGCCTTTGCTGGACTTGAATGACCATGGATAGTTGAACGAGAGGTTTGGCGAGGAGTTCTCTTCGGCTGGCATGAGCTCGGGCCACCAATGGGGTCATGAGCGGGACCACAGTGGTGATGATTGGAGGAAGAGAGAGGTGGTTGTTGGTCCGTGGCAGCAGCAACCAAAGCAGACAACGAGGAAAAAGAAAAAAGAGAATGAGACTGACGAGGAGCCCTTGGTCGTCAAAGGCCAGTGGAATGGAAGGGAAGGAGGCGAATATGATGGTCAATGTAAATTCGTATAACGGAAGGTATAATGGCGGTAGAGTCTAGGCAGAAGCAAATTATGGGCAAGGAAAAACATATTTTTAAAGGACAAAAGGGGAAAAAAGCTTGATATCAAGCCTCAAATGGGTCTATATGCGTATCATATAACTTGATTGTTCGTGTTTCTATGTCTAGCTTAATGTTTTGTAACTTCCCGAGAATCATCTTCTTCTTCTTCTTTTTCGTGAATCTATCTTCTTGAAATGCTAGATATAGTTATGAGTCGTTTAAGAGTAAGAGTCATGTAAAAATCTTGTGTAAAGGCAAGTCTTGTGATCATTTCTAACAAGGTGAAATCAAAAGAAAAAGAAAAAGCATATTCACCTTCTTGTCTTCCTTGAGTTGTGAGTGTTTTTGTTGGAAAAAATATCAGATTTACAAGAAATTAAAAAATAAAATGAATTGTCTAAGGTGTGCAAACATTGTTCCTTAGGATAATTCCGCCCCAAAGTCTGAAACTCGATGCGTAAGGCTCTAACAACTATCATCATACAATAAACCTCATTTTATACTCTGCACTGAATATTAAAAGGAAACAATTTTGTGCATAATCCAGCAAGAAAGGAAAAAACACATAAAGAGAAACAAGAATATTATTGTCTTGGTAAATTGATATATAACAAGATAGGAAAGGAGAAATAAAGATATTCTAGTTTTGATATATCGATAACGCTTTCCAATTACATCTTGAGTAACAATTTATAGGAAAAGAAAAGGAGAGATGCTAAGAAACAATTATAAATAAATTGATATCAGAGAAAGTATATGACCGTTATAAAATAATGAAGTTTATGAAGAAATAAATCCAAAGTTATAAAAATTGTTAAAAAGTCGGTATATGGTCGTTAGAAAGCCATAGCCGTTGCAAGCCGTCGCACAACCATTACAAAAATGATGACTTTTATAGCAATCGTAATTTCTAATAAATATTTCAAAATTACTAAAGGGTCCGTTCGTTTCGCAGAAAATGAGTCATTTCTGGAAAATATTCATTTTCAAAGAAAATGACAATATTTTCCGGTGTTTGGCTAAAACCTGAAAATGTTTTGAAAAATATTTTCCAGTGTTCGGTAAGGAAAATATTTTCCGTTCACAAATTGGCGAGTGCAAGCGTTAACCTCGAGGTTCGCCAGATCGACGAACGTGAGCTTGAGGTTCACCTAGTGATGACCAACAACTAGCCAAGAAAGAAGAAGATGGGAAACAAAGAAAAGAAATTAAAAATAAAAATAAACTAAAAATAATTTGAATTAAAAAAGAAAAATAAAATTTAAAAATAATTCAAATAAAAAAAGAAAAGAAAAATAAGAAATGGGAGGAGGAAGTGAGGATTTGTACAAAAGAGATCAAGTGATAAAAATGTTTTCCACTTTTCAAAAGTGAAAAATATTTTCCCTTAATTTAAAAGACCTTTTTTTTCTTTTCATATAAAACATTTTCCCCAAGAAATTTATTTTCCGTAAAACGAACGTCAGAAAATCCGGAAAAGGTTTTCCCGGAAATTATTTTCCGCGAAACGAACGAAGTTGAAATATCCAACAGTTTTCACGTTGAAATTATCCTATCACAAAATACACGGCAGAATTCATCAAAGTTCTTAAGGGGGCAAACCAATGAGTCCCACCAGATTTCGCAATATGGCTTCTTGTTGTGGTGGAATGGGAAGGTTTACACGCTAGAGCTCTGATTCTGGTGGTAGAGATGGAGGCCGAGGTGGACGGGGTAATTCTGGTTATCCTGGAAGGGGAGGTTGGTCATTTTTGTGCTTCCGCTTCCAGCGGGCCAGACGAGGGTGGTGATCGTGGCTACGATTCGGAGTTGCGCGTTAATTAATGTTGGCAGCAACTTTGTTTGTTGAAGTTTTTTTTTTTTTTTATTTGATAAACTTCGTTTGGATGATCAGGATGCTTAAGAGGTCTTCTCCTATATTGAAACAGGTTTGGCAGTGGCCATGATGGCTATGAAAGAGCTAGAAGTCAGAGTCCCAGGTGATCGGGTGGCTGGGTTGATCGTGCTAGTAACTGATAGGTCTGAACATGACAGGGCGCGTTCCCCAGTTCGCAGCTTCCACCAAGCAATGATGGAGAGAAGCCAATCTCATCGCCCAGGTGCATCTTCCTCCCACATGAGAAAACCAGAGAGGGTTCACGGAGTCCGCGACGTACCAGGTTTCCTTCGCCCCGTGGGAAGGATAACGAGAGAGGGAATTTTGGTGGATTGCTTGGTGATGCTCCGTCGAAATGGGATGAAGGATATGGTGTTAGCTATGATGTCATGGCATCAGGGTTTGATCTTTATTTTTTTTTCAACATGAACAGCAAAAGGACATGAATTTTGCTGAGTTTATTTCAATTTTAGCTCTCTCTCAAGCGCCCAATACAACTTGGCGCTTTGCATGAGTTTCATTGTTGTAGTGTAGAGTAAGCCCTTCTTATTTTTAAACCATTTTAAGTTGAATTAAACTCCGAAAAAGAACATTAAAAAAGAAAAAGCCATTAAAAACTCTAAACTATGATTTCCGTAACACATTTATGCCAAATTATCTTTGGTAACACTAATAATTCTAAACTCATATCCACGTGACACATCTACCTCAAAATTTGGGATAATATGAGTATAAGTTTGGGGTTTTTTGTGTCGGAAAAGAATAAATTGGATTAATGTGTTACATGAGTATAAAAGGGAAAGTCATTCGGCATCTCTATTTATCTCGATTTTATGCATAAAATAGTTCAACATTAATGACAATTTAGCTTTTGTAGAGGTCTCTAATTTTGGAAAGAAATCCAATATTCAATCCTCCTCTTTGGTTCTTTTCATATTGCACTAGTCTTACACACTTTCCCATTTAGTAAAACCTATCCAGCAACCCTCCACTTTCTCGTTCAAGCTCTATTTATTTCACAAAAGATGAATTATTTGGAAAATATTTTTTTTTAAAATTAATTATCTATATTGCTTTCAAGATAATAAACAGAATATTTTTTTTTATTATCCATGAAAATATTTAGATATAAATTATTATCGATAATGAAAATATTTTCATTGATCAATTATTTTAGGTGATACAAACAATCATTTTAAGGAAAAAAAATTTAAAACATTCATTTTCAACGAAACAAATGGAACTTTAGACAAAACCCTCAATCCTCTCCTCTATTCTCTCTAATCAAAACTTCTTGCAAAAAGGACAATCCTTTTTCAAATCAATGGTCTAACAATGCAACTGAGATCGTGTCTTTTGTCCTAATTCATCAGTTTGTCTTTGAAATGAACTTGATTAATGAGCATTTGATAGCTGCATAAAAAATGGAAAATGTATGAATTATCAAAATCCCTCCATCTCACGCTCATCTCATTAGCAATTTCTTAGGCATTATACATTGATTCCATGAGGAATTTCCATTATATTCCAAAATGATTTCATTTTAAATTTTTTTGGACCGACTACTTCGCATATTGATATTTTTTCGTGAACTACAGTCATTTACGTAGTTCGTAATGAAAGCAATTGCTAATGGAGTGATCTTAGAGTTTTTCTGCTCTTTTTTTTGTTGTTTTGCTTAGTTGGGAATTGTAGAGTACTTTGGTCTCCCTCCATAAACTACCTATTTTACTCATCTCCCTCTGCCATCTCTCTTCTAATTTTCTTCATTTAAGTCATAACTCATTTACGTTTCAAAAGTTATATTTTATCTTCACTTTGAAATATATAAAAAAAATTACATAAAATACCGGCATGACATCATGCTTATTACATTAAATTTTTTAAGAATTCTTAATAGTAAGTTTTCATCGTAATTCTTTAATTAAAATAATATGTTAATATCAAGTTGTCTGTATATTGAGATGGCATAATTTTTAAACCAGAACATTTAATCTGTTACGAAATATTTAGTGCTTTAGTATTAGCTATGAGGGCTTTGCTATTTATTTTATTCAAGACGAACTGCAAAAGGATAGGAAATCCGTTGAGATTTAATTTTTTTTTCGATTTTAGCCCTCTTTGAGTGCCAAATACAGCACGACTTTGCATGGGTTTCATTGTTGTGATGCAGAAAGCTTTTGGGTGTTGAAACTTTAGAAAATCATGTCAAAACTTCTTTTCGATATCACAATTACATGGTACAACCAAGAAAACTTCTTTTTTTTGTTTGTGGCATTGATGTTGTTCTTGAGTCAGAGTAAGCTCTTCTTATTTTTAAACCATTTTTGGATGAACTTCTCTCCAAAAAGAACATTTGGTCATATATAATATGATATTGGTAGCCCATAAATTTTGATCTAAACGCATAATATCCTTGAACTTTTCACTTGTTTAATGTGGAACTCGAATTACTCTTAAACATTAAATATATTCATTTTGTTTTATCAAACAAATGAGGAAAAAGTCATCTGACATGCCTACTCTGTCTTGATTGTTTTGAATAAAAGAGAAACATTAATGATACGTTAGCTTTTTAAGAGGTCCCTAATTTCGGAAAGAAATCCATCATTCACCCTCCTCTTTTTTTTTTTGGTAAGTATTCACCCTCCTCTTAGGCGCTTAAATAATGCAATATTTATTTAATTCCTCAATACTAACAAGTCTTAAACATTTTCCCATTTTGTCAAACCTATCTAGTAAACCTCCACATTCTCATTTAGGCTGTTTATTTCATAAAATTATTGATTTGAAAAATATTTTCTTAAAATAATATCACTTACAAAAGTGAATGATTAAATTTTTTTATCATTCACGAAAATGTTTGAACATAAAATTGTTGTAAAAAAATGAAAGTATTTTCATTAACTAATTATTTCAAGCGATACAAATGATCATTTTTTGGAAAATGCTTTTGAAAATCATTTATTTTTTATGAAACAAATGGAGCCTTAAACAAAACTCTCAATCTTCTCCTATATTCTCTATGATCAAAACTTCATGCAAAATAGGCATTCCTTTTTAGAGTCAATGATCTAACAATGCAACGAAGACTGTGTCTTTTTGTCCTAATCCGGCGGTCTATCATTGAAATGAACTTGATTAATTTTCATTTGAAAGCTACAAAAAATAAAAATGAGAAAAGTATGAACTAAAAAAAATTTCCCTATCTCCCTCTCATCTCATTAGCACTTCAATTGTTGGAAGTTCTTTTCCTCTCTGATAAATTGCATTTGGATGATCGGGATGCTTAAGAGGTCTTCTCCTATATTGAAACAGGTTTGGCAGTGGCCCTGATGGCCATGAGAGAGCTAGAAGTCAAGAGTCCCAGGGGATCGGGTGGCTGGGTTGATCGTGCTAGTAACTGGAGTCGTGATCGCAGCCGTAGCCCGAATAGGTCTGAACATGACAGGGCTCGTTCCCCAGTTCGCAGCTTCCACCAAGCAATGATGGAGAAAAGCCAATCCCATCGCCCAGGAAGCCACAGTGAGAAAACAAGGGAGAGTTCACAGAATCCTCGACCTGCAAAGTCTCCTTCGCTCGTGGGAACTGGGAAGGATAGCGAGAGAGGGAATTTTGGGGGATCGCATGGTGATGCTCCATCGAAATGGGATGGAGGATATGGTGGTGGTCCCGCTCTTCTTACCTCGGGAAGAGGAAGGCATGATTCCTCTTTTTGACGGAGGCAGAGAAGTGGGCGCAGCTGAAGATCCCCTCATTCTTTCTGAGGTCGGGCCAGTCCTTTGTTCGCCCTTCTTTTTTTGTTTGTTTAGAAAGTTATGGAACTAGCAATAGGGCAAGCTGTAAAGAGAAACTTGGTTTCCCTAGAATTACAGGATCTATGATATTGTTGACCCATGATCTCCTAGAACTGGTTTTCTTTGCATATTTGTCTGCAGTGGACGGAACGAAGTTTTGTGGATATTGTATTATGGAAAACGAAGTCTTTCACTAGAAATTTTACTGGATGAGATGTGCTTTTTAGGCGGTTTTGCAGTTTTGGAACTGCTGTGGCTTGAGCTGAGGGCCTCCATATCGATAATTGGGTGGGATAAAATTAAGATGTTTGTGATTACCGTTTGCAACTTTTTGTACGAAACCGAAGACTCTGATTCTCGGTGCCGCTGAAAATATATGAGTATCCGTTACTAAAATTTTAGTGATGGTTTTTTCTGATGTTCACTTCAACGGCTGCCGATTGGATGGGACGTGAATCATCAATCGCGGGCTTTTGATGTAGTAGACTTGGCAGCCCTAACTGATCCGGAAAAAATGCATTGGGAGTCCTTTTTTTTTTATCGGCTTGAATTGATCTTAGCTGAATATCCATATGATTTTTGAATCAGAATGTTTAATCTATTATGATATTTTTAGTGCTTTGGCGTTACCTATGATGTCATGGCATCAAACTTTATTCCTTATTTTTTGCAACATGAGTTATAAAAGGACAGGAACTCTGTTGAGAAGTTTATCTTGATTTTAGCCCTCTATCGAGCACCCAATATGCCATGGCACTTTGCATGAGTTTCATCATTGCAATGCAGAAAAAATTTGGGCTGTTGAGACTTGGAAGAATCATGTCAAACTTGTTTGCTATTAGAAGTCACATCATACTGCTAAGAAAATTGCATCTGGTCATTATATAAAATAATATTGATATCCCATGAATTTCGATCTCAATGTATAATATCATTTTTGTACTTTTGACTCACATAATATAGTACTTAAAACTATTTTTCCAATGTTCAATGTACTCCTTTGATTTGATCGGACATAAGAGAAGGCAGCCACCCCATGTGTCTCTTTTCTCAATTTTTTGTAAAAGGGTTAAATGTCAATAACATATTAGCTTTTGAATAAGTCGCTAATTTCGGAAAGAAATCCAGTATTTAATCTTCGTCTTTGGTTCTTTTCATATTGCAATATTTATGTATTTCATCAATGCTCATTAGTCTTAAACACTTTCCCATTTTGTCTAAACCTATCCAGCAACCCTCCACTTTCTCATTTAGACATTATTTATTTCATGAAAAATGAATAATTTTGAAATTATATTCCTAAAGTTGATAATTTATATTGCTTAAAAAATGTATGAATGAAAAAAAAAATTATGATCAACAAAAATGCCGAGACCTAAATTGTTGTCGATAAAGAAAATATTGCATTAGCTAATTATTTCAAGCGTTACAAACGATAATTAAAAAAATTGTTTTTCAAATTATGCATTTCCTGTGAAATAGATGGAGCCTTAGACGAAACTCTCACTTCTTTATGATCAAAACTTCTTGCAAAATAGATATCCTTTTTCAAATCATTGATTGGACAATGCAACTAAGATAGTGTCTTTTTGTCTTTGCCCATCAATTAGTATTTAAAATGAACTTGATTAATATGTATTTGAAATATGCAAAAAAAATTAAAAATATATGAATTATAGAAAATCTATCCATCTCATTCTCGTCTCATTAGCACTTTCTTGGGCATTATACATTGATTCTATAAGGAATTTTGATTATATTCCAAAATGATGGCGATATATTTTTTTGGACTAACTACTTCACATATTGATTTTCCCTCGTGAATTGCAGCCATCTATGTAGTACGTAATGAAAGCAATTGCTAATGGAGTGATCTAATAGTTTTGTTGCTCTTTTTCTACTATTTTACTTAGTTGGAAAGCGTAGGGCTTTTTCATCTCCCTCCATAAACTAAACATATTTGTTACTTATCTCCCTCAACTTCATTGTTTCTTGACTTAAGTCATAATTCATTTACTTTTTAAAAGTATCTTCACTTTAATATATATGAAAAAGTACATAAAACATTGGCAGCAGTATCATGTCTATTAAATTAATTTTTTAAATTGTTCCAAATTCTTAATAGTAAGTTCTCATCATAACTCTTTAATCAAAATAATATGTCAATATAAAGTTGTCTGTATGTTGAAATGTGTCTGAATATTGAACTGGACTTCCGGCAAAATCACCACTAGCCACCGTGCTAAGAGACCACTACCACTGCTTTCCACTTTCCTTTCCGTCAATCCTAGTTTGTGCCTCTCTCTCTCTCTCTCTCTCTCTCTCTCTCTCTCTCTCTCTCTCTCTCTCATATTTTAGACCGGGTGGCATCTTTCTATGTGAAATTATGTACATATCTAATCACATGCAAGGGTATGAACTACTCAAATTGCTCATGAGCTATTGGATCTCCTCTCGCACATCTTGATTCCTTTCAAGTTTGAATACATCAAACTATTGAATCAAGCCGAGCTTGTGCTGTGAATTCGCTACTTGAATTGCTCTCCAGACCTATCAAATAGTCAATTTTCAATTGCGGTGTGTTTTTAGACTATAAGTCCGAGTTTAGTTCAAGTTTCATGTGAATTCTATTGACAAGTCCGATCAAATTCAACATTGTTGAAAAGTTATTTAAGTTGAGCTCGAGTTCAAAAATTCCTACTCTCAATGAAGCTTTCTAGTAGAGTCAAGTTTTGAATATTTAAATTGAGTAAAATCGAGTTACATTATAAGTAATGAGGTGTATTGACCGAACTTTATTTCAATTGTGCCCATATGTCAGAGCGCAAAGCGCAGAGTCATATAAGAACCTGCGTTTCTTTGCGACACTCGACAAGAGTCCAATGTTCTTTAACATAAAATTCAAAAATGGACAAAATATTACATAGTCCCTCTTCATCACGTCAGCAGTCTTAGACCACTTAATGATTGACAAATGGCCCATGTCAGCATACGGGTCCCATCGGCTAAATCCTAAATCCAAGATGGACCCAGGTCCTCGATGGTTCCCGATCCTGACCGTCGGTTCCAAGTGAACCATGGGAAATCAACGTGGACCCTATGGCGCTGTCTTGGCCCCCGTCTTTTCCCTTGTTAAAAAGCCCCAACTCACACAGAATTCACTCACTCCCAAAGCCAAAACCAGCATCCACCCCTCTCTCTCTCTCTCTCTCTCTCTCTCTCTCTCTCTCCCTCCCTCCCTCCCTCCCTCCCTCTCTCTCCCTCCCTCCCTCCCTCCCTCCCTCATGGAGCTCAACCTTGGCTTCTCTCTTGACCTCAAAACTCCTCCTCCGCCTCCTTTAAACGTGAAAGGCTTCTTCTACAATCTCCTCCACAGCCGTAGCCCCGACATTCTCGATGATGACCACGCCTTCACCATCGAAGGGTCCTCATTGAATCCTTTCTCGAGGGTGGTCTCGACCCCACAGCTCGAACCTTCATTTCCTCACCCATGCCCTGATCCTAACCCAGCCGCAACGCTCCCCAGAGAGTTCGACCTCTGTGCACCTCCGCTGCCACCGACCCCTTCTCCTCCGTCCATGAAAACCTCACCAGAGAGCAGCGACGGCATGGCGGCGCATGGCCAGCTCGAGTTCAAGAGCCTCTTTCACTACGGTCCAGTGGATCAACGTCCTTATCACGATCCGGTTACAGAGGACCGCCAGGTCGTGCCTTTGCTCGACTTAAATGACCTCGGATCACTGAACGAGAGGCTCGGTGAGGAGGCCGGTGTGAGCTCGGACCACCAATGGGGTCGTGAGCGGGACGATGGTCGTCATGATCGGAGGAAGAGAGAGGTGGCGACGGGTTTGCCGCAGCAGCAGTCGAAGCAGAAGACGGAGAAAAATGAAAAAGAGAATGACAAGGACGAGGCTGACGAGGAGCCCTTGGTCGTCAAAGGCCAGTGGACTCCTACCGAAGACAGGTTAAGAATTAAAAAAAACGCCCTTTTACTGATTGCTTCTTCTTCTTCATCTTCTTTTTTTTTCCCCCGATTTTGAATGTTTTTCTTTTGACTTCTGTGTTTTCAGTTTATTTTCCACATTAGCGTTTCTGGGCATTTTTTCCCTCAAAATTTTGGGGTGACATGTGATGAAGAAAAATTAGTCATTGTCTGTATTGTTTTTTTTTTTTTTTTTTGTGCAGCCGCTTAATGATGTTGGTTGAGACTCATGGAATGAAAAGGTGGTCTCAGATTGCTCAAATGATGAAGGGGAGAGTCGGAAAACAGTGCAGGGAGAGATGGCATAACCATTTGAGGCCTGATATCAAGGTTTTTCCCCCTTTTTTTCCTTTAAATTTATCTTGCCCATAATTTGCTCCATCTTTAAACTCCTTCCTCCGTTGTACCTTCCATTAGATGAATTTACATTGACCGCCGTACTCATTTAGTCAAACATTCAGAAAAAGAACCACGGTTAGGTTTGATAAATGATTCGCATACATAGGAAGTATATCTAATGACAGATATGCGATATACATATAGATTAAGGAATGTGAGCATTCAACACTTATCGGGATTTGCAAATTTATCATAAATTCATGCCATAAGCGCTCATCCATACACACCATATATGCGTTTCTTCTATTAGTTGTCCACAAAAAAAAATGACCTTATTTCCTTATATTTATCGACACGTGTCGTCTAGTGTGTAGAACTCGTGACTCTATCTCTTTTTTTTGTCCTTATTAAGTTTTTGGTTGACTTACTTCTTAAAGTTTGCCAATACGCTACTTATCCTACGTCGTTTAGTCCAACTCATAGGCATGCATGGCGACGAGTGCCCATGCGGACCGGATTCTTTGGAAACCATGCCTTATAATCAGGCCGTAAAAATTTCTAAAGATGCTTTGATTCTTATTTAACGTAAAAGTTTTTTTATTTATTTAAGTTTTAGTGATGACCAAATTGTTTGAAGCTTTCACGCACTTCCATGCCCTAGTTCAGCAGCCACTTAAGAACAAAACAAAAGGTTAAATCCTTTTTATGAACTCCAAATTCTTCCATTTAACACACAGCATATACCTAATAAAACACCCCAATAAAATTTTAGGAATACACCACTATTAAGCCTTAATCGAATAAGATCCACAATTATATTAGAAAGGTGTAAACACATTCATCATGAATTTCCCTTGTTTTTTCCCTCCAAGAAATTTCACCATATTGTATATCAAGAAAATATTTTACACTTGCACATGAATACAAATATTTTGTATTATATTTGATCAATTAAAACTGAAAAACCAAATTACAATCGCTTGTATTAATGAAGTGTAATTAAAGACGCATTACCAAAATTAAAGACTTCGCCAAAAGCCCAAACTCACAAAACCCTAGAGTAAGTTTTTCTATCTCTTCTCCTCCGCTTTTTCTTCTTCTTCTTCATTTGGCTCTCATCATTTTCTTAGCAGAAGGACTCGTGGAGCATCGAAGAAGACAAGATCCTGATTCAGGCACACAAGCAGATTGGGAACAAATGGGCAGAGATAGCCAAGAGATTGCCTGGAAGAACTGATAACAGCATAAAAAATCACTGGAATGCCACCAAGCGCAGGCAATTCACTAAGCGTAAGTTGCTACCCGATAGCAACAACTCCAACCTCTTGCAAAACTACATCAGGAGTGTCACCACTCCATCTCCTCCGAAATGGTCGCCACCAGCTCGTGGTCCTGACCACGGCCACCACAACACCAAGAAGCAGTCATTGTCTTTGTCGAAGGCAGCCATTTCCCGTGGCTTGGACATGCAGCCCGAAGCGGCTAACTGCCCCCAGCAGGTGCCAGATCACCACCACGGGCCGCCGCCTCCGCTTGCTCAGAGGCCAGCCAGCAATTACTTCCGTTATCCGATGGTTGATGGGAATGGGAATCTTGGGCTTTATCAAGTGAAGGACCATCATTATCATCAGGTGCTGAGTGAAGGTGGTGGTAATGGGGGTGGAGGGAGATGTGATAATGATCGTGAGTTGGACTTGGAGATGAGGTTGGGGATGGATGGTGATCGCTGCCGCCACCATCGTCATCAGCACCATAGTGACCATCACCGTCGGGAGATTAAGGAGCTGGACTTGCTCGAGATGATGGGTCGTCAAAGTGGCTAATTCTGAATTCATAAATGCCCTAGTAGGTAATAAAAGACCCTTATATTGTTGCTGCTTCTCAAAATGTTGTCTTTGGCGTCTGAGACCTCATGTTGTTGTTCTGATAATCGTATGTGAGATAGAGACTTCTTTTGTTTTATTCACATATAGCCATGTGTAAGGGTGTGTATGACTATGTCAATGTTTATGTGATATACCTGAAAGAGGTCTAATGTTTTTACATATGCATGTGTTTAGCTTAGTTAATCTGTGTTTACCTCGATCTTCGGGGACAGATCGAAGCTTCTATCACAATCCCTCGATAATCAACTAATTTGCTAGGTGAAAACAAGAAGAAAGAAAAGGCAAGGATATTGAGATTTATATAAGCAAAACATATGCATGCAATTGCTGCAAGGAGACTATTCGCAATGTCACCAAAAGACTTTCACAAAGTAGGTGCAAGAGTTCATATTACTACTTCTCTTTTCGGGTAAAGCTCAAACCCTATCTACTTTGCTCATGCAAAGAACTGGTGACTGATTATAGGATTTTGAAAGTAGGCCAATCATCTATAAAGAAACTTTTGTTTGATCATTTTAATCTCGTGGATGCACAAGAGTAAAATACGTAATTTTAACAAAGATAATATGATATAACTATAGTCTAAACTTTCAAATCTTTAGCTGCAGATGGTGGACTCGAATATGCACCTTTGAAGTTCAAAACGCATTTCCAACCGGGAAAAATTGTCGATGATAAGACAATACGCATGGAAAACATGGCCGCGTTCTCCCCTTTTAGGGCTTTTCAGGGTCCCATTAGAGCTAATCCTTGATCAAGATACTATTGGATCACAAGGCCCATTGAACCCATTATTTGAACGGGCTTTGCTTGACTCTTTTTTTATACGATTAAACCCAACTAGTCTAATCAAACTTGCCATAGATCAAGAATTGTGAAACCCAAGCGGCTTTCTTTGGAATTGATCAGATTGCTTGCTACACGACTTTCATAACTGCGTTTCTTAAATCCCATCTCTTAACTATGAGTTTACAAATTGCTGTCAATCTCCAACCCACTTTTTCTCTGCATCTGTATGTAAAAACCAATCCCATCTGTATGTAAGAACTGATCCCGAGAGATTAAAAAAAAAAACTGTAGCAATATCATATTCACACTTCTTCATAAGAAAAACTAGGGCATACATTATGTGCATTGTGTACTGTTTGTAAAATCAAGCGAGCCACCTAATGATAACCCCTCATTTGGTAGATCATTGATACAATTGCCCAAAAGGTAAAGCAAAGGCCTGGGAAGTTGTCTTCCCACTCAAAGGAAATAGGAACTTGTATCGATCTCGGTCAGGAGAATAATAAGGTATAAGCCTTTGGGACCATTATTACTCGGCTCTAACAACATTAGAAGCGGCAGAGTACGCAAAATTGAATCACAAATTGTCATCAGACACTCCACGTCTACCACTTTGGCCTTGGAGTCCTTTGTCATTCATCGACGGGGTTCAAGAATCACTGCCAGAAGGTATGGATCCAGGTAAAGAAGGCACTCCTAGCAAGTGTGCAGAAAAGGGAGGTTAAACCGGAGAAAATATTCGGTAGTTGCAATCAATTGACGCACGTTTTCTTACTCATACTCAATGATAAATCAACACAAGTCAATTGAGGTGGAACCAAAAACTAAAAATCTGATTTTTCTCTCCTTCCTCCATTACCCACCTTCCTCCGCTTTGTCGTCCATGGCCGCTACGGCTTCCCCCTTCATCACACAATACCAACTATCTCCACCCCTTCCGGTGTCGCTTGGAGTCAGCCCAAGCAACCCCTCTGTCATCACTCGTGGTCGGCTCATTACTCGTCCAAATCTGGACTCAGATACGGCCGCAAGCTTTGCTCGTCCATCCACCAACTGAAACCACAACAGCACTGCAACAAGCCGTGACTTGAGTTTGCCCATCCATTGAAGGCAACGAGCGAGCAACAGAGTTCAGATTTGGCTGTTGTGATTGTAACTGCAAGCAACTAAGGCGAGCTACAAAGTCCAGATCTATCTCCATGGTAACAATTGCAAGCGACAAAGTCCAAATCTGGTTACCATCACTCCATACCTAAGGACTGCAGTGCAGCCCAACCCGACACTGCTGCGTCCAAGCCGAACACCCTCCATCGTCCTTACTCACCCATGGCCACAAGTGACAACGATTCGTTTGACACTGGTGGCCATGGATAGCTAGATCTGAAGAGCCTGCCAAAAAGAAGCTTAAATGTGACGCCACTAGCCACAGACTACAACCGGATCGGCAGAGGAAAGTGAGTGATGGAGGGAGAAGAGAAAAATCAGATTTTTACTTTTTGTTCCACCTCAGCTGACACGTGACAATGTATTATTGTGTATAAGTTAAAAAAAAAAAACACGCCACATTAACAATTGACACGGCCCTTTACAACCATTGAATATGCTCTTGGTAAACTGGGTGAGACTCTGTACAATGGAAAAGAAAGGTACTTGAGCAACTGCCATATAATATCAAAACGATACCTGCAGAGCATCGAACCTAACTCAAGCACTTTAAAGTGAAAGCAAGAGAATCTCCACTTCCTGATGATGGCAGGACGTAGGTAAGGACAATCCATCGTGTGCAACCTAAACAACTAGTAACCCTTAACCAACAGTATGATCAGAAAGAGAACTCTACTTCCAAAAGTTCTTTTCAGATGGCCTCCAGGCAGACCTCAAGTACCACTATCAATCGTTAGCTGACTTATTGAAAGAGACTTATTGAAAGAGCAAAAAGCAGCTTAATCGTCAATGAATGCCCCCTGAAGTCAGATTCCAGATTCTATGCACCAACTGTAAAAGATCGATAGAATAAACTGAAGACGCCATGACCATGACCTCGATGCACAAATATAAGCCAAATACAAGAATGATCAATCTGCGTGCATGGATTACCCATGACCTTGATATAATATAATGCCTGAGCAACATAGAGGGAAAAGCCACTATTGGATATAAAAATTATCCATCATAAAAGACCTGGGAAGTTGGATAAACCTCTTGGAGGATATATGGACTTGAATTGATCTCGGTCACAAGAAAGGTATAGGTATAAGCCTTCACAGAGTGAAGCCTGGAGACAAAATTTCATGGCAAACTAGTCATTGGCAATACATGTCCACGTGTTAACAAACATCTTTCACCTCAAGGAGTGCAAAAATTATATCATGCAACAGATCGCTAGACCAGTTAACATTAGCATATCTGAACTAGGACGAAAGAGACCTTCAAAGAATAATGGTTTCATTTCATCAACTGTGAAGTTCTTCAACTTCAACTTCGTGAAACCTCAGATATTGCACGTGAGAATGCGAAATGAAAGTAGTCCACAGATGAGGATCAGCATAAAGGAGACATCTCTTTGGGGAAAAAGTTCACTGATTTGAGATGCAACTCCTGAGCTTCTTCATAGAGCACCTTTGAACAAGCTTCTATAAGCAAATATCGTGACTCCTATCATTCAGGCGGCCGCAATTCTAGGTTGCCTGAATCAAGAACAGACAATGCCACCAATCAACCGCATCCTTCTCCGAAGATGGTACTCATGTGTAGAATTGATAACTCTTAGTAGTATCATCAGACTTGCTACAGCTTTTATGCGGAACATTTGAGTCTTGCAAATGTCAAATACCCAGTATGGCCTCTGGCTTCAGCAGAAGGCCTTGCCATGATAGTTGAACTGATGCTCTCCTGCGTGTTGCTTCCTTCATTAGTCTGTCTCCTTTTGCATGGAGGCTGCTGACTAGGGCTACCTCTGTGACCTCGCATACTATCGTTCTTAACCTCCCGGACTTCATATGTGCGAAGAAGCACCTCAAAGGTCCGTATGTCTAGACACATGAAACAGACGCATGGCCATTGATGTTAGAGTGAAAAAGAATTACAGCAAGAATATCTACCAAAAATGAATTACTTATAGACAAGGGAAATCTTGTACAGTCATCTCAATCCATAAAAATATCAAAACATGGAAGAGTTGGTAGAAATGAGAGCATTTACCAGTAAAGTTCATCCTGAGTGCTTCACATGAGCGTTGCACTTGTTCAATACAGGGGGAGAAAGAGCATAATGTGCCGTCTGGTTTTAGCATTTTTGCAGCTGACGCTATGACCAACCAAGGTTGCGGTAGGTCCAAGAACATAGCATCAGCCATGCCACAAAGTTCATCGGGAAATCCATTTCCCTGGATGTCCCTAACCCCAACAGTGACCACGCTGCTCACTCCTGTTCTCTCAAAGTCCTCCCTGTAGGAAGAAAAAAGTCAAGCCAGCATGTTTAGACATTATGAAGGGAAACAGAGTTTCAAGTTTTCAAGCAATTAAACCAGAAACTCTCTCTAGCAAATTCTTAACGTTTGAAATCAGATAAACTCTCAAAGTCCAATTACACAGCTATGAGTTCACCGATGACTATTTCAGCGCCACTTTAACACATAGCTTGAAGGAGCAATAAGAAAGGAAGAGAAATGGTTTTAGAAATACAATCGTGTTCGGATGGGGGGAAAAGAAAAAAAGGAAAGGACTTGTATACTAATAAACAATTTTTTTCTTGTTTCTCACTTATATCCTTGTTTTATATTTTTTTTCCAAATACATAAAAGGGTATTTATGCCATAATGCATTCTTATTCCATTTTTTCCCCTCATTAGTCATTAGCATTCAGACAACATTTTAACTCAGATCCCCCTTTTCTTCTTTTCTCCAGTAATTATGTAAATCGTTCCTCGTCCTTTCTAATAACTGTAGAAGCTTCCTTTGGAGGAAAATGGAAGACACTGAGAAAACAGTGAACAATTGCATATGCATAACTTTGTTTTAGCTTAGAGGATCTCAAGGAGTAACTTAAGAAAGCCAAAAACTCAATTTCCTAACAAGGAATCACCAAACCTGTTTGACAAATGTAGCCCCAGAATCTAAGAACCAAAAGATCAAGCCAAACGGCCAAAACAAAACAGCAAAGCACACCTATTTCCAACTTGTAAGTTACACCACCATAGTGAGGGATTCATCAATATTACCTAGCAGAGGCAGCTCTTTGTTCATGAAAATCAAATGTATAGACATGACCGGTTGGACCAACAGCCCTCGCGAGCGAGGTCGTTAACGACCCGCTTCCCGTCCCCGATTCGAGAACCAGACAACCGGGAACTATCTCCAAGTACATGGTCACGAAGCTGATGTCCGCGATGTAAAGTATTTGAGTCCTGTGGCTCAACACCAGAGTCCACAGCTCCGGAGACGGAGCCAGCAAGTAGACGTATCCGCTCTTGTTGCTGTACACCTTGGACCCGAAGGGCTTCCCGATCCAATCGGAATGCTTGAACACGCCGAACCGGTTCTGGAAGACCGACCCCTCGCACACGTTGACGGCCTTCATCGTATCGTGTCTCTCGTAAACGATCACCAAATCTCCATGGGCAATGAGCTTATTGAAGGATAATTTCTTCGAGGTGTCGAGCGCCAACATTTTTTCGTTGTTGAAGATCTCGATTCGCTTATCGCAAATCGACACGGTATGATTAGCTGAAAGAGCACGAAGTACAAGGATTAGCCAATTCGCGTAGCGCAGATGCGAGAAAAATACTTGTTCTTGCGATTGTGACGGCGAGGAACTCGGGCTCTTCCGAGCGTCGAGCTCCGTCGACGGCGGGGAGATCGACGCCTTTGAGGTCCATCGCGTGGGCCAAAGCCGCTGCATTCGCCGCCGTCGATGAGGTACGGCTCGTCGAGGGAGACTGGACGGAGCTCGCGCGTCATCGAGCTCCGTCCAGCGACGGTTGGAGCCGCGGGACGGAGGGAGCAAGAGACGCAGACGGAGGAGAGAGAGAGAGAGAGAGAGAGAGAGAAACGGAGAGATAGAGAGACGCACCCAGAGGCGGCAGATGCGGAGGCCGGCGACGGAGGCGGTCGTGGTGGTTTTGACGGCGGCGGCGGCGGCGGCGGCGGCGTCTGTGTTGGTCGAATTAGGTTCGGATTGAGAGGAGGGAAGACTGGGGTTTTAGATGGGTTTTTGCGTTCTTTTCCTCAATTTTTAGTAGGAATATTTTGGGTTATGTGCGGGCTAAACTTAACGGAGGTATTTCACATATTTCCTCGGATTGAAAGGAAATTGGTATATCGCTCTTATCAAAGTTCCCGTTAATTTCGCAAAAACTAATTTTTTATTCGTTTTTTAGTATTTGGCTAGAAGGTTAATTCCCTACAAAATTCTTAAACTTTAAGTTTAATCCCAATTCTATCTCGAACTTTTTTTTTATTTTATAACCAGGGGAATCTCGCACAGTCGATAACGGGAATAAACCCCTTGCAACGCTTCGAACTCCAAATCTCTTGCGTGGAAGTTTAGGAGCTTACCAACGGAGCCACTGCAATCGGTGGTTATCTCGAACTTTTTTTATCTCATAAAAAATCTCAAATTTTATATTAGTCTCAAATTTGACCAAAATATTTTTTTTTTGTTTTAGAAATAACCTAAAAATTTAGATCTAATCTAAAGTCTGCCCTACACTTTTTTTGTCTCGAAAAAAAACCCCAAAGTCAATCCCAAATGCTATGTAGCACGGACACTCTTTGGAAGCCTTCGTGTCGTGTCCAACACTCCGACACATCCCAACACACTCCGACACACGGTGGACCTAGACTTAGAACCAGGGAATGAGAGTAAATTTCCCACAGATATGCATCCCACAGTGGGCGAACAACTCCGTTCAAGCCCTTCAGGGACAGCCTTTTAGTAGGAAACCACTCAGCCCTTTAGTTCAGAGTCTAGAGATTCCCAAGAATTTCAGGATGGAAACGTTTCTAATCTACCCAAGCTGCATTTCTCGAAGGATTTTTCCAGGCTGGAGAAGAAAAGAAATTTAGAAAGCCAGGTTTCTCATAAGCACTCACTTTACTTCAAGAGACTCTGCCCGAAACACTACACACCCATTGCCTTATATAGGTAATGAAGGGTTACAAGCACACACACACAGGGACCAACTTACGGATCCAGATACAAACAAAGGCACCGGAAACTTTCCGGGAGGGAATTATTAGCACACTATGAACAGTAACTGTACTGTGAACAGTACCTTCCCTAGCCTAGTGCTACAGTAAAAGTGAACAGTGATTTTGCTACAGTGAATTTGTACGGACTCAACAGTCTCGTCCGTCACGAGTATTGTAGCTACACACTGAGTCATCATCGGAGCTGTCTTCTAGGAGATGTACTTCATATTTCTGCTGGAGGGCTTCAAGGTCTTGAGGTGAGAGAATTTGGTTTTGCCTTCGAGATGAGGATGCTTCATGAGCCCAATGGGATGCTTCTTCTTCTGCCCAGTTTGTATTTTCACTAGTAGTGTTGGTAGGGATGCTTGACTGCGGCCAATTAGATGGTTGTGCATAAAAAGATGTGTCCATGTCTTGGAATGAGGACGAAGGTCCTTGTTCATAGGAATTCTGGGACAGAGGACCTCCAAAGCGTGCGTAGGGGTCTTGAGTAGGCTGGACGATGTCATCTTCGCTTGTCATTTCATGCTCTTAGGACGATGCAGCTTGTTTGTATTGCTTGAGTGCTTCCTTAGCTTCTGGTGCTAGGTCATAATGATCCCACGTAGTTGGTGCATTGTTCTAGATGTCTTCAGGAATGGTTTTGTTTTCCTGACATAGGATTCTTTGAAGTTCTCGGTACTCGTTTTCACAAAATCTAACAGATCTTGGATAAGATTTGTGAATCCGGGCTTCTCGACTATTCAAGTGAGGCTTATAGGATGTGGTTCCTATTTCAAGTGGTGCATCGAGAATACTACCATTATTTCTGCAGAAATTCCATGGACGTCAGAAAAACATGATGATATGGACTTCAGGATTCGGTGTCATGGTTCTCAGTTCCTTTTCTAGGTCTTGTTTCCAACATGTTGGGTGATAGAACCAATTTAGAAAATCTAAAAGATTTCTATCACATTCTTTTCCGATGTTTCTTCCGAACAAGAATATCCTGGTGAGATTAGCAATGAATCTTCTGGTGGGAATTTCAATAGCTATTAAGTATTTATTAGTTAAGTACCATAACAGCGTCTTGAGCTGGTCAGGGAAATCATCTTCTTTCCAGATAAGAGGATGAATGAAATGATAATTCAAATTTAACCCTAAAGGATAAAGAATCGAACCTCCATTAAATCTGAATAGGTTTGTGTGACATTGCCATATGAGGTTCTCCAGGTTTTCAGCAAGACTATCATTCTGGATTTGCTGAATAATCTCCTGGGGATATTTTCAGCTTGGCAAATCTCTTATTTTCTCAATTTTGTATTTCACACCATGATTGAACATATGGAAGGCAGGCCTTTTGATGTACATGTTGATTTCAGCTGTTGTTTTGGGTCTTGACAAGAAGTCAGCAAGCATATTCTTTTCCCGGAATGTGTTTGGTTTCAAATGAGTATTTTGAAAACCATTCAAGCCATCGAAGCAATTGAGAGTTTGGAATCTGCTTTTGTTTAAACTTTGTCATCTGTGGAAAAGATGCCATGTCTAATTCTACTAGGAAATTATGGCCGATGAGATGAAACTCAAATTTTTTTATTCCATTTTTTACTGCTAAGATTTCTTTGAAAGTGGAATGGTAGTGCATTTCGGCTTGAGAGAACTTTCCACTTTTGTGAGCATAAAGAAGTCTCTTACCATCAATTTCTTTGAACAGACGGTGCTGCCAAGATTCACGGCGCGCGTCGATCTGGAGAATTCTTTTGCTGTTGATGGTATTTGCAATGATGGGAGATTTTGCATAATCTCCTTTAGTTCAGCGACTGCTTTGGTTTGAGTTTTTCCCCAAGGTGGGGAATTCTTCTTTAGCATGGATTGCAAAGGAATCAGGAGCTTTGCAATGTTTGGGACAAAAACCCTGATATAATTGATTATCCCAAGAAATTGCTGAACTTGTTTCGTTGTGAAGTTATCTTCAGGAAACTTCAATAGTTCTTGAGCAATATGTGGCCCTGGATAATATGTTCATTTGTTGAGATGCATGCCAAGAAATTCAATTTCTGTCTGGGTAATATTCATTTTTCTCTGGGAAAGCATAATTCCATGCCTCTTCACAATTTCTGCAAACTGCTCAATGAGTTGACAGTGTGATTGCTCGTCAGGACTGTAGAGCAGAATGTCGTCGATGTATACGGCTGCACTTGACAAGATTGGTTGGAAAATTCAACACATTGCATTTTGGAACGGGGATGGTGCTACCTTTAGGCCAAAAGGAAGAACTTTCCACTGGAAGTGCTGGTTTGGGATACAGAATCCTGTTTTGGATCTGTCTTCAGAATGGATACCCAATTGCCAAAATCCGGCTTTAAGGTCGAATTTGGAGTAAATATGGGCTTTGGTTAGTCCACAAAAGAGAGAATCTCTAGATGGTAAAGGGAATTTATCATCTTGGAGAAAAAGATTGAGAGGTTGATAATTTATCACCAGTCTTATTTTTCCTATGTTTTGCTCGGCGCGCTTATTGACATAAAAGGCTTCGCAAGCCCATTGAGAATCGGAAATTTCAATAAGGCCTTGTTGTAATAATTTTGAGCATTCCCTTTGAGCTAAAGCCAAGTGTTCTGGCTTCATTCCCGTATGACTCGCCTTGGTTGGATTGATGTCTTCATTTTTCTTGAAGGAAGGCGGACAAAGAACTCAGGATTTTTCCATAAGGGATGAGAACATTTTTGAGTGAATTCGAATGGGATTCGAACAAGATTCAAGCAACTTTTGCATGATTGGATCTAATAAACTCATTTCAATGGAAAAGAGTCTCTGAATATTGACAAACTCAGAGAATTGGTCTTTATATCTAAGACATTTTCCAGGAATAATGTGAGGCTGAGAGATTTGAGTCATGATATCCCACCCAATTATCAGATCTTTATTGAGAAGGTTTGATCCAAAAATCTTTGTTGTTATGGAACACTGAGGAAAAAACTGGACGGTGATTGGAGTAGTCCTGACATTCGTGGAGAAAGTATCTCCTGAAGCATAATTGAAGTATCGGTGTAGGGACTCCGAGAATTCTTTGCAAAACTTTAGTATCTAGAATGGAACAGCTTGCTCCAAGTATCAATGAGAGCAATGACATTAATGGGTTTGGCAAACTTCGAGGTGAGAATTTTTACAGGGAAATGGGGACAGTGAGTTTGACTTGAGAATATGTCAGGATTTGGTTCTGAAGATGTGGGAGATATGTGAAAAATGTCTTCAAATTCTGACTCGTCGACTCGGCCACCTTTGGAAGTTTGGTAAGATGGAATGATACAAAGTGTTTGGTCGATGGTTCTTCATCGCCAGAGAATAAAGATTCAACATCATCATTTTCAAAGAGATACCTGTTTCATTCTCAATTTGATGAATTAGATGATTCTGACATTTTTTGGCTTGAGGACAATTTTTGGCAAAATGTCCTTTCTTGTTGCAAATGTAGCAACGATTTGATTTCTTATGGCCTGTGCGATCCTTCCTTTTTCATAGGTATCGCCATTTCTTCTTTCTCCGGAAATGCTTGGAGCCGTGTTTGGAACTCTTTATCGAATACTTCTTGTAGTGCTTTTTCTTCCGGGAATATTGGCCACAAGTACCATCACAGTCTCGCTTAGAGCATTTGATCTTTAGTTTCTGGCGAGAACAAGCTTATTCAAGACGCTTGTCATCTGTGATGTAGGTACGGACCATCTGGCGCTTTAAGCATAGCTCTTCAAGGCATAGATGGATTTCTTATTGAATTTCTCCTAAGGGAATATCTTGTACTCTCATTTGTTTTCCAAAGAAAGATCTTTCAACCATTTGGGATAGCTCTTTAAGAATGGATGTAAGGAAGACATGCTTCAGATTTGGATCTGCGCCAATTTGATAAAAGAGCTGAAACATTATTCAATAATGCTTATCAAGATGTTTTTCCTAATAAGAACAGCATCTTCTTTCAAAGAATTCTCTTCTTTTTATCTCTATGAGATCTCCGGGTGTTCCCACAAAGACATGATATAAGTAGGTAAGGGCATGATTGAAATTAGGTGACATCAGAAACATAATCTGGTCTTGTTCTGAGAGTGATTGCCACCAAAATTTAAGGCTCCCTGTGAACCTTGTAACAAAGTTGTAAAGGACATCATTCATATCATGGTTGGTGATGGATTGTGTTTTCAACCAAGTATGAAATTCTTCAAGTCTTTCTGGCCATTTCGGATAAGGAATATCGTCGATGGTGAAGAACTGTTTTGATGTCATGGATACATGCCTAGTAGGATTGTTCCTAGTAGGATTGCTTGTTTGCCCCATGTCTGGATCAGAATAGTTTGATTCAATTTCATAATTTGGAGGAGTATCAGCCATGAATATTTGTGAAGTTGGTGGAACAATGGGGGGAATCGACTGTAAGATCTGAGAAAGATGAAGAGGAAGAAAGAGATGTTGAATCTGATGTAGTTTGGGAAGTTTGTTCAGCTGGAAACAGAATCTGTTTTTCTGGAATGGTAGGATCAGGCTTAGGCTGTTGGATAACAGGATTAGGTTCCTGAGTACCCAAATCCTTTAGAAAAGATTCTAATGGATTTGATAACATCATTTGTTCTGGCCTTTCTCTTATAACGATTGAACTTGATTTTGTAGGTGAGCTTTTTTCTTTTGCCTTTTCCTTCTGCAGGGCCTTGAGGCGATTTCGTATTTCTACCATATCTAGTTCTCTTCTGTAAGGATCTTCTGGGATGGAGGCAAAAATGGACGTTTGTGGACGTGGGGGTAAATACCCAGTTCGAACAGGAGGTGCCAATGGATCGAAAGGTCTAAACCTTCCTTCTTCAAGAAGTTTGATTTGCTTCTTGAGCTTGTCTATTTCTGGCTTTGGATTTTCAAGATAATGATACCCAAGATGTTGTCCTGATTCCAAGGCGTGAAGCCTTTTCTGGAACTCCGAAAGTATCTTTTTGGTGCTTTCATCATATCTTCGGATGTCTTATTGCACAGTTCCAATATTGGAATCAATAGCTTTAAAGGCATTGTTTTGTGCTAACAGGGTCTCTGATTGCCAGTTTAGAACGGCTTCAGCAGCAGAGGTTTTTTTTCTGTCTCCCATGTTCATCCACATCAGTGGGAGTGGGAATTTTGGGAACATGACGATATCTGCCATGGAGATCAATAAACTCTTCTGAGGCAAGGAATGAGAGTTTAGAGTTTTCCTTGACAAGAGGAGGAAAATCAATATCTTGGAACATGGCTATAGAAGAAGTGAGTGGTGTCTCTACTGGGACTTCAAGTGGGTAAGAATGTTTCTTAGCCCATTTGAGGATTGGCTTATAAAATGGAGAGAGGGTTTGCTTTTTCTGAGGAGGAGAAGGTGGAGGTAATTTTGGTGGATCTGGTAAGGCTTGGGATGTAGTACTGGACTCTGGTGATGGAGGAGATGCATAAGAAACCATGAATTGGTATTTGTCACATTCACCGAGAGTATCAACGGAGAAATCTCCGTCTAAGTACCTTTGGTATACCTTATCCTTTGGCCTTTTCCGTCGAGGTGGAGATCTTGCAAGAGGGTCTACCTCGTCAGGAGAATTTGTACAGTGAGAACATTGGCAAAAAGGATCCCAAAAACAATGACCATAATTATCTTTATAGTAATGAACAGGATGTCCATCACCATTGAAATGTCGAACATGCTTTTTTGGGTCTGATTCGGAAATAGATTCAGGAACACATGGTTCAATCATGAAGAGGGTCTGAAAAATAGAAGGACTTTCTTCTTTTTCCTTGCCAAATTTAATGGAAACAGTTTGATTTTTTTTTCCGTACAAACTCTGAGTCAGTAGACTGGAAAGGTTTGTTGTGCTAGTGTAGCTTTTCATAGTTGGTGATTCAGGTTTCTGGAAGGAGCTTGGCTAACGTATCCTTGGAGATCTGTCTGGGAACATGGATGCAGGATGCCTGGTTATTCTACATAGAGATGAACAACACATCTTCATTACCATTGTTGAAGTTGAGGTCGAGGGCATGGTTCTGCACTCGATAAACCATCTGATAATGTAGGGTTGCAGCTACAGAGTCAATAGTTTGAGGGGCTCAGTGAGCTGAACTTAGACTTTCAAGAAAGAAAGTAGCTGGGGATCTGAAATAGCGATGTTGAAGTTTGGATACAAGGTCACAGAGACTGTTCTGGCATTAGAGTAGTTTGAACAGTACCAATGTAAGCATGTTGGTATTGTAAAAATCTTATATCTAACAGCGCGATTCTTGCCACAACTGGTAAACCTTTACGACCATGGAAGGTGAGAGCAAGACGAACAGCTCCATAATGGACATGAGAATATCCCTGTTGAACCCATTGTCTGGGGAATTCTGGAGGGATCTGAAGAGTAACAAAGTACTCATTTTCAGTAGCAGGAATGGGATGTTGGTCGAATTTGGAGGACTAAACGTACTCCTTTACTTGCTTTGGAGTTTGGTGAATAAGTTGACGAATGAAGCGAATGGGTGAAAATGATGAGGTGGGTTTGGCAAAAGCGGAATAAGGGTTCATAAGAGGAAGCTGAGAACAAAAAAAAATCCGACACGTGAGTCCAGAATTCCGACACGCAGGGTCAATTTTAAAAATTTATAATACTTGAGGGGTCAAAATATAAATATATACAAAAAAAGTAATAAAAGAAGTAATAAAATTGCTATAAATATACACGCACAGGTCAATATTTTTATTTTTTTCAGTTTTGTTTTTTTAGAATTGTTTTATTTTTTTAAAAGTCTTTTACTATGAAAAAAGTAATAAAAATGCTATATATGATAACTAAATCAATTTAAAAATATCATTTCAGCATTTTTCTTTAACCAATGTTTTTTTCCTCTGAGTTTTGTGTATTATTGTAACAAATTAAAATAATGAATGATATTATTTAATATTTTTTGTGTAAATTAATTATAGGTTATTTTTATTATTATTTATTTATGTATTTATATATATATAAATATATTTAATATATAACGTGTCGGAACATATCGAAATTCTCTATTTTTAAGAAATGACGTGTTGGCGTGTCGTGTTGTGTCGTGTCGCGTGTCGCGAGTCCGTGTCGGTGCTACATTAGCCCAATTTTTTTGGTCAAAAAGAATACCATCAATTTTTACTCTAATCCTAAATTTACCTCAATTAGCCCTTTGTCCAAAAATCGCGATTAGTCGCCCCTAATTTTTATATTCTTGAACAGTTTTATTTTGAAAATAATTTTCTATGCTGTCTTGTCAATGTGTATTTATCATCGATGTGGAAATGTCACATTAAGTTGGAACTGGACCATGATATAGATTTAAGAATAAATTAAAAATTAATGATTTTTTAGACAAAATAAAATTCGGAATTGATTTGGAACTAGACCTAACATTTGGAGTTTTTAAAGAAATTTAGAAAAATTAATCAATAGAAAATTTATATTTAATTTCAAAAAAATGATTTTCTCTTTAAAAAAATTGAAAATTATAATGCTAAATATGACTAGGCATTTATGCTTGGTTCGAAATTCTAGCTTTAGGCACGAAAACCCTAATGCAAGTTCCCAGATCCCTCGCATCTAGGATCAGGTCTCTCACACTTGGGCCCAAGTCCATCAAGGTTGAGCTTGAAACCCCAATGCCCATCCTGAATGCCCCAAAACCTCTGCCCAGGTTTACAAATGTCAAGTATGGGATACTAATACTCAAACTTGGATCCCCAACACCCAAACCTAGGCCCACAACAGTCATGCTTTGGTCTATCAAGGTTGGGCCCAATGCTCATACTTAAGTCCATCGAGGTCGCACTCAAGGCCTAAGTAACCATTTTTGGATTCCATGCACCTAGGTTGGGGTCCATCAAGGTCGGACTTGAGATTCTAGTACCAATAGTCGACTCCCTAGTTGTCATGTGCAAGAATAATGCATATTTATTAAGAAATCAAACCAAATTATGCAAATGGTGGAAAAAAATTTCCAATTTATTTTGAAATATTAGCCAAATACCGGAAAATAAAGAAAATATTGTTATTTTTTTCCTGAAAAATGACTTCTTGAAAAACATATTTTAGAAATATCACATATTTTTGCCAAACAAACAAATGTGATTTTGTAATTCCGTAATGATTAAATAATCAAGAGTCGTGTACTCTTTCAACAAATCTATAATTTAGTACAAATTTGATGTTGCCACCATGGTTACGAAACTCAAATATCATTATACGTTATAATTCTATAATCATAATCACAACGAATGAAAAGTTGGTTTGATTTACTCGATTACTCGAATCTCTCTCTTTCGCGCATGTTGCGATCATATCTATCGAACTTCCATCTTGTCATCAATCTTTATGTTGGAAGAGAGATTTCAAGTCCACATTTTTAATGTAAATGGATACGTTGCTCGATTCCAGAAATAGAGTTTATGTTAAGAACGAATCATCAAATCGACAGCCGGAGCAAGTTCGACCCCGCGTGGCGGCAGCCCAATTGAAGAAAACAAAAAGGGAATCCAAGCGATGGGCTGGTCGTTATGGATCGAAGAGGACAACCTGCGAAGAGATGGAAAGGTCACAATCAAATTAAAAGCGCCCAATTGCCCAATCTCTCAAAGACACCAAGAGGAGCAGCTACGGCAGCTCACGTAGCTGCTCTCGTAACGCGCGAGGGTTTGAAAAGGGATGAGGGCGTCAGAAAGTTGGGTGAGATTTGCTGGTGCTCTTTCGGCCCTTCACTTGGATCTCCATCGGATAAAATTCACACCTCATCTCCTCTTCCGCCCTCGTCTTCCATCCTCCATCATCCCTTCGCGCACGCACCTAGACAGCATATATATATACATACGTACGTATCTACAAAATATCTTCCACCAAAATATCTCCAAACCTTGCACTTTTTCACACTCACTCTCTCTCTCTCTCTCTCTCTCTCTCTCTATCGTATCTGGCTACTGCTTGAGGAGGGAAAAACATGGTGTACCGTGAGCGCCGCCACCACCACCACCACCACCCCTGTTTGCAATGCCACCCGCAAAGCTACATAAGAATGGTATGTGGGTGCGTTCATATACCTTAAGCTGAACTCGGCTTTGTCTAAAAACTTTGATGGGTTTTCTCTCTGTTATTTTGGTTCTTCTTTCAAGCTCATCTGATCAATGATGTGTTTGCAGGTGCAACATTTGATCGAGAGATGCCTTCTCTTCCGTATGACCAGAGATGACTGCATCCAAGCTCTCGCCAAACACGCCAGCATTCAGCCCATTGTCACCCTCACCGGTTCTCTCTCTCTCTCTCTCTCTCTCTCTCTCTCTCTCTCTCTCTCCTCTCTCCCTCTCCCTCCCTCCCTCCATAACAAGTACTTGACTGTTTGTGCTTTTGGCAGTGTGGAAAGGGCTGCTGAAGGAGAATAAAAGCTTCTTTGAAGCATATTACCAAATTGCTCCCCAAAGCTATCCGCAATGTAAGCCATCGACAGACTGTACAAGTTCTTCGATGATCATGTTGAAGGGTTCTCATCATTTTGGTCTTACATATATGTTCATTTTGAGCTCTTACATAATGTTGCTCGTTTGTCAGATAAGCCATCAGAGAGAATCTCGAACGGGAAAAGCAGAAAGCAATGGAGGTGAAGAATAAAGAAAGTGACATGTTGAGGAGATAAAAGAGTATTTGTTTAGGATTACACGATGCTTGACTCAAGTTATAGCCAAGATTCGGGATTGGGTTTACCCACGACCCAGGTTCATATCGGCTTAGACAGAAACTAGACGAATCAGGGATTATGCATTTTGTGCGTTGAATTGAACGAGTATATTTCATGGTTGTAATTCTCTTATTCATTCAGTAGCAACCTTGCCAATGAGATCTCAACCTTGAAGCAATGACGCTCCATCTTCTAGGACCTAAAAATGATGGACGAGCATTCCTATTTTTGACCTAGACAAAAGACTTCTCAACGTTTCTAAAAAATTTGTGGGAACATGACACATGTAATGCATAAGCCATTTCAAGAACGTACTTGACATGTAAGATAGGGAGGGCGATCGGCATTTGACATCACAAGCAAAGCTTGACCCAGCATAGCAAGGTTGAAAAGAAAACACGCAGGTCGGATAAATTGATCACAACCATTTTTGACAGTTTTGTTCTGTTCCAATGGAAGAAGAAATCCACAGCATGAATTGAACAACACAACTTGTTGAGAGGAATAAATAGCTATGACCCAGCAATTAGGATGGTGAGGTAATATTTATGTTTTCGTCCCCTAAGATTGTGAGGTGCTTCGAATCTGAGCATTCACATGTATGAGTCAGGGAGTCCTGTGCTGCAGAGGAATTTATATCCTGGCCTATTAATACTCAGTTGATTGATGAAGGTTTGGAATTCTGATCCAGAATGGACTACCGCAATATTCGTTGCTTAAGGGCCTTAGGCTTTTCATGGTATCAAAGGACTGCACCACACCGTATGCTGAGACATACTAAATGGTGAGTGTATCGTCCGTTCAAAGGATAAGAAAAATACTGTGAGGAGCAAAATGCGGAAATAAAAAGATGACCCCATCCAAGAACACCAACAACATAGCTCCAACAGAATGACTTATCCATTAGCACCTTGAGCAGATCAATACAAGCTACCGTATTTTAAGACAGCCTCTATAAAGAACCTGTCCAATCACTGCAATACACACGGTTTGAATTGGTCACTCTGTCGACTAGAACAAGGTCCGGTCAATGTGCATAAAACTGAGCCAAAAGACAACACTTAACCACCATATGGCAATAGTTTGCACTTATTTACTATTGGACAGACCAACCAAGTAGCTGAAATTTTCCTTAAGCAGCTTCAGCGAGAGCTCCTGCCTGAGTCAGCAAGGGCACGAGCTTTCCCTCATTGTGCATTGCAGTTGTAGCTGCAAAACAATTTTAAAAAAAACCACGTCAAAATGAACCAACCAAAGAGGGATATCACAAAACAAAATAAATTAAAACTCGGCATTGCAATTTCAGCTAGGAATGGGAGACTTACCATCACAGCCACCAATATGATTCCCCCCGATAAACACATTTGGCACAGTCTTTTGTCCAGTCCACTCAGCCAGTGCAGATTGAATCTCACTCCCATCATCTATAGAAAACCAAATAAGATGCATTGAGCAGCTTTATCACATAAGAATGAAGAACTAAAGACATAAGATTATTGCTGTCAACCAGTTTAAGAGGAAAATATGAATAAGCCATACGAAACAGAACGAAATCACACGCATTTTCATGTCCAACAGAATTAGACAGTCAGGTCTTGGTTCTTCACTATACCTATATCTATCCAATACAGAGAATCTTTCATGGATTTCTAGTGGTAAACATTCAGCAGATCTTCAGCTAACCGATCTCTTGCTCCCTTAGTTCTCACATTAGAGATCTAAAATTCCAATACACACTTCCCTGATTTCAATATTAAGCATCGCTAAATAAAAAAATCCAATCCAACACAAGGAAACCAGCATCAACATTAAGTTCTTTTTTTCCCCAGAGCTTTCACTGTGTTTCTCACAATCTGTATATCGCAAATCGACCTCTAGGCCAGTGACAAGACATAACAACTGTGGCTTAGAGCATAAGTTGCAAAGAAACAGTATGAACAACCAAAAGTCGTCGGTCGAGGTCATCATGACACTATGAGACAAATTTCAAGCAAAAAGGATACCCAGCTGATCAAAACAGATATAACGATTTCCAGCATCAACACCCTGGAGGCACGAAGTCACAAATCACAAATCAAACATCCAATATCATCCTCAAGTGCCACAACAATTCAACAATTCAACAATTCTAGTTCGCATCAACGAAGAAACAGACCAAGATCGAAATCAGTTTACACTCACGCAGCAACTCTAATCGACTGTAGGCTCCATTGATTTTAGGGAAACTGAATGATCTGAAAAATATTTTCCTAAAAAAGATCGCATATGTCACCTGAAATGATCAGTCAAGAAGAAACTCTTTTCTTATCGACAATTGCAACCGATCAATTTTAGAAAAATATTTTTCAAATCGTTCGATATTTTTCTGTGAAACAAATAAGAGCCCTAACCGAATAAACAAATACTCTCGCGTCAAAGATACAAGCACAGCTAGACATCTCGTAATGGATGTGAACACAAACATCGTAACAACTTCAAACGAAACTAAGTCCAGAACAGAAGCAGTAGGGAACATCCAGGGGGAGACAGAGAGAGGGACTCACTCTCCTGATTTAATTCGATGGCCTTGAAATTGACTCCCAATTTAGACAACAGCTCCTTCACTTTGACGCAGTAGGAACAGGTCGTTTTGCTGCGCCACAAAAACACACGCCCCCCCTCTCGCCGTCAGAACTCGGAACACCACGACGACGATCGGCGGTCGCGCGGCTCGGCCCGCCCGCATCGCACGAAAGAAGAGGGTGGAGAGAAAGAAACCGGACGAGGAGATTAATAAGAACAATAATACCTGAAGACGACGACAGGGTTGGCGGACACGAGCTCCTTCGCCTTCGGCATCGCCATTTTCGCGATCTCTCTCGCTGCTCTTCGCCGGTGAGAAAATCTCTCTCCAGTCCGAGCCCCAAATAGGAAGAAGCTTCGCGAAATGCCGATTCACAGAGGCGCTCGTCCTTGTAGTGGGGAGAGAGAGAGAGAGAGAGATTGGATGACCCCGTTTTCCTGGATTGGTCAGTTTTTTATTTTTATGTTTTACTTTAGTCGTGTATATCTGGATATATGACGCGGAAAGGGTTCAGAAAGGCTGGAATTTTTACCGGCGGCGCTAGATTTTTGTCTTTATGTGGGGGATCTGTCGGGGGCGGGGGCTTGGAACGTGACGTGGCGGATTACCTGCCGCTGGATTTGCCCCTCGTACGGCGGATCTGACGGGCGCCCCGAGACTCCGGGGACTAATCAAGTGCGAGTCAAGGTCGTCCACCTTAATTCTTATCTATATCTTTGGGCGGCACGGCACTATCGCCACGGCTGAGATGACCCAGGGTACCGCCTTTTAGAGTACTTTGACCAAAATACCCTTTTGCTTGGGGGACGAACACGTAGAGAGGCGCTCTTTCGCGGCAAAAAGAGCAAATGAAGGGACGAGGAAAGGAAAATTTTATCAGATTAGTTTTTTGTATTTACAAGAGTGGGCGGGCTTTATAATGGAGTATAGCCTTTTTCGGTTTGTCTAGGGGGGCATTCAACCGGCTTTGATGGCGAAAAATCTCTACCGCGTTAGAGAGATTGCACAAGAAGCTCGATTAAGGTTTCCATCGTGTCTGCTTAGCTCAAAGTCCAGCAAAATCTAATCAAGTCCCCGAGAAATGATTTCTCCATCTTGTGCTTGCGATGCTATTGCCGGAGAGAGTATTGTCCCTTCGAGTTTGGAAGTTAATCCATATACAAGCTGTTTCGTGTTGATCTTTTCTTTTCATTGGCCGATCCGATTAACACGGAAAAATCCATCAATAAGAAATAAAACGGATTAAGATGTTTGGCAAAGCTTTGGAAAATCTTTTTTTATCTCCATGTTTCCTCGGCCACTGGGACAAGGAGATCCAGTTCTTTTAATAATCAATGGGATGAATTCTTGTCTTTTTTAACCGAAAGAGCTCAAAACTTCAGGAAAAAACCTCGATTCCGCAATACCGGCTTGGCATCGGACTGTACAACCAAGCAGTGCTACTCTACCAAGGAGGAATTGGAACCGACAGCATAAGACCATGCAAAAACATCTCTGTATTCAGCCAGAAGAGAGGTAAGCGCTGTTTTTTTTCTCGTCTGAAGATTGCAGCCCTCATGAGTCGTCTTGGGTCTGTCCTCGCGAGATTGACATCAATTGCCTCTTCGACTAGCAAGGAAAAGCCGGATTTTTTCTGAGTTGGTGCTGGTGATAAATGAAACTGATTTTCCAAGATTGAAACTTGTAGCGAAACAAGACCGACCAGCCTGTTTTATGCAAGTCATGAGCAAACTGTGACTTTTGACCGGAAGACATAGATTCTATCGGGGAAAGATCCCAACTCGAGGTACCGAAGAAGCCAACTCCATGATTGAATGACTCTTTAGACTAAAAGTAGCTATTTCCCCAACTGAGAACAGCTAAGGTCCACTATGTTGGAAATGCAGCATGGACTTTTGAGGTCTGCAGAAATCCTCTCAAGTGTATGTGTTTAAGAGAGAGGAGGCCAGAAGTGAAGGGGCAAGTATTTGATCAGCATAGCGATCCCAGGACGAGGCTAATTTGGTCACTAAAGGTTATGGCTAGAGCAATGTTGGTTGTGACAATAGCATTGGCCTCATTTTTATTTTTTCTTTCCATTTTCTTGAGGTTGAGTGGTTAATGGGGGATTGAGAAGGATATATACGTACAATTTATTGTCAAAGAAGAAACTTAGCAATTGGAGATTAAAAAAGAGATTCGCTAGGTTTAGGGAAAACAATAGCAAAAGACTGAAAACCCCTAAGATGAATTGCAACTTAGTTTGAAATTTAAAAAAAAAAAAAAAATCAATGAGATGAATTGGGCAATTTAGTTAGTCAGTTAGTATTGAGTTAGTTCACTAGTCAGAGTCACGCCCGAGTCTTATCTCAAATTGATATGAATTCAACAAAGTATTTTTCAATCAGTAGAAAAATTGGACTTTGAAGTGATATATAAATTAAGACCTAGTTTCATCAAATGGTCTTTGAACTAAGTTCGGATGGCTAGATCGACGTAGATAGTTGTTCTGAGAGTGAAATAGATAATCAAACCAAGGCCGGGCTAGAATTTACAGTCTCATTGATGGTATGCTTTGGTAATTGGCCAACATAAGTAAATGGAAAAAGGTAAAACCCACGAAGATTGCGAAAACGTGCAACTTTGATCATTGTCTCTTTTTTGTCCACAATTTTTAGATGTGGAGATTCTGGGAGAGACGATGCCAGACATCATTAACTACAAAATTGTACCACATTGTGTCATGTCATTGTTTCAGGGTTGATGAGCCATGTTATACTCAAATTCCGGATGAAAATGATAAATGAGTAGTTGATATATATGAATTGAGTATCTTGTGACTATCATAATAGATTCAAGTTCTAAACTTGATCCTTTTCATTTTAGTATCATCGCGGTTATATTTTCATGTAATCTCAAAATTTACCAAATTCTACCGAAAAAGTGGAAGTAACATAGATATTTTGTGGAGTATCCCTTCATGCCATGTCACATAAAATCCAAATTGGGGCCCGAAATTGACTCTCTTTTTTTTCAAAAGAGAGCCTAAAGTGAACTTTATTTCAATTGAGGGTCCGATGTGATCATTTAGTCTTAAATAAGAGCCTGAACTCAATAGCAAATTCTAATTTTTTTCCCTTTCATTTTCCTTTTTTCTCTTCTTCCGTGTCTAGTTGCTGACTAGCCACTGGCCATAGACGAAGGCAGCGAGACTCGACCTCATTGGATTTGGGGGTAAGTATGGTTTTGGAGTAGAACTTGAAATTTGAGAACTCGATCGATGGGAACCTATAGATTTCAAACTCCAAGGTATGCAAAGTAGATTTCAAATTCCAAAAGAAATAATGAACCTATTTTGACAGGTAAATTCCATCTTCTTAATTAGAGGAACATATAACAAGTTCTAATGTTTTTCTTAGTTTATGTCTTCACGCGATCTTGCGATATAGTTTGAACTTCTATTTTATGACTAAGATTTTTATTTTATTAATGTTCATATTTTCCATGTGCCCTTATGGTTAGTGAATTATACAGCAAGTGGTGGTTATTAAAGGTTTAATTCATTGTAATCGTTCAATTAATAATATAGTTGGAACTTGATAGATTATGGAACCGACCCTAGAACCTATGAAAGGGTGAGTTATAGTTTCTAAGGTATTCAGGATAAGTTCCAGATTCCAAAAATAATAAAGAACCTATTACAACGGGTAGGTTCCAAATTTTAGGTGAAATCGATGCAAAATCTAAAATCGCTCGCCCCTAACCAAATCTTGCGATAGTGAGCCTCACCTAAAGCTAGCGAGTTTGGCGTTCGAAGGCCCGGTGACTGGTGGAGAAAGAATGAAAAAGAAAAGAAAAGAAAATCTATATAAAAAAAATTCATAAAGATTATGATCATTTCAATAACATTGCTCATGTCAATGCCAATTGTGTCATGTAAAAAGTACAACGTCCACGTCAGCAATCACCAACTAAAATTGACCAAAAGGGCTATATTGACAAATCGTTAAAAATTTAAGACTCAATTGGTCAAATTAAAAAGCTTAGAACCAAATTGGCTTTCATATAATAAATTTAAGACTTTTTATCTTAATAATTTTCCCCTAAATTTCACCTTAGGACCTGTTATGTTCTCCTCCTCTATCCCCTATACCTTGTGAGCTTATCTTACTAACATATCACTGGGCTTCGTGCGTAGGTGCATCATCAATCCCGACAGAAAAATTGTTTAACATATGTTGTGCCTGTACGCTACACTTTGTAAGAATACATTTTCTCTAATTGAATACACAGCCAAGGACAAGAGCTATAAATCTCCCTCCACCGTAAACCATCTTAAAATCATACAAATCCATGAAGTGAAATCACGGTTTTTCCATAGATGATTCTCAATTGTGTTATTATTTCATGATAGCAAATATCATGACTACATGAATAACTCTCCAAACGTGTTAATAAATTAGGGATTTGTAGAACCATCTCAGACAATCACTGGCTTTTAGAAGGAATGAACATCATTCAGGCCCCAAAAAGGAACTAAAACTAATTGGAAAGCCATGGAAAAATTAATCAGGAAAATGTCTCAAACATGCTCAACTGCCTGCAATTTTGCTTCCTGAGTATAATTCATTTATCCCGCTAGACTAGTAATTTCGATTCTCAACCAAGTGCAGCTGAACTATGCAGTGTTTATTCCGACAAAACTTGCCGACATGAAAGCAATCCTCTGAGTATGCCACATCACAAACCAACACCACAAGGCAATTCTGCAAGTAATTTTTTTGAGAGGAAACTTTCCGCTCCCTAATCTGCAAAAATAGTCAAAGGAATCGGCCCATTGATTCAAAATACTATACGAGAGAACGTCTGCTGGATGAACTGCAAAACCTGTGGAAGAAATTCAAGACTAGGAACTCCCAGTGAAATGCGCATTTAGGGATACCGATGTTATTACCATATCTCTATGTTTAGTCAGCCGTTCTTCTGACTATTTTTCTCGGTTAAAGAGCTCCCTCCCTTAGAAAAGATTGTACAGGCCACCAACCAACTAGAATTCCGACCAAAATGTATTTCTGACCAGTCGATTCAATCTTTACAAGGCAGAAGAACTTATAGTCCTCAACTTCAACCTTCTTGGCACATAATGACTACAAAGTGGGTGACTGGCAGATATATAAGTTAGAGTTAAGAAGAGACAATGGTTCTTTGCGTCATTGGTAGAGAACATCCTCTAGGAAACTCATAGATAATCTCAACGTGAATGTAGTTAAGACAAATGCATGTGAATGCCCAAGAAGCTGTCAATCATGATCATCACCGGACAAAGGAAAAGGGGCAAAAAATTGCAGGGTGACTATATGAAAACAAACATCAATCTACAGGTGAACTGTTTAACCCATGAAAAGATGAATCTTTTCCTTGATTTACGAATGCTTGTTTTTCCAAATTGTCTCGAGTCTTGAATATGCAACCGGGGGTTTAAAAAATGAACCACCTTTTGCCTCTACGAACTGAGTTGTTAGAAGAAGGGAGAAAAAAGAAATAGCTACTGCACTGGACCCACAAGTATACTTCACAACACTTCTTCAAAATAAAAAAATAAAAAGTAAAAAAATCGTAGACTAGAGACATATATGAGATGAATACTTTTTAGCTTTACTCAGAGCACATCCAGGAGAGAGCCAAAATGACAGTTTTTGCTGAAACGTCAACCCATAAATTTCACTTCCATAGCAAGTGTAATGATATTCAGATTACTATGCAAATCATATCAACAAATGAAGGATCAATAGTACATGTGTGGCTGCAGGACATTCATGAAATTGTTCTCAGATTAATTGAGAAATGATATGCAGATGAAGATCCCAGGATGATATCTGTAAGCAAATGCAAGAGAGCTTTCAATGAAGATTTCGGACAGATATCTATTGGCACATTCAAACATCTTCCATTATCCGCCTCCTCACTCATGGCTCAAAGTGGAAGATCAGAAAAGCTTATGGCAGCAGTGAACATACCTTTAGTTTGTATAGGTCAGACTCTTGATGTAGATTGACTACACAGCTAGAACACAAAAGATTTGATGTCATGCAGTTGCTAAACAACAGTAGATTATAATAAATCGACAATGACAAAAGTCCATTTCCTTTCAAATATCTAAAGAAATATAAGACATAGCCACATGAACATGAAAGCATCAGATGTTTCCACATCTCCAATCTAATAATTATTGGGAGTGGAACTTCCAAGGATCATTAAAATCGAGCCATCTTTCCATTTGAAGTTATACTTTGTGAGAAAGAGCTCTAAGTAACACGAGTTGATTACATATCAAATTAATTCAGTAACTGTCAACAGTTAATGAAGCAGAGCAAACATCTCTCTCAATACTAGAATTATGTCAAAAGAGCAATTATATCACCCGCATAATCACAGATGCACTCACATGATACCAAAGAGAATGATAGAAAACAAAAAAGCTTTGTCAATAAATAAAATTTAGAAATTTGAATTCTCGATGCTTAGAGGAGCCCATGTGAAGTTGCCCGTCAACTCGACATATTACAGACCAAAACAAACTTATAATTGTCCATTTCTATGGATCTCTGTTTTTTCTCCTTCTAATAGGTATGGGAGCGGAATATGGGCATCAACCTAATACCTCATGGATCTTGGTGACCTTGGTAAGCCTGAAGCATGGACCACGCCCTTGTCCATATTGTATTCTTGATTCCTAGACTAGCTCTATAATCAGGTACAAGTATAGAGACCAATAAAACACAAGTAAGCACACCACTTACCTTCTCTATAGGAAGATAAACTGATAAAGGACTGGGCTTTGTGCTGAGAAGGAATAGAATACTTCTCATTGCAAGTTCAATAGGATGGTCCCAGTTCAAAAATACAGTAACAAGGAAAAAGATGGGGAGCCAAAGTTTTCTCGCAAGGGCCAACAAGGCCTTGGGACTATCTTCCAGATTGGGCTCATCCCACGTCTACACTCGTTCATCATTTTTCACGGTGGGCAGTTCAGAGTTATCAAGTGGGTTGTTTTCTCTATAGAGTTCGAATTCAAGCTGTGTTGCAGGAAAAGTATATGTTTTGGACTGATGCAGATAAAGCTTTCTGTCCCAGATAGGGCATTGGGCTGTAGTGGACATGAGAAAGTTTGATTTTGGGCGTTGGAGATTGGAAAACTTCCGGATAAATATCCGACAAATGCACAGTGTTGACACATAAGCATTTTAAAATGATTTTTATTTTATTTTAACAAAATTTTAACATGATATTACACATAATGTTTTTTTTTTTTTGGTAAAGATATTACACAGAATGTTAACAGAGGTAAATTTGGATAAACGGTACCGGTTTGAAAATTTTTGTGAGACGAAAATTTATTTGGAAGAAACATATCTTGAGGTACTAATTTGGGGTTTTTATTGGTAGTAACCCAAATTTTAATTGTTGAATAGTTAAATGTCGGTAAGCATTTCATTGTCCTGGAAATTAACGTATCCAATCTTATTCATTAGATCTCTCTAATGAGGTAACCTCTCGAGGATATATCAAAGATGATGATTTTATCTCCAATTAATTACCGGACCCCTCCCTCTCTCGTGGTCCTGTACTTTGTTGGCCTCATAAAAGGGAATCTCTCAGATGAAGCAGAGTTGAAAATTTAAAACTTGTACAAGACGGAAAGGAAAAAAGAAATTGGAAATTTTCAGTAATTTTCTCAACAAATTTTCCAAAGTTAAGTAATTTCCTTGGTCTGATCTAGCACCTTCACTGTCGACAATCCTTCCGGAGAGTCAAGTCTTCTTAAGGACTTTGAACAAAAGATCATGTACGACTCATCATCATGCTCTGGAGTTAAAAATCTCCCCACTCTCCATCCAAAGTCGTTCTCCGTCCCTACTCACCATGGAATTTTGCAAAGACATGGAACAAGCACTGCATAGACTTATTAGACACGGTATGTTTCAAGAAGAATGAATGATTAAGAAAATATTTTTTAAATGATCGTTTATATGATTTACAAATGTAAATGAATTAGAAATATTTTTATCATTCATGAAAATATTTGAACATAAATTATTGTCGATAATGAAAATATTATCCATTGACTAATTATTTCAAGTAATACAAGCGTTCGTTTTTATGATAATTCATTTAATAGGAATTTAATCCACTAAATCAAGCCAATACTGTTAGACGCAAATTGCGCAACCCCAAAATCTCCATAATTAGAACAAGAACATGCATAATTGAGTAGAAAGATTAACGCACCTGTTTTGGGATACATTGAACATAAAGCGGAAGCAGAAAAAGGATTACCTACATATATCAAAGGGGATCCACGCATTAAGTCATTCTCCTCTATTACCCTCCGTATCACTGGCTCAATGAGGCGGCCCCCCTCACATTTAGCGTTAGGTAAACGCCTCTTAGGTGAGGATACATGTGAGAATTAGGGTTAGAGGAGAGACTTGAGCACTATTTATAGAGTTTCCAGCCAGGCCCCCTCATTACGGGCCAAACTCAACTTGGCCCACACTAGCTAGTCCCATATTAGACTAATTAAAAAACATTTTATCTCACCTTAGACCAACCATGTTTTACGATAACCGTAAAAACAGTAAATTACAATATCAATTAATTTAGTCCACATTAAGAAAACTCTTACATTCTCCCACTTGGACTATATTAATTGAAATCGTACTGTATGTGCGCATATTTGGTCCAGAGATAATTCTTAATAGTCAATCCTATCCCATAAAGCCTTAAACACTGAATCATGGCGGTAATTGCATGTATACACATAGAGCCTTCCATGGTCACGAATGTTCTCAACTTTATTGATATGGATTCAATATGGTAGTGTGGCAAATGGATAACGTCTCTCATAGAGAGATCCCATTTGTCAGTCACCATTCTCTTACCTTAGGTGTCACAAAAACTTGTGCCACAAGAGAATACTTTATGGTTCCAATGAACCCACATATGTCTTGTCCTTATGGTTAACCTTTCTTTATGTATCACAAAACATATGCATAAGGCTAATAACCGGATGCCCGGATGCCCCTAGCCTTCACTCAAGGTTTATACAATCCCTTGAGATTTTATCAATATATATTCAACATAATAACAATACGTTCAAAAATATTTTGTTGAATACAAAAGTTGATACATATCAAACCGTTACTAAGTGTAACGAACCACAGATGTGAACTTTATCAGATAAAGCCAAAATAGCTCTCACTAAACAACAGTATCAGAAGATACTCCTAAGCCCATGTTAACGATATGTTACTAAAATACACATGGGCGTAGGCCTTTAGTTAGTGGATCTGTAACCACATCAACTGTGAAAATATATTATATTATAAGTCACATTTCTTAACTGTTTCTTTATGGTAAAAAATATTTGACCACTATATATTTAGACCCATTAAGACCTATGTAGTAAATAAATAATACTACAAAGTTGTTATCTCAATACAACCGTATAGGTCTATCCACCAAGTTAAAACGATCAATTCCGTCATGAGATTTTGGAGCCTAATAGCCCAAGTAACAACCTAAAAGAATGTTACTAACACTGCATACATAGTAGAAGATAACAAAGAACTTTATTTACTGCACTTTCTATTAACATAAATATGTATTCTGTTATTGATTGCATGTCATCAGAACAGCCAGCAAAGTTTACATCTAAATACCCTACTAACTGCAAGAATTGAACATGGTTATAAATTAGCATATAATCTCTTGTCTTCTTTAAGTACTTTAAAACCTTCTTGACAGCAACCCAGTGATCATGTCCTGGATTTAACCGATATCTGCCTAGAAGTCCCGTCACAAAGACAACATTTAGTCTAGTGCAAATTCGAACATACATTATACTTTTAAGTGCACTGACACAAGGTACACCATTTAATTAGATTTTCTCAATATCTAAATACAATATCTAATTAAGGACAATGTGATAGATTTAGTCAATCACCCTTAACAACATGAGCAATTCCTGGCTTGCAATTATGTATATTGAATATTTTCAATATACAATCAGTAAATGTCCTCCAAGAAAATCTAATATAATATGGCAAAAACAATCCTTACAAATCTCAGTATTGTTTCAAGGTCACAACTTGTAAGCAAAATATCATGTACATAAAATATGAGAAAAAATAAACTTCCTCTCACTGACCTTACAGTATATTGAATTACTTTGTTCCCAATTGAACAAAATAACAACACTATGAAACTTTAATAATATTGTCTGAAAACTTGCTTAAGACCATGAATTAGAACTTTTCAGTCTACACACAAGTTTACTTGAATCTGCTGCAAAATCATCCAGTTGCACAATATATATTTTGTATCTATTTGGCGTAACTTTATATCAAAATAAATTATTAATGCCACGTTTACTCTGAAAGAATATTTAAAGAAATAATTATTTCTTCACTATAAACAATCCACCCCTCTTTCAGAGTTAAAACTTTAGTTACCAATTTGACTTTAAATTCCACAATCTTTCTTTGAAATTCTTTTAGTTTTGTACGCCAATTTCCAAACATATTTCATAGATTGTATACCGCATTTTATGGCATCTAATCACATACTTGATTGAGAATAAGAAACGACATTTATAAATATGTCATTATATCGACCATATAGTGGATATTGTAATCATGTTCTCACAAATAAACTATATAGTCTGATGGTATAACTGATTGTCTTTACCTAATAAATCTCCTTAATAAAGCTGCAACCACTTCATTCTGCACTTGAGAGATTTAAGAAATTTCATTATAAACTATATCAAGAATAGTACCTTGAACCTCAACAAGTTTAGTCTATGGTATAGGAGATTCCATAATTATCTGTATAGGTAAAGACAAAAACATAATAACCTCTATCATACTATTATCTTTAATAGTCTGAGAGCAACTATCATCTACAATTACGTCAATTTTTAAAAACTTTACAGTATGTGATTCCATAATTCTTGTACCTACTTTAGGGTCATAAAATCAATACCCCTTTTGTATATGAAAAAATTAGTTTCATAATATCAGCCCACAAAAGACCAGATAAATTAGTCTTACTAACCATACTCATCACCATGTTCAATATGGTACCACCCAAAAATCTACCAAGTATTTGACAAATGACCATTTAAGCTATTTCGCATTGTCATACTTGCCAAGATACTTATAGCCACTGTTAAACCTGACAACCTTTTAAGACATCTATCTCGGTCATTTTCCTTAAATAAAAAAAAAAAATTGGAAACAACATTTTAATCATATACAAGATGTATATGTCATTAGGACTTAGACACAATCTTTGCAAATGTGTCCTAATTTCAATATCATACAAGACATAATTTCAAGCAACTAAAGCTTCCATCATCTTATAGCAGTGCAGTCCGCAAGCAAACCTATTTTCAAGTATTCCAGAATGGAATGCTTCATGGACAGTAAGCAAATTCAATTGCTCTTTTCTTAAGCAACAAATCATATATCTACAACTTAAAATTTGAAGCAGTAAAAACCTCAATAGTGACGGAATTATCATTTACAGAAAAGGTGACTGAAAAACAAGCAGTACATAATTAACATCATATGAGCATTGTGTAACTTGACGTACAAGTACACATCCAGAGAGTTACATGAAAATCACATAATCACCTTTGGGCAGAATACATGACATGCAATTGTACACTCCCCACATGATAAGAGTTATGAGAATATATTCCAATTCTTCGTGAATTCATCACATTTGGGCATATGAATCACTAGAATCAATCACTCCTCCACCACACTATCATGTATCCCTCCATGAACTAATACACAATCACCTCCTTTGGGAGTATGATTACGCATTAGACCAGGAGACATCCCAATCATCATACGAGACCGAAATTTCTAAAACCCAATCAAGCATGCCACTTTGGCGGTCACTACTCAATTGAATCATTGAAATTCTCTCATACTAGGGATATAAGCTTTACTCCTCACATTCACCATATATATGTGATTTTAACTTTAGTGATAGGGGCATCATATCACCAAAATCACATATCATGCTAATTACATTGCTTTATTCATTAATAAAAAATTAATCACACACACACACACACACACACACACACACACACACACACACATATATATATATATATATATATATATATATATATTGATCACAGTAATATAAGAAACTTCTTATAACAGAGAATAAAACATCTCTTATGCACCCCAATTACATAATAACAGAACAACATAAAAAGAATGCTGATCTATAATATCTCTCACAAATTAACATCAATAGTAATACATGGTGCACCAAATCGACAAGCTTGACAGCTGATCTATTATTACTCATAAATTCATAAGGCAAAAATAACTCCAAGGCCAACAGCTGATTTATTAATCAATTTTAGGTAACAAATATCATTACTTCACCCAGTGGCCTATTAATTGAGTCAAACCAGAGAACCAAATATCTAAAATTTAACAGTAGATACTATTGCTCTGCATAAATGTTGTCATACTCCTTAACCATAAAAAATATTCAACTTGATAGACATTAACAAGTGACCGGATGAATTCATGTACAATATGCAGTAACTTAATTGACATGTATTACCCACATTCAACAGATGTGCAAGTGCATCAGTTTGGTCACAAGTCTTTAAGTCGTCTATCATTCAAAAATTACCAGTGTGTAAAGGAGTATACTTGAGTAACAAAAGTTTCATAATTTTTATTGTTTCTCATCAGCTCAATACATAGCTCAAATACAATCTCATATGAATTGTATCTCATTAAGCCAACTTCAGTTCACAATAAAGTTTGATTTTTATTTATGAATCACACCTTTATAATATTTATGTGATAACATACTTATAACTCAACACTTATATTTCCAAAATTACAGAAAATATAAGAAAAATACGCAAAAGTACACTAAAAATACACGTATTTAGGGTTCCGTATGTATTTTCACATCCATAAAACTATCAAAGATATAAAATAAATATACCACAAGATAGGAAATCACCATACGAGTCCAACGCCGCCAGCCACGCGCCGATCCGACACTCCACGCGCCCTCACGCGCCTCCTGAGTGCGCGGCGCGCGTTCGACGCCAAGGCGGCGCGTGGCCGCGCGTGGGGGCGCGTGCGGCCTCCCCCAGCGACGCGCCGCCGACCTTCTTGCTCGTCTCGTCGAGCCCAGTCCGAATTTGTGATTTAATTTTATTTTTATTGAACAAAAAATCTCAAAAATCACAAATTATGGCAAAACCTTTATGCGTTCAAGTTCTAGGGTTATGGTTACTCTGATACCACATGTTAGATGCAAATTGCGCAACCCCAAGATCTCCATAATCAGAACAAGAATATACATAATTGAGTAGAAAGATTAACGCACCTGTTTTGGGATCCATCGAACATAAAGCGGAAGCAGAAAAAGGATTACCCACATATATCAAAGGGGATCCACGCATCGTCATTCTCCTCTATCGCCTCTCCGTATCACCGGCTCAATGAGGCAGCCCCCTCACATTTAGCGTTAGGTAAACGCCCTTTAGGTGAGGATATATGTGAGAATTAGGGTTAGAGGAGAGACTTGAAAGACTATTTATAGAGTTTCCATTAGTCCTCTCATTACGGGCCAAAGCTCAACTCGCCCACACACCAGCCCATATTAGACTAATTAAGAAACCTTCTATCTTACCTTAAACCAACCATGTTTTATGGTAACCGTAAAAACAGTAAATTACAATATCAATTAATTTAGTCCACATTAGGAAAACTCTTACAAATACATTTATAGGAACTTGTGCGACCCATGTTGGACAACACTAGAAGCATGATTGTCATGCAATTCTGCAAGGTTCTATTCACCATATCACTGATGGACTAAGTTGACATTGAAGTCCTAGGACTTTTATGGCTTTCGAGACTTAGACTTGGAGCGAGGAAAACCTATGTCGGTTCATCATCAAAGATGATAATTTATCTCCAATTAATTATCAGACCTCTCTCTCGTGGTCCTGCACCTTGTTGGCCTCGTCAAAGGGAATCTCTTAAAGGAAGCAAAGTTCAAAATTCTAAACTTGTATTAGACGGGAAGGAAAAAAGTTCGCACTTCTAGTAATTTTCTCTTCAAACTTTCCAAATTTTAGAAAAAAAAAAATTCTGAATTAGCTCCTCTTCACTGTCCACAATTCTATCTGAGAGTCAAGTCTCTTAAGGACTTCGAACAAAAGATCGATTATGCATGACTCATCATCGTGCTTTGGAGTTAAAGTCTCCCGCTCTCTCTCCAAGTCGTTATCCGTCCCTACCCACCATTCCTTCTACAAAGACTTGGAACAAGTACTAAATAGACTTATAAGGTGACTAGTTGTTTTTTTAAATGATCGCTTATATAATATATATATATAAATGAACAAAAAATATTTTTATCATTCAAAAAAATGTTTAACCATAAGTTATTATCAATAATGAAAATATTCTCCTTAACTTATTATTTTAAGTCATATAAACGATCGTTAAATCATTCAAATTTCGCAAAATAAATGGAGTTTTAGTCTACTAAATCAAGCCGATACATTTAAGAACTTATGCTAGACGCCATGAAAAGCACGACTGTTGTGCAGTTTTAGCAAGGTTCCATTCACCATATGCCGAAGTCGTAGGACTTTTATGGCTCTCGAGACGTAGAATTTGGCAAGGAAAACCTATGTCGGTTCGCTAGTGAGGTCAATCATGAATAGCCCTTCGTCTCATGAGCAGGAAAAAAAAATCCATCATCCAGGATTTATTCTAGGATGCTGTGTGTAGTTAAACATTATTTGATTCGTATAAGAAATTATTGACATATATAGACATAGTTTGAGTTACTTTAGCGCATGTAAAAATTTCTAAACAGTTTAAAAATATTAATAGCTGGATGAATAAGCTATTAGCCACGCGAAATACGTTATCATTCTATATTGAAAGTTACTAATTGATGAGAAGAACTTACTAGTTATTTGAATGGTCGAACTTCACTTATTCATATAAAAATAGGATAACTATACTAGAAATTCTAAAACTTATCGTGAAAATGTGATTAAGCTCTAAAATTTTCAAAAAAAAAGTGCAATTAAGTACTCAAATTTGTTAAATTTGTGCAATTAAGTCATTTTGTTAATACCATCAATTTGGCCAACGAAATATGCTTTTTATTAATATCAACATTGAGAAAAATTCACTATAGATTTGTTGAACATTACCTCGAGCAATTCAAGGTTACTTAGTATATAGAACAAGTAGTGGTGTTACTAACAAGCGACAAAGATTATTTTGAATAATTACCTTCTGTTTCACTGCTTTTGTTTCCCGCAAAAAATCTTTCACAAAATAATGTGCTTTGCTTTTATTATAGGAGACAAAAGAATGTCAAATGCAAGAATAAATTTTATTCTCAACTTATATATACAACATTGACAATTGATACTCAAATAACTCAAAGACCAACACCTTCCAAGCACAAATTACACCGGGATTTAATCAACGATGTAATCTGAACACAAGTAGCTAGATAGCCTACGCTTCAGGCTCAAACTATGCTAGAATTTAATTTACGACACGGCTTGTATTAGGCATATAGTTGGAATTTAATCAACAACAATATTCATGTATAGGAAACACAATGCCGGAATTTAATCAACGATACTAAGCTTGTGGAACAACAGTTCCACCGGAATTTAATGGACGATGCTAAACCAAATAAACACACATGCCAGAATCTAATCAACAATGGGAATTTGAAAGCTATAGCTAATAACGCGATAAAATAAGGGAAAAGTAAAAATAGTTGTTGCATTGTTTAGGGGTTCTTCGTTGAACAGGTTGCAGTATGTATAGGGCGAGCTCGTAGCCATCAATCGGTTACTTTTCCCTGGGCACCACTCTTAGCCTTCCTCACGTTTTCCTTTTCTTCTTAGCAACATTGTTCATGAGCAACTATTTCCTGACTTGTCGACAATACTCACACAACTTACCCATCAAGTAAATAATAGCTTTTCTATTTTTATGCACATTTCACACAGCAATTATTTTTACCTAAGCTCTAGTGCTAATTCCACTTAAATTCCAAATCCGATGCATTGCTCTTGTAGCCTGACATGTGGCAATTAATTACCTTGCTGTCAACTCTGGTATATTTGTCTAGAATCCTATCGACACATAGCTTAAATACCCTTCACAAACACTGGTTGCCCTCAGCTTTCACTAACAAAACAGGGCGTATCATTCATATTATTGCCCTCGTGGCCAGCACGTGGCAACAGGGGTTATTCAGAGTGTCAACACCTTCTTACTCTAAAATAAAACGAGACCGATCTTGATTCAACTCCCAACCCATAAGGCAAGTTGAAGTGGTCTTGTGGGAGACGATGGGAGAAGAAGTTCGAAGTCTATGTGAGCCCACCAATAGACTTTGCAGAGAAGACTTGTGCTGGAAGTCTATCTAAGTCGATGAATCCCTAAACCCACCTTCACTCCCAAGCCGAAGCGCAAGACGGGGTGGCATCAAATTCTCGGTCTCCCAAGTAATTACCCAGGCATTTCCACAAGGACTTTATGCTCGGACTAATTGTACGTAAATGTGGACTTCACATGTTTTGGAATAGAAAGCAGAAAAGTGTTTCCATATGCTTTCAGGAAGCATCACAAATAAAATCAGCCTCTCTGGAAGTTTTTCTTGCTTTATATTGAAACAATCGTATATCAGATGCTCCCTCGGTATCAGAATATTCTCTTTGGACCCCCGCTCGTCATAATAGTAATCAAGAAACCTGCCGTTGATGAGGAAAGAAAGTGATTTGAACGGCACAAACGTGAAGATTACTATGTCGTGAGTATAAAAAGATAGCGCAGGTCGTCTCAAATTTGTTCAAGTCTTCTGGTCAGTTTACTCAGCTGATACGTGGGTTGGTGAAATAGGTACAAGAAAAGAAGCAAAAGATGGTTTGGCATAGTATATCTGGTTTAATCCAAACCTGCCGAAATTTGATTTCATTTTGTGGCTTGTTATATTGAACAGGCTTCGAGTTCTTGAAAATTTGTATGTTACATGCCATTTTTTCGAATCATGATTATCCACTTTGCCAGTTTAGTGTGTATTTAGTTATGATCTTTTAAAATTTAATTGTTTCAACATTTTTTGTAAGGATTAATATCACCAAAAATCTCAAATTACTTTGACAAATTTATCACAAACTTCCTTTTTACCACCAAAAACCTAAACCATTACACATTTAACAAATTTACTCCGAACCGATACACTTGTGATAAATTTGCCTTCTATAATTTTATTGTCAAATTACTGAGTTAGATGACATGTGACAATTGACTGATGTATCAATTTAAAATTTTACTTTTTATTTGTTACAGTTATACTAGTTTTGTGATTTTTTATGATATTACTTCAATTTACTAGAAAATATATTTATCATAAATATATCAATTTGAGATTATTAGTGGTCAAAAAATTAGTTTTTGTTAAATTTGTCGTAAATATATTAGTTTGGAGTTTTTCGATTTGTCAAAAAATTACTTTGAGATAAATTTGTCATAGGTTTGCCGATTTAAATTTTTTCATGGTATTAACCATTTTTGTAACAAGAGATTGGAGAATTTTGTCGGTGAAAAGTACTTTGTTTACGTCATATACACTCGACACTTCGATCTGACACACAAAACAATTATTTATTATGAATAGCGAACGATGAAGCCGAAAAAAATCTTGCTTCTGCTTGCACGCGGCATTTTTCACTCGAAACAAACATTTTTAGAGTAACGAAAAGCATAACAGCAACTCTCATGTGATTGATTCATCACAAGACAATATTTTAGTGATTTTAAATTACATTCAAAGTTACAAATGAAAAAGCAAGACCAATTTTTCATCCAAAAAACTGTGATCCTTATTATTTGGTGGATAATTCGAAACATGTGTTTATATCATCAAGGGACTAAGATAGACCTATATAAAAAAATGCACACTCTCCTGTCACGATGAGTGAAAAAAATGAAGCTCTTATTCAGAATAACATGCACGGGAAGATTTTCGAAACTTCAAGCCAAAGTCAATGACAAAAATGTCTATCTGGACTACACGAAACCAAAATAATCAATGACGTGAGGATTCTAGAAATGCTAATCCTCAATTGATCTTGATTATCTTAATGTATAAACCATCACTTACATAAGATTAACTTTCATATACTGCTCATGTTTGCCCTGATAAATGAAAAGAAAAATGACTAGTCAAAAGATTGGAGGGATGATAAAGAAAGAACCTAACTTGAGAAAGAGTTATTTGATTAAGTTGGGTAACTATTATGGACATACTAATCTATATATAAAAAGCAACTTTTATTGGATGTGCGTAGAAACATCCATATAGGATGAGAGGACTATCATGCTTAATACGAATTATAATTAATCGAGTGCTTGAAGGATTCCGTAAGGTAGGATATATATATATATAGAGAGAGAGAGAGAGAGAGAGAGAGAGAGAGAGAGAGAGAACAATGCTTGTGTGCTGATGGCAATGGAACTTAGACACCGTATGACATCCAACAACCACGATGAATAATGAATGCATGGACCGATTGCCAATATAACTTGCTTATCAATTATGGAGGAGACTTGACTTGCATCCGGATGGGTGAAACGAAAAGCAGAACAACGACCCCAAGGGCATACAACAATGCCCTCTCACTTTTTCTAAAGCCACTTTCTTTTCCCCTTGATTAAGCTTGTCGAACGATTGATTGAAGTGTGTTTGATCATACTTTTGTCATGTAAAAACAGACTTTTTGACTTAAAATATGAGAGTGTGGGTCACCAAGAGTCAATTCATGTTGGAAATGCAATGATGATCTGATACTTGCATTTCATATTCCACCAAAGTCAAGCCCAGATGAGTTCACAAGACAATCATTATTAAAAAGATTAGTATGCCAATTCAATTGCCATAGATTCCTTCTAATTCTGCCAAAATCAGATGTTATGGCTTGCAACCAATGTTCAGATAATCCACACCAGCAATTCTTGCAAAATCTCCTTTAGTTTTGCCAATGCGAAGGAGCAAAGTTGGTAATAGGGGATATCTCATTTATATACCTTATGCACGAACTTCCTACTTCATCTCCCAATGTGTAATATTTGACATTATCGATTTATATTAAGTTCTACAATGATTTAACGTTGAATAGTATTAATCTGAAGTACTCTTTTATTGGACGTGTTTATATCAATTGTTTTTTGAGTGAAGTGTCAAATAACTTTTCTAGGCATTTATTTGCTCTTGTACATGAAAAAATCACTAGAGGCTTTCAAATTGTTACGGTTTGTTGATTAAGTAGCCTTTCTTTATAATTAGAACAGCTCAATTTCAATTCAATTTCCTTTTGTGGCTAATTTAATCTTGTAGTTCTAGATTTTTGAATTTAAAAAAGAAAAAATCTGAAAGATTGCAATGTTGAACACTACATATTGATCTTGCATATCAAACATTCATTTCAAATTAATCAGACACTTTACCATTGCTCCATGTGCATTGATTGGGAACTATAACATTACATGAAATTAGTCGTATGTTGACCAGTAGAGCTTTTAGAATGGCTTGCACATGTTGTGGGCCCACCAACATGCAAGTAAGAAGGGCTATATAAGTTGAAGCACTTTCCATCATCAATAAACTCCCTCACATGCTGAATTGCAAAATGGGGTGGCATCAAATTCTCAGCCTCCTCTGTTTCCTCATTTTCTTACATTCCTCACATGATTTTGCCTCACCCCTTTGCCCTCCTGACCAGCGTGATTCCTTGCTCCTTTTTAAAAATTCCTTCATGATTGATACCAAGGCGTTGGACTTTTGTGATTTTTACCAAATGTCATCTTATCCAAAGACAAACTCATGGAACAAGGCCGTGGATTGCTGCTCATGGAACGGTGTCACTTGCGCCAATGTCACCGGTAACGTCAACAGTCTCGATCTTAGTTGCAGTTGGCTTCGTGGCACCTTCCATTCCAATTTTTCCCTCATTCTCCCAAAGCTTGAAGTGTTGCGATTGTCTGGTAATAGAATTGGTGGGGAGATCCCGATGTGGTTTTGGGGCATAAGTAATGCGTTGAAACTTTTAGATCTTTCTAATAACCTTCTTGTGGGAGGCACACAACAATTGCACCAAATGCAATTGTTGCATGTTGAACTTCAAAACAACTTAGTCCAAGGGCCACTCCCGATCCCTCCACCTTCTACTTCTTACTTTGATGCCTCCAACAATGGTTTCACCGGTGAGATCTCCCCTTCGATTTGCCAATTGAAATCAATCGGTTTTTTAGATTTGTCTACCAATAATCTCTCTGGCAATATACCACCATGTCTTGGTAGTATGACCAATCTCTCAATCCTAATCTTGAGTAAAAATAACTTCCAAGGGCCACTCCCGATCCCTCCACCTTCTACTTCTTACTTTGATGTCTCCTCCAATGGTTTCACTGGTGAAATTCCCTTGTCGATTTGCCAATTGAAATCACTCCGTTATTTATGGTTGTCTGACAATAGTCTCTCTAGCAATATACCACCATGTCTTGGTAGTATGACCAATCTCTCAGGCCTAATCTTGAGTGGAAATAACTTCCAAGGGCCACTCCCAATCCCTCCACCTTCTACGTTTTCCTTTGATGCCTCCAACAATGGTTTCACCGGTGAGATCTCCCATTCGATTTGCCAATTGAAATCACTCAGTATTTTAGATTTGTCTACCAATAATCTCTCTGGCAATATACCACCATGTCTTGGTAGTATGACCAATTTCTCAGACCTAATCTTGGGTGGAAATAACTTCCAAGGGCCACTCCCAATCCCTCCACCTTCTACTTCTTACTTTGATGTCTCCTCCAATGGTTTCACTGGTGAAATTCCCTTGTCGATTTGCCAATTGAAATCACTCCGTTATTTATGGTTGTCTGACAATAATCTCTCTGGCAATCTACCACCATGTCTTGGTAGTATGACCAATCTCTCAGAACTAATCTTGAGTGGAAATAACTTCCAAGGACCACTTCCAATCCCTCCACCTTCTACTTCTTACTTTGATGTCTCCTCCAATGGTTTCACTGGTGAAATTCCCTTGTCGATTTGCCAATTGAGTTCATTGAAGCTATTACATTTGTCGAACAATGGTCTCTTTGCGAATCTACCACCATGTATTAGTAATATGACCAATCTCCAAGTCCTAGAATTGAGCAGCAATAATTTTACAGGACAACTGCCCACAAAGATTTTCTTAAACAACTCATTAGATGTAATAGATTTGTCCAACAACATGATTAGAGGGCCAATTCCACTTCCATCTCCCATCACATTTTATTATGACATTGCAATGAATGATATTACGGGAAAGATAACTCCTTTGATATGCAATGCTACCAAGCTAGAGGTCATCGACTTGTCGAACAACGGCCTAACAAGTAGATTGCCTCGATGTTTAACAAATTTTAGCACCAAACTGTTGGTTTTGAACTTGCGAAAAAATCACCTTGAGGGCACAATTCCTCAATCATTTTCTTCGAGAAGTAACTTAGCAACTCTTGACTTGAGTCGAAATTGGTTTGAAGGTACATTGCCCCGATCCCTGGTCGAATGTAAACATCTTGAAGTTCTAGATCTCAGTAACAATCAGATTGAGGATACATTCCCGAGTTGGTTGGGAAAACTCCCAAAACTAAAAGTTCTCAATTTGAGGTCAAACAATTTTAAGGATCTTTTGAATATTCCTAGGGGAGCTTACCTCTTTTCCAATTTACACATTTTGGACCTATCGAACAACAACTTTCGCGGTCCTTTGCCAACCAACCTATTGATGAACCTTAAAGCCATGACGGATGGGAAAAATGGGCAAGACAAATTATTGTATATGACAAGGCGGTCATATGAATATAGCCGGTCATATGAAAATTCTATGACACTGACCATGAAAGGGCTAGAGATTGAGCTAGTGAAAATCTTGACCACCTTGACAATCGTCGATTTGTCGCATAATTCTTTCCAAGGAGACATTCCCCAAGTGTTTGGACATCTTCACTCTCTCATAGGGCTCAACCTTTCACACAATTACCTTACAGGTTCCATCCCTTTGACTCTAGGGAATTTGACTGATCTTGAATGGCTCGATCTATCTTCAAACAAGCTCAGTGGGGGGATTCCTAGAAAATTGGGAGATTTGTCATTCCTTGGTAGCTTGAATCTCTCGAAGAACCAACTCACAGGACGCATACCTCAAGACAAGCAACTGAGCACATTTTCAAGCGACTCATTTAGTGGAAATCCAGGCTTATGTGGAACTCCATTACCAAAAGCATGCCCTAGCAATGCTCAACCTCCTCAACCATCGCCGTTTGCGCCTACTTTCGACTATGAAGGGCATGAGAATTGGTTCAAACAAAAAACAGTGTGGATAGGTTATGCATCTGGAATCGTAATTGGAATTTCTATAGCATACATTGCATTTGAAATAGGAAGGCCCAAATGGCTTGCACGAGGTGTGAAAATGCTAGAGAGAAGAGTAGCCAAGTGGATGGAGAGGCCAAAGTGGAAGGCCATCAAATTTCATGGACAATGAAATTGTTTGAGGAGTTATCTCTTTGATCGCAAGGTAGATTCACTGAATAAAAATGTCTTGAAACCAATTTGAAATATCATTTTCCTTATAGAGGCTTGTTTTCAATGTCTTGTCTTATTGTTTCTTGTCGCAACTATATGTATCTAATTGAGAAGATGAATAATGAGATCTATCAAGCACACGACTTTAAAAAATGAAGCTAAAAACAGAAAAATAGCAAGTGTCATTAACCTTACAGATATATTTTCCCTGGTGCGCGTAGCTTTTATTTATCCATGCAGAATTAGATGTGAAGAATTAACCATTCAGCCAAAGTAGCTAATAACTTAATGTGCCGAGGAAAAGTATCTTGAAAAATCAACACTAAAATCTTTGAAGTTGCAGGTGAATAGTAGGTTGTGAACTGTAAGCTACTGTACATAATCTTTGATAGTAAACATAGGTCAAAGTTGAACAGAAAAATGTTTAGTGATACTCAGAGTATGTTCAAATTTCAAATAATTTGACTAAAAAATAATAAAGGAGAGTGCCGTCTCCGGTAAGGCTGCAAGAGATTGCCTCATACGTAAGAGGGGTGTTCGTCAATGGTCTGCTTGGAATTCACTAGTGAACTGGTGCAAGATCCCTCATGTAAGATTCAGCGCCATTGCCTTGGGAAAACACATTTTTGAGAGCAAAGCAGGTCTTTGAACTTAAACTAAATGAAAAAAAAAACTTAAACTAAATGAATAACACAAATAAAGTAGCATAAGTGTCTGGTCCACCGTTCCTTGCCTGGCGTTGGGCCTGCTTGGGTCATCGTCCAATGACTTAATTTTTGGGACCAATTTTTAGGTCCACTTGTGGGGATATCTATATAGCTTAACGAGTTTAGCCCCTCCCTCATTTGATCGGCTTCTCATTATCAGACTTCTACTTTTCTTGAGCATCTCTAACGACTGACTCTTGTGAAAATGAAAGTAATATATTAGCGAACTTGTTTACCCCGATTCGACCAAAAAAAAAAAGATAGAAACGAAGAAGGAAATTATTGCAGAACTTGGATGTGGAAGTACAAGAATCTTGGGCCCAGTAGGCTGTTGGTCCTGCAATCATTCCAGATGGCCCATAACCGGCCGAGGAGGTCCAAATGTACCACAATGTAACACTGGGCCTAACTAGCGAACGGAACTATAGCATCAAAGTAGATTTTTTTTCTATATCGTATGTTACGTGTTGGAATAAGTAGTGATAACATTTTGGCCGTAGAGGAGCCTAATAATCTTCAAAGTTCTTAGTTGAAAATATTCGAGGATATTTTCTTCGTTTTGGATGGAACCACAAAAAGAGATAGGAGTTAAAGATCATCGGAGACCAAAGTTTTGGAATTGTGACCAATTGAGATTAAATAGTAATTATTGACTGAAATTGTCGCACATCACTTATTTTTGCTGGTCATCCTACCTGCTTTATATACTTTCATTGACCAAATAATTTTCTATAATCATCGGACATTTATATCGGGTCAGACATATGCATTTTCCACCGATCTGCATAAAAAAAGATGCTAATATAAAGATAAATGGTGAGATTAAACAAATTCCATTCTGGGATTGTCGGAATTTTTCTTTCTTGAGCATTAAACACCCAAATCAATGCCCATCTAGGATTGTTCGATTGATAAAATCAATTTTATTCTCTTGACTTTCTCTGGCGGTGTATTTTCAGGGCAATGTCCATGAATTCGCTGGCTACAGTCGGGAAAAATGAGAAACAAATTGGGTAACATTAAACATCCGACCAGACATGTCCACGAACGACACCATCATACCCAAAGGAGCATCAACCTTCGCACATTGATCAGTATACTAGACAAAGACATATCGTAACGTGTTTATTTTCTTCGTCGTTTATTTTCTTCTCCCTCCTTTCCTTTTCATGCGTCTCTATGGTTGAGTTTGTCATACGTTGACATGTTGTCTCTCTCTGAAACCTCTAGATATTTTGTTGACTTGCAATATTTCAAAATAGAGATAGCTTGTCTTATCTTTGTGCCTAAAACGACGCACCCAGATGGTTGAACTCGATCATCTTGGATTCTCCATTAATTGATCCAATAACAGTAACACAGATTGAAGAGAAGGAAGAAGAAGGAAACGTTCCAGCTTGCTTGTATAACGGCAACCTTAATTACTGTCCTATTCATAGAGATCAAATCAGCAAAACAAGGGAACGACTATAGATTCAAATCAGAGGATAGGGTTATGGCCCACCAACAGCTATATTTTTCCTAATCCTTTGGGTATTTACAGATTATAAGATAAGATTTGAAGACAATGACACCCCAGATAAATGAGTTTAGCAATCTCTACAAACATCAATTGTTTCAGATATATATAATACTGTCCAGCACTTTCAAAAGCATCCAAATTTGACATATATAATGAATAAATAAATAAAATTAATCTAAAGAACCATGAGATTTCTTCTTATTGAAGTGATTTGAAATAGTTTCCAAAGCCATCCACACAAACTTTCTATTGCGGGCCCATAAGGACCACTTGTGATAAAATTAATATGATAGCAATCATTATCAAGTCAATTCAATTAGGTTCCCCAGGAATTTGACAAATATCTAGTGAGGCAACTTAGAAAGCTTAGTGACACTCTTAAAAAAAAAAAAAACGTATGAAATAGTAACATTACCCATCACATCATGCAATGTCTTCAATCTATCATTAAAACCAATATCGGTCTATAAAAATCATTCCCACAATGGATTTATCTCCAATAGCAAGATCTTTATTCATTATTAGATCACTTGAATATTGATTTATTGTTGTAAAAGAGCTTAAATGTTCGGGTTTTGACCTTTAGTATATAGACACTACCAGGTTCACCTCGTCATACATACCTCACATTTCATTTCTTATGAATGTTGTGTACTGGTCAAGAATGACTGATAAAGAAAATGTTTAAGAATCAATCAAGATAGATGATAACTTCTTGCTCTCTCTTCTTCTTTTTTTTTTTTTTTTTTTTTTGCTTTATCAATTCATTGCAAAGGTGTTATGATAACTAAAAACAGAAAGACCGCTTCTCTCTCTCATTCAAATCAAAACAAATGTTATTGTACAAATCAACTTAAATGCCATCAAATCACTCAATAAAGAGGTCTTCCCTTACTTGTTGACCGGCGAGGAGGAAAAAAACGCCTTTTCCGGCGACTGAACCGGTCAGCTTCTTCATTAGTGTAGCCACCAGGCACTTCCCCAAATAACCCACCAATCACATCTTCAAATTACCAGCGCACCCGACTTTTCTTTTTCTTTTTTTTGAGCGAGCAGCGCACCCGACTTTGATTTGCAAGTCCTGTGCTGACTTTTGGCAGTGAAAAAATCAGCGAAAAAGATGCGTTTGGTTGAGGTTTTGACCAATCCAGACATCAAAATAGCTGACTCTCACTTGCTGTACTTCACTCTTTATTTTTTATTTCATTTGTTTTTAGCTTTCGATTTTCCATGTAAGTCTTTATTGTAGTTCTTCAAAATTAATCATCGAGAGGACCCATCTGCACAAGACAAGGAAAAAAAAAGGAGCAATGCCAATTTCTTTTTTCTTTTTTTCTTTTTTGGGAAAAGAGCGATGCCAATTTGCCGATGGGGACTTCTTACCCAAGACAGCAAGTTGGGGGGTGGGGGGTTCAAAGTAACATCATCAAATGCAGCAAAATGATTTCAGCTTCAAAGTGACATATCGTTCATTTATAAATTATCTTGCATATCAGAAAGAGAAAGTAGCAAATTGTAAATTATAATGACGTACAATGTTTTTGTCATCTCAAGTATAATTTAAATAAATAATTTTTCTTGTTTGCATGCTTCCAAGGAGCATGTTCTCGGTAAGGTGATATAAGGCCTTGAGATATGTGTTTTGTGTGCCCCCTTTGAATCTCTAAGAAAGATCCAACGGTCCATTTTCACAGAAGCAAGAAAATCGATCCATGCGTCCTTCAAACTCCAGTTCTTGCACATTTTCGAATTTTTTAATTTTTTTAATAATCTCATACTAAATCATTTCTATATTTCTAAGACTTGAAAAGGGTAATCGAGTAAAACATTCAGTTGAGGTTGTTTGGTTCGAGTACGAAAAATGTTGCTGAAAAGTGCAGGACTCTCCACGGACTGCAAATTCTCCAACTTCAGCAGCAGAATTTCGAAAGCCATCAGCGGCTAATGAGCCTATGACTCCAGCTCAATATGGAGATCCTGCCATGTAGTTCTTGATGACAATTAACATAACTTTATATAAAGCATATACTGAACAGAGCCAAATGCCGCAATTAGAAATGCTACACAAGGCTAGCAGCAGCGACAGCCGCGATAAGGAGCACCATTCATCATTCTCCCAGAGACTGAACCATGAAAATTCCACCCAAAGCAACGACACGGAACAAGACCCTTTTTAAGGCCAAAGGACAATGCTCTTAACTTGCCTGCTCTACCGAAGCTCCTCCCACTCAGCGTGCGAATACTGAATCCACAGCCGAATTGGGGAGCCTGACGATCGCGTATCGCAGGCCGAATCCCCTCAAACCAGGCCTTCGCAATCCTGAACTTGGCACGACGCACTAGTAGAAAACGAAGTACAGAGACGAAATTCACTTCGAAAACCGAGGATCGCCGCATGCTTTAATGGAAACGAAATTCGGAAATTTCTATAGATATCTGTTTATTTTCTCCTTCTAATAGGTATGAGAGCGGACTATGGGAATCAACCCGAGACCTCATGGATCTTGGTGATCTTGAAGAAAAAAAAGGGGATACTAAGGGATGAGCTGGTCGTTACGGACGAAGAGGACAACTTGCGAAGAGATGGAAAGGTCACAGTCAAATTAAAAGCACCCCGATTACCCAATCTCGAGACACCAAGCAGAGCAGCTACGGCAGCTCGCGTAACGCGAGAGGGTTTGAAAAGAGATGAGGGTGTGAGAAAGTTGGGTGAGATTGCTGGTGCTCTTTCGGCCCTTCACTTGGATCTCCATCTGATAAAATTCACGCCCCATCTCCTCTTCTGCCCTCCTCTTCCATCCTTCATCATCCCTTCACGCACGCACCTAGACAGCATATATATACATACATATGTATCTACAAAATATCCTCCACCAAAATATCTCCAAACCTTGCACTTTTTCACTCTCTCTCTCTCTCTCTCTCTCTCTCTCTCTTTCTCTCTCGTATTTGGCTTCTGCTTGAGGAGGGAAAAGCATGGTGTACCGTGAGTGCCGCCACCACCATCACCAACCCTGTTTGCACTGCGACCCGCAAAGCTACATAAGAATGGTATGTGGGTGCGTTCACAAACCTTAAGCTGAACTCAGCTTTGTCGAAGAAATTTGATGGGTTTTGCTCAACGCAGTCCACGGTTTTCTGTCTGTTTTTTTGGTTCTTCTTTCAAGCTCATCTGATCAATGATGTGTTTGCAGGTGCAACATTTGATCGAGAGATGCCTTCTCTTCCATATGACCAGAGATGACTGCATCCAAGCTCTAGTCAAACACGCCAGCATTCAGCCCATTGTCACCCTCACCGGTTCTCTTCTCTCTCTCTCTCTCTCTCTCTCTCTCTCTCTCTCTCTCTCCCTCCCTCCATAACAAGTACTTGACTGTTTGTGCTTTTGGCAGTGTGGAAAGGGCTGCTGAAGGAGAATAAAAGCTTCTTTGAAGCATATTACCAAGTTGCTCCCCAAAGCTGTCCGCAATGTAAGCCATCGACAGACTGTACAAGTTCTTCAATGATCATGTTGAAGGGCTCTCATTTTTTTGGTCTTACATATATGTTAATTTTGAGCTCTTACATATGGTTGCTTGTTTGTCAGATAAGCCATCGGAGAGAATCTCGAATGGGAAAAGCAGAAAGCAATGGAGGTGAAGAATTGAGACATTGACATGCTAAGGAGACAGAGTATTTGTTTAAGATTATACGATGCTTGACTCGAGTTACAGCTAAGATTCGGGATTGGGTTTACCGACAGCCCAGGTTCATATCGGCTTAGACAGAAACTAGACGAATCAGGTATTGCGCATTTTGTGCGTTGTATTGAACAAGTATATTTCATGGCAGTAATTCTCTTATCCATTCAGTGGCACCCTTGCCAATGAGATCTCAACCTTAAAGTAATAAAGCTCCATCTTCTGGGACCTTAAAATGATGGAAAAGCATTCCTATTTTTGACCTAAACAGAAGACTTCTCAACGTTTCTCAAAAAAATTTGGGAACACGACATGTGATGCATGAGCCATTTCAAGAACATACTTATCATGTAAGATAGGGAGGGTGATCGGCTTTCGACATCCCAAGCAAAGCTTGACCCTGCATAACAAGGTTGGAAAGAAAACACGCAGGTCGGATAAGTTGATCACAACACTCCGTTCCAATGGAAGCAGAAACCCGCAGTTCAAATTCAACATCACAACTCATTGAGAGGAATAAATAGCCATGACCCAACGACTATGATTGTGAGGTGATCTTTATGTTTTTGTCCCCTAAGATTGTGAGGTGCTTGGAATCTGAGTACTCACATGCATGAGTCAGGGAGCCCTGTGCTGCAGAGGAATTGATATACTGGCCTACTTATACTTAGTTGATTGATGAAGGTTTGGAATTCTGATCCAGAATGAATTACCAAAATATTCATTGCTTAATGGCCTTAGGCTTTTCATGGTATCAAAGGACTGCGCCACACCATATGCTGAGACATACCAAATGATGAGTGTATCGTCCATTCGAAGGACAAGAAAGATACCGTGAGGAACGAAATGCGGAAATAACAAGATGTCCCCACCCAAGAACACCAACGACATAGCCCCAACAGAATGACTTCTCCATTAGCACCTCGAGCAGAGCAACCAAGCGCATATATTTTAAGACGGGCTCTATAAAGAACCTGTCTAATCACTGCAATGCACACGGTTTAAATTGGCCACTCTGTCAAGCAGAACAAGGCCAAGTCAATGTGCATAAAAGTAAGCCACAAGACAACACTTAACCACCATATGACAATAGTTTGCACTTATTTACTACTGGACAGATCAACCAAGTAGCTGAAATTTTCCTTAAGGAGCTTTAGCAAGAGCTCCTGCCTGAGTCAGCAAGGGCACAAGCTTTCCCTGATTGTGCATTGCAGTTGTAGCTGCGAGACAAAAAAAAAAACAATGTCAAAATGAACCAACCAAAGAGGGATATCACAAAACAAAATAGTTTAAAACTCAGCATTGCAATTTCAGCTAGGAATAAGAGACTTACCATCACAGCCACCAATATGGTTCCCCCCGATAAACACATTTGGCACAGTCTTTTGTCCGGTCCACTCAGCCAGTGCAGATTGAATCTCACTCCCATCATCTATAGAACACCAAATTAGATGCTTTGAGCAGTTTTATCACATAAGAATGAAGAACTAAAGACATAAGATCATTGCTGTCAACCATTTTAAGAGGAAAATATGAATAAGCCATACAAAATAGAATGAAATCACACGCATTTTCATGTCCAACAGAATTAGACAGTCAGGTCTCGGTTCTTCAGTATACCTATATATACCCAATACAGAGAATTTTCATGGATTTCTAGTGGTAAACATTCAGCAAATCTTCAGCTAGCTAACTTTTGCTCCCTTAATTCTCTCATTAGAGATCTAAAATTCCAATAGACACGTCCCTGATTTCAATATTAAGAATCGCTAAATAAAAAAAATCTAATTCATCACAAGGAATTAGCATCAACATTAAGTTCTTTTTTCCCCAGAACCTTCACTGTGTTTTTCACAGTCTGTATATCGCAAATAGACCTCTAGGCCAGTGACAAGATATAACAACTGTGGCTTAGAGCATAAGCTGCAAAGAAACAGTATTAACAACCAGAAGTTGTCAGTCAAGGTCATCACGACACTATTACCATGAGACGAATTTCAAGCAAAATGGATACTCGGCTGATCAAAACAAATATAACAATTTCCAGCATCAACACCCCAGAGGCAGGAAGTCACAAATCACAAATCAAACATCCATTAACATCCTCAAGGGCCACAACAATTCACCAATTCTAATTCGCATCTATGAAGAAAGAGACCAAGATCGAAAACAATTTACAGGGTCCAACTCGCAAAGCGACTCTACTCAAAATAATTTTAAAAAATATTTTCCTAAAAGTGATGGCATATATCACCCGAATGAATCAGTCGAAAAGAAATGCAGCCAATCAATTTTAGGAAAATATTTTACAAATCATTCATTTTTCAAGAAACACGGAGCCTTAGCCGAATAAACGGATACTCTCGCGTCAAACATACAAGCACAGCTAGACATCATTCGTAATGCGTGTGAACACAAACATCGTAACAACTTCAAACGAAACCAAGTCCAGCTACCAATCTTCCAGGCAGAACAGAAGCTGTAGGGAACATCTAGAGAGAGAAAGACAGAGGGACTCACTCTCCTGATCCAATTCGAGGGCCTTGAAATTGACTCCCAATTGAGACAGCAGCTTCTTCACGCTGACGCAGTAGGGACAGTACGATTTGCTGCAACACAAAAACACACGTCCCCTCCCTCGCCGTCAGAACACGAGAACGCGACGACGATCGACGGCCGCGCGAAAGAAGGAAGGGGGAGGAGGGAGAAAGGAACCGGAGGAGGAGATTAATAATGACAACGAGACCTGAAGACGACGACGGGGTTGGCGGACACGAGCTCCTTCGCCTTCGGCATCGCCATTTTCGCGATCTCTTCTCGCCGCTCTTCGCCGGTAGGAAAACTCTCTCCGATCCGAGCCCTAAATCGGAAGAAGCTTCGCGAAATGCGGATCACAGAGGTGCAAGCGAACTTGCCGACCGTGTCGCGGGGAGGTTATACGTAAAAAGCCTTCTGCGCGCGACGAGAAAATATTGGGTAGGTTTTACTGTCCACGTAGGTGAAATGTAAGACCATAGAAAAATCGACACGTGGCAAATTTTGGGCCCACCTGTCTCGCGGGCGACAGTGCACGTGGCCTTGTTTTCTCTTGTAGGAGAGAGAGAGATTGGCGGTTAGGACGGCGACGTGGCGTGTTGGATAACTTCGTTTTCTTTTGATTGGTCGTTTTCTTATATATCTGGAAATTTGACGCGGAAAGGGTCAAGAAAGGCTGGAATTTTTTACCAGCCCGGCTCTAGATTTCTGTCTTTATGTGGGGAATCTGTTGGGCGCATTTGTTTTTTTTTTTTTCTCTTTTCTAATTTTGGCCGGCAGATGACCCAGGGCTGGGCACCGCCTTTTAAACTACTTTGACCAAAATGCCTTGTGGTTATGGGACGAACGTGTTGAGAGGGAGGCTCCTCTTTCACGGCCAAAAGAGTAAATGAAGGGACGAGGAAAGGAAAATTTTATAAGATGAGTTTTTGTATTTACAAGAGTGGGTGGGCTTTATGATGGAGTATTGCCTTTTCGGTTTGTCTATGGGGGCATTCAACCGGCTTTGATGGCGAAAAATCTCTGCCGCGTTAGAGAGATTGCACAAGAAGCTCGATTAAGGTTTCCATCGTGTCTCCTTGGCTCAAAGCCTAGCAAAATCTAATCGAGTCCTTGAGAAACGATTGCCCCATCTCGTGTCTCTGGTGCTCTTGCCGGAGAGAGTATCGTCCCTTCGATTTTGGAGGTTAATCCATTTAGAGGCAGATTCTCTCCTCTTAGATCTCAAAGGAAGTCATCGTGGAAATTTCCCCCAATGAAGGACGTTTGTGGTCTGCAGATATCCTCTCAATTGTATGCAGTTAAGAGGGAAAAGGACATAGGGGAAAGGGGGAAGATGTCCAGCATAGCGGTCCCAGAACCAGGTTAATTTGGTCACTAAAGGTTGTGGCTAGAGCAATCTTGGTTGTGGCAATAGCATTAGCCTCATTTTTTTTTTTTTTTTTTTTTTTATTAGGTTGGCTGGTTAATGGGGGGATTGAGAAGGACATATGCATACAATTTATTGTCAAAGAATAACTTAGCGATTGGAGATTAAAGAAGAGATTCTGTAGGTTTAGGGAAAACAATAGCAAGACAATGAGATGAATTGGGCAATTTAGTTCGCCGGTTAGTATTGAGTCAATTCACTTGTCACAATCAGCCCAAGTCTTATCTCAAATTGATGTGAATTCAGTAAAGTATTTGTCAGCCGATAGGAAAATTAGAATCAGAGCAGAGACATGAATAAAAACTTAGTTTCTTTAAAAGGTCTAGGAATTAAGTTCGGATGGCTAGATAACCCAAAGAATATGTTTTTAATGAGAACGAAATTGATAATCAAACAAAGGCCAAGCTAGAATTTATAGTTTCATCGATAGTACGCTTCGGTAATTGGCCGACATATGTAAATGGAAAAAAGTGAAATCTATGAATGGTGCGAAAACATACAACTCTGATCTTTGTCTTGTTTTTGTCCACAATAGTTAGATGTGGAGACTCTGGGAGATATAATGCCCAACATCATTAACTTATACCATGATTGTGTTGTGTCATGTCATCGTTTTAGGGTTGATGGGCCATTTCACACTCAAACTCCCGATGAATATGATAAATGAGGGATGACATATATGGATCAAGTCATGTAAAAACATATCAATTCAAGCTAATCTTGTTAGTATCATAATAGATTCGAGTTTTAAACTTGATTCTTTTAATTTTAGTATCATCACAATTATATTCTCATGCCAGGTCAAAATCTACCAAATTCTACCAAAAAAGTGGAAGTAATAGATTGTGGGGTTTTCCTTCATGCTATGTCACATAAATTTCAAATAGGAGATTAAATTTTACTCATTTTAAAAATAGAGTCCAAGATAACTTTATTTCAATTTATGACCTAACATGATCACTTAGTCTCAAATAAGAGCTTGAGCTTGCTCACCAACTAAATCTTTCCCGGTCAAAGAGCACATGTTTTTTCTGACGACATCTGTATAATATATTTAAGACTTTTTTAGTAATTTTCTACTAAATTTCGCCACAGGACCTGTTAGGTTCTAATGCTTCTCCTCCTCTATCCCCTATAACTTGTGAGCATAACTTACCAACATATCATTGGGCTTCATGCCTAGTTGCATCATTAAAATCCCAAGAGAAAAATTGCTTAACATATGTTGTGCCTGTACGCGTACACTTTGTAAGAATGCATTTTCCCTAATTGAATACACAGCCAAGGACAAGAGCTATAATTCTCTCTCCCCCACAAACCATCTTAAAATCATACAAATCCATGAAGTGAAATCACGGTTTTTCTGTAGATGATTTCTCAATTGTGTTATGATTTCATGATTGCAAATTTCATGGCTACATGAATAACTCTCCAAACGTGCAAATAAATTCGGAATTCATAGAACCATCTCAGACAGTCACTGGCTTTTAGAAAGAATGAACATCATTCAGGCCCCAAAAAGGAACTAAAACTAAGTGGAAAGCAATGGAAAAATTAATCAGGAAAATGTCTCAATTATGTTCGACTGCCCGCAATTTTGCTTCCTCTGTATAATTCATTTACCCCCCTAGACTAGTAATTTTTATTCTTCACCAGGTGCAGTGTAACTGTGCAGCGTTCATCCCGATGAAACTCACCGACATGAAAGCAATTCTCTGGGTATGCCACATCATAAACCAACATGACTTGAAGGCAATTCTGCTTGTAATGTTTGAGAGGAAAGTTTCTGCTCCCTCTTCTGCAAAAGTAGTCCAAGGAATCGGCCCATTAATTCAAAATACTATACAAGAGAACATCTACTGGATGTACTGCAAAACCTATGGAAGAAATTCACAACTAGGAACTCCCAATGGAATGTGCATTTAAGGATACGGATGTTATTACCATATATGTCTATGTTTGGTCAGCCGTTCTTCTGATCTCTATTTCTCACAGTTAAAGAGCTCCCTCCCATAGAAACGATTGCAAAGGCCACCAACCACCTAGAATTCCGACCAAAATGTATTTCTGACCAGTCGATTCAATCTTTGCAAGGCAGAAGAACTTATAGTCCTGGACTTCAACCTTCTTGGCACATAATGACTACAAAGTAGGTGACCAGCAGACATATAAGTTAAAGTTAAGAACTGACCAAAAAGAAAAGTTAAAAGTTAAAAAAATACAATGGTTCTTCCCATCATTGGTAGAGAACATGCTCTATGAAACTCCTAGATAATCTAAACATGAATGTAGTTAAGACAAATGCATGTATATGCCTGCGAAGCTGTCAGTCATGATCATCACTGGAGAAAGAAAAGAGGGGCAAAAAATTGCAGGATGCCTCTATATGAAAACAAACATCAATCTACAGAGAACTGTTTAGCCCATAAAAAGATGATATTTTCCTTGATTTACAAATGCTTGTTTTTCTAAATTTTCTCAAGTCTTGAATATGCAATCGGGGGTTTAAAAAAAGAACCACCTTTTGCCTCTACGAACTGAGTTGTTAGAAAAAGGGAGAAAAAAGAAATAGCTACTGCACTGGACACACAAGAATACTTCACAACATTTCCTCATAAAAAAATTCGTAGATCGGAGACATATATGAGATGAGTACTTTTTAACTTTACTCAGAGCACATCTGGAAGAGAGCCAAAATGACAGTTTTTGCTGAAACATCAACCCATAAATTTCACTTCCATAAGAAGTGTAATGATATTCAGATTACTATGCAAATCATGATCAACAAATGAAGGATCAATAATACATGTGTGGCTGCAGGACAGTCATGAAATTGTTCTCAGATTCATTGAGAAATAATATGCAGATGAAGATCCCAGGATAATATCTATAAGCAAATGCAAGAGAGCTTTCAATGAATATTTCAGACAGACATCAATTGGCACATTCAAACATCTTCCATTATCCGCCTCCTCACTCATGGCTCAAAGTGGAAGATCAGAAAAGCTTATGGCAGCAGTGAACATACCTTTAGCCTGTATAGGTCAGAATCTTGATGCATAGGTTGACTACACAGCTAGAACACAAAAGATGTGATGTCAAGCGGTTGCCAAACAACAGCAGTAGATTATAAAAACTGACAATCATAAAAAGTCTATTTCCTTCCAAATATTTAAAGAAAAATAAGAACATTAAAGCATCAGACATTTCCACATCTCCAATTTAATAATAATTGGGAATAGAACTTCCAAGGACCATTAAAATCGAGACATCTTTCCATTTGAAGTTATACTTTGTGAGAAAGAGCTCTAACTAACACAGGTTGATTACATATCAGATCAATTCAGTAACTGTCAACAGTTAATGAAGCAGAGCAACACAAGTTAAGGATGGAAAACAAAAATGCTTTGTCAATAAATAAAATTTGGAAATTTGAATTCTTGATGCTCAGAGGAACCCATGTGAAGTTGCCCGTCAACTCAACAAATTACAGACCAAACAAACAAACTTATATTTGTCCATTTCTATAGATCTCTGTTTATTTTCTCCTTCTAATAGGTATGGGAGCGGAATATGGGAATCAACCCAAGACCTCATGGATCTTGGTGATCTTGGTAAAGCATGGACCACCACTAGGCCATGCCATTGTCCATATTGTATTCTTGATTCCTAGACTAGCTCTATAATCAGGTACAAGTATAGAGACCAATAAAACACAAATGAGCAAACCACCTACCTTCTCTATGGGAAGATAAACTGATAAAGGACTGGGCTTTGTGCTGAGAAGGAATAGAATACTTCTCATTGCAAGTTCAATAGGATGGTCCCAGTTCAACAAAACAGTAACAAGGAAAAAGATGGGGAGCCAGAGTTTCCTAGCAAGGGCCCAAAAGGCCTTGGGACTATCTTCCGGATTGGGCTCATCCCACGTGTTCGCTCGTTCATCATTTTTTGCAGTGTCTCCACCTACATGTCCATGCAGATTTCAGATTCAATGGTGAACTGAGCAACTTATGGCACGATTGAACGACTCATTGCTCCACTCACCATCCAGGGAAAATGCAAAGTGTGGCCAAGGATGAAGTGATCCAAATATAACCGAAATGCCGATAAATGTTCCCACTTTACTTCCTGAAAGAGGTCAATACTAACATGAGAAGCAGACAAACCAACATAGTTCATATGTCATCAGTGTGAAGAGGAACAGCAGTGACATTGGGCATCAAATGCACAGTCAACCCAAGACATCAAACATCAGTAACGCCCACATAACTTGGAATCAATCAAGATGACAACCAACATGGGTATATTGAGCATATACTAAACAGAGCCAAATGCTGCAATTAGAACTGCTACACAGGGCTAGCAGCAGCGACAGCGATCATTCTCCCAGAGACTGAACCATGAAAATTCCACCCGAAGCAACTACATGGAACAACACCCTTTTTAAGGCCAAAGGACAATGCTCTTCACTTGCCTGCTCTACCAAAGCTCCTCCCACACAGCGTGCGAAAACTGAATCTCCAGCTCAATTGGGGAGCCTGACGATCGCGTACCGCAGGCCGAATCCCCTCAAACCAGGCCTTCGCAATCCCGAACTCGGCACGACGCACTAGTACAAAAACGAAGTTCAGAGACGAAAAATTCACTTCCAAAACCGAGGATCGCCGCATGCTTTAACGGAAACGAAACCCGGAATTTTGCTTGCCTGGGGGTGTAGAGCGAGGAAGAGCCGCAGAAGAAGAAGGGCTTGAAGCAGCTAGAGATGCCCTAATCGGGCGGAGAACCCTCGCCGCGAACGCCATGCTGTCGACGCAGTCATCTCCGACGGCGATGGCTATCGAGTGCGAGTTGGAGATTCGAATATTTCGAAACCTCGTCGGAATCTACTTATTCCGACGTGCTCCGGCCAATTATTCCTTTCGGCCGATACGACGTAGGCGGCTGGGCTCCTTTTGTCTTTTTGCGCATTTTGTGAAAGTCAGGAAGAAGACGCTAGAATGCCATAACTTGTGTATAGCGCTCACTTTAATATCAGAAATAATTTTCAATTCACTTAAGTATCAAAGTACTTCATTTGAGAAATTTGGTAAAGTGACTTTTTTGGCACTAAACCCATCACTTTTTCATTGAAATTGATAGTGAAATAATCACATTTTAACAATAATTAATACCGAAATGATCATTTTTTTACAATAAATAGCAATGTAGTAATCATTGTTGGTAACTATGATAATTGGACACACTAGCAACTCATGTAAGATCGAAAATTAATAAAATATAGTCACATTGAATTTCTGATAATTTAGATTGAAGTTGATATTTAAGTTATCATTTTTCAAAAAAGTGATAATTAGGTGATCCAAAAAAAAAAAAAAAATTACATTAAAGTAAGCATTGTACACAATTTATGGCACTTCTATTATCCTTCTTCCATGAAAATTGGCAATACAACCCATCGTCCCGCACATCACTGGTTTTTTGAATGCTAAGCCACTTCGGCAATCTGTTTAGGAGCTTTTTAATCTTTTATTCAAATTCCCAACATCTTCCATCTCGCCTTAAAGACAATTAGGATGTTTCTATTGTATTTATGATGGATTAATGGAGAAGCGAAAACACCAACATCTCCTCTTTTCAAATTCTGTATGTGTGTCGATTTCAACAAATGTTAAAGAGTCTTCATCCGTACAGTGTCATTGCTAATAAATTTGAGATGTTATATCTTGCAAGACGAAATTTGTAGCTTAGCACCATTAGCAGAAACTAATCATTTTAAAGATATTTGATTAGTTGTACATCACCTCTAAAGATTGTTGTTATCACTTAACTAATCATTTTAAAGATATTTGATTAGTTGTACATCACCTCTAAAGACTGTTGTTATCACTTTTGTATTATTAATTTTCTGGTTACAACAAACAGTGTTATGTATTCATTCCCCAACATGTTTATTCTTCTTCTTCTACTCCTCTCTATTTTCCAACAATTGGTGGGGTGAAAGAGGTGCGAACTCTCGACTTTAGGATCACTCAAAAAGCTTTATATTCTTAATATAAGATTGTTGGAAATAGAGTGGAGTAGAAGAAGAAAAATAAACATATTGGAAGATGAATACGTAAAATTGTAATAATTTGAGAAAGTGATAAGAAAAGTAATTTGAGGTAAAGTATAGCTAACCGGATCTTTTAAGATGATTAGTTCTTGCCAATGATGTTAAGCAACTTCATGAACTTCGCCTGCCAAGATACAACATCCCAAACATCATGAACCTGTTAGTATTAGCACTACGCAAATAGAACTCTATCGAACACATTTTGAAATCGGCACACTTAAAAAACTTAAACTTGAAGAGAGAAGATGTGGGTATTTTTACTTATCCTTGGAATGAAGATTTTGAAGTCTATTTATAGAGTTTTAGAATTCATGAATGGAAGCGGTACATGAACCATGAATTAAAGAAATATAAAAGTCTAGAAGATACATAAATTAAATGGATATAATAATTCAAGAGATACATGAACCACATACACGAATCCGAGAGGTACACGAACTCAAGAGATAAACTAATTAATGAGATACATGAATGAAGACAATGTATCTCGCTTTGCTCCTTTTTTTTATTCATTAACCCATCGTAAATACAACAGTTTCTTGGATGCTCTCCTTGATCATGTTAGAAAAGTATTGGGAAGAATGGAATCAATTACGATACATTAATACGCTATCTTTAAAGAATTATTTACTCCACGAGGTTGCTAAGATTGCTAATGGATATTGGTAAAAATCATTCGACATACAACAAAATCTCAAATTGAAAATACTAGGTAACATCTATGGTATTTCCCTTCATCATGATGCATATGAATTATATAGAAATTACACGCCAATGGCCTAGAGTTCGTTCAACCTAAAGTGCAAATAGATGGGCTCCCAAAAAAAAAAGAACAGGTTTCAAGCTAGCTCAGAAACTTATTCAGAAAATAAAAATGAAAAATATATATTTTTAGTTGGAAATTGATTTTTAAAATATAATAATTATCATTCGTGTCCTTAATCTCTCGAAATTGAGGATAAAAGCGAATCCCGAAAGTCAACGGATAGCTCGAATAGCACTGGGCCAGCAAACATCGTGGGGCATATGCAATCGTGCATCCTCTTGTCATTCCCTTTTGCTGGTGGATCCATACGGAACCAGCCTTCGAGAGCAAAGCAAGGCCAACTAGCTCGGACGTTGACGCATCATCGGCCCATGATTCCCGTTCTCATGATTAGAGAAGCAACTGCCCTTTGTTAGGTGCATTTCTTTGAATTGAAACCTCCATTTAAGAAAAAAGGTGAGCCCACTAAAATAATTAAAAATCTGTCTACCTGGTCCTAGACCTCATTATTCCATTCTAACGACTAATATAGTTGGCCAGTCCCATTCCACATTCTGATTTTCACAATAATTTTGGTGTTATTTGCATCACCGAATCATTAACTTTTTACTCGGTATTCGGTCTAGGTTCCGAATTTGTAATTTTTTTTAATGTTTCCACGTACTTTTGGAATTTGTTGTATTATAATCCTTCCGTTGAGCGTAGCCCTTGGTCACTTCCTTATTTGGTTATGTGGATCGCCAAATTGATATTAGAGAGGACACACATCGCAATATGGACAATCACGTCATTTTCAATTTTTTCGAATCATAAGGTAAGAGTATTTGTTTCGATAAACATGATCTTCTGTGCTTGAACCCGCTTGGATCGCATTTAGACATATAGAAGTAGGGTGGCGAGCAGAGCAATGGCAATAAATGTGTGCCATCATGAGAAACTATGGCTATGTATAATTTTAAACAATTATGGTAAGATCCATGAAAACCGTGTGTTTTGGTAAAGGCTTTTTGAACATTGGATAGTTTACATATAATACTTTATGAAATGGGTGGAGTAGCAAAAAATAAAATCAAAAAGGCTATTTCAATAACGACGTCCAAAATTTTATACCGTCTAGATTTGTTATCTCAAGATAAGAACTCCTTTGTGGTAAAAAAAGAAAAATATAACCAAAAAGACTATTTCAATAATGACTTCTAGAATGCCTATATGATCAATTTATTATCTCGAGATGAGAATGTAGAATCCAGAAAAAAAAAATGTGCAGGCAGACCAATCACGCCAAGAAAGGATCTTTACTTTATATCCTAATTCTTTTTATATTATTTATTTTCATTTCATTAAAAGAGTTATATTTTTATTCTTATTTTCAGTTTTGATTAATGGTTAAATTTAATAACCGAATGGTTTTTATGTTTTAGATATGTGTGTGCGTATATATATTTTACTATCATCCCTTACGGTTGCCCGCCCGTGCTCATCCGATCACCTAAACAATCCTCAAAGTGGAAATGGCTTATTCCGAGCAAGGTTCCGACAACTCGGCGCGTAGTGTCTGTCGCCTCCAGAAGCCTAGCAACGGGTACCTGACATTTGAAATGAGCGCAAAGATTAGTGACTTTAGAATAATCATAAGGCTAATACGATCAATCACGTGTGACCTGTTTTGTAGAGCCACTTGTCCAATTATGGTAAAATAAAAAGTATGGCAATCTATTTTTCTAGAATCATAGAGTTGCCCCCGATAAAAGATAGTTCTAAGATTGGGAAAATGACATGAACAGTCCATAAACATTAATCCGATATGTATGTCATCGCTGAATTTTTAATTTCGTTCAATGCAGTCCATGAACATTAATCCGATGTATAATACTATTATTGAACTTTTAATTTATTTAATGCGATCATTGAGCATTACTTCAGTATTCATTATGGTCCTTAAACTTTCGAATATTTTTATAAAAATCTAAAGATGACATTATACATTGACCAGAGATCAAAGATCATACTATACATTTTGCGCTATTATTTATTTTAAAATTTTAAAATTTACTTATTTTTTAAGATTAGTATCACAAAAAAAAAAAATAGCAAATTGATGTATATGTGATGAACGGAAATTAGAATCTTAAAGAAAATGATGAAGAGTAAATCTATAAAGAGAAATATTAATTCGAAATTTTTGGTGGTATAAATTTATTTATTTTTAATTGGGAGCTGGAAGCACCGTGAACTCGTGAGCAACAATATTTCTGGCAAAATGCAGAATCAATGAGGTTGGATTTCTGGCAAAATGCAGAATCAATGAGGTTGGGAGGGATCCGATCTCCTGCACCGCACGCAACCCGCGAAAAAAAAAAAAAAATTCGTACCTTTACGACTCCATCGCCATCAACCCCCCTCCCCCCCCCACCCCCACCCCCACCCCCATAACTAAAAGAGGAAGCGGCAGCAGCAGCAGCAGCCTCTCTTGAACGCCAACTCATCTCTCCCTCTTTCCTCTCTGGTCTCACTTCTTTCTAAGTCTCTTCTCAGTCCACTCCCGAAGGACTCGCCTTCCCACATCGCGGAAGCTTCACGTGCTCTCCCCAATCGGCGCGCCATCAAGACCTCCCGCCTCTCCTCCCCCGTGATCCCTTCGAATTCCGTCGATCCTCGCGCTCCGCGGATCTCGTTGGATCTCTCGCGCCGTAATTCGAGAGGAAGCGGAGGCCGCGTGCGGGAGCGAACTCGGAGGGCCTCGAGCTTCTTCTTCGCGGTAATGCGCGTGCCGTGTGCGGCGGAGAGGATGGGGGGAGGATCCGAGTGAGGCGGGCGGTCTAGATGAAGCGGAAGGGGAACCAGCAGAAATCTCAGCACCGATGGAGGAGGAAGCTGTTCGCGGCGGTTCTGCTGGGGCTCTGCTTCGCGAGCCTGATGCTGATGCAGACTCAGTACGCCCGCGTCGTCAAGCTGGCCGCGCTGCGCTATCGCTCCGCTCCGAAGCCCAAGATCGCCTTGCTATTTATAGCGCGGAATCGGCTCCCGTTGGACATTGTCTGGCACGCGTTTCTCCAGGTACGTCCGTCGACGGTGGTGTTGTTCGCGGTTGGATTTTGATGGCTTAGCGTTCTGTTCCGGTGTCTCTTTTTTTTTTTTTTTTTATCGATTTGCGGGCGATCATGGTAAATTCTGGACCTTTTCCTTTCGGACATGATGGGAGGCATCTGGTCAGCCAGTACACGCATGCATATCTGAAACGTGGTATCCCAGTTAGACAGTTCATGGCGTCTGTATCCTCAGTAGTGGCGCACGCTGTGGATTGAGATATCATGTGTGAAGATGATCACTAGCACGTTTTCAGTATCTAGAGTTCCAATTCAGTTTGGTGCTGTTCGATGTCTGTTTATTTTCATGTGAGAGAGTGAGAGAACTTGAAAAATGCTCAAAGGAGTAAAAGCCAACTTTCTGATAGGTTGTGAATCTTGTGTAAGTAGTGAAGCATTGATGAAGGAAACAAATCTTCCGTTGTGTAAGTATTGCATTTGTCCAGACAAATATTGTACAGTATGCACTTCCTGTTGAAATCTGATGTTGTTAACAATTCCAAATCAGGTTCTAGTTTGGTGGCCTTAGTTTGTCTAAGTTTGCATGGCTCTGCAGTCAAGGCATATCTTAGATGTCACTCATTTCTAATACCTGCTCAATTATTACTTTCTTTAGGTGCTTTATGAAGTTTAGTACATAATTTTCAGGATGTTTTGCAGGGTGAGGAGGACAGATTTTCAATTTTTGTCCATTCAAGGCCTGGATTTGTATTGAACAAGGCAACTACGAGATCGGTCTATTTTTTAAATCGGCAAGTTAATAAGAGTGTAAAGGTACTATTACTCACCTCATCGGGTCATTCTCCTTTTTGTTTTGCTCTCTTTTGATTCTTAATGCAAATATATGTCAATGTTCCTGTTTTATGCCAGAGCTTTTAACTGCACAAAAACTTTCTGTGGCTTCCCACAGAACTTGTGTAATATCTGATCCAAAAATTTTAAAAACAAAGAAAGCCAATATTTATTACTTATTAGAACTTTTTGGTAACAAGCGGTTGTATGCACATACAAGGACATTTATCTCCATTACTTCATCCACCAATGCTTAATGTGCTAATTGAGTGATAAATAACCAGTTTTAAAAGGAATCTTGCTTCCTGTTAAAGCTGAGACTCGAATTAGTTGGCAACTACATTGGGGTTTGCAAGTACAATCATTGTCTCTGATATCTTAGTTACTAAATAAGGTGCATTTCTGATTCAAAAGTACCGACAAGTCATGCAAACTGAAATTTATGTGCATGTTGGCTTGTTTAAATGCTGTGATATAGTCAAAGGTTTATATTTTTTTTTTATTTGCACAAGTGTTCTCAGTTCAGTTGATTTCACCAGGTGGATTGGGGAGAAGCAAGCATGATAGAAGCAGAGCGTATTCTTCTTAGACATGCACTGGAAGAGCCTTCTAATGAACGCTTTGTTTTTCTGTCAGACAGGTAAGGATTCATACTAACGGTGGTTGCTTCGGTGACGACCGGTTCATGTCTGAACTTTGTTTGAATATCTTCAATTCAAATTTCTTAGAGGAAACCCTCTGGTTATTTTCATTATCACTTTTGAAAAGGCTTGTTCTTAAAGCAAGAGGCCTATATTCAACTTCCTTTGATAGAACTCTAACAAAGATTTGGTGTTTTTGCATTTTCTCAGCTGCTTACCTCTATATAACTTCAGCTACACATATGACTATATAATGTCAACAGCAACTAGTTTTGTTGACAGGTGAGTGGAGCTGGCAGATTTTGTTCATGAGCTTATGTTAAATGGTGTTTTGATTTTCTACTGATAGATATCCTCTTTAAACTCATCTCCTAAATTTAAAATTCATTTTATTCAGTATACAGTTGATTTGGAGGTAATCACTGTTTTCAAAGGGGTAAACTTACAATATTAGTTTCATACATTATCTGATTCACTTTGATGATTCCGTCAGCACACAACATGGTGATGTTCTCTGCATATTCTATTTTCACGGGGACATTCTGGTTATTACATGAAGTTGTAGCCTAAATTCATCCATTATTTTCTCACACTACATTTTGTCGGATTTTTTGGCTGGTGAGAGCCATGTTAGCTATGGGTCGTCATGCTAAAGAAAAAGTCACACGATTGCAAAGGTAGGATTAACACGTGCAGAACTCTTATGCAAAACTAAACACGAAGTACCTGTGGGGGGTGAAATTGGTAGAAAGTACAAAGATGCTTGCTTTTTGAGTCTAAACATGGGTTCTTCTTTATGTAGCTTTTGTAGTCTCATATTAGTTGATTGGAAGATGTACTTGCACGGCTGAGTACACAGTAACTTCTAGTGGTTTACAGAGAAGGGGGGACCAGATTGAGTGCATAGCCTAGAAAGAGCCTTGTGCTACTGAACATATTGAGAAGGCCTAGTGGTGTCTCTATAAACTGTTCAAATCATGTGTTAACCCGAATGTGTTATTACTCTGTCATAATTGACTATTGGCTTTATAGATGGCTCTATCATTGATGTAGTATTTGGCTGAACCAGCTTTGCAGATACAAAAGAGGGCCGTTATAATCCAAAAATGGATCCAATTATACCTGTTCATAACTGGAGGAAAGGATCTCAGGTAACAGATTAGTATCTAATTCCTTCCTACTATAGCAGAAATACTATGTCTGCTAATCTTTTATCTGTTGATTTTTCTGAAAAAGGATGGATCAACATGTCGCTTCTCTCCCGATATTTTTAATGTGTTGCTTTTCTCTTGTTTTCAGTGGGTTGTTCTGACCAGAAAACATGCTGAAGTGGTGGTAAAGGATGATACAGTCTTTCCAACCTTTCAGTTGCACTGCAAGGTTTATTAACAGGGCCTTTTCTCGCTATATTTAGTAGAAAGTTCAGAAACTGATGTTCTGACATAAGATATACCTCTGTTTAAGCATGACCGGAATGTTTGACTCTGGATTATGATCATTGTGCAGAGGAAGTCACTACCTGAGTTTTGGAGGGATCGTCCCCTAGTGAGTTCCCTACTTGATTTCCCTCGTTATCTACAACTTTGAGGACAAAAATGTCCATTTCTTTATGTAGTGGGTGGAACTTATATTGTTTTGATGCTCTCTAGATCTATATCTGGATCGTCTGATTCTGAACCATAAAATTCTCTTTGCTCTTTTACCTATGAAGCAGTTTCTAATGATCTTGTATGCAGCCAGTCGATGGATCAAAGGAGCACAATTGTATACCTGATGAACATTACGTGCAGACCCTACTTGCTGTAAGATTTCAATTCTGATTTCAACTTTATACATCAACTGGGAAAAATACGAGTGATGTCAGAATGGGTTACTAGTCTGATAGAAATAGTTCTTTGATTTGGAGAGAGCATAATGCACCAGAACTTTTCTTTCTCCGCCTTCCTCAGAAGCATGTGTGTAGAACATATGGAATAGGATGTATGAGCCATTTTCGTTCATTTGATCATTAATAGCATATAACCCTACTGCGTTTGTAATGACTATGCCTTCAAAAGATATTTTGACCTTTATTATGATGCCGATAGGGTTTTTTAAATTTTTTTCTCTGTGAACTGTCACTTCGACCTTCTGAAGTCTGTGTTTCTTGAAATTTAGCAGGAAGGCCTCGAAGAAGAAATTACACGAAGATCACTGACACATTCTTCATGGGATCTTTCATCCTCTAAAGACCGTGAGCGTCGTGGATGGCATCCTGTGACTTACAAGTTTTCTGATGCTACTCCGAAGCTAATTCAATCCATAAAGGTATGATCATGTCATTTCTTGTATGGATGTGACTTCTCTGGTTGGTGTCAGAGATTGCAAAGTAATTCTGCAGATGGTATTGCGAGACAATGAAGCATTTAATTAGAAACTTTCTCCCCTTTTCAGCACTTTGTCTGCCATGCAGAGAACTAAATGCCTAGTCTAAGCACTATGTTCTTCCGAAAGTTAACTCAGATATTTGATGCAGACCTAAAAATACTTGTAAAACTTCTAAATATGCGTGAATGGTGGTGGTTTGTTTTGGTTGATGATTTTTAATTATTAATGTCCTGTTTATAAAGGGGGATGCTACTACCATGGTATTATGCAAGTCCTTTGGATGAACAAACTACTTGGCTATGGCATTGATGTTAAACTTGCAGCTTTCACCAACACTTCCTGTTGCTTCCATGGATGATCACACTATGCCAAATCTACCTTTCCATGTTTCCTAGGCGCTGAATTCCCTGAAGTTTAAGTGACTGGTGATTGCGTTTCTGGAGTTCAGGATAGATTTCATTTGCACATATATTGATTAAAAATTGTCGTCATCACATTATACAGTGTGATGGTGTTGTGGTGAGGGATTGATTCCAATCGTTAGGCGTAGACCTCAGCTAGTCACCCAACATGCGGTGCGGATACTGATAGCCCACCCATTCTTAAGGTTTCGTCAGTCCATGAATTTGTGCAGGTTTTGGTTTTCTCCTATTTAGGGGATAAAAATGAGTAATGAAGATCATGATTCGGGACTCTGCAGGCACTACTTCTTGGCGAAACAAGAGAAAAAAGATCTTTTACATGATCAATAATTCATTTCAATTGCAGGTTCTTGCATATAGGGTGTATGATATTTAGCGTGTAGAAACATCTTGGTTTTATAAATAATATTGTTCAATTTACTGCAGGATATCGATAACATCAACTATGAGACAGAAAACCGAAGAGAATGGTGCAGCAGCAAAGGGAAGCCATCGCGGTGCTTCCTATTTGCAAGAAAATTCACCCGGCCTGCTGCACTCCGGCTTCTAAATAATGTAAGTGTCTTGCAACTAAAATAGATAGCATTTCATGAAGAAACCATATCCTAATTATTCATCTTGTCTTTTTGGCAGTCGGTGCTGAGACCTTCCAGAGATAATTTGTAAATCCTGACCGGAATGAATTATACACAGCTTTCTTTATGTATTAGAATAGCTTTAGTCAGATCCAGCTCGCGCAAAGAATATCGTGTAATATGTGTGTAGAATAAAGGTAAAGGTCGTAGCTTCAGGAGAAGGAAATATAGAAAAAATACGTTATACAGTGTATGAGCGGTTGTAATTGATTGGCACTTCAAGCAATAAAAGAGAGGATGGTTTTCCCGTTACTGTAGTAGAATTCCGCCTTACTCACGTCATGCTTAGATCGAAAAAAAAAAGGTCTGCTTTCGGAGTCGAATTGGGCTCCGTTTGAAAATCGAAAAAACAAGTTTTGAAAATTTTTAGCTACTAAAAATGGAAACGAGAAAAAGATCTGATTATATGGATTATCAAACTGCACCTAAATGAGTTCTGGAAAACTCAATTTATAGCACCATAAAATGGTTTTCAATCGCGCCTATCTTGTAAATTTGGGCCTCGAGCTCTGTAGGTGGTTCTCTAATAGAAAGGGTTAAAAAGGAAAGCCTGCTTGTTGAGATCACAGCCTTCGTAAATATCCAAACAGTTGAGTCAGATGGACCAGTACCTGAGATCCATTGACTTAATGTTTTGGGCTCCGGTCGAATGGACCTCGGTTCATGCAAGAAATATTCAACCTGTTCCCATCTCAAAGGATGGCCTCCCTATCTCGCCCGCAGAACACAACTTGGCCTAGTATAGAGGCCGCATGTCATGTCAATTGAAATGTTGCGCTGTTCATATAGCGTGATCGATCGGATCGTGTTTCACTCTATATAACACGCATTTTCAATCAATTTTGTGTCTAAAGTTTTCGAAACCTTCATCTATATTCAGTTAATGTTTTGTCGGCCAATCACGTGGTGCATTGGACAAGTGAAACGGACAATCTTCTAAACCATCATCAATCAAAGTAGAAACCCATCGAGGTAATTTTGAAACTCAAAAGAAAAGCAGGAATTGGGAAATGGAAAGTACAAGCATCGTCAAGAGAAGTACCTCTAGCCTAGGCATCGTTAAGTATTCTTCTAATTCATAAAAGCCCTCAAGTCACTGGTTAAACATACTTCGTTAGGAAATTCTGCTATCATATTGCATCGACGGCTCCAAAAATTGAAACTTTTTCCCAAACTTGTTATGTCTCTCCTCATAAAGGTAAAGGACTAATGAAGATATAGAGCGCGTTTGGTAACGTTTCTGTTCAAAAATTGTTCTAGGGAACAAAAATATAAAAGACTATTTCTGCTCCAGGGAACAATTTTTGAACAGAATAAGGTGTTTGGTAAACTTGTTCCGGGAATAAAAAAATGACCAGAAACACGTTCGGTAAATTTGTGTTCTTTTTTTGTTTCTTTTAATTTTTAAATATTTTTATTTTTTCTTTATTTTTCTTCTTTTGGCCGGCGGCCTCGCCTAGTCACGGTGAGGCTCGCCGGCCCCCGTGAGGCCAAGCCTCGCCCAACCCCCACGTCGGCGAGGCTCGAGGCTCGCGCTTGGCCGGGCGAGCTCAAGCTCGTCGAACTGGGTGAGCCCGAGCTCGCCCGGCCAAGGCGAGGCCGAGCCTCGCCAGGCCGCCGACGCTCGGCGACCAGCCAAAGAAATAAGAAAAAGAAAAGAAGAAAAAAAAGAGAAGAAAAAGAAAGAAGAGAGAAAATTTGTTCTTAAAAATTGTTCAAAAAACAATAAACATATTTTTTATTTATTTCTCGTTTCGTTCCAAATGTGTTCACGAGAACAAAAAAATAGATTCGGAACAAAAACGCAAAACAAACGCGTTTCTGTTCTTTTTTTGTTCCTTGGAACAAAAAAAAAAAAGAAAATTTGTTCATAAACAGAAAAAAAAAAAAAAAATAACAAACAGGGCCATATTTGTTGTGAGGTATGAAGGTTGAACTCATAACCGTGTGTAGAACATATGGAATAGGACGAATGAGCCATTTTCTCGTTCATTTGATTGTTGATAGGAAATAATCCTATTGTGGTTGTAATGACTATGCCTTGAAGAAACTTTCGCGGATATGATTTTTTCTAAATTTTCTAACGGGTGAAATAGAAGTTAACAATACATTATGGATATTTTGGTTCATTTGATTGTTAATAGGTTTTCATTATTTGTGAATCTATGCGGGTTTAAGTTTCCTCTTAGTCAGGGGAAAAAATGAATAATGAGGGCCATGATTTGGTGCTCTGCAGGCACTAGTTATTGGTGAAACGTTATGTAATATAATATGCAAAAATGGCAAGATTTTATAAATTAAATCAATATGAAAATGCGATAATTAAATAAGAAATAATAAGAATACCAACGATTTACATAATTCGATTTAAATATTGATACTTATATTCATGAGTAAAATTAGCAGTAAAAAATCCACTACAATTAAAAAATCAGAATTATAATAACTTCTATGTTTAAGTATTTCTTATACTTAAATTTAAATTTAAATCCAAAATATTTATAATTAAATAATTCAATTTGATGTAAACTCATCGCACGAAAGCACTGCATATTCACATCCATACGGCCGAGAGACGACTCCTACACGCGTCCAAAAAGTTCGCTAATTGGCTTCTTGAATCTTGTCTGTGCAGCGCGTCCCCACCATCCACGATTCCCGAAGACCCCCCTGGCGGCTGTTTCTCGTGCGGCTCTCTTTTCTCAAGAAAAATCCTTTATTTTATTTTATTTTATTTCCTTTTGTGCATCTATGAGGAGTCCAACGAATTACTCCTTTTGTTAACCGACCAAACACGAAATTAGGATTTGAAGAAGACGTCGATTGAACGGACCTAACGTGGATATTTTTTGTGCACAATCTTGAATATTTTCTTTGGCTGAAAATGTATCTTTCACGATCAAATATGAAAAACTAATTCAATCGGAAAATCAGAATTATAATAACTCATATACTCAAGTATTTCTCGTATTTAAATTTAAATTCAAATCTAAAGTATTTATAATTAAATAATTCAATTTGATGATCACACGAAAGCACTGCATATACACATCCGTACGGCCGAGAGACGACTCCTTGCGTCCAAAAAGTCCGCTAATTGGCTTCTTGAATCTTGTCCGTGCAGCGTCCCCACCATTCACGACTCCCGAAGAACCCCCTGGCGGCTATTTCTTGTGCGGCTCTCCTTTCTCAAGAAAAATCCTTTATTTTATTTTATTTTATTTCCTTTTGTGCATCTATATGGAGTCTTAACGTATTACTCCTTTTGTTGGCCGGCCAAACACAAAATTAAGATTCGAAGAAGACGTCGACTGAACGGACCTAAAGTGGATATCTTTTGTGCATAATTTTGAATATTTTCTTTAGTTGAAAAGGCATCTTCACAATTAAATATGAAAGTTAATTCAAGTAAGCTGCATTTCTCATATGCTTAAATTTAAGGCATAATTTAATAAAATTAAACTAAAAAGATCTTGTACATGATCGATGATTCATTTCAATAAGGGGTTCTTGCATAGATTGTATAATTTTAGTGCGTAGAAACATACTAGACTTGTAAATGGATTGTGCAATTTATCATAGAAAATCGATAGCATCCGCTACGAGACAAAAAAACTTATGAAAATGGTACACCAACAAAGATAATTTTGGGAAAGAATATTGCATTGGCTGCTTTTCGGTTTTTATTATATTTTCCCCCTTCTTTTTTGAGCTCCTTGATTTGCTCATTAATTTATTCGCATTCGATTGCATACTGCAAATAAATTAATGGGTAAAGATCGGTTTTTTGATGATATGGGGGGGGGTTTGCTTTTAGGGATGCAACTTTCTCATTTTTTCAAGCTCCAGATTCTTCTCATCCATCTCGCACACAACTACCAGTCCTTGACCAACCCTAGAAGCCAGCTACCCGCAAAATCCCGACCTTAATCCCACCGAGAGTACACTTTATTGGATCATTCAATGGATTGGAAATCTCAATGCCCTACTTGACGCCCCACCACTGGGCCCCTCGAATAGCTTTCAATTTTCTTTTTCCGGCTTCATCATGATTTGCATTTGGACCACAAAAGCAAAACCAATTTCCTTTGTCTTTGTCTTTCTCTTGTCAAAAAACCAAGTTCAAGGAGTAGGTTAATTGACCGTTTCTGCGGGATCCGCATTTTGTTGGAGATCCAAATTGTGAAAATCAATCCCCATGACAATAAGGGCGTCCTAGTTCTGTTTATGCATGGGATTGAACTATTACTGATTGGGTTGTGTCCACAAGTGGTCCAGAATATTCACGACAATAGTTTAATTTCCAAATCATCTTTTATGCATGATACAGGGACAATCAAAATATTGACATTTGAAAGTTGCTTGGATTTGCTATTTAACTAGTGCCCCTCATACGCACCTTGGCATTTTGAATTCATGGTAGGCAAATGCCCAGCGGCAGCATATTGCTAGGCACGAGTCTCGAGATTCAACAGAATTCTTGAAATTAGTATTTCGAGACATGATTACATATATGATTAATTAATAAACATTACACATCACGTGGCATTGAAATACTTTGATTCCGAGCACATTTTTCAAGAATTCTTGGGTTAGTTATATATATATGTATTGTATCAATTAAAAGATTACTTTCAAAGATATTGACAAATTATGGTTTTGTAAGATACAAAATCTCATTTCATATCATTACGTTGATATCAAGATAGAACATATATTATAAAGTATAGAAAAATATTATATTTCTGATAGGTGAAGGTATAACAATTTATAAACCGATTTAAACCGATAGAGACAAATTGGACCAGAATTCCCCAACAAACTAATTTATTTGCTTGTAGATTCCCATGACAAGTGCCTTTTTTTTTTTTTTCAACTCGACCTTAAATCAAATTTAACTGCAAGTTAGAGGGGAAAAATGAGAATTGATCCATTATGATCATCCCTCATCGCATTGCTCAAATCAGGAAAAAGTACCAAAAAAGTCTTAAATCTATTATATTAGTACAAATTTAGTCATAAAACATTATACTATTTGTACCAATTCAGTCCATCTGGCCAATTTTGGTCGACTGATCCTGACATGGACATCGGCCGTTGGCCGGACGCTGACGTGAAATTTTTTATAATTTTTTAATTATTTTTTTCTGTCTTCTTCCTAGCGGTGGCCACGAAGCCCTCGCTGCCGACGGTGAGGGTCGCGGCCCTCGCCGGATCCGGGTAAGGCCAACCTTGCCCATGTGGCCTTGGGCGAGGTCAAGTGGCCCTCGCTAGCCGCCGGCGAGGGTCGCGGCCCTCGCTCGACCTCACCCAAATCTGGGCTAAGCAGCCTTGCCCGCAACCCCGGGCGAAGCTGCCTCGCGGACAGCCGATTTGGGTGAGGCCAGCCTTGCTCGCGGCCCTGGGAGAGGCTAGGCGAGCCGACGAGGGTTGTGGCCCTCGTCTAGTGGCTAGCGAGCCTCACCGGAGGCTCCTCGGCCAACGCAAGGAAGAAGATAGAAAAAAAAAAGGAAAAAGAAAAGAAAAAAGAAAAAAATTAATAAAAAATAATTAAAAAACCATAAAAATTGCCACGTTAACATCTGGCCACTGCCCGGTGTCCACGTTAGTGTCGGCCGGCTAAAATTGGCCGGATGGACTGAATTGGTACCAATAGTAGAAGGTTTAGGATTGAATTGGTTCAATTGAAAAGTTTAAGATTTGATTGATACTAATACAATAAGTTTAAGATTTTTTTGGTACTTTTCCCCTCGAATCAATGTGTTCTTCTTTTTGTGGAACTCGAATCAAGCTGAGTTTAAGATATCGGCAACTCCAAGAGTGCACTGTCGAATGCTATTCGCACTTCGGACCTCCGTTCAAACCAGCCAGCTTTTACAGCGTCATGGGTGACGACTGACGATTGCTGGCGCCAACGTCGTTTGCCAGTCTGCAGGACAGGTGGCGCATTGCCAGGGCGCCACGTGGGAGGGAGGGAGAAAGGTTGCTCTGGATCCGACGTGGCTGGGGACAGGTTGCGGGTGGGGACGTAAAAGCACGTCTTGACTTGCTCAAGTCAATGCGTGCCTCATGGTCAAAGCCAGTGACCAAAATAGGAGGTGTATATATATTATATCTATGGGATCAACGCTAGCAGCTTCCCCATCTGGATGCTATGATATATAAACTCGACTTTTCTACGAGGGAATGATCACGCGAGTGGCCTCACTGCTCTCACATCCTAGCCACTTGATAATAGTTTTCACTTTAAATTACTCTTCATCAAAGCAAAATAATTCATTCTATTTCAACTCGTAAACTTTATTTATCGGTGATAATATCCTTATTAAGATAATACATTTCGAAGAAAAAAATATCAAATAAAACACTTACTAATTAAATAAATAAAAGAATTATAAGATAAAATGATATATACTCGACTTACCTATGGCCGTTTTATTCAGAAAACCCAGCCTGAAATTTCTGATGTCTTTACGAAAGTGAAATCCCAGCTTAGGACCATTGGGCAGTCTCCCCCTTCTAGAAAATATTGCATATTCCAACAGTGCCACGTCATGTGTTCTGATCCATTCACGCGTCAACACTGGTATGCAATATTTTCTCCTCCTCCTTCACCTCCTTCGCTCTTCACTGATGGTCTTAGCAGACTGTCCACTTTAGGTTTCAGTAGAATGCCCCACAAAAATATAATAAATAAAAAACGAATCTTTTAAAGAAATATTATTTTATCTGGAAAAGAAGAAAAATGAAATCAACTTCCTTAGTGACTCGCATTTCAGGAGTTCAGGCAGCAGCAGAACCAACCACCAGCCACCTTCCGAGATCGCATGGCTTCAACTATAAATACAGGCCCTTGCCGCGTACAAGACGCCTTTTCTTCTGCGAAATGCTTCATGAGGAAATCAATCTGGTGAGAATGAGACCTCTCTTCATGGATACTTCCTAGCATCGCAGAGCATCAAATCTTAAAGCCAAGTTTTCCCATAAAAACGCACTCTTTTGTTCCCCAGATCGCTCACTTCCTTTGCTTTCCCGACATTTCGTTCCGTTTCTGTGTAAACCAATCCATCGTTCTTTCGATTCTTTGGGCTGCTGCCTGAAAATCTCTTCCATTTCTGTCTTCTTCTTTCGCTCCCTCGACTGCGAGCTTTCGATTTTATCGTCTCGAGAATCAAAATGGCAACCAGTTTGAGCAAAGCCGAACCTGATGTGATCACCCTCGTCAATGGCTGCACCGACTCGGTGATCACTCTGGAGGATTCGAACTTCTTCGCGAATGGCCACGTCATTCTCTCCGAGGTCCCCCCGAACGTCACGGTCAGCCCCTCGTCTCACCATACCTCGGGTGAGAAGGTGCTCGGTGGTGCCGTCGCCGCCCCGGGCTGCTTCGTCGGGTTCGACGCCGCCGAACCCCGGAGCCACCATGTCGCCTCCATTGGCAAGCTGCGGGGCATCCGGTTCATGAGCATATTCCGGTTCAAGGTCTGGTGGACCACCCACTGGGTGGGCACCAACGGCCTCGACCTGGAGCACGAGACCCAGATGGTCATCCTCGACAGGTCCGACGAGGGGTCCGAGCCTGGAGCGGCCCGGCCGTACGTCCTCCTGCTGGCCCTCCTGGAGGGGTCCTTCCGCACCTCCATCCAGCCCGGGCCGGACGACTTCGTGGACCTGTGCGTGGAGAGCGGGTCGACGAAGGTCACGGCCGCCGGGTTCCGGGCAGCGCTCTACATGCATACGGGGGATGACCCGTTCGCCCTCGTCAAGGACGCGATCAAGGTGGCCAGGGACCACCTGGGGACGTTCAAGCTGCTCGAGGAGAAGACCCCGCCCGGGATCGTGGACAAGTTCGGTTGGTGCACGCGGGATGCATTCTACCTCACGGCGCACCCCGAGGGAATGTGGAACGGGGTCAAGGGCCTGGTGGAGGGCGGGTGCCCGCCCGGGCTCGTCCTGATCAACGACGGGTGGCAGCCCATCAACCTCGACGAGGACCCGGTCACGAAGGAGGGCATGAACCACGCGGTGGCAGGCGAGCAAATGCCGTGCGGGCTGCTCAAGTTCCAGGAGAACCACAAGTTCAGGGACTACGCGAGCCCGAGCGGCGGCGAGGGCATGGGGGCCTTCGTCAGGGACCTGAAGGAGGAGTTCGGGAGCGTGGACTACGTGTACGTGTGCCACGCGCTGTGTGGGTACTGGGGCGGGCTCAGGCCCGGAGCGCCGGGCCTGCCCGAGTCGAGCGTGGTGAAGCCCAAGCTGTCGCCGGGGCTCGAGACGACGATGGAAGATATAGCCGTCGATAAGATCGTGAACAACGGGGTGGGGCTGGTCCCGCCGGAGCTGGTCGAGCGGATGAGCGAGGGCCTTGACTCGCAACTGGAGTCGGCTGGGATTGACGGCGTGAAGGTGGACGTCTTTCACGTAAGTGGACCTTCATTTCCAGTTTTTCTTTTGTTCTTTTTTTTCCTTTTCTGTTTTAACTGATCGATATGCTTGAACAGTTGCTGGAGATGATGTGCGAGAACCATGGCAGAACGGTGGAGCTCGCGAAGGCGTACTACAAGGCCTTGAAGGCTTTGGTGAGGAAGCATTTCAAAGGCAACGGCGTGATCGCCAGCATGGAGCACTGCAACGACTTTCTCGGGACGGAGGCGATCTCGCTCGGCCGTGTCAGTGAGTCTCGCTCGATATCCACAGCTAAAAAACTTTCGTGCCGTTCTCTAACCGCGTTGCGCGATGCTTTCTTTTGATCGACAGGTGACGATTTCTGGTGCGAACGGCAAATTCTGGCTCCAAGGGTGCCCCATGGTGCACTGCGCCTACAACAGCCTGTGGATGGGCAACTTCATCCACCCGGACTGGGACATGTTCCAGTCCACGCAACCCTGCGCCCTATTCCACGCCGCGTCCCGGGCCATCTCCGGCGGCCCGATCTACGTCACCGACGCGGTCAGGAAGCATGACTTCGAGCTGCTCAGGCGCCTGGTGCTGCCCGACGGCTCGATCCTGCGGTGCGAGCATTACGCCCTCCCGACCCGGGACTGCCTCTTCGTGGACCCTCTCCATGATGGCAAGACCATGCTCAAGATTTGGAACTTGAACAAAGTGAGTATTGCTTGAATCTTCGCCGTGAATTCGTCCAGCATTTTAGTGTGCAGTTCATCCTGTTTTTACGACCATGTGCTTCAAAAATTGAACCTTTTGTGACAGTACACGGGAGTGATCGGAGCCTTCAACTGCCAAGGCCGCAGCTGGTGCCGGGAGTACCGCCGCAACAAGTGCGCCTCCCAATTTTCCCCCGCCGTCTCAGGCACCATCAACCCCGCCGACATCGAGTGGAGCGCCGGCGGGTCGATGATCTCGGTGGACGGCGTCCGCGTCTTCGCCCTCTACCTGTCCCAGTCCAAGAGGCTGGTCCTCTCGAAGCCCTCCGAGAGCCTCGACATCACGCTCGAGCCGTTCCAGTTCGAGCTCGTCACCGTCTCTCCGGTCAAGGAGCTGACGTCGGCGGCGGCGAGCGCAGGGCCCGTGCAGTTCGCGCCGATCGGGCTGGTGAACATGCTGAACCCCGGCGGCGCGATCCGGGACGTGAAGTACGGTCACGGACGGGTGGAGATCGAGGTGAGAGGACGAGGGAAGTTCAGCGCGTACGCGTCGAAGAGGCCGTCGAAGTGCAGTGTCGACGGGAGGCGCGTGGGGTTCGAGTACGAAGAAAAGATGGTGGTCATCAAAGTGTCGCAGCAGTTGCTCAAAAAGAAAAAAAAAAAAAAAGTGTCGCAGCAGAGGATTTTAACCGGATTCAACCCTGTATCTCGAATCGAGATCGAAAGCAGAGACCCGTGGATGGAGGTCATGCCGGCTCCCTTCGTCCCGGCTTACAATAGAAGCTGCAGATATCCTGAATTGGAGACCATTCCAGAGGGTCACGAGGAACTCGATGATGAATACTGAATAGCATAATTTTGAGAGTGTCAATAGTTTTTTTTTTTTTTTCCTGTTGAAAGAGTGTGGCTAGTTCACTTCCTTTTCTTTTTTTGATTTTTTTTTCCCTTTTGCTATCTTGCTAGATGGGCGAGCTCATCCGCGATGGACTCGAGAATGCCTTGAGAACGCGACAAGTGTCGCCGTGGCCGGGTTCTTCCAGCTTGTCTATTCTGGTGGACTGCTTATTTTAGTGGATCGAGTACATGACATCATTCTTGTCCCTTGTCCTTTCATTTTCATGGGATCCGTCTCTTCTAATTTTAAATTTTTTTTGCCAAATTTAAGGGGCATTGATTGTTAGGAGTGTACGTACATAGGATGAAGTAAAGTAAGATTAAATCAAGAGTATTTTTCAAGTTATAATAATTTCTCTCCCTCTGTTTCGCAAGAATCAAAAGTGCATTTTCTTGTAAGAGGTCATACACGCAGGCGGACAACCTGCAACGGAGACGAGGGGAGGTTCTTGTGGCGCGATCGGGGGCTGCCAGCGGCGGGGCCGGAGCCGGCGGGGGAAGCATTGGTTGGAGGGAGGATTGGCGGAGGCGGCCGTGTTCGGCGGGGGCTAGGGTCAATGACTGGTGGTGGGTGGAGGAGGGAGGCAAAGAAATCAGAGCGAAATGGAGATCATCGTGCGAAAGTAGTCAGCTCGAGCTCAAGCTCAAACTCTGCACAGAGAGAGACAGAGACAGAGACAGAGACAGAGACAGAGAGAGCGAGAGAGGGAGAGAGAGAGAGGAATTAGGGTTTGCCGGCGCTCTCTCATCTCTCTGTCTGCTGCGCGTTTCTTTTCCATTTTCGTAATTATCAGTATTTATTAAAAATTAGAAATAAGTGCATCAGAAATTTTAAATTTTTAAAAAGTACAATAAAATTTGAAAATGTGTCTAATTAGTGTAATCAAGCCCTTTCATTATTTTTCATCATCACTTTTGACAATGTTTGTTTTGAAAGCAATTGGCCTTTATACAACTTCCCTTTGACAGACCTCTTAACAAAGATTTTGTGTCCTTGCATTTTCTCAGCTGCTTACCTCTATAGTACCTCAGCTACACGTACGACTATATAATGTCAACAGCAACTAGTTTTGTTGACAGGTGAGTGGAGCTGGCAGATTTTGTTGGTGAGATTATGTTGAATGGTGTTTTGATTTTGTACTGATAGATATCCTCTTTAAACTTGCCTCCTGAATTTAAAAATTCAGCTTATTCAGTGTAAAGTTGAATTGGAGGTGGTCACTGTTTTCAAAGGGGATAAACTTACGATATCAGTTCAGACATTATCCGATTCATTTTGAACATTCTGTTGAATGTGTATATCCGAATGGTCTAATTCTGAACTATAGAATTCTCTTTGCTCTTTCACCTATGAAGCAGTGTTAATGATCTTGTATGCAGTCTGTTGATGCATCAAAGGAGCGCACTGAATATTACATACAGACCCTACTTGCTGTAAGATTTCGATTTTAAGTTCACCTTTATACATCAACCTAGAGGAGTATGAGCGATGTCAAAGTGGGTCACTAGTCTGATAAATACATTTCTTTGATTTTGAGAGGGCATAATGCACCAAGAATTTTCTTTTCTCCGCTTCCTACTGAAAGTTCTGGTATTCAGTAAATTATTCAGCAGCTGTTTCAGCTTAAGTTTGCCTTTTCAGAGCTCAAAGTCCAAAGCAACTGCTCACATGTTTCCACTCAAAGGACTTTAGGAGTTCAAACTATTTTCAAAGTTTTTCCCAAACTCACCATGTCCCTCTTCCTAAAGGTGAAGGACTAATGGAGATATCTTTGCTGTGAAGCACTAAGGTTGAGCTCATAAGCATGTGTGTGGAACATATGGAATAGGATGTATGAGCCATTTCCCGTTCACTTGATTGTTAATACGAGATAATCCTACTCTGATTGTACTGAATATGCCTTGAAGAGATGCATTTTCTTTTTGTTTGATGCCAAAGGATTGTTTCTAAATAATCTAATGTGTGAAATGGAAGTTCACGATAAATTCTAGTTATGCAAAGTTCTGCTTCGACCTCCTGAAGTCTGTGTTTCCTGAAATTTAGCAGGAAGGCCTTGAGAAGAAATAACGCGAAGATCACTGACACATTCTTCCTGGGATCTTTCATCCTCTAAAGACCGTGAGCGTCGCGGATGGCTTCCTGTGACTTACAAGTTTTCTGATGCTACTCCAATGCTAATTCAATCCATAAAGGTATGATCACGCTATTTCTCATATGGATGTAACTTCTCTGGTTGGTGTCAGAGATTGCAAAGTCCTGCAGATGGTATTGCGGAGACAATGAAGCATATAATTAGAACCTTTCTTCCCCTATTCAGGGCTTTTTCTGCTATGCGGAGAACGGAAAGCCTAGTCTAAGCATCATATTCTTCTGAAAGTTTACTCAAATATTCAATGCAGACCTAAAAAACTTATATGTATAAAACTCCAAAGTGTGTGTGTGGATGGTGGTGGTTTATTTCTGTTAATGAGCTTTAATTTTTAATGTCCTGGTTATGAAAAGGAATGCTTCTACCACAGTATTATGCTAGTCTTATGGATGAAAGAACTTTAAAGAGATCATACTAGTTGGCTTTGGTATTGGTCTTAATATTGCAACTTTCAACAACACTTCCTGCTGCTTCCATGCAGATGATCATACTACACCAAATCTACCTTACCTTTCCATGTTTCCTTAGGCGTCTCCACCTTTGCTTTCCTCTGCAGCATCACCCCTGAATTCCCTCAACTGACTGGTGCCCATGTTTCTGGAGCTCAGGATAGATTTCATTTGCGAATTAGTGATAAAACTCCGATGTCGTCATGGGATACAATTTGATGGTGTTGTAGTGAGAAATGGACCCTCACTGTCATTAGGTGTAGGCCTCAGCTAGTAACCCAATATGCGGATACTGATAGCCCATGTACTCTTTTAAGTTTTTCTCGATCTCCAAATCTGTGGTTAAGTTTCCTCCTAGTTAGGGGGAAAGATGAATAGTGAGGGTCATGATTTGGTGCTCTGCAGGCACTAGTGATCCTGGTGAAACAAAAGTAATAAGATCTTATACGTGATCGATAGTTCATATTAATTACGGCTACATGCGTATATTGTCTACAATATGTAATGTTTAGAAAAATCTTGGAGTTTTGAATGGATCTATACAATTTATTGCAGGACATCGATAACATCCACTAATAGACAGAAAACCAAAGAGAATGGTGCAGCAGCAAAGGGAAGCTGTCGCGATGCTTCCTGTTTGCAAGAAAATTCACCCACCCCGCTGCTCTCCGGCTTCTAAATAATGTAAGCATCTTGCAACTAAAGTAGATAGCATTTCATGGAGAAACCATATCTCATTTGGGCTAGTTGTTCTTTTCCTAATTATTCATCTCGTCTTTTCGGCTGTCAATGCTGGGAGCTTCCAGAGATAATTTGTAAATCCTAACCGCGATGAGGTATGCACATAGTTATCTTTATGTATTAGAATAGCTTCAATTAGATCCAGCTCACACAAAGAATGTCATGTGTTGAGAAATATTGTGAGTAATAAGGGTAAAATAGTAACTTAGTTATGATTAGGGTTAAGCACATATGAGCATATATATTTGTAACTCTTTTCACTTTTTAATAATATAGAAAATAATTATCACTTTCACATGGTATCAGAGCAAGGTTGGTCAGAACCCTAGATGACGAAACAGCCACTCGCCGCCGTCAACTCGCTGGAATAGTTGGCTGTCGCCGCAGCTCACTGTTGAAACCTCCTGCCACTCGAGTGTCCCTCTTCCTTTCTCTCACTTCTTCGTGTGGCTCGCACGGTTCACGCGCACTGCTCGCGCAGCTTGCTCGCGCTCTTCCTTCCTGAGGTTTAGATGTGCACAGTGAATGATGGATTTTTTGTCTTATCTTAATTATTACTTTTAAAGTTTTGTGCTGGTTGTGGAGTATAGAAAGGTTTTTAGAAGCGGCAAATGATGGGTTATTTTCTGGCGGTTGAACAGTAACCCACTTTATTATTTGTACTGCACAAAATTTTAGAAGTGGCCATTGTGGAATATATATTTGATAGTTATTACAGAGGATAGAGTTGCTTTTTTTCGTACTTGAAAGTGAAAGTGATGTTACATTGAATCGATGGGGATATTGAGAATAAGTATACTGGTGCTTTGGTGATTCGTATGATGATTCGATTGAAGCCTTTCTTTTCAGAATTCTTTTTGTGTATTTGCGTGAATTATTGGAATTAGCATTGGCAACCGTGAAGTTCATTTCTTGGGCTCAATCATTCTTTATTCACTAATGGCCACCTCTGGATTGACTTCTGGATCTCTTTTTGGTCATTTTCAATTAACATTTGTTAAGTTAGATGGAACTAATCATCCATCCTAGTCTAAAGCAGTCGAAGTCTATCTTACTGCCACCAGACAACTGGACTATCTCACGTCTACAATACCGTCTTGACACGAGTAAAGCCGCTGATTGGATTGCAGGAGATGCGATGATTCGGACCCTATTATGGAATAGCATGGACCCTAAGGTTAGTCCTCACTTTATTCAATGTGACTCCGCTAAAGCAGTTTGGGATAAGTGCACATTACTCTATTCGGGGCAAAATAATATGATGCAAGTATGTCACACGTGGGAAAAGTTATTTGATATACAGCGTGGAGATCAATCCTTGTCTGATCATTATGCTTAGTTCACCACTCTCTACCAACGATTGGATACTTATCTTCCTGCCTTGAACGATCCAAATGTTCTGGCTAAACGCCAAGAGGATTTGAGGGTAATATTATATCTCAAGTCATTGGGGCTCGAGTATTCATCTCTTCGTCAGTATATTACATCTCAGAGATATCTTTCCACAGTAGATGAAGTCTTCTCCCAAGCTCTCCGTTCTACAATTCCTGAGAAGAGTTCTTCCATGCCGGCAATGGAGATTGGTGCTATGCTTTCTCGTGGTTCTAGTGGACGTGGAGGTCGAGGTTGTGGTTATCAAGGTCGTGGACGTGGTGTTGTTCATGGTGGAAGTCGTGGAGGCCGTGAAGGGGGAGTTAGGACTTGTGGTACGATCAATTCTGGGAATAATCGTGGTTCCCACTATTGTCATCATTGTCAAAGAGCCGGACATACAGAAGCTTATTGCTATACACTTCATCCAGAGCTCAAATCACCTCTTGCTGTTTATGTAGAGGTTGAGGATTCTCTTAGTCCTCCCTCAATGGCTCCACCAAGTTCAACTCAAGTTTTTAAGACAGGTGACCCAGTTACATTAACCCATGCTAAATATGATACATTGGTTCGCTCCCAACAAGTGACAGGATCTTCAGCTCCTATTGCAACTCTAGCATAAATATCTAAAGGTAGTTCATTGTGTTTGTTGTCTACATCACTTGATTCTTGGGTTATAGACTCTGGAGCTACCAATCATATGACTAGTAACTCTAACCTATTGTCTTCTTTTCACTCTACATCTCCTTCATTATCAAATTCAGTTACATTAGCAAATGGTTCACAGTCTCAGGTTACTGGTATGGAAGTTGCTCATTTAAGTCTCTCTCTTTCTTTATTATTTATCCTTCACCTATCAAAATCTCCTTATAATTTGATTTCTGTTAGCTCATTGACCAAAATACTAAATTGTTCCGTGACCTTTTCATCATTCTCATTGTATTTTTCAGGATCTGAGGACTGGACAGATGATTGGTGGGGACATGAATCAAATGGCCTGTACTACCTTGATAAGAAGGTATTAGCTGCCATAGTTGTGAAACAAACATCCACTGATGTATATCGTGCATTGTCGTGCTGGTCATCCACCACCAAACCTACTTCGACGTCTATTTCCTGAGTCTAAGTCTGTGAATTTCTTTCAATGTGGAGCTTATCAGTTTGGTAAACATCATAGAGCTTCTTTTCCTTCCTGTATGCAGAGTCGTGTGTCTAGTCCATTTGAGTTAGTTCACTTAAATGTATGAGGTCCATGTTGTGTGTCTGATGTCTTTGGATTCAAATATTTTGTTGCATTTATGAATGATTTTTCCCGAATGACTTAGTTATTCTTAATAAAAGATTGTACAGAGATTTTTCGTTGCTTTCAATTGTTCTATTTTGAGATGTTGAATCAATATAATATCTCTGTCAAACATTTACGGTCAAATAATGCTGGAGAATACCTTGCTACAACTTCTGGTTTCCAGCCCTTTTTGGAATCTCATGGTATTATTTATCAAACGTTTTGCTCATACACTCCATAACAAAATAGTGCAGCTGAATGTAAAAATCGTCATCTTCTTGATGTCGCTTGTTGCCTCATGTTTCATATGCATCTACCTAAACACTTTTGGGGTCATCCATCTTCTTACGGCGTGTTATTTAATTAATCGGCTTCCCACTTCATTTCTTTAAGAGAAGACACCATTCTCACTTTTACATCCAAATCGTCCTCTCTTTTCCTTACCTCTTCGGGTTTTTGGGTGTGTTTGTTTTGTACATAATCTTACTCCAGGTCTTGATAAATTGGATCCTCGTATTGAAAAATGTATCTTTGTGGGATACTCTCGAATTCAGAAGGGATACAAATGTTATTATCCTAGTCGTCAACATATGTTCATGTCTACAAATGTGACATCCTTTGAAGATCAGTCATATTTTCCTTCTCAAAATGTTCCATAGATACATGGTGATAGTGATGATTGTGTCCTACCAATGCTTCCACTGCCTTCTATCTCTCCAACTACCTCCAGCAAATTTCAGTTTGTTGACCGCACTTATCATCGACGAAGTACCATTCCAACTATGATAGTACAGCCTTCATCAGCACTTGATTCATCGGTTCCCCCATCAGTTGCAGTGCTAGCCTTTGATCCTAATCTGCCCATTGCATCTCGAAAAGGTACACGTTCTTGTGTCGGTCGTCCTATTGATTGTTATTCTCCCTATTCTGGTTTTTCTGATTGTGTTCGTACTCGTCATCCTATTTCCAAGTTTTTGTCATATGATCGTTTATCTCCTATCTTCTTTGCCTTTGTCTCGTCGTTATCTTCTATTTTTGTGTCTAGAAGTGTTGCTGAAGCTCTTGCTCATCCGGGTTGGCGTCGTGCCATGGAAGATGAAATGGAGGCACTAATTCAGAACAAAACTTGGAAGCTTACTTCCTTACCTACTGATAAGCAACCTGTTGGTTGTCGTTGGGTTTTCACTATTAAAGTTCACCCGGATGGTACTCTTGATCGATTGAAGGCACGGTTAGTTGTGAAGGGATATACTCAAACTTATGGTGTCGATTATAATAACACCTTCTCTCTCGTGGCCAAAATTCCTTCTGTTCGTGTTTTTATTTCATTGGTTGTGCAATTTGGCTGGATCCTTCATCAATTGGATGTGAAAAATGCCTTTTTACATGGTGATCTGGCTGAGGAGGTCTATATGGAGCAACCACTTGGGTTTATTGCTCAGGGGGCAAATGTGGTATGTTGTTTACACAAAGCTTTGTATGGACTTAAACAATCTCCTCATGCTTAGTTTGGTAGATTTAGTGATACGGTTATCAAATTTGGATTAAAGCGGTGTCAGGTAGATCATTCAGTTTTCAGTTCCGTGTCTTCAACTGGCTGTGTATCCTTCTAGTTATATATGTGGATGATATCATCATTACTGGCAGTGATTCAAGTGGTATTCAAAAAACTTATGCAATTTCTGCATAAAGAATTCAGTACTAAAGATCTGGGACATCTTCGATACTCTCTTGGTATTGAAGTATCCTATTCACATGCTGGTATTAATTTATCACAACGAAAGTATGTACTGGACATCCTTGGTGAAGTTGGATTTCTTGGAGTAAAGCCAGTCGATACCCCTATGGATCCCAATATGAAACTTAATGCAGAACATGGAGAATTACTATATGATCTAGCAAAGTATCAAAGGTTAGTTGGTAAGTTAAACTATCTTACTATCACGAGAATTGATATATCCTTTGTGGTTAGTGTAGTAAGTCAATTCATGAGTTCTCCTCGTATTACTCATTGGGATGCTATACTTAGAATTGTAAAATATTTTAAGGGAGCGTCAGGTAAAGGACTACAGTTCAAGAATTATGGCCATCTAAACACTACAGGCTTTTCTGATACCGACTGGGCTGGATGTCCTATGGATAGGAGATCTATTTCAGGCTATTGTGTGTTTCTTGAAAGTAATTTAGTTGTATGGAAAAGCAAGAAACGGCATGTAGTTTCCTGATCAAATGCTGAAGCTGAATATTATGTTATGGCACATGTGAAGTGAATTATTATAATTGAGAATGTTACTATCAGAGATTGGAATGTCACCGTCAAATCTATCAGTGCTATATTGTGATAATCAATTTGCTATTCATATTGCATCTAATCCAGTCTTCCATGAGCGAACTAAGCACATTGAGGTTGATTGTCATTTTGTATGAGAAAAAGTTTAGAAATGCGAGGTTATTCTGCAACACACAAAGTCGGAGGATCAATTCACGAACATTTTTACAAAATCTCTACGGGGGAATAGAGTGAGCGTCTTATATAACAAGTTGGGTTTATTTGATATCTATATCCCAATTTGAGGGGGAGTGTTGAGAAATATTGTGAGTAATAAAAGTAAAATAGTAACTTAGTTATGATTAGGATTAAGCACATATGAGCATATATATTTGTAACCCTTTTCACCTTTTAATAATATAGAAAATAATTATCAATTTCACATCATGCAATATGTGTGTAGAATAAAGGTAAAGGTTGTAGCTTCAGGAAAAGGAAATATAGGGAAATACGTTATATACAGTGTATGAGCTGTTGTGATTGATTGGCACTTCAGGCAATAAAAGAGAGAATGGTTTTCCCCATTACTGTAGTAGAATTCAACCTTACTCTATTGGGTTAATACGTCATTGCCTAAATTGGAAAATAAAAAACGGTCTGGTTTAGAGTTTGTAAAGAAAAAGGTTCTGAAAATTTTAAGAACTCAAATTGGAAACGAGAAAAAGATCTGATTATGAGATTTTGTACAATCTTAAGAAATATGATAAATGCACAAAATTATCAAATTAGTTTAATATGGGAAATTGTCCTAGAGAAATCCCTAATTATCTCTAACATTAAATATTTCTTTAAATATTACTTTTGAAGATATTGACAAATCATGATTTTATAAAGTCTCATTTCATACTGTTACATTGATAAAGGACGGAACATATGTAATGAAGTATGAAATAACAATTTTCATTTCATCGATCTCGAACCGAGCGAGTTTGGAGAGTGGCAACTACAGATGCCATGTCAAACACGGTCCGAAACATTGAATTCCCGATGACTGGCCCCCTCAGCGCGACGCGTGGCGCACTCTGCAGACGCCTTTCAGTTGAAGTGGGTTGTTCTGTCCAGGAAACACGCTGAAGTGGTGGTAAAGGATGATACAGTCTTTCCGACCTTTCAGTTGCACTGCAAGGTTTATTAAGAGGGCCTTCTCTCGCTATTTTTAGTAGAAAGTTCAGAAACTGGTGTTCAGACATAAGATATACGTCTGTTTAAGCATGACTGAAATGTTTGACTCTAGATTATGATCATTGTGCAGAGGAAGTCACTACCTGAGTTTTGGAGGGATCGTCCCCTGGTGAGTTCCCTACTTTATTTCCCTCGTTATCTCCAACTTTGAGGACCAAAATGTCCATTTCTTTGTGTAGTGAGTGGACTTATATTGTTTTGACGCTCTCTAGATTGAATGAGTATATCTGGATGGTCTAATTCTGAACCATAAAATTCTCTTTGCTCTTTTAACTATGAAGCAGTCGCTAATGATCTTGTATGCAGCCAGTTGATACATCAAAGGAGCACAATTGTATACCTGATGAACATTACGTGCAGACCCTACTTGCTGTAAGATTTCAATTCTGAGTTCAACTTTATACATCAACTGGGAGGAATACGAGCGATGACAGAATGGGTCACTAGTCTGATAGAAATAGTTCTTTGATTTGGAGAGAGCATAATGCACCAGGATTTTTCTTTCTCTGCCTTACTCATAAGCATGTGTGCAGAGCATATGGAATAGGACGTGTGAGTCATTTTTCGTTTATTTGATTGTTAATAGCAAATAACCCTACTGTGGTTGTATTGACTATGCCTTCAAGAGATATTTTGACCTTTCGTATGATGCCAACAGGTTTTTTTAAATTTTCTACTGTATGAAATGGAAGTTTACAATGTTCTAGTTATGTGAAGTGTCCCTTCAACCTTCTGAAGTCTGTTTCTCGAAATTTAGCGGGAAGGCCTTGAAGAAAAAATTATGCGAAGATCACTGACACATTCTTCATGGGATCTTTCATCCTCCAAAGACCGTGAGCGTCGTGGATGGCATCCTGTGACTTACAAGTTTTCTGATGCTACTCCAAAGCTAATTCAATCCATAAAGGTATGATCATGCCTTTTTTGTATGGATGTAATTTCTCCGGTTGGTGTCAGAGATTTCCAAGTAATTCTGCAGATGGTATTGCAGAGACAATGGAGTGTGTAATTAGAAACTTTCTCCCCTTTTCAGTGCTTTGTCTGCCATGCATAGAACTAAATGCCTAGTCTCAGCATTATATTCTTCTAAAAGTTAACGCAGATATTTGATGCAGACCTAAAATACTTGTACTCATAAAACTTCTAAATATGCGTGAACGGTGGTGGTTTGTTGTGGTCAATGATTTTTAATTATTAATGTACTGTTTAAAAAAGGGATGCTACTACCACGGTATTACGCAAGTCCTTTGGATATGGAAGTTAAAAAAGATCATACTACTTGGATTTGGCATTGATTTTAAACTTGCAGCTTTCACCAACACTTCCTGTTGCTTCCTTGTATGATCACACTACGCCAAATCTACCTTTCCATGTTTCCTAGCCGTGGCCACCTTTCCTTTCCTCTGCAGCATCACCCCTGAATTCCTTTTAAGTGACTGGTGATTACATTTCTGGAATTAAGGATAAATTTCATTTGCACGTTGGTGATAAAAATTTGATGTCATCACAGGACACGGTGTGATGGTGTTGTAGTGAGGGATTGATTCCAATCCTTAGGTGTAGACCTCAGCTAGTCACCCAACATGCGGTGTGGATACTGATAGTCCACACACTCTTAAGGTTTTCTCAGTCAGCAAATTTGTGCAGGTTTTAGTTTTCTCCTGGTTAGGGGAAAAATGAATAATGAAGATCATGAGTTGGTGCTCTGCGGGCACTAGTTCTTGGTGAAACGAGAGAAAAAAGATCTTGTATATGATCAATGGTTCATTTCAGTTGCGGGTTCTTGCATAGTATGTATAATATGTAGTGTGTAGAAAGTTGGTTTTATATATAAGTTTGTTCAATTTACTGCAGGACATTGATAACATCCACTATGAGACAGAAAACCGAATAGAGTGGTGCAGCAGCAAAGGGAAGCCATCGCGATGCTTCCTGTTTGCAAGAAAATTCACCCGGCCTGCTGCACTCCGGCTTCTGAACAATGTAAGTGTCTTGCAACTAAAGTAGATAGCATTTCATGGAGAAACCACATCTCAATTGGGCTATTAGTTCTTTTCCTAATTATTCATCTTGTCTTTTCGGCAGTCGGTGCTGGGAGCTTCCAAAGATAATTTGTAAATCCTGACCGGAATGAATTATACACAGCTTTCTTTATGTATTAGAATAGCTTCAGTCAGATCCAGCTCACGCAAAGAATGTCGTGTAATATGTGTGTAGAATAAAGGTAAAGGTTGTAGCTTCAGGAGAAGGAAATATAGAAAAAATACGTTATACAGTGTATGAGCGGTTGTAATTGATTGGCACTTCAAGCAATAAAAGAGGATGGTTATCCCGTTACTGTAGTAGAATTCCGCCTTACTCTATTGGGGTAATACGTCATGCTTAGATCGAAAAAAAAAGGTCTGGTTTCGGAGTCGAATTGGGCTCCGTTTGAAAATCGAAAAAACAAGTTTTGAAAATTTTTAGGTACTAAAAATGGAAACGAGAAAAAGATCTGATTTTATGGATTATCAAACTGCACCTAAATGAGTTCTGGAAAGCTCAATTTATAGCACCATGACATGGTTGTCAATCGCGCCTATCTTGTAAATTTGGGCCTCGAGCTAAGTAGGTGGTTCTCTAATGGAAAGGGTTAGAAAGGAAAGCCTGCTTGTTGAGATCACAGCCTTCGTAAATATCCAAACAGTTGAGTCAGATGGACCAGTACCTGAGAACCTGAGATCCATTGACTTAATGTTTTGGGCTCCGGTCGAATGGACCTCGGTTCATGCAAGAAATATTCAACCTGTTCCCATCTCAAAGGATGGCCTCCCTATCTCGCCCGCATAACACAACTTGGCCTAGTACACATGTTGCACTGTTGATATAGCGTGATCGATCGGATCGTGTTTCACTCTATATAACACGCATTTCCAACCAATTTTGTGTCTAAAGTTTTCGAAACCTTCATCTATATTCAGTTTATGTTTTGTCGGCCAATCACATGGTGCATTGGACAAGTGAAACGGACAATCGTCTTAACTATCGTCAATCAAAGTAGAAATCCGTCGAGGTAATTTTGAAACTCAAAAGAAAAGCAGGAATAGGGAAATGGAAAGTACAAGCATCGTCGAGAGAAGTACCTCTAGCCTAGGCACTGTTAAGTATTCTTCTAATTCATAAATGCCTTCGAGTCACCGGTTAAACATACTTCGTAAGGAAATTCTGCTATCATATTACATTGATGGCTCCAAATTGAAACTTTTTTCAAAGTTTTTCCCAAATTCGCTATGTCTCTCCTCATAAAAGCGAAGGACTAATGAAGATATACTTGTTGTGAGGTACGAAGGTTGAACTCATAATTATGTGTAGAACATATGGAATAGGACGAATGAGCCATTTTCTCTTTCATTTGATTGTTGATAGGAAATAATCCTATTGTGGTTGTAATGACTATGCCTTGAAGAAACTTTCGCCGATAGGATTTTTTCTAAATTTTCTAATGGGTGAAATAGAAGTTAACAATAAATTATGGATATATTCGTTCATTTAATTGTTGATAGGTTTTCATGATCTGTGAATCTATGCAGGTTTGAGTTTCCTCCTAATTAGGGGAAAAAATGAATAATGAGGCCCATGATTTGGTGCTCTGCAGCAACTAGTTCTCAGTGAAACATTATGTAATATAATACGTAAAAACGACGAGATCTTACAAATTAAATCAATATAAAAATACGAGATAATTAAATAAGAAACAATAAGAATACCAATGATTTACATAATTCGATTTAAATATCAGTACTTATATCCATGGGTAAAATTAGTAGTAAAAAATGCACTACAATTGAAAAATCAGAATTATAATAACTTCTATGTTCAAGTATTTCTTATACTTAAATTCAAATTCAAATTCAAATCCAAAATATTTATAATTAAATAAATCAATTTGATGTAAACTCATCGCACGAAAGCACGGCATATTCACATCCGTACGGCCGAGAGACGACTCCTACACGCGTCCAAAAAGTCCGCTAATTGGCTTCTTGAATCTTGTCTGTGCAGCGCGTCCCCACCATCCACGATTCCCGAAGACCCCCCTGGCGGCTCTCTTTTCTCAAGAAAAATCCTTTATTTTATTTTATTTTATTTTATTTCCTTTTGTGCATCTATGAGGAGTCTAACGAATTACTCCTTTTGTTAACCGACCAAACACGAAATTAGGATTTGAAGAAGACGTCGATTGAACGGACCTAACGTGGATATCTTTTGTGCATAATCTTGAATATTTTCTTTACTTGAAAAGGCATCTTCATGATCAAATATGAAAAGTTAATTCAAGTGAGCTGCATTTCACATATGCTCAAATTTAAGGCATAATTTAATAAAACTAAACTAAAAAGATCTTGTCCATGATCGATAATTCATTTTAATAAGGGGTTCTTGCATAGATTGTATAATATTAGTATGTAGAAATATATTGGACTTGCAAATGGATCTGTGCAATTTATCGCAAAATATCGATAATATCCACTACGAGATAGAAAACTTGATGAGAATGGTATACCAACAGAGATAATTTTGGGAAAGATTATCGCATTGGTTGCTTTTCGGTTTTTATTATATTTTCCCCCTTCTTTTTTGAGCTCCTTGATTTGCTCATTAATTTATTCGCATTCAATTGCGGACTGCAAATAAATTAATGGGTAAAGATCGGTTTTTTGATGATGTTGGGGGGGTTTGCTTTTAGGGGTGCAACCTTCTCATTTTTTCAAGCTCTAGATTGTTCTCATCCGTCTCGCACACAACCACCAGTCCTTGACAAACCCTAGAAGCCAACTACCCTTAAAATCCCGACCTTAATCCCGCCGAGCGTACACTTCACTGGATCATTCAATGGATTGGAAATCACAATGCCCTACTTGAGGCACCACCATTGGGGCCCCCCGAATAGCTTTCAATTTTCTTTTTCCGGCTTCATCATGATTTGCATTTGGACCACAAAAGCAAAACAAATTTCCTTTGTCTTTGTCTTTCTCTTTCTCTTGTCAAAAAACCAAGTTCAAGGAGTAGGTTAATTGACCGTTTATGGGGGATCCGCATTGTGTTGGAGATCCAAATTGTGAAAATCAATCCCCATGACAATAAGGGTGTCCTAGTTCTGTTTATGCATGGGACTGAACTATTATTAATCAGGTTGTGTCAACAAGTGATCCAAAATATTCACTACAGTAGTTTAAGTTTCAAATCATTTTTTATGCATGATATAGGATAGTCAAAATATTGAAATTTGAAAGTTGCTTGGATTTGCTATTTAACCAGTGCCCCTCATACGCACCTTGGCATTTTGAATTCATGGTATGCAAATGCCCAGCAGCAGCATATTGCTACGAGGCACGAGTCTCGAGATTCAACAGAATTCTCGAAATTAGTATTTCGAGACATGATTACATATATGATTAATTAATAAACATTACACATCATGGGGGGAGAATTACCAAAAAAGTCTTAAACCTATTGTATTTGTGCCAATTCAGTCCTAAACTTTTTTTTTTTTTTTTGGCCAATTTAGTCTTAAACCTTTTATAATTGTGTCAATTCAGTCCTTCCGGCCAAAATTGGCCGGCCGGATGACCGACGTGGACGCTGGCCGGCGAACAATTTTTTAATTTTTTTTTTTTATTTCTTACCTTCTTCTTCTTCCTCGGGCTGGCCGACGCCGGCCGGGCGAAGGCGAGCCTCGCCCCGACGGCGGCGGCCGCCGTCGCCCGGCCATGGCGAGGCGAGCCTCGCCAGATCCGGTTACGGCCTCGCTAGTGGCCGGCGAGGCCGCCGTCGCCCGGATTTGGCGAGGCGAGCCTCGCCATGGCCGGGCGAGGCCGAGCCTCGCCTTGGGCGAGCGACGGCCGCCTCGCCGTTCGGGCGAGGTTCGCCCTCGCTTGCCACCGGCGGCGAGCCTCGCCCGGCCGACGGCGAGGCCGCCGTCGCCGGATCCGGCGAGGCTCGACCTCGCCATGGCCGGGTGAGGCTCGCCCGCCCGCACCGGCGAAGGCGAGCCTCGCCCGGCCGACGGCCAAGCCGCCGTCGCCAGATCCGGGCGAGGCTCGACCTCGCCATGGCCGGGCGAGGCCGAGCCTCGCCTTGGCGGGCGACGGCGGCCTCGCCGTCGCTAGGCGAGGCTCGCCTTCGCTAGTGGCCGGGGGCGAGCCTCGCCGGTGGCCGGCGGGCGAGCCTCGCCGGTGGCCGGCGAGGTCGGCCTCGCCGGCCCTCGCCGGCCGGCGGAGGAAGAAGAAGGAGGTAAAAAAATAAAAATAAAAATTCGAAAAAAAATTCGAAAAAAAATTAAAAAATTCGAAAAAAAAAGTAAAAATTATTAAAAAATTGTTTGCCGGCCGCTGTCTCCGGCCGGCGTCCACGTCGGCTCGGCCGACCAATTTTGGCGGAAGGATTTGAATTGGCACAATTATAAAAGGTTTAGGACTAAATTGGCCAAAAAAAAAAGTTTATGACTGAATTGGCACAAAGACAATAGGTTTAGGACTTTTTGGTAATTCTCCCCATCATGGGGCATTGAAATACTTTGATTTTGAGCACATTTTTCAAGAATTCTATATATATATATATATAGTATCAATTGAAAGATTACTTTCAAAGATATCGACAAATTATGATTTTGTAAAATACGAAGTCTCATTTAGTCTCATTACATTGATATCAAGATTGAACATATATTATAAAGTATAGAAAAATATTATATTTCCGATAGGCAAAGGTATAACAATTTATAAACCGATTTAAATCGACGAGACAAATTGGATCAGAATTCCCCAACAAACTAATTTATTTGCTTTTAGATTCCCATGACAAGTGCATTTTTTTTTTTTTTTTTGGCTTGATCTTAAATCAAATTTAACTGCAAGTTAGGGGGACAAATTGAGAATCGATCCATTCCGATCATCCCTCATCGCATTGCTCGAATCAAGGTGTTCTTCTTTTTGTGGAACTCGAATCAAGCTGAGTTTAAGATATCGGCAACTCCAAGAGTGCACTGTCGAATGCTATTCGCACTTCGGCCCTCCGTTCAAACCAGCCAGCTTTTACAGCGTCGTGGTCGTGGGTGACGAACTGACGATTGCTCGCGCCAACGTCATTTGCCAGTCCGCCAGCGACAGGTGGCGCATTGCCAGGGCGCCACGTGGGAGGGAGGGATAAAGGTTGCTCTGGATCCGGCGTGGCTGGCGATAGGTGGGGGGACGTAAAAGCACGTCTTGACTTGCTCAAGTCAATGCACGCCTCATGGTCAAAGCCAGTGACCAAAATTTCCGGTGCGCTCGATAAAAAAATCCATAAAAGATGGACACTTAAAATAAAAATAAAAATTTGAAAAGACGTAAAACATGAATTATCGAAATTTATTCTTCATTTGTCTATAAAAGATTACTCCAAATTTTAACTACGTAAGACAAAGCAAACATTCCTAAACACTTAAAAACAGTTTTAAATTAAAATTACTCTCCTTTAAGCTAAAATAAGAAAACCCCACTATCTATATTTGTTTCACTTCGACCCGTATTCTCTATATAGCCATGACAATATCCTCGTTCGGTTGGATTTTAATTCTTATTAATCAAAGATTGCATTTGGGAATCAAATAATTAGAGATCCTATTGATGATGGCAAGACCATGCTGAAGATTTGGAACTTGAACGAGAGTACTACTCGAATCTTCACCATGAGTCCGTCATGCAAGTATAGTGCAATTTATGTTATTTATGGTAGCTCAAAAAATTTAAACCTTCCGGGACAGTACATAGGAGTGATGGGAGCCTTGAATTGCCAAGGCGGTCCGAACGAAACTCCTAACGCACTCACTTGGCACGCTTTGAACCACCAGCCAACGGAAAACCAAGAAAAGGGAAGTGTGAGACAACTGAGAAGGTGTGTTCTGCGGAGTGAATCGAGTGAATAATAACATTCAAAAAGCATTATTCAATGGCGTGTAAAGTGATGCCTCCAGTGCCATGGTTGGACTTTGGATAAAAGGGCTGCGATCTAGTTTTATGTCTTAAATCTGATACTGATTGTAATCCATCTACGAGTTAGTAATCTAAAAATATCTTCGATTAAAAAAAAAAAATCACCATGCACGGGTGGGCCCACGCTCTTTGAATCCGAATATCTTTGAACTTTTCTTTTTTTTTTGGCCGGGTTTCGTGGTGAAGCGAGCACGTCGATTCTGTTTTGACTCTTTCCACTATCTTCCGCAGAAGCGATGCTTTTTGCTAGACGCCGTATACGGACGCATGGAAAAGAACGATGTGTTTCGTAATACGAGTCAGTGCACAGTGCACACCACACAGTCAAAAAGGCAATAATAAAGAAAAATCATGAAAATTGATCACCCAAAATAAAATATGTAATGTAAAACATAAATTATCGAAATTTATTCCTCATTCATCTATAAATGATTGCTCCGAATTTTAATTACGAAAGAAACAATGAACATAATTAATCACACATATTTATGGGAAGCTGCGTTGATTGAGAGTCTCTCCCTCATCGCAGAGGTCGAGAATTTGAAACCCGTAGTTTCTAGTGATTTAAGTGGGGTCTTTGGCGGTGGAGTTCTTTGGGCTAGTCTCCTCCAAGATATAGGGGGCTTGGCCTTCAGGAGCCGTTCGGGCATGGAGGTCCGTGGCGGAGTCCTCGATTACAAAAAAAAAAAAAAAACATAATTAATCACTTAATAATAGCTTTATATTAAAATTACTCTTCATTAAACTAATACAAGGAATCCCACCGCTTGTATCCGTTTCACTTCAATTCGCAAGCTTTATTTATCCACAATAATATCCTTATCAAGATAATACATATCTACACAAAAAGAAGAAATTAAATAAAGCATTCACCTATTAAGAGTGCTTTATTTCACAAAAAATGAATGATTTCAAAAGTATTGTTTTACAAATTATTACTTTTATTGCTTACAAAAATGTATAAACGAAATAATATTTTCATCGTCCAAAAAAATGTTTGACATAAATTATTATTGATAATAAAAATATTTTATACTGACTAATTATATCAAACGATATGAGTGATTATTTATAGGAAAGTATTTTTCAAATCATTTGTTTTTCGTGAAACAAATGGAGTCTAGCTATATAAATGAATCACAACATAAAATGAGATATACTTATTAACTCATGGCCGATTCTTCAATTCCTGATCCAGTTCTTAGGTTCTTTGATTCCCTATAAATACAACGCTCACCTCCTGCTTCTTCTGAGCATCGCAGAACATCAAACTTCAAAGCCAATTTTTCAATCAAAACGCAATCTTTTCTCCCCCAGATCGCTCACTCCCTTTACATTGTTAACATTCCGTTTCATTTCTGTGTAATATAAGCTTGTGTTTTTGTTAGGATACACTGTGAGTTGTGTTAAGGAAGTCTCACATTGGAGAATTGGTGTGGTACAAAATAGTTAATATATCTTAATTGGCTCATAATTAATTGGCTTAAACTTTTGAGTAAATATGAGTTCAATTAAATATATTAACAGGCCCATACTTGGGCTCCTCTTTGGCAATCTTGCCGTTCGAAGATATCAGAATTCTGGTAGGTGCTCCCAATCCTTCCTTTCATTCTTTGGCTGCTGCCTAAAAATGTACCATTTCTGTCTTCTTCTTTCACTCCCTCGATTGTGTGCTTTTGGTTTTATTTGATTCAAGAATAAAATGGCTCCAGGTTTAAGCAGCGCTGGCTCCGATTTGATCACCCTTGTTAATGGCCGCACTGACTCCGGGATCGCTCTGGAGGAATCGAGCTTCTTCGCTAATGGCGGAGGGGAAAAATGTGAATAGTGTTGGACAATGCAATTGCCAATATTTCAAATTCACCTTCGACGAAAAGAAAACACTTCGATGTGAGTTATACGATGAAGGATGATCAGAATGGATCGATTTTCATTTTCTGCGTTTTACGGTTGAATGGCGCCATTGCTTTGTCTCTATAAAAAAACAGCATCGGAGTGCCGAGACTCGTTCACGTCCCCCTCTTTCTCGCGTTTGATTGGTGATGACTCTCTGCATTTGAACGCTTCAAGAGCTGCGCAAAACTGCGATTCTAAGATCGGGGCTCCCAATTCCTCTCTCATGTATACACCGTACAAAAGTGCCGTCGATCGAGCCTACAAATCGCGAGAGCAGTTGCAGTAGCAAGAGGGCCCAAAATAGAAGGAATCACGAAATTACACTCCAAAGAAAAGAAGTCAAATTCGATGAGAAGAAAGTGCACACTAACAGAGGAAACAGAGAATGTAGGCTCTTCACCAAACCAGACTCATTCCATTCGAGACGTATAGGCGACGTTCAATGTTCGATTCTCTCGATGCATAACCCAAAAAGGGAGCTTTAAGAAACCCAGAGAAAACCAAAAAAGGGTGGGGAGAAGCAACGGATTGGAGCAGATCAAACAAACACCGCCGAGACTGTTTTTCGTGACAGCAGCGTGAGAAAATCGATCATGGGTTAGCAGTAGCGATCACCAGCACACGAAGCTCTCTCTTCTCCTCCTCCTCCTCCTCCTCCTTATCGTCCTCCTCCGCCTCGCGCGTTGAGCTGCAGGAACTGAATGGCAGTTGGATTGCTGCGTCGCATCGCTTTCTGGGTCGTGCATTTTTTCTTTATAAACGACGCGAGCTGCGAAATTCAATGTTCCCAGTTCTTCGCCTAATGTTTTAAAAACACTCACTCATTATATTTGATTCCTAATAATTAGATATTGCATCAGGAAATCAAATTGTTATAATATTTAAATAATAAATCACGCATTCATCTATCAGCTTAAACTTTTAGAATAGTTGGCAGTGGTCCCACAAAATCTCACATGATATCAGAGCTATAAAGTTCTGAGTTCAAATCTTCTAGGCCCATATTTGCCTCCCCAATTAAATTTTCACGTATTAGGCAAAAGACCAGACTAAGCGTGTATTTAAATAATAAACTACGCTTTCATCTAACAGCTTAAACTTTTAGAATAATTGGCAGTGGTCCCACAAAATCTCACACAAATGACATATGATCAACCGAATGGAATTTCAACGATCCAATTCAATGGAATCTATTAGAAAATTCTTTGTTTCAAACATCCTTTATCTTGACAAGTCTTTTGTATCAATTGGTCAATGCCATGTAAAAGGGGGTTTGAGATTATGTTTGTCGCCCTTTGATACGAAAACACTCCAAAAATCACAAGGCAAATTTACTATTAGAATAACAGCCTATTTTAAATCACAAAAAATTAAGTGATAAATAATTATAAATTGTTGTAGAGCCTACTTTTTCAAGATTTTGTGGCTCCTGTTGTGCTAACAAAATCCCTCATCAGATAATCTTAGCAGACCGTTCTTTGAAGCTTCACCACCGAGAGTTGATCTATGCGGTCGGGGCGAAGACATGGCCCAATGGGCTGAGCCTACCGAACCATCATTTTTTCTTATATTTTTTTTATCTGTTTTCCCTGCCGAAAAATACTAGTCTTCAAAAACGTCAACCTGGATGTGAGGCCAAATTCTCTGGGCCATTGAAAATTGACTGAAACAGATTACATTGAAACTGCAGTTGGTATTGGAAAAACCTTTTAAATTGATTCCTAAATTGTAATTTTACTTGATTTTTTTTATAGAGACATAAACTTATTTAGAAGCTTTATAAGTATAAGTATTTTAGGTCTACATCAAATATCTGAGTTAGGTTTCGGAAGAATACAATACTTAGACTAAGCATTTTGTTCTCTGCATGGCAGACAAAGCACTGAAAAGGGGAAGAAAGTTTCTGATTAAATGCTTGATTGTCTCTGCAATTCCATCTGCAGAAGACTTCGCAATCTCTGACACCAACCAGAGAAATTACATCCATGCAAGAAATGGCACGATCATACCTTTATGGATTGAATTAGCTTTGGAGTAGCATCAGAAAACTTGTAATTGGCTCGACGAAGGGTTCCCATCTCTAACTTTTGGAATTGATGATTTCTGATTCGTTGTTTTCAGCCAAATATAGAAAGACCCGCCCATCCCCCGGAACTCGAATATACCTTTTAAAAGATCAGTTTCCGGATAAGAATCACGCCCACGATCGGGAGCCATCTACTGTCATCGTACGGTCGAAGGCGCGCGAAGAGAAAAGTTGCGCTTCATCAGATTCTGTATTTTCTTAAGAATTGAGAGGAGCGTGGTCAATCGTTTAATCCCGAGCGACGCACCAGCGCGTGACAACGCTCACACCAAAAAGAAAACAGAACAGAGAAAAGCGTCTCTGTTCGCGTAAAGGGCCGAAGGAATAAAAAATCATCAACTCCAAAAGTCAAAGATGGGAACCCTCCCTTCATCGAGCCAATAAGTCTGACCTTATCGGAACCTTAGAAATGCAGAAGAACATATGAAGAGAGAGAGAGGTGACTGGTCAGAATTTTTTCAAAGATAGTTTATTTAGTAGTTGCATACGCGACGATGGCACATAAATGGTCCAAAAATGAATGACAAATTTAAACTCAACGCTAAAGCCCAATCGAGATGCTTATGATGCGAATTGCGCAAACGAAACGGTCAAGTCTCCATCAACCACCCAGTGGACCCAACTCTTTTTATTAGTGGGGTTCGCACATCGTGAGTTTCCACAGTTTCACTTCCCACTATTCCGGGCGTTTGGTGGGCGAGGAGGAGAAACCGCAGACGGAAAAGCCACGTCGACACGACACGAATGGGAAGAAAAGATAAATGTCACAACGATTCTGCCTTTCAACCACCTTAGCCAAACAAGAAGATAATGTTTCTTCGAAAATACTGGTGGCTGTAATAACAAGGCAAGAATGGTAATACGGAAGAGAGTACAAAAAATCCCATTTCGTATAGGCGCGTGAGGCCCGCGCTCTTCGAATCCTAATATCTTTACATCTTTTTCTGCTCGTTACGTGAGCGAGTCGGCGAAAATTTTCTGATGTGTGAACTCAAGAAGCTCCCACGCAATCAATTCAATCATGAAGTCAAAAGTCAATAACAAAATAAAAAAAAAAATCCATAAAAAGAAACACATAAAATTAAATTAAAATTAAAAAATTAAAAACGCATGATGCAAAATATGAATTATTCCAAATTTATTTCCCATTCACCTATAAAAGATTGCTCTAAATACTAACAACGGATAAAAGTTAACCACTTGCTAATAATTTTAAATTCGAATTACTCTTCATTTAACTAAAACAAGAAAACCCCTGCATATATTTATTCCACTTAACTCGTAAACTCGATTTTTTGATGATAATATCCTCATCAAGACTCTAAAAGAAAAAAAGAGATCAAATAAAACACACATCCATTAGAGTTGATTCCTAGTAATCAGAGATTGCATCGGGGAATCAAATGACATATGACCAATCAAATGGAAGATGGACCTTGGACCTTTGTTCCGTATCTTCGTCAGATCTATTTCTAATTATTAGTAATTTCTTATTAATTCCAAAAAATGAAGAAAAAATCAATCCAACTTCCCACGTACCGACAAACACGAAACACCTTCTCCTCAAGAACATATCCAGTGGTTCCTTTTTTCTTCTTTTTTTGTTTGGTCATATAATGACCCACGAGAAAATGTTAGGTGTTCATGATCGAGTTTGAGTTTTTGACTGCGAAACCACTGAAGATGCCTCTATAAATATTCACAGCGACTCGTGCTTCCGAAAATCGCAGAACATCAAAATCTCCCATTTCTTTCTTCTTCTTTCGCTAGCTCGACTCTGTGCTTTCGGTTTAATTTGTTTCCAAGAATCCAATGGCTCCAAGCTCGAGCAAGGCCAGCTGTGAGGTGACCACTCCCGTCAACGGTTGCACCGACTCCGTGATCACTCTGGAGGAATCCAACTTCTTGGCGAATGGCCGCCTCATTCTCTCCGAGGTCCCCCCGAACGTCTCGGTCAGCCCCGCGGCTTACCACGCCTCCCGCGACAGGGCGCTCGCTGCCGCTGCCCCGGGCTGCTTCGTCGGGTTCGACGCCGCCCAACCTCGGAGTCACCATGTCGCCTCCGTCGGCAAGCTGCGGGATATCCGGTTCATGAGCATATTCCGGTTCAAGGTCTGGTGGACCACCCACTGGGCGGGCACCAACGGCCACGACCTGGAGCACGAGACCCAGATGGTCATCCTCGACAGGTCCGACGAGGGGTCCGAGCCGGGAGCGGCCCGGCCGTACGTCCTCCTCCTGCCCCTCCTGGAGGGGCCCTTCCGGGCCTCCCTCCAGCCCGGACCGGACGACTTCGTGGACCTGTGCGTGGAGAGCGGGTCGACGAAGGTCACGGCCGCCGGGTTCCGGGCGGCGCTTTACATGCATGCGGGGGATGACCCGTTCGCCCTCGTCAAGGACGGAATCAAGGTGGCGAGGGACCACCTGGGGACGTTCGAGCTGCTCGAGGAGAAGACCCCGCCCGGGATCGTGGACAAGTTCGGGTGGTGCACGCGGGATGCGTTTCATCTCACGGTGCACCCCGAGGGCATCCGGGAGGAAGTCAAGGGCCTGTTGGAGGGCGGGTGCCCGCCGGGGCTCGTCCTGATCGACGACGGGTGGCAGTCCATCAGCCACGACGAGGACCCGGTCACCAAGGAGGGCATGAACCACGCGGCGGCGGGCGAGCAAATGCCGTGCCGGCTGCTCAAGTTCCAGGAGAACCACAAGTTCAGGGACTACGCGAGCCCGAGCGGCGGCAAGGGCATGGGGGCGTTCGTCAGGGACCTGAAGGAGGAGTTCGGGAGCGTGGACTACGTGTACGTGTGGCACGCGCTGTGTGGGTACTGGGGCGGGCTCAGGCCCGGGGCGCCGGGCCTGCCCGAGTCGAGCGTGGTGAAGCCCAAGCTGTCGCCGGGGCTCGAGACGACGATGGAAGATCTAGCCGTCGATAAGATCGTGAACAACGGGGTGGGGCTTGTCCCGCCGGAGCTGGTCGAGCGGATGTACGAGGGCCTTCACTCGCACCTGGAGTCGGCTGGGATTGACGGCGTGAAGGTGGACGTCATTCACGTAAGTGGACCTTCATTTCCTGTTTTTCTTTTGTTCTGTTTTTTCCATTTTTGGGTTGACTGATCGATGTGCTTGAACAGTTGCTGGAGATGCTGTGCGAGAACCATGGCGGAAGGGTGGAGCTCGCGAAGGCGTACTACAAGGCCTTGACGGCTTCGGTGAGGAAGCATTTCAAAGAAAACGGCGTGATCGCCAGCATGGAGCACTGCAACGACTTCATGTTCCTCGGGACGGAGGCGATCTCGCTCGGCCGTGTCGGTGAGTCTCGCCCGATATCCACAGCTAAAAAACTTTCGTGCGACGGGCACCTTGTGCGGCTCTCTAACGGTGTTGTGCGAATGCTGTCTTTTGATCGACAGGTGACGATTTCTGGTGCACCGACCCGTCCGGCGACCCGAACGGCACGTTCTGGCTCCAGGGGTGCCACATGGTGCACTGCGCCTACAACAGCCTGTGGATGGGCAACTTCATCCACCCGGACTGGGACATGTTCCAGTCCACGCACCCCTGCGCCCTGTTCCACGCCGCCTCCCGGGCCATCTCCGGCGGCCCGATTTACATCAGCGACGCGGTCGGGAAGCACGACTTCGAGCTGCTCAGGCGGCTGGTGCTGCCCGACGGCTCGATCCTGCGGTGCGAGCTTTACGCCCTCCCGACCCGGGACTGCCTCTTCGTGGATCCTCTCCACGATGGCAAGACCATGCTCAAGATTTGGAACTTGAACAAAGTGAGTATTGCTTGAATCTTCGCCGTGAATTTGTCGAGCATTTATAGTGTGCAGTTCATCTTGTTTTTACGACGATGTGCTTCAAAGATTGAACCTTTTTGCGACAGTACACGGGAGTGATCGGAGCCTTCAACTGCCAAGGCGGCGGCTGGTGCCGCGAGTCCCGCCGCAACAAGTGCGCCTCCCAATTCTCCCACGCCGTCTCCTGCACCACCAACCCCGCCGACATCGAGTGGAGCGCCGGCGGGTCGATGATCTCGGTGGACAGCGTCCGCGTCTTCGCCCTCTACCTGTCCCAGTCCAAGAGGCTGGTCCTCTCGAAGCCCTCCGAGAGCCTCGACATCACGCTCGAGCCGTTCCAGTTCGAGCTCGTCACCGTCTCTCCGGTCAAGGAGCTGAGGTCGGCGGCGGCGAGCGCAGGGCCCGTGCAGTTCGCGCCGATCGGGCTGGTGAACATGCTGAACCCCGGCGGCGCGATCCGGGGCGTGGAGTACGGGGAGGGATGGGCAGAGATCGAGGTGAGAGGATGGGGGGAGTTCAGGGCGTTCGTGTCGGAGAGGCCGAGGGAGTGCGGGGTCAACGGGAGGCGCGTGGGGTTCGAGTACGAAGAAGGGAAGATGGTGGTCATCCACGTGTCGTGCCCGAGGATTTTGAGCGGATTCAACCCAGTATCGCGAATCGAAATCGGGAATCGCGATAGCGGCGCGGCTAAGGAAACCAGAGGACCAAACCAGTGGATAGAATTCATGCCGGCCCTCCTCGTCCCGGCTTACAGTAGAAGTTGCACGTATCCTGAACTGGAGACGATTGCAGAGGGTCATGAGGAGCTCGATTATGAGTAGCATAACTTTGAAAGTCTTCGCTAGTTCACTTCCTTTTATTTTTTATTTTTTTTCCCTTTGCTTTTTGCGTGAGCTGGTGCACTTTGAAATCGGGATGTTGATATGTCGAGTTGAGCTCGTGACGTGGGGACATGGATTTCTGGATATTTTTTTTTGCGTAATAAATGCACATTCTGTTATTTTTGCCTTGCGCTGTTCTCAATGACAATGAGTACTGGTTGACTCTACGCTATGAATTTGTCAAGCAAGTATAGTGCATTCCATTCCTTTATATTTAATTAGTTATGTTGGCTCAAAAATTTGAACCATTTGCGACGGCACTCGGGAGTGAGTGCTGTCGCCTTCAACTGCCAATGCAGCGGTTGGTGCTCCGAGTCCCGCCGCAACATGGGCGCATCCCAATTCGCCCACGCCGTCGCCTGCACCACCGACCCCGCCGACATCGAGTGGAGTGCCGGCAGTTCCCCGATCTCCGTCGATGGCGTCCACTACTTCGCTCTCTACCTGTCCCCAGTCCAGGAGGCTCGTCCTCTCAAAACCCTCCGAGAGCCTCGGCATCTCGCTCAGACACCTTCCGGTTCGAGCTCGTCACCATCTCCTATCGGTCGGTCAAGGAGCTGAGGTCGGCGGCGGCGAGCGCAAGGCCGGTGCAGATCACGCCGATTGGGCTGGCGAACATGCTGAACGCGGGCAGAGCGATCCGGGGCGCGGGAGGAGATCGCGGTGAGAGGATGGGCCGAGTTCAGGGCGTTCGCGTCGGAGAGGCGGAGGGAGTGCCGGGTCGGCGGGAGGCGCGCGGGCGTTCGAGAACGAAGGGCAGATGGTGGGGATCCAAGCGCCGTGGCCGGGTTCTTCCAGCTTGTCTTGCCGGCGGGGGAAGTGTTGGTTGGAGGGAGGATCGGCGGAGACGGCCGTGCTAGGCGGGGGCTGGGGTCAATGATTGGTGGTGGGTGAAGGAGGGAGGCAAAGAATCGTAGCTGCGAGAGGCGATGATGATGATCAGAGCGAAATGGAGATCATCGTGGAAGAGCAAGAGCAATTAGCTCGAGCTCAAGCTCAAACTTTGCGTATAGAGAGAGAGAGGAATTAGGATTTGCCGGCGGCTCGCGCGTCTGGGGAAGGGGGAAATGGAGAGTTGGACCTGGGCGGCGCGTGAAGAGGTCGAGAAGAGCAACGCGAACGCAAACGGCAGCAGAACCCTCCATGGCAGCTCAAAGCCTGTGCCGTTCAGTGCTCTCTCGTCTCTCTGTCCGCTGTGCGTATCTGTGTTTTTAGGGTTATTTGTCTTTTCCATTTTCGTAATTATCAGTATTTATTAAAAACTAGAAATAAGGAGCCATGTACTACTGAACATATAGGGATGGCCTAGTTGTCTCTATATTTTGTTCAAATCATGTCTATACCTGAATGCATTTTATTACTCTGTCATAATGACTATTGGCTCCATTAGACAGATCTATCATTGCTAAAGAAAGTATTTGGCCGAAACAGCATTGCAGATACAAAAGAGGGTCGTTATAACCCAAAAATGGCTCCAATTGTACCTGTTCATGACTAGAGGAAAAGGATCTCAGGTAACATATATGTATCTTACTTCCTTTCTCCTACAACAGTTATACCATGTCCGCTAATCTTTTATCTGTTAAGATGACCTTATCTCGCTATTTTTAGTAGAAAGTTCAGAAACCTATGTTCTGACATATGATATTCCTTTGTTTAAGCATGACCGAAATGTTTGAAACTGGATTATGATCATTGTGTGGAGAAGGTCACTGCCAGAGTTTTGGAGGGATCGTCTCCTGGTGAGTTCCCTACTTGATCTCCCCCATTATCTCCACCTATGAGGACCGAAAGTCCATTTCTTTACGTAGTGGGTGGACCTTATATAGTGTTGACGCTCTCTAGATTGAATGTGTATATCCGGATGGTCTAATTCTGAACTATAAAATTCTCTTTACTCTTTAACCTATGAAGCAGTCGTTAATGATCTTGTATGCAGTCAGTTGATGCATCAAAGGATCACAATGAACATTACATACAGACCCTACTTGCTGTAAGATTTCGATTTTGAGTTCACCTTTATACGTCAACCGAGAGGGATATGAATGATGTCAAAGTAGGTCACTAGTCTGATAAATACATTTCTTTTATTTTGAGAGAGCATGATGCACTAGGAGTTTACTCCGCCTTCCTACTGAAAGTTTTGGTTTTCAGTAAATTATTTAGAAGCTGTTTCAGCTTAAGTTTGCCTTTTCAAAGCTCAAAGTCCAAAGCAACAGCTTACATGTTTCCCTCAAAGGACTTTAAAAGTTTTTCCCAAACTCACTATGTCCCTCTTCCTAAAGGTGAAGGACTAATGGAGATATCTTTGCTGTGAAGCACAAAGGTTGAACTCATAAGCATGTGTGTGGAACATATGGAATATAGGACGTATGAGCCATTTCTCGTTCACTTGTCGGCCCCCAGCGAGGTTGCCCCGAGCTTGCCGGCCACCAGCAAGGCTCGAGGGAGCCTCACCGTGGCTGGGTGAGGCCCCCAAGCCTCGTTGTGGCTGGGCGAGGCTTGACCTCGCCTAGCCACTACGAGGCCCGGCGTCGCCTGGGTCGACATTGCTTGGCTGAGGCCGGTGACCGGCTAAGAAGAAGGAGAAGGAAAAATAAATGTAATTAAATTGTTAATATATTAAATGAAATTTTAAGTCACAAAATTTTTGGGGTTATACCAAACGTGTTTCTATTTCCGGAACAAATTTTTTATAATTACCAAACGCCTTAAAATGCTTAGAAAATGTTCCCAAAAACAAAAATAGAAAAAAAAATGTTTCTAAAAAGAAACTATTCTCGGAATATAATCGTCACCATACGCATCCTAATTCTGCATATAATATTGCAGAGAGAATGAAGCATTTAATTACAAACTTTCTTTCCCTTTTCAGTGCTTTGTCTGCCATGCAGAGTAAATGCCTAGTCTAAGCATTATATTCTTCTGAAAGTTAACTCAGATATTTGATGCAGACGTAAAATACTTGTACTTATAAAACTTCTAAATGTGCGTGAATGGTGGTGGAGTGTTTTGGTTAATGATTTTTAATTGTTAATGTCCTGTTTATAAAAACGATGCTACTACCACGGTATTATGCAAGTCCTTTGGATGAAGGAAGTTAAGAAAGATCATACTACTTAGCTTTGTCATTGACTTTAAACTTGCAGCTTTTACTAACGCTTCCTGTTGCTTCCATTGGATGATCACACTACGCCAAATCTACCTTTCCATGTTTCCAAGGCGTGGCCACCTTTACTTTCCTTCGCAGCATCCCCCCAGAATTCCCCTAAGTTTAAGTGACTGGTGATTACGTTTCTGGACTTCAGGATAAATTTCATTTGCATAATAGTGATCCAAATTTGATGTCATCACAGGACACGGTGTGATGGTGTTGTGGTGAGGGATTGATTCCAATCTTTAGGTGTAGACCTCAGCTAGTCACCCAACATGCGGTGTGGATACTGATAGTCCACACACTCTTTAAGGTTTTCTCAGTCTGCGAATTTCTGCAGGTTTTAGTTATCTCCTAGTTAGGGGAAAAAATGAACAATGGAGATCATGATTTGGTGCTCTGCAGGCACTAGTTCTTGGCAAAACAAGAGAAAAACGATCTTGTACATGATCGAGAATTCATTTCAATTGCGGATTCTTGCATATAGAGTGTATAATATGTAGTGCGTAGAAACGTTTTGGTTTTATATGTAATTTTGTTCAATTTACTGCAGGACATTGATAACATCCGCTATGAGACAGAAAACTGAAGAGAATGGTGCAGCAGCAAAGGGAAGCCATCGCGACGCTTCCTGTTTGCAAGAAAATTCACCCAGTCCGCTGCACTCCGGCTTCTAAATAATGTGTCTTGCAACCAAGGTAGATAGTATTTCACGGGGAAACCATATCTCATTTGGGCTAGTAGTCCTTTTCCTAATTATTCATCTTGTCCTTTTGGCAGTCGGTGCTGGGGGATTCCAGAGATAATTTGTAAATCCTGACCGCGATGAAGTATACACCTAGTTATCTTTTATGTATTAGAATAGCTTCGATTAGATCCGGCTCACACAAAGAATGTCGTGTAATTTGTGTGTAGAATAAAGGTAAAGGCTGTAGCTTCAGGAAAAGGAAATATGGGGAAATACGTTATAGAGTGTATGAGCTGTTGTAATTGATTGGCACTTCAAGCAATAAAAGAGAGAATGGTTTTCCCCGTTACTGTAGCAGAATTCAACCTTACTCTATCGAGTTAATACGTCATTGCCTAAATTGGAAAATAAAAAAGGTCTGGTTTAGAGTTTGAAAAACCCAAAAAAAAAAAAAAAAGTTTTGAAAATTTTGAGAACTAAAAATGGAAACGGGAAAAAGATCTGATTATGGGGATAATCAAACTGCACCTAAATGAGTTCTGGAAAAATTAATTAATAGCACAATAACATGATTGTTAAACGCACCCTCGTCAAATTTTTTTATCACTTCTCTAAGATATCTCCTTTTCAATTTGGGTTATCTCCTCTCTAAAGTCTCGAGCTGCAGGTGGTTCTCTAATAGAAAAAAGGAGATAAAAAGGAGAACCTTCTTGCTAAGATGACAGCCTTCATGAAGATTCGGACAGTTGAAACAGATGGACCGATAGCTGAAGATCCACTAATTAAATGTATTGGGCTCCGGTCGAATGGACCTCGGTTCATGCGAGGACTGTTCAACCGGTTCCCATCTCAAAGGGTGGCCTGGCCTTTTTGTCTTGCCTGACCGTGCATAGCACAGCCAGGCCTAGGATTAGAGGCTGCATGGCCATGGCACACGCCGTCCTATTGGACCGACGGCTATGATTTTGTGTCTCTGTCCTCTCACATCTGAAACTTCCTCCTTCAAACGTTATAGCACCAGGGGCTATTTAATTCAGGCAGCCATCCTGGCGACACGTTATTGTTAAACATCAACACGTCGTCTCTAAGGCATTGAATTAAGGCCCCAGGAAATGTCGTCGTTATCAAGGAGGTATTCGATTCGAATGCATCTATTGCACTGTCGGTATAGCGTGATCAACTAATCGTGCATCACTCTGTATAACACGTATTTCCAATCAATTCCATGTCTAACGTCTGCCAAGCTCTCGCCTACATTCAGTTTATTTTATGTCTCCCGGTCACGTAGTGCACTAGACGCGCAAAACGTGCAATCGTCTTAACTATTGTCAATGAAGATGGAAGTCTATTGAGGTAATTCGAAAACTTCAAAGAAAGTAGGAATAGGAAAATGGAAAGGACGGAGAAGTACCTCAAGCTAAGGCACCCTAAAATATTCTTCTAATTCACAGATGCCCTCGAGTCACGGATCAAGCAAAATACTTTGTTAGAAAATTCCGATTCTTTATTAAACCGAATGAAAACCTTACTCGAACGGTCGACGAATTGGAAATGGTAAAAGCGCAGGACCACAAATATTCAGAAATCAGGACTAGGGGGGGGACGAATGACCAAGGGGCAAGTGCCACTGCCTCCCCCCTAGTCCGGCCCGCGTGAAACGGCACATGGGCCCCCTTTGGATTTTCTGACCGCTCCACCGTACGAGAACCCACCGGGAACGGCGTCGCATGGGAGCGGCGCCACCGTCCATCTAATCCAAAACTTCCCGTACCAGTTGGGGGACATCACTTCACACTTACTGAACTCCTTTCTTTTTGGTCGGTCGGGGGGTCTCTCAACTAACAAATTGCGCCCTTTGCGGTGCCCTACTTGACCCACCACCATCTGGGGCCACGCGCTTTGAGAACCCGAATATTTTTTAACTTTTCTTTTCCGCGTTTCGTGGTGCTTTGCATCAGGCCACAGGGGCAAACCAATTCCCTTTTTCCTTTCTTGAAAAACCAAGGAGGTTGATCAATAAACCGGGATTCAAAATGTGAGAATCATTTCACATCACAGTAAAGTGTCCACGCGACGGAGCCACCATCACCAATCACGTCGTGTTGACGAGTAATCTCAAATGTTCGTGGAATATTAAGTTTAATTTTCGAATTATCTATCACACATGAGATGAGGACATTTGAAATATTAAGATTCAAAAGTTTCTTTGATTTTGCTAATTGATGGGTGGATGTTGAATAGCCTTACAGTTGTTAAATTGAGATACTGGGTCACGGGATTTGATAGAATATCTTAAATTAATGTTACAAGTCGTGGTTACATGTATAAACTAATTAATAAACATTACACGTTATGAGGTCTTGAGATGTTTTGATTCCAAGCACGTTTTTGAAGGATTCTCTAGAAGTAGATGTTGCCATATGTTGTTTTTATTAATTAGAGGATTACTTCCAAAGCATGGTTTTTTGTATAGTACAAAGTCTCATTTTATGCGGTTCCACAAATATCAAAATATGACACGCATCACAAAACATGACATAAAAAGGTTAAATTTTTTTATAAGTGAAGATATGTCGATTATAAATCAATTAGATTGATGGATATAAATTGAATGAGAATTCGCTAATGAACTAATAGATGTGCTTGCGGGTTCCTTAGCAAATGTGTAATGTATGGATCTTAAATCAAATTAAACCATAAAATCAATTGACTTTGATTATCATTTATTACGCCGCTCAAATAAAGTCACCGTTTTTTTTTTTTTTTTTAACATTTGCCCTCTGAACTCGAGTAAGTTTGAAATGTGAGCATCTCAAATGTATTTTAATAGCTAGTATTCCACTTTGCCCTTAAGCGTGAGGGTTAAGTCTTGCATGGACTTTAGGATAAATAAATCTAAATGCGTCGTGGTCGTCGATCGCGGGTTTGCATGATCAACCGTCGTTACGGACGTGGCCCAGCCCGACGCTCAAGTAGTTGCCCCCCAAGCGTGGTCGTCATCTCATCGACGTGTCGAATTCCGAGGCCCACACGTGTCTCCCCCATCATTGGTGGCGGCTCCCGATTGGAGATTTGCGGTTGTTGTCCGACGCCGACGTCTGTCAGTTTGGAGACCGGCAGTTTCTAGATCTCCCGGTACAACGTTCGTCGCGCCAGCGTTGAATTTTCGACCCCGACTATAACATGTGGCGCATCCTTCGAGGCGACACGTGGGGGCGCGCCTCAATTTCGTTTTTTTTTTTATAAAAAAATTGGAAAAGGTTAACCCCGGAGTAGGCGTCGGTGGGACTGGTGGGGCCGACGGGCGGTTAACACGTGATTGTCGGCACGCTATCGCCGACGATTCGCAACGGCAAATTTTTAACGGAGGGTTTAAACCTTAAATTTGGTTAAAAAATTGAAAATTAAAAATAAAGAGAGAAATTCACGTTGGGGTGGTGCTATTGGCTATGAATTAAACGAGGGCCCCACGTATTTCAATTTTGACCCGAGGTTGGGCCCACGCGCTTTCAAAACATCTTTTTATTTCGTTCTTCTTTTGCAAGTTTCGCGGTGCTTTGCGATGGGCGACAATCAACGGTGCGGATTAATCGGTGAACTTTAAATTAATTTAACTATTAAGTTACCGTCTCTGTGGGATTTGCAGCCACCGATGGTGGAATTTCCTAGTTTCTTGGAAATTTGAAACGTGAAAATCGATTCACGTGATAACAGGAGTATCCCAACTTTAGGGTTGCACACGGGAAAATCGCGGTTGAGTAATGTTAACGGGTGGTCTCCGAATATTCACGAAACATGCTCATGAATGTTAAGCTCGATTTACTTCAACGAGAGGGAAGCTCAATGAATTGTAAGCAAAAGGGCTTAAATTCATATGAAAATTTATATTTAGAAAATAGGGTTTCTCATTATTTTTATGTGGCAACGACAAAAAATACTAATTGAAATGCATTGGCAAGAAAAAAAGCAAGATCGAAAAATATGAAAAAGGGAAAAGTATTTTGTTTTCATCAAATTGATATTGGAGATCTATTTATAGTCCGATTGAGTTGAAAATTAGTCAAGATGCTCATGATACATTTTTTTATTAAAAAAATTTGATCGAGTTAATTTTCACTTGAAGATCTCTATATTAGGTTTTTTTTTTTTTTTTTTTTTTTTTTTTGTCGGTTGAACAAAATCTGTGTTTTTTGTGAAATTTATCCTTGTTCTCTTATGAAGTTTATGTGTGTTACCAATGATGGTGTTCTCAATGTCATTGCTATACCTCTAATATTAATTAAATAAAAACCTTGTTTACCCAATTTTGTTGATAGTGAAATTTTTAGATTGACCCAATCCCATGGTTTTTTATTTCCTTGTACCAATGAGGTTTTTCATGTAAATTGCTTTGTGTTGGTGGGTCTTTGGTAGCGGTATCACTCTATCAGACATGGCTATCATAAATTGTTTACGGCAGTTTGCACAAGATGAGAGGTTGTTTTGTTTCACCATACTAATCCGATATTGTTTGAGTTGTAATTGTTCTTCCATCAATAAAATAGTTCAATTTTCAAGTCACCCGTCACAAACCATAATAGAACATTCAAAATATTTAAAATCTAAAAGTTTCTCTGACTTGCTACTTAATCGGCACCCCCGACACACGCCCGTCCACAAAACAGTGGAAATTCTCTTTTCTTTTGCTGAAAAGCAAAATTGATGGTTTATGAAATGGGGTAAACGATCTTTTTCTGCTTTTGTTTTTTGGATGACTTCAATTTAGAACAGTTGCCTCTTTTTTTTTCTTTTTCTTTTGTGAATTTCACTTTTGAATTTGAATTCTCGACCTATTCTCCACCAAAGGACGAACAATAAACTAAACTAAATTATTTAAAAAGCACAATGCATACTCTGTTTTAGTGTGGCATTGCTTAGCTCATGATCCATGGAAAAGTAATGGAGGCATTTGAGAAAAAGAATCTGAAAAGAAAAGGGCCGCTTTATTTCCAATTTATCAAACGGAATCAAGAATATATCACGTTTTTATTATTTTTTATTTTGGGAATTTTGTTGGGGAATGTTGCAAGACAAGCCATGTGACCGGCTGAAGAACAAGTTCCTAATATGCGACAGTGCACTATGGCGACAGCTCGATGCCCTGTCACGGTCGATGCAACTCCAAGGATTCTATGCAAGAAGCTTGATGTCACGAATTTTAAATAAGATGTGAAACGAATGAACCAAAAGAAGGAAAACTTCACGGCGAAGCAAAACGAGAAGTCGGCTCAATTTGCTTTCATGCTCTTGACATTTTACTTCTATTCCTAGTAAGATTGCATGGACGAATCAAACATGTGATTGATCAAATTGGATATGGGCATTAGATCTTTATTCCATATTTCCCTATCAACTTTATTTATGGCATTCAGTAGACAACAGCGACATACGGAAAGAAAAAAGTGTATCTAACACTAGAGAATATGCGCAAGTTAGGAAAAAAGAAATCCTGAAATGGGTTCAAAAATTCAATGTAAATTTACTAGGAGGTTATTCGTTTTGGACAAGCTTTATCTCGATGGGTTTTATGTATCAATTGGTCAATGTTGCGTAAAAGGAGTTTCTAGATTACATATCTCCCCCATAAGCTTTATTCCTTATTCTTTGTAGACTAGAGTGGCATAGACAAAAAGAAAAGAAAAGTATGGTAACACCCGGATCCTAAGAAAAGCACGAAAATTAGGAAACAAAAAATCTCAAAATAGGTTCAAATTAAATTTACCAGGAAGTTCTTTGTTTCAGACAGGCTTTATCTCGACGGGTCTTACGTATCGAATGGTCAATGCCACGTTGAAGGGGCTTCCAGATTACATTTGTCGCCGTTCTATGCAGAAAAGCCCAGCCCGAAATTTCCGATGTCTCTCGTCGTGAGGACTACGAAAGTGAAATCCCAGCTTAGGGCCATTGACCAGTCTCTTCACTGGATAACCTTAGCAGACTGTTCACTTCAGGTTTCACTAGAATGCCCCCACCAAAATAATAAATAATAAATAATTACTTTTTAAAAAATGTTATTTTCTCTAGAAAAGTAGAAAAATCAAACCAACTTCCACGAACCGTGAGTAGCACCAGAACCAACTACCAAACCACCTTCCAGGATCGCATGGCTTCCCCTATAAATACGGGCCCTTGCCACCTGCTTCCGAGCATCGCAGAACATCAAATCTCAAAGCCAAGTTTTCCCATAAAAACGCAATCCTTTCTTCCCCAAATCGCTCACTTCCTTTGCATTCCCAAAATTTCGTTCCGTTTCTGTGTAAAGCAATCCATTGTTCTTTCGATTCTTTGGGCTGCTGCCTGAAAATCTCTCCCATTTCTGTCTTCTTCTTTCCCTCCCTCGACTGCGAGCCTTCTGTTTTTTATTCGTTTCGAGAATCAAAATGGCACCCAGTTTGAGCAACGCCGGCTCTGATGCGAGCACCCTCGTCAATGGCCACACCGACTCCGTGATCACTCTGGAGGATTCGAACTTCTTGGCGAATGGCCACGTCATTCTCTCCGAGGTCACCTCGAACGTCACGGTCTGCCCCTCGGCTTACCATGCCTCAGGCGAGAAGGCGCTCGGTGGTGCCGGCGCCGCCCCGGGCTGCTTCGTCGGGTTCGAAGCCGCCGAACCCCGGAGCCACCATGTCGCCTCCATTGGCAAGCTGCGGGGCATCCGGTTCATGAGCATATTCCGGTTCAAGGTCTGGTGGACCACCCACTGGGTGGGCACCAACGGCCGCGACCTGGAGCACGAGACCCAGATGGTCATCCTCGACAGGTCCGACGAGGGGTCCGAGCCAGGAGCGGCCCGGCCGTACGTCCTCCTGCTGCCCCTCCTGGAGGGGCCCTTCCGGGCCTCCATCCAGCCCGGGCCGGACGACTTCGTGGACCTGTGCGTGGAGAGCGGGTCGACGAAGGTCACGGCCGCCGGGTTCCGGGCGGCGCTCTACATGCATGCCGGGGATGACCCTTTCGCCCTCGTCAAGGACGCGATCAAGGTGGCCAGGGACCACCTGGGGACGTTCAAGCTGCTCGAGGAGAAGACCCCGCCCGGGATCGTGGACAAGTTCGGTTGGTGCACGTGGGATGCGTTCTACCTAACGGTGCACCCCGAGGGGATCTGGGACGGCGTCAAGGGCCTGGTAGAGGGCGGGTGCCCTCCGGGGCTCGTCCTGATCGACGACGGGTGGCAGTCCATCAGCCACGACGAGGACCCGGTCAACAAGGAGGGCATGAACCATGCGGTGGCGGGCGAGCAAATGCCGTGCCGGCTACTCAAGTTCCAGGAGAACCACAAGTTCAGGGACTACGCGAGCCCGAGCGGTGGCAAGGGCATGGGGGCCTTCGTCAGGGACCTGAAGGAGGAGTTCGGGAGCGTGGACTACGTGTACGTGTGGCACGCCCTGTGCGGGTACTGGGGCGGGCTCAGGCCCGGGGCGCCGGGCCTGCCCGAGTCGAGCGTGGTGAAGCCCAAACTGTCGCCGGGGATCGAGACGACGATGGAGGATCTAGCCGTCGATAAGATCGTGAACAACGGGGTGGGGCTGGTCCCGCCGGAGCTGGTCGAGCGGATGTACGAGGGCCTTCACTCGCACCTGGAGTCGGCTGGGATTGACGGCGTCAAGGTGGACGTAATTGAAGTAAGTGGCCATTCGCCCTTTTCCTTTTTTTAATCAATTTCGAGAAAAATCGAACCCTTTCTTAATTTATCTTATCTTAATTCGATTACGTGCTGTAGTTGTTAACACATATGAAAGAACTTAGAAACAAACTGGAGATCTGGGTCGTTTTCTCTTATCTTTGGAGTAGGACAACTCCACCTTTTAGGTGGTTGTTTCGGTTAATTTGACTTTTTGGCTCTGCCAAGTTGACTTAGTTAAGTCCGTATGATTTGGTCGGCACGTTAATCTCCTTATCTTTATCCGCATTCCGAAGCTTTCTAGGATGTTTCCCGTACGGTGACACTTGTCCTGTCTTTTGATCTCGTTCAGACACCTGCATTTTTCTATTTTTCTATTTTTTTCCTTTTTATTGACTGATCGATGTGGTTGAACAGTTGCTGGAGATGCTGTGCGAGAACCATGGCGGAAGGGTGGATCTCGCCAAGGCGTACTTCAAGGCCTTGACGGCTTCGGTGAGGAAGCATTTCAAAGGCAACGGCGTGATCGCCAGCATGGAGCACTGCAACGACTTCATGTTCCTCGGGACGGAGGCGATCGCGCTCGGTCGCGTCGGTGAGTGTCTCTCGAGACCCGCAGCTAGAAAACTTTCGTGCGACGTGCACCTTGTGTGGCTCTCTAACCGTGTTGTGCGAATGCTGTCTTTTGATCGACAGGTGACGATTTCTGGTGCACCGACCCGTCCGGCGACCCGAACGGCACGTTCTGGCTCCAGGGGTGCCACATGGTGCACTGCGCCTACAACAGCCTTTGGATGGGCAACTTCATCCACCCGGACTGGGACATGTTCCAGTCCACGCACCCCTGCGCCCTGTTCCACGCCGCCTCCCGGGCCATCTCCGGCGGCCCCATCTACATCAGCGACGCGGTCGGGAAGCACGACTTCGAGCTGCTCAGGCGGCTGGTGCTGCCCGATGGCTCGATCCTGCGGTGCGAGCATTACGCCCTCCCGACCCGGGACTGCCTCTTCGTGGACCCTCTCCACGATGGCAAGACCATGCTCAAGATTTGGAACTTGAACAAAGTGAGTATTGCTTGAATCTTCGCCGTGAATTTGTCCAGCATTTATAGTGTGCAGTTCATCTTGTTTTTACGACCATGTGCTAAAAAAATTGAACCTTTTTGCGACAGTACACGGGAGTGATCGGAGCCTTCAACTGCCAAGGCGGCGGCTGGTGCCGCGAGTCCCGCCGCAACAAGTGCGCCTCCGAATTCTCCCACGCCGTCTCCTGCACCACCAACCTCTCCGACATCGAGTGGAGCGCCGGCGGGTCGATGGTCTCGGTGGACGGCGTCCGCGTCTTCGCCCTCTACCTGTCCCAGTCCAAGAGGCTGGTCCTCTCGAAGCCCTCCGAGAGCCTCGACATCACGCTCGAGCCGTTCCAGTTCGAGCTCGTCACCGTCTCTCCGGTCAAGGAGCTGAGGTCGGCGAGCGCGAGGGCCGCGCAATTCGCGCCGATCGGGCTGGTGAACATGCTGAACGCCGGCGGGGCGATCCAGGGCGTGGAGTACGGGGAGGGACGGGCCGAGATCGAGGTGAGAGGAGGGGGCGAGTTCAAGGCATTCGCGTCGGAGAGGCCGAGGGAGTGCCGGATTGACGGGAGGCCGGCGGCGTTCGAGTACGAAGGGCTGATGGTGGTGATCCAAGTGCCGTGGCCGGGCTCTTCGAGCTTGTCTAGTGTGGTGGAGTACTTGTTTTAGAGAATCTGACTCCATGACATGATTTTTCATCCCTTCGTTTTTATGGGATTTATCTGATGTAATTTTTTTTTTCTTTACTGCCGAATTAAAATTAGCATTGATCGTAAGGAGTGTATGTACATAGTATGAAGCAAAGTAAGATTACATTGAGGAATGCAGTATTTTTCAAGTTACCATATAATCTCTCTCTCTCTCTCTCTCTCTCTCTCTCTCTCTCTGTGCAATCTTCTGGCCCTTTCTTCTTGGGAGCTTGATGTCAAATCGATTAAAGGAAGAAAAGAGAAAGTGGTCTTCGGCTTCCAGACAAGCGGCTACATCTTTTCGCTATGATCTCCAACTTTTTTCTTGTTAACAAGATGCTTGTCTTGGTAAGGTGATGTAACGAAATTTATACATAGAATTGCTTATAAAGTGACTTGAAAGGTGACGCTTCGATTGTGCAACTCATCTACCGTGAGGCTAATCGCCTTAATGCCTGTTTTTGGGAATTTTTTATGATTTAGTTTTCTTTTTCCTTTTATACAAAAAACAAAGCGGGATTAGTGTTAAGTATTCGATCATATAAAGATTCGTTGAAATTCCAAGGAAAAATTTGAGGAATTTCCCCAAAACGCTACCTCAAGACTTCGCCATTTACACCCCCTTAGAAATCCTCCGGCCGCCGGCGGGAACAGTCTTTCGACTCTTTCCCTCATTATCTCTCTCTCTCTCTCTCTCTCTCTCTCTCTATCTGTGTTCGTCTACTGATGAATCGAATTCACCTTGATTCGATCAGCAAGGTTGTCAGAAGCTCAACCCATGGAACGTCTCCTAGCCATCTCCGAACGCCCCTTCTGACACCATTCTTTTCCACATCCTTTTCCGTATCGACGTCGCCGTCGCCGTCGCCGTCGCCGTCTTCTTCTTCGTCCGTCCAGGTTCTGCAGAATTCTCCCGAAAGACCAGTCTTAAGTCCCCTCTATAACTTGCTCTCCGATACCCAGAACCCCGGCAAAGTGGTCGACCTCATCTGCTCGTCTCTCAAAAACCCGAATCCCCGTCTCGAGCTCCAGCGTAATGCCCAAAGATCGCTCCTTTCTCATCTGGGTAGTGACGAAATCTCGCGGGTTCTGTTGAGATGCCAATCGGACCACGCCTCGGCCCTCGCTTTCTTCAATTGGGTCAGGCATGATTTGGGTCTCAGGCTCAGCGCTCGCAACTATTGCCTCGCGATTCACATCGTAGCTTGGTCCAGACAATTTCCTCGAGCGATGAAGTTGCTGACCGAGCTGGTGGAGTCGGCTGAGGATGTCGTGGCTCCCGACGGAGATGTTTTCGGAGCTTTGCTCTTGGCTAGCAAGGACTGTAATTGGGACCCGGTTGTTTTTGACATGCTCATCAAGGCTTACTTGAAAATGGGGATGGTCAAGGGAGGTCTCAGGGCATTTAGGAAGGCGACGGAGGCAGGTTTCGTCCCTAGTGTTATCTCTTGCAATTTCCTTCTGCATAAATTATTGAGGTTGAATTGCATTAAGGAGTGTTGGCAAGTTTATGGAGTGATGGGGAGAGTGGGGATACGCCCGAATTCGCACACCTTTAATATTTTGACCAATGTCTTGTGCGAGGAAGGAGATATTAGCATGGTGTATGAGTTCATGGAGAAGATGGAAGAAGAAGGATTCGAGCCGGATATTGTGACCTACAACACCTTGATATATAGTTACTGCAAGAAAGAGAGGTTAGAGGATGCGTTTTACTTGTACAGGATTATGTTTCGAAGAGGGTTTGTGCCGGATTTGATCACGGACACGGCCCTAATCAACGGGCTTTGTAGGATAGGGAAGGTCAGGGAGGCTCATAAGCTCTTTCATCAGATGGTGAATAGGGGCCTGACTCCGGATATTAAGACATATAACACTCTCATACTTAGTTATTGCAAGGAATTAAAGTTGCGGGAATCGAGGCTGTTGTTGCATGAGATGATTGGGAGAGGGATTTGCCCTGATGATTTCACTTGCCGTGTTTTCGTTGAAGGATATGTGAACAAGGGAACATTGGTTTCTGCTCTGAATTTGGTTGTGGAGCTTCGGAGATTTGGGTGTTCTGTTTCCCATGAGATCTATGATTATCTAATTAATTCCCTTTGCCAAGAGAATCGACCCTTTGCAGCTAAGAATTTTCTTGGCGGTATATCGAAGGATGGTTATATCCCCAGTTTGCATATGTATAAAAAGCTTATAGAGTCTTTCTGTGAGTGTGATGGTGCCAATGAGGCACTACTTTTGAAAGGTGAAATGGTATGCAAGAACATGAAGCCTGATCTTGAAGTATACAGAGCTCTTGTTTGCTGCTTATGCAGAACAGAAAGAAGCGAGGAGAGTGAAGCATTGATGGAAGAAATGGATAAGGGCGGAGTTTCACCTGATCTAGATATATGCAGGGCATTAATCTGTGGGTATTGTAAGGAAAAAAATGTTGATAGAGCTGAATCTTTTTTAGGTCTCTTTGCTGCAAAATTTCACATTCAAGACTCTGAGAGTTACAATGCTCTAATCAGGACTGTTGGTGAGGAAGGGGATGCGGCTAAGTTGATGGCTCTACAGGACAGAATTCTGAAGATGGGCTTTATGCCAAACAGTCAATCATGCAAGTACATAATTAATGGGATGCGAAACGCGGCTGTGGCTCATAAGCAACCTTCCTTAGGACTATGTGAGGATTCACATGCATGACTCTGAGAGTTACAATGCCCTAATCAGGACTGTTGGTGATGAAGGGGATGCAGCTAAGCTGATGGCTCCACAGGACAGAACTCTGAAGATGGGCTTTGTGACAAACAGCCAATTACACAAGCATATAGTCGATAGGCTATAAAAAGCTGCTGTAGCTCAAAAGCAACCTTCCTGAGGACTGTGGGAGGAGTTGGGGTGGATGAAGCAGCCGAACAGCCTTCCCAGACTCTTGAAATTTCAGATTCAATACTCTGACTTACAATGCTTTAATCGGTACCGTTGGTGATGAAGGGAATGTGGCTAAGCTGATGGCTCTACAGGACAGAATTCTAAAGAAGGGCTTTGTGCCAAATTGCCAATCATGCAAGCATATAATCATGATATACGCCAGGCCGCTGTCGCTCATTAAGTGACCTTCCTGGGGACCGAATTTGCAAGAAGTTGGTGTGGGCGAACCATTTGAAACAGGCGGGTCATTGCTTAGTGGGATCAGAATGGTGATTACTGAAGCTGTGAACTTCTGGATTGCAGGTAATATCACTAAGATTTTTCGTGAAAACTGAATGAAGCAGAACCTCCTCAGGAGAAAATGACAGTTTGCTCCTCAGGTGATGCATGAGGTAGTGCTTCAAAGATTGCCGAAATGGCTATTTTTCCTTCCAGTTTTGGGTCTTTGGCTGCATATTGGGAGCTGTAGTACATGAATTGCTTTCGAAGATATGCAAGTAGGCAGTACATCGATGACACCAACTCCTTAACTGATGCCTGGAATAGACTTCTTAAGGAAATAGAACATTGCTGGTCAAGATAAATGATAGGTTACCCACTAAACTTGCCAGGCGCTACATGTGGATGAGCTCTAACAAATCCGTGTTCTTTCTACAATTTCCCATCCTCCTATTTGCAGAGAATCGTACTTTGTGATTGAAGAGTTTTTGCTGTAGTTTGGAGAGTCGGAAATTTAAAATCAGTAATCCTTCAACTGAGGAATTTAACTCTTGTTACTATGAGGGTGGGGATGGCATTGCATGTTCACTTGAGTCAAAATGAAGACGGGTTCGATTGTACAGGGTGGATTAAGGGCATGTCTCTATAAGTTCACCTCATCATATATGCTGTGTTTGGTTTGGTCCTTGTATCGTCCCCAGTGGTCCTATTTCCTCTTCCAACAATGATAATTCCTAGGAGGCTCGAACATGCAACCTCGTATGAAGGCTTTTTAATTCTGACCTTTGATGTAAGCTATGATATGGCATCAAAAGTCGGTCAACATGCTAAACTTAAAAACGAAATTTAGAAGCAGACTGCTCAAGGTGCTCCCTCCAGATTCCAGCTTGCGATGTTAATTTGCTTTCCAAGATGGACGGTAAAACAATATAGCACTCAAGTGTATCGATGCACAATAGTCGCAGCCACAAAGGTAGGGTCTAAATCAGTGAGGGATGGTGATGGGAAACCATATGATCGGATTCTCGTAACACCAATTTTCCATGACGCGCGTGAGTGCCTTCGATGACGCCCGAAACCATCGGAATCTAATTTTACCAAAGCAAGTTGGCGCAGCATTCAGCTCTTTGTGCGGATGTTTGATTTTGCATGTTTCAATGATGTATCTGGGAATGAGGCTGACCCAAAAAATGAGAAGAGTGGGCCGTCCACAAATTTCCTGCAGAGGTTTTGGGCCTTCTAGGTTGTAGCATTTGGGTTAAAGAATAAAGTTCTATTATATACTCAGGGAAAGAAAGAAAAAGCCCTCCGAGAAGCGCTGCGTCAATTCAGATTCTGGATCTAAACTTAGCCCAAAAACCTAAATCTTGCCACACATGATGTTCTAAGGCAAAGATAAACAGAAAAGCCCGTGGGCGCGCAAAGACGACTACTGAACAGAATGGTACATCATTATCTCAAGAAATTCACAAGACGAAAAATTCCTACGCCACTGACGGAATTCATGGTCGCTTCTATCGACCTAGAATTTACCCATAAAACCAATAAAGCCAAAAATGGGAGGTACCACTTACATTCAAGTATCACTGGCATTAAGGGCATCTCAAGATAACTCTCAACTTTGCCACCTTCAAAGGTCAGGACAAATATACAATAAGGGGTCGTAATCTTTAGGCCAAGCTTTCGAGGTTTCACGCTAACAAGTGCAGCACGACAAAGAACCCAAAAATAAAGCGAGGGCATGATAATTGAAGTGATTCCAAAAGTACATTTTTTCACTTTGTATTGCTAATTTCAAAAGAGATTTCTCTCTCCGGTCCTTGCCTTTTGAAGTTCAAAGATAAAACAACATTTGTTAAACAACTAAGGAGGCATCCAAAATTCCCTTGTTACAATCCAATGGATGAAATGAGAAACTACTGGAAAATCCCATTTTAGCCATTTGCCTAAGCAGCATATCCAATTATATCGCTCAATATCTTAAAATTTTACCTTACTGTACATGGAAACAAGAGAACCCAACTCACTTTTAATCACCTCTCAGGTGATTCTTGTGACCCTTCCTCGGTAGATCCCAATGGTGGATTAGGCTGAGAAACTTCAGCTGCCAATGGCAGATTAGGCTGAGAAACTTCAGCTGCCAATGGTGGATTACGCTGAGAATCTTCAGCTGCATCAATATTTTCGTCATCTCCCTGTCTTTCTGAATCTTCAGCATCCCCATTTCCAGTTTCCTGCAACGAAATGTGCGACTCTTTACCTGCAGAATGAATGGTTGATGGCTCAGCACGAGGAGATGATCTTTGATCACGCATATCATTGCTGGACCTGGTTGCCAACCACGCAAACTGCAAATTATGGCCTTGCCAGCACTTTCCATGCGCAAATGCCTTCTCTGCTGAATGCCGAGTTACAAAACCAATATGAGCAGAGACAGTTTTTAATGTCTCCGATCCATTATTATCATCCTGACCTTCCACATCTTCTAGCTCCAAAATAGCAAGATCACCAAAAGACGAAAAGTGTTCCTTCAAAGCAGGGACCTGATGTGTGTAGAATCATATATAGTTCACTTAGAAATAATTCTTGCACACGAAATTACCTAATTAAAGCACATGGAATGAACAAACCATGCCAAAGGACTATGCTGGAACTGCCAACTCAAATGAAGCACTCTCTGGGCTACCATCCCATTATTTTCTCACCCACAGAAAAAAAAAAAAAAAGAAATTTTTAAAAAAGTGAAGTCGTTAAGAAAGCAAGCAAATTTCCTTCTCTTTACAAGAACCCTTACAAGTAAAATCATGGGCCAATTCTACCATTGTAAGCTGCTTAAATATTTTAAGGACGCTTTCTCAAGTCAAACTAGTAATTTTCTATTGCTAGCTTGTCAACATAAACTTCCCCACCTTATTGTGGTAGGGGGCGGTGTGTGTGTGTGTGTGAGAGAGAGAGAGAGAGAGAGAGAGAGAGAGAGACTCACACTGGCAAAACTAGCCGGCAATGGTGGTAGAATTTTAAATGTTGTCGGACGGTTGTCAAGTTTGTATCTATGTATATAAGGAAAGCCAGCAGGAGTTGACGACAGATTCAGCTGATTCATGCTACTAGAACCTTCTATTGATGTTAATGAGGATGTATCACGACTATCCTGTGTAGCAGCCTCCACTAACTTGTTCTCATTGTCCACGACTTCATCATTTGATGATGCCATTGCATCAGCTGTAGCAAAGGACCTCTCAGTCACAGCAGCAACATCAGAAGATCTGGGGGTCACAGCCTTTGCAGCGTCAGCCTCTAATCCCAACTTCTGCCGCTTAGCAGCTTGCTCAGCAATTACCTCACCCTTGACTCCGGAAGCCTGCAAAGTGTACACAAGAGAGGAAGAAGGAACCAACGTATTTCAGAATCCCAAGTTCCCAGCTCTGACTGACAAGTGACATGCAATCAACAAAGGAATGAGCCAACATGAGTTATCCGGTAAGTTTGATCGAAACTATTCAACTTCTTAAGAGCATGAAAATTTCTTCCAAGATATCCGCAGATCTCCAACACAACCTATTTATTTAAATACAGTCCAGTGTGAGCAAAGAACGCAAGGGCATTCGGTTTACCGAAGTAAGTGGAAGATTGCACGCGCACCTTATTCATTGTGCTTCATATGTGTAGAAGTGTACATTATGCATGCCAAACACACTTTGCTATAATTGCTCACAACCTTGTAAAAGAATTCTGATAAAAACTAAAACACCAGAAAAGAGACTCGTTAGGTATACAGGTTTTATTACAAAGTTTGAACCTGTCCATTGAGTTTTCTGTGACATGGCAGACTCATTTACTTTACCATTGCTCCTATTAACTCTCTACTGATTCAGGCTCACACATGCTGCTCTATCCTACTGAAAAATGTTGCTCAGCTGTTATCTTTCAGGTGATTTTCATGCCACAATTTCATAATATCCACAAGAGCTCAAGGAAGTCATACTCCTATTCTCCTTTTGCCTCATGATAACACAGTTTCCCTTACTAGAAACCACAGTGGTGGACCAAAGCTGAAGTTGGCCCTCATCGTACAAGGTCTTGACCTGTTGCTATTTACAATTTTATTTTCATTTTAAGGTGGTCACGTTGAGATCCAATCTGTGAGGTTACATAGTAAGGACATCAATGAAATGTAAATCAGTGGATACAAACAAAGAATACATGAACTCTCTTTAATACGACTTGGCCCATAAAAGAATACCACTAAGTCTTCATATAAGCTATCCAACATAATGATTACACTAAGCGTAAAGTTAGCATTTGACCCCAAAAAAAAAAAAAAAACATAGAGTTAGCAGCTAGGATCCAAAACCTGAATTCAGAATCACCAACTAGAAAACAAATTACCCACAAAAATGCAATCTCTATAAGTAAATATTAGACACAAAAGCATGAAGAAATATGTCATCTTGATTGGAGAATGAAAGACAGCATAAAGTCAAGCAGAAAGGAGCGCACTTGTTTCTCAAGTTTGTCCAACTGACGTTTGAAGTCGTTGCGCTTCCGGTCCAGCATTTCTCGCTTCTTGCGAAGTTCTTCCTTCAACTGTTCTAAACTCTCCAATTTCTTTTGCAAAGGAGGTGTAACCTTGGAACCATTTGGGGTAAGAGGCTTAGATTGATCAAAGGATGGAAGCGCAGATTCTGCTACAGGAATATCAATAGCTTTTGAGGGGGTTGATTGTATGTTATCTTTTGTTCTATTGGCAATAGACAGAATGGTGGGAACTGAACCGGCTGTCCCACCATGGGGAGTCAAAGATGCACTATTTACACTACTTATGCCATCATCAGGAATGCTATCACGATTAGCCCACCACAGCTTAATGAAGCGATTGCCCATTACAGCATCAGGTGCCTTTAGAGCAGCCTCTGCCTCTTCCCTTTTTGAAAATTGAACAAAAGCCCTCTCACTATTTGTTGGTATGTAAATATCAATGATCTCCCCAAACTTTTGGAAATGAGAAAGAAGAGCCTCCCTTTTGTTGCTTTTCTGAGGAATGCCATTAACAAATAGAGTACGTGATGCCTTCTGAGTTGGTTTGCGCACAAAACGCAGTGCAACAGATTGTGTTTTTTGAGATAAATCTATAGCTTTGGAGCTCTTATCCTCCCCAGCGATCTGCTTTCCACGATGGGAGCTAGCTATAACACTGGCTGATGCCTCCTGCTTTTCCTTCATTTCATCTCCCACCATATCAGAGGTACTAGATTTAGCATCAGTTTCACATTTCGAATTTGCTTTAACCTTAGAGCTTCTAATTCTACCCCAAACAGAGGAAGTTGGATTCTGTGAAGCAACAGAAAGTCCAGCTCCCCTATCTTGGTGGTCAGTATCAGCAGCTTTCTTGACATGACGATCAGACATATCATGATTAAATGAGGATTCAGTTTCATCAGCCTGGGATGAATGTAGAGCTAAGAGTGAAGATCCTTCGGGACCATTATTACTCCAAAGTGGCTGATCAGGATCATACAAATCGGCTCCAACAACATTAGCAGCAGCAGAGTATGCAGAATTTAATACCAAACTATCATCTGACATTCCATGTTTACCACTTTTGCCTTGTGGTCCATTGTTATTCATCAATGAGGTTGAAGAAGCACTGCCAGAAGGTATGGGTCCAGGTAAAGCAGGCGGTCCAAGCAAGTGTGCACTTGGAAGTGAAACAGGGAGGTTAAACTGGGAGAGACTCTGTAAAATGAAAAGAAAATACTTCAGCAACGTCCATATAAGATGAAAATGATACCTGCAAAGCATCAAACCTAACTCTAGCACCTTTAAGCGAAAGCAAAAGCATCTCCACTTCCTGTTGATGACATGAAATAGCTAAGGACAATTTATCGTGTGGTGTGCAACCTAGATGACTAGTGACTCGACCTTAAACCAACAGCATGATCAGAAAGAGAAACATCTACATGCAAAAAGATCTTTTCAGTTGGCCTACAGGCAAACATCGGATATTATCATCAATCGTTAGCTGACTCATTGAAAGATGAGAAAGCAGGTTAATCATCATGAATGCCCCTTGAAATCAGATTCAAGAGGCAATGCACAAACTCTAAAAGATCAACAGAATAAACTGAATAGACCAGTCACCTTCTTTTCTTCTCAGTTCTTTTGTGAATCTACAAGAATAAAACTTGTTTGAGCACCTATTCAATTCTATTATTTTTTCTTTCCAGTGGAAATATATATGTTTACGTCTTGAGGCATGAACACAACAAAGGCATGCACATTATTTAGGCCAAAAATAAGAATGATCAACTAGTGTGTATGGATGACCCATGACCCTGATATAATGCCAGACTAGCATAGAGGGAAAAGCCACAATATTTAAAATAAAATTATTCACCATAAATCTAGCACATTCTAGAAGTGACTTTGTGGACAGCAACCAAAGATGGACCACATTTCAGATTTAATTTATCAACGGTTCAATTATATCTAAATGCTTTACCAGACTGCGATGCAGGCCTTGATAAGAGGAGATACCTGTACATCTTCCACAACAATACGGTTAACACCATGCTCCATAGGGCACATGTCTCCTCTTAGACAAAATCCACGTTCCTCAAAGTCTCTACATCTCTGCCGAGGAATACCCATACCCAATGAAGTACTTATAGGGGGCCTAAATGCACCTTGCAGGCCAACAGAACTGAGTGCATCTAGACCACCACTAGGTACACCAGGAATCAATCCATACGCACCCCAGGATGCATTTTGTGCATTTGAAGCACCTGCCAAACCCCTTCCAGGAAATAGGCTTGGTCGAATGGACCCCCTCTGCATGACCTGACTAGCTATATCAACAGAGTTAAACCTAGTATCCCGATGGTTCCATGCACCAGAGTCCCTTCCTCTTCCTCTACCAGGACCAGAATTACCAGAGAATGTTTGGTTTGCCCTACCTCTTGGATTCAAGTCCAAAGGACCTCGGGGGAGTGAAACAGAACCAGGGTGACGTTTTTCAAACTTACTAGAAAATTCTCTCTCTGAAGAGACTGCATTATAGTTTTTCCAGGACTGACTATCCTGTGTTTCGTTTGCTCTAAACATGTGTCCATTATCAAAAGGTTTGTTGTGCTTTCTGTACGACCTTGCTATATTGTGCTCCAGAGCATCTTTGTCAGAAGACTGAGAACGTGTTTCCCGTCGTCGATGCTTATGGTTGCGATCATCATCATCATCATCACTAAATTCCTTGTCTTCAGGATCACTTGCATAATCAGAAGGTGAAAGATCCCCAGACATTTGAGAAGCAACTTTCAGCACCATTGGATTTCTTGCAATAGATGAAATACTAAACCTCTAGAATCTTTCGACATCCAGCAATGTTGTGAAACCTAAAATCATGGCCATCATGTCAGAATGAACAGAGTGTGTAGTCAGGAAGTAAAACTGTAGAACAATTAGTGTCACACGAGTGTCCACCTCTTGAAACAGGATTTGAAGAAGTGTCAAAGAATATACTAAGTTGATGCAATTTTCGGGGGAAAAAGAAACATTGTATGGGTAGAGCCATAGGCCTAAGCAATTTAATTTTGAATGATTTCAAAAGGATAACACTGCAAAGCAAACCAACCCACCGGGTCAATAAAAAGATTAAATAACAGCACAGCACAATTAAACAAAAATTAACAAACAATAACAGAAATATAACAGTTACGATAAATCTGATGGCAAAGTTTATTGACTTATTCTTCTTAAAAATCCTAGAATCAGTGTAAAAAGAATTCTAAATTTCTAGTAACTAAATCAACGTCCTGAAACCATGATTGTGGCTTCTTTCACTATCAACAAGAAACTTCTTTGGCAAATGCTATGATCACAAAGAGCCCCCAAGAGAAACTACTCAGCAAGTTCATGTTTCTTATGAATAATCTAAGCCGTCCTAGGAAGAAATGGGGATGCAGCCATAAAAAGCAACAGCTGTTTCAACAAGGAATATCCCATAAGTGATTACATCATTCTGGTCATGGTGATTTTTTACATTGCAACACATGCTTTTGTATAGTGAGCTTCCCTGCTCCTTTTGGTACACCCTAATATTATTTGCAACACTGACTTGCTTCTATAGCCCTCAAACAAATAACAGCCTTATCTGGCAAATTTGAGTTAGACGCCACAAAGAGGTTTCAAGTTGCTTCTATGTATGGATACATCTTTTTTTACTGAAAATTTCTTCATGTAGGAAGCAGTAATTTCTCCATGATAAAGATCTTTCTTATTTTCCACTAAAGAACTTGGTTTTTTGTTTTCACATTTCCCCAGGGTTCTAAAAGATCTCTGCTGACTTCCCTTTCCTTTAAGTCATACTGTTCTCCACCTCATCAGTATTACTCTATTCTTTACCTTTACAATTCAAATAGACTTCTCAATATTATCTACAATCAAACACCTTTGTGTAATGGAATTTTGAGATAGCCAGGCTAAAAAATTCTCTCAAAGCGGTTTGCACTTTGATATTTAAGAAATTTAAATTACCAATAGGTACTCAATAATGATACATTTAATGCCATTGCCAAATCATAAGTTCAATGCCCAGATACCTCGATCATTGTGGTCCCATACTTTCAAAAACTTAAAACTAAAAATCATATCTTTTGATCGGTAAGGTCTGATCAATTGAGAAGTTAATAACTGAACATTGACCAAAATTTTCCATCCTAGGATATTTCAGTCACCACTGCTCCAAGGCATAAAACTGTGTGAGTCCACCTCTGGAACCCTTTTGATTGGTAGACTCCTCTGAGGGTTGGGGTCCATTTGTTTCTCTCTCCATTCTCATCCTTGTAAATGCTCTATAGGGACACTAGCTATAAGGAATCTATTTATCATACACGCATGTGCATGAGTGCAGAGAGAGAGAGAGAGAGAGAGAGAGAGAGAGGGTGGGGTTAACATAATGAGAAAAGATAGAAACAAGGATCTAAATATTATCGGACAGCTAATTTATTTCCTTCACAGCAAATTCGTTTCTTCTCCCTGTTTAAGCCTAAGAGTTTTTAAAATATGGAAAAGCCAACACTAAAAGCTAATTCGCATTCTAGTTATGAAATGGGTAAATAACCTAAGAGCAGCTCTCAATAGGAAGCAGACCAAAAAGGCATGAATATGTGATTTAGCTTGCTGCACATTAAGGCCTCTAGAAAACAGTTCTCCCACTTGTGCCTTGAAAAACAGATACAGGAAAGGAGCTTCTCTCTTTACAATCACCACGCAAATTGATGATAAAGAATGGCTTTACCCACTAGCCAACAAAGGCCGAAAGGGAACTCTCTCTAATGTTTGCCATATTCTCTCATTCCCTATTGGCAATGATATTTCTACTGGAAATTACATCCACTAATATATACCACTAATTGCTCAATTGGCATTAACATGCCAAAAGCTAGCATCCTCTAGAGTCAAATTGGCATAGTTCGCAAAGACCAACCTATCCTAGATGCTCGACCTAGGATCGACCCTCATTACAGCTTATCCACCTTACATAGAGTTGTATGAAAGTCAGCAACTGTAGCAATAAACTAATAACCGGCATAAGTGGAGAATGCTCCAACCTAATCCACAATCATAGCATTGGAGAGACAAGGATTTGTATAGACAAATAGCTATGCGTTTAGATAATGGAAATGATGAAAATACAATGGCATTAGCATTTACTATTCAAGAGGATTTTAGAGAATTCTCCTGTAGACAATTTTAGAATAGATGACGCAAATTAGCGCAGTAAACAATTTACAAGGACATAAAACTGGCTGTGGCTATACAATTCTCCTCCCTAAGCACGTCTTGACTCTTTCCTCTATCATCCGAACTAAAAAAAGTTGCTAAGGGACACATGCAACAAATGTAATCTCAGTTTCCAGAACAGTTTCTTTTTGACAGACGCTTTCCCATCACATGCCTTGGCAAAGCTAATGAAGAGAAAGATATGTTTTGGACTACAAGTCAATGCATGCCAGTATCGATACGGACTCCATATAGATATCTCACGTATATTCACCACTTGTCCCTCATAATGCCATCGCAGCTCCAGTTTCCGGATCGAGTACACTCCGAATAGCAAAATAGGACGACCATTACCAAATGGCATATAACAGTCATACCTCGAATGGCTTCATTACTTTCCACAATAAGCACGACTAACTAATTACCGCGAGGACCGATACAATAACGTAAAAAAATCTATCACAAGCGCGTATGCCACAAGAATAACGAAATAACTTTCCAAATTTGGATCAGATAATGACAGTTGACAAGACACGTCCAACAGCAATAGCAGCGTATCTTAGACAGGCGCCGATACGAAAAACTAGTATCCTGCGTATGGGCAGGGCTCTTCCAAAGCAAGATACGCACATCCATCACTCAATAGAGTAAAATTAAACACGTACAGGACCATAAAAATTCCAATTGAGCCGCTCGAACCTATAACGAAAGGAAAACCAAGCACCGGACTCCGTTTCTAAGCGAGAAAAGGGCACAATGGTGAACAAAAAAGAAAAGATAATCTAGGTCAAGCAGCGGAGGCAAAAGCGGGATACGAGAGAGCGGCGTGAGCGAAGAAAGCTTACAGAAACTTCTAGAAGCCCGGTTCGATTGAGCCTTCGATTCCCAATCGCCCGGGGATTCGGAATGGAGCGGCGGCGATCGACGGGGGCGCGGGCATTACCGGCGGAGGAACCGGACCCCGCCGGGAGGGGGCGGGAAGGGCGGCCGGGGGCGGGGGCGGGGGCGGCCGGTGTAGCCGGAGAATCGCCGGGGAAGTGCGCGCGGAGTGAAGGATTGCGCGGGCGGGCCGGCGGGCGGGCGGGCGGGCGGGCGAGCGAGCGAGAGAGAGAGAGAGAGAGAAGGAGAGAGTTGAGTTACTCGGAGTTGGGTGGGCTGGAAGCTGCGGAGAGGAAATCAGAATTTTAGAGAGAGAGAGAGAGAGAGAGAGAAGAGAAGAGGAGAGGGAGAGATTATATTCGCACAGAAGAGAGAAGAGAGAAGAGAGAGAGAGAGATTAAAACCTGGAGAGACGACGACGACGACGTCGACGGAGGTTTTATTTACTCGCGAGCTCTCCCGGGCCTCGCCGGTTTTTCCGATTCGGTGCGCCACCGTTGGTCGACCTTTGCACAAGGCCTAAGATTGAACCATCGCTCGCTCGTCTCTTGATTAGCTCGTCACGTCACGAGTCTACTTGCTTACGAGTGTTGTAACCATCACGCTTGCTGAGATATTTCGTTTTCTTTCGTACCCCGCTCGAAAGATGAAAAAGGGCAAATATGTACCGAGAATTTAAAGTAAAATATTCGCGATGGGAAGGGGTTTTCACTTAAGGAAAGCTCGACCAACCGGAAACGAAGCGAATGTCAATTCGAAAGTAGCACGTCGGTCCCCTTGTTCTACATAATCTATGCGAGCATTGGCATCTCAATGCCAGGGTGTTGCGGAAAGTCATCCTGCATTGCAGAGGTGTAGTGTAGCCGAGGAGACTTGTGGCTTCATTGACCATGTTCAAGGAACTCCTCCATGCCAACAGTCTAATGCACTCGATCCTTTGCAGATTTTTGGTGCTACATGCTCTTAAGTTCGCTTCCTATTGCCTTTCAAATTGTTGCTCCAGCAAATCTGACGTGGGGTCACGTGGATGAGAAGGTTCGATTTGCCTCGGCACGAGTTCAATGGACCGAATTCTCAATAAACCAAATACGTACCAAGGATTGGAATCCTTTTCCTAGCCTCGAGAGTATGGTCATTCTGAAGTTCTTCGCAGTGAAGGTTGTGTTTTCGCATTTGGGTACCCGATAAAATTACATGCCGTAATTTTATTTTCTCGTTGTCTCTAAAGACTATATCCTCTTAAAGAGAACTTCGGAATGTTTGTCCATTTGCAAGGATTTTTCACAGGGAGTTTTGGCAAAGACTAGGACTCCCTTTCATTTACGCTTTCTCAAGACTTTTCAGAAAAGCTGCTTTTTTCTTAGTTAAAAGGTGAGACAAGGGCTCGGGCTCCTGCGCAGCTCATGCCCCACATTTGCCATTTTGAGCTCTTAAAGTTCTGCTTTAGATTCCAAAATATGCAGATTATTTTGCCATTGACAGCTGTGGACAAATTAAACTTTACTCAGAAATTTAACTACCTAGTCTCATGATTCAGCTCATATAACTCATAGGGACCTGAGATAGTCACGTAATATGTCAGGACGGGATCCCAAGAAGAGAGCATAGAAAGCGAAATTTTGTAAACGTGAAAGCACAAAACCAGGATGTGAGTCTAACAAGCCACTTTGTGAGAAGAGTGAGGGTTCAATAGAAACTTCGTCATACTGTATCCGGCAAGTAAATTCACATCTCAGCTGAAACCCTTGCATTGACTTTTGAAACAACTCTAGAAATCAATATACTACATGTACATCTAAATGATAAATAAATGCTAATTTTACACATAATCTACATATCAAGAGTACTCATAATGAAGTGGCTTCGGAGCACACCAGAGCTAACCTCAATGGATTGCCATATTGGCAAGCGCGATCTGCTTCTCTAGAGGCAAGTAGTTTCTTAAGGACGTACAAGCATCATGCATCACTTTTAGTAGGGAAGGAGCTAAGCTGTTCTCGCTTTTATCGATACCTTGCAATGTATGCGTACCCTCACCACAAGATGGCTGTGTAACCCAATGGTAAAGGCGCTCAGTCGATGCCAAAAGAGTCACAGTGAAATGTTCCGCAATGACTGTCCAAGAGGGGTCCGTCAAAAGAGTAGAGAGAGTAACTGGAAGATCACTCAAGACACTGAAGCGATCCAGGATCAACAAAGGCATGTATTTGCAGCAACTGCCTGAGAGCAGGCCAATAAATTGCATTGGCTGCAAGAGATTAAGAAAGTTACATAGAAGCATGATGAACAAACATGTAATCTTACAGCAGCAACACAGATAAGCGAATCCCATTTGCTCCATCTTTCCACATGAGCAGAAACCCATTTTATCACGAGGCAACAGAGCTGGGGTAATAGAATGGAAACTTAACATCTTACTATAGAGGCAAACCTGTCCTGAAAACAAAGAGCTATTGGTGTGTTTACTAAACACTTAAGCATCATCACTCATAATCCCGATGCAGTAACACACTGAATACAAGAAGGCATCTCTTTCAGCTCACATTACTTGAGTGCCTTCGGTCGATAATTAGAATGGGACTAAGAGAGTTAAGGGGGAACAAAAAGGCAGGACTGACTTCTTTTGCTGTTTGACTCTAATTTATAAGTCAAAACTTAAATACTTTTTAATTCATTTTTGATTCATCATTGTTAATTGCAATTAATATAACATGCTGGGTATGGACAAGCCTTCAAGCAAACTGAGACACGTACAACTTATGAACAGAAGCAATAGTTAATGCCCTATCCATTTCATTAGTAATGCGTCAAAAAGTATGGGAATAGTTGCATACCGTAGAAGGAAAATTAGAGACACAGCTAATCTCCACTGCATCAACAAGCCACTGTCTTTTAATGCTTCCTTCAGCACGTTGTAAAGTTGCTACAACTTCAACAAGCACATTCCATGTGTCTGCATGTCAAATGTTAAAAGAAACCCATCAAACAAATCTAGTAACTTCTATTTTGTTACAGTTTTAGAATTGGTGGTTGAGATATAAAATGACTTCACCAACCATTTGCGTTGCAGTTAAATAAAAAGGCCTTCAGTCTTCCCAGCTCAGACAATGGGATGGAACTGCTCCTGACTAACCTCACTTTCACCTCAATTTTCTTTAGGACATCAAGGAACTGCCCATTTTCTTTATCCAAATCCACCTGTCAAAGGAGTAGAGACACACAAAAGCTTAGAGATGTCAATACTGAAGAAGCAGGAGATATGATGACAAGTTACATGCAACCAAACTTCAACTTCATAACAGTGACCTTATCAGAAAGTCTGGACAACAACAACTATAGAAGATGTGTAATGTGGTTGTCCTAAAAAGTTCTTTAATAACCCAAAGGTTTTGAGCAGGAGAAGCTGCATGGGAGCAAGAGGCAACTTCTCCAGGAGATAGGGTTCTGGTATTTCTTGCATCAGGCAGTTGAATGCAAGTTGAGAAGAGCATTTTTTATTGTGCCTCATTGGCCCAGCAGGAGGATCCTATCTATAGGATAAGGAACAAACATAGCTTGTTCAATCTGTGTTCTTACTACAAAACTCTTACAGAAGCTGAATACCCATGGCAAACAAAAATAGAAGCCACAGGGGTGGACATCTTTCACTAGAACTGCAGCCAGATAGAATGCTTTTATGAAGGAAATCCTCCAAAGAGGGAAATGGCATTAACCCAGTGTATTTGCAATTACAGAGGACAGTCATTGGATTAAACCAAGATGTCAGCCAGAGGCAAACCACGACCATAGTTGGGTCCTCAGGGATGATTCCATGCTAAGGTGAACATGCCTTGCCTATTATTTCCCTGTCTATTTCCAGCCAACGTGGTCAAGGGAACAGAAGAGTTTTGATGAGATTAAAATTTCTACAGCAATCTTTTAAGATAGATAGTGTAGAACCTTTCACTTAAGACAAAGAGCAAATTCTTTATCCAGGGTATATAAATTGGAAGGTATGATATGGATCTTTACACTTTGATTCTGCTCTTTCTCTGACTCATATACATAGATTCTTCTGAAGATATGTGGCAACCTCTTGATAAGAATCAATGAAACAGATTAACTAAGAAAGTTCACTCACCTGTAGAAAATTCAAAAGCCAATCACTTGGTGCCTTCTCAAAGCATCTAACTGCTTCAGACCATTCTTCAGTAAAATTCATGTGATCTGCCTCAGCGATACTTGTAGGATGATATAAAGGCAACAAAGAGAAGAGCACCACCATGCACCTTTTGATACCTAAAAGATACTCTTCAGAATCAAGTAAAGCTTCGTCTAAACATTGACGGAGGCCCTTCCAGCAAGAAATACGTAACAAAAGTTTCTGATCAAGGCTGTAAACTTGGTTTGAGGTAAGTAAAAGCAAGAAATCAGCTATATCAGAGAGTAATTTCTCACGCCTGGACGAAGAGAAAACTTTTACAAGATCGGCCAGATGAAAGAGCAGACAACACTGTAGATTTGGTTCAAGTGTCCTGAATCTCGAGAGGTCAGAGAGCTCATCAAGAAATTCCAGCAGTTGATCAAAATGGGATGCGTGAGCTAACGAAAAATTCAAGCATTCCAGCCTCAAGATTCCTTTCTGAGGAGCCAAATCAGATGGCAAGGAGCTGCCAATTTCTGCTTCGTATCTCATGGACCGCCTAACAATTGCTTTCCAGTCAAAATTCGGTAATCTTGGAGCTCGCGAAAGGCACTTCAGCACAGTTCTAATTGTTCTCACGTCTGGTGTGTTCCCTGTCTGAAGTAAAAGAGTGAAATTAGTAAAGAAAGTGAAATACCAAAATTTGCTAACCTATGGAACAATACAATGGACACATAAATGACGAAAGATTCTCCTAGGTAATGAAATCAAGATTTAATTGGAAGACAAATAAAGGCCAGGTACTTAAAAGGATCATTGCATGAAGTTCTCATTACATTGTTTAGTTATTGATAACTTGATTGTGCAAACACTGTAATCAAAAGGTAATCCTGGATGCTCACAAACTAAGAACTTGACCTACCATGCAAACGTGCCACAGAAAATCATCTATTGCAAAGAACAAGACAGAGAACACATGAACAGTCCATGCATCAAGCGCATGCAGCTTCTTTCTTATTCATCTCTCACCTTGCTCTTCAATGAGTACCACAACGCAATGTGATGAGGAGCAAATTGATTACAACTACAAATAAAAATAAAAATTCATTAAGGATATTATCTAAACCTTGGTGCAATCTTTAGATGATCACCACTGCATTCACAAGGTTATAGGTCATCTTGAACCATATGTTGGGACATGTCTTCATTTCGTTCTATTCAAGAATTTAGAGTCTCAACAACAGAAAGTACACCAACAAGGGAAAATCAAACACTTCAGAAAGCAAAATATAAGTTGATTTTGTGAGTCTATGATAACCACTTCTGACTAAAGTTTTACAGTGAGTCCTTCATCAGATATAGAGTGACATAAACTTTCAACATGAAGAATTCTGAAACAAGAACAATAAATGGAGCTCATCACCTCTGTATTTGGCCTATTCATCTTTGATGAATTCACATTCGTTAACCATGAGCAGAGTTTCATGACTATACTGTCATTAGAGAAACTTTGAGAAGCAACTTCTGAGACAGTGGTATCAGTCTGAATATGATCATCCAAATTTACTTCCTTGGACCACAGACTATGTCGAAGAAAAGAAAGTGCCCAGGCAGAGTATTGTTGCAGCTGACTATCTTCAGAATGTTGAGCAACAAGAAACATCTCTTGCATTGATGATGTTAACAAAGGCTCGCAGATAGGACTTGAAAGAAGCGCATGCATTATATGAGAAGATTCCTGCCAAGAGAACATTTCACTGTAAGAAACAAGGACCACGAAAAAAGATTAAAAGGCTAGTTGAGGGAAAATCCTCGATCACCTTCAGCCTGTAACGACCATAATTGGACGATAAGGGATGAATCAGAACCAACCCAGCTTCTGCACCCAAAGAATTAACAATTCCGAGCATCCCTCCCAGATAAGTCGAGGGAGGCTGAGGATTGGAATAACATCTCCTCAACAATTCCAGTAACTCTTTCAGACATCCAACTTCAATGGAATCTATGCCTTCCTTCACAACACAGGCAAGGAGACTCCCTGCTCCAGCACATGATGCCATCAACAAGCTCTGGTGGAATGCACCTGACTTTTTAACAGACAATAATTCAGATATAAGTTCTCTATAACTATTTATCAGTTGGTTTAGTTCACCAACATCCATCAATTCTACTCTCTGGCAGAAAGCCACAACCATGGGAAGTGCAAGACAAGATCCAACAGATAGAAGCATCTCAGATCCTTCATTGCAGGAGTTAGAGCTCCAAACAAATGGCTGTGTGTGTGGAATCCATGAAGTTATCACGTCCTTTATCTTCAGTGTCACATCAATATCCCCACTTCGGTAAACTGCACTAATAGAGCTGCCCAAACCAAGAACAAGTCCAGCAAGACCCCAGGTGTCTTCCTCCACAAGATCACTGTCCTCATTCAAGAAATCAGGATTCTGATATCTACCATTCTCACACATGTCATTGGGGAAACATTCACACAAACTTTGAAGAATCTGGGACGTTGATTTTGTAAGTTCCAAGATCGTGATAGATAATGACCTGATAATATTCCCTACTAATTCAACTTCAGCCATCTTGTAGGAATCTCTGTCAGCATTATCAGCAGCTTCAGTCCTAGTTAGAAGATCCTGGCATGAAAAACCCAAGCCAACTCCACAGGCTCCTTTCACAAAAGTGCTTTTGCTACTAGACAAAACCTATTAGGCACACATGATCAGTAAATAAACACAGTTATCAGTGAGAAAACCAGCACTTGTTCCGTTATTGTTCTTTAATTGGGAACATTAAGAAAACAGAATTATGGGCAACATGGTGACAGACCTCAAATCTACAGAAAGAACCCACTATGCAAAGAGGAAACTCAAGTGCAAACCAAAGAAACTATACCAGCTATCATAGCAGGTACATGTTTCCCACTCTAGGATTTGACCATTTGAACCTTCAGCATTTGTTAAAAGAAAAATTAAAGTTTTCTCCCCATCGAAAGCATTATTCCTCTCTGACCATGTCACACACCAAAATGAGTTGTTTTGTGCCATTTGAAAAATTCATACATATGATTGACAGGTTGGCTTTGCTAGAGATCCATTTAACAGCTTATGAGCTAAATGATGACAGTTTTAATCAGATCTACAAAAATATGGTACTCATTACATTTTACTACTTGAGCCTACACTAGTTATTAAATGGTTTCAGCAGCCAGACTTGCAACTAAGCTGTTTCCTAGTTATTAAAATAGATGCAACTATGATCAACCTCTGATCGAACCATAGATAAGAACAATTGTCTGCCTCTGCAAAGTCATTTCTTCTGGAACTGACAATATGAAAACGCTCGCCCAGTTGTTGAAGATGCTCTACAGGAGCGACAGGTCACCAGATCAAACAGCTTATGGAGCATGAAATATTCTTTTTCGCTTTAACTGTATAAATTGGTGATAATTTATTATACAGTTCTGATTGTGCATAAAGGAAATGTTTAGCCTATTGGGAAGTCTTTTCTGGGCAAAAGAAGTTCCAGGATCAATACTTCATTCCCGAATTATACTACATAGAAATAAGTTTGAACTGGATCAAACCTGTTTAGTCTGGTTTTTTATTAGTGGAGTCAGGCCATGAACTAGTAAATGGCCAACCAGTTGAACCGGCCAGCGCAATCAGGTTTTGAACACCAGTCTATGCATAAATTTACATGACTAAATAAATGGTCTTCCTCTCTGATTGATTTATGGAAAGAACAAGAGTACTAAACAAAAATCTGCGAACCTCAATAAGTCCTGAGATGTTCTGAAACTTTAGTTTATGATCTGTGACATGTAGACAGCTTGAGATCACTCCAAGAGAAATTGCAGCAGACCACTGCCGATGTTCATGTTCAAACTGGAACAACCAATTCAAAAGAAACTTCGACGCAGCTGATATAGCCGTATGAGCAGACTGAGGCAACACCTGACCATTCCAGAACAGAATTAGTGGGAAAGTAGTGAGAATAGTCGAGAGTTCAATAGTAAGAATAAAACTGTGCCGAATCTAAGCCATATGAAATCGTATATATCAACTCTAATACAATAGGTTAGTTTCAGTTGACTTATCTTGCCCTTAAATTATACAGTCTTGCAATTATTTGACTTCATCATGATTGTCAAATGGAACTTATATGCGTTCAACACTTCTTTGTTTTTTATGATAGATTTGCCCAAAAATGAATCAGTTGGATTTGCAAAAACCATGAACTTCATTAAGTTGTAGTTTTTCAAAATAGATAATATGTGAAAAGTAAGGTGATATTGGGGAAAAGACTAGTTTTCCAATAAACAAACATAGGATGCAAACAAGTTTTCAGATAAAACATTTTATCTTGAAAAATAAAATCAGATAAACTGATTTTTTTGCAATCATAAGTTTGTTAATGGCAGTAGGTAGTACATGAGAACTAATAAAAGATAATTTATACCAGAGCAAGAGAAATAAAGCTAAATGAAATAGTACAACAGCATAGCAACAGAAGCTTCAGATCCCTTAAACAATCTTTTGTAAGACAAAGGCGCAGTTCTCCAAGATTTCTTGAGGTTGAACCGGCCACATAGACATTCTAACAGTTAAATAGCTCCATAGCATTTCTAGGCATTACTTAAGAAATTTGAAGAGTTGAAGATATGATTCCACAGGCTGAGAGCATAGTCACAATGAAGAAAAAGATGATCAACTGATTTACCCAAATGTTGCACATACAAGACCAACTCATGATGATGAAATTACATTTTCTAACATTCTAAATAGTAAGAAAGAATCTCATCCCAAGTAACAGTTTTTTTTTTTTTTTGGGTCAACTCCAAAGCAACAGTTCAATAAGAAAGAATGCCATAAGGAATATGGGGAAGCCAAATTGCTTAGAAGGTAAAAGAGAGATTGCACCCTGAGATGGAGTAGAAAGATTTAATGCTGTAGTTCTTGTTATTGGCTGGATGCCACGTCTTCCTCTAATTCACAGACCTTGAAAGAGATAGAAAGGAGTCCCACAAAGGCACAATCTTAACAGTCAACACTATCTTGAAACCCCCTCCCCCCCCCCCCAAACCCCCCAAACCCCCCCAAAAAAAAAAAAAAAAAAAACTAACAATAATAACAATAATATATATATAAAAAGCAAAGCAAACATCCTGAATTAGTATGTCCAAGACAATTTAAAAAAAAAACACAAAAAAATGTTCTTACTGCACAGAGTGCACCAAGGGCCAGCGCAATATTCTCAGCAGATCTAGGAATAGACTCCTCAGCAATTCTCACCATGCTCTGCATGTCAACAATGACAGAATATGATACAAATCTATGAGTTGATTGCAAAAGAATAACCCAGCATGTAGAGAATAAACAACAAAAAGCACCTTCAAAATATCATGAGCAGCTTTAGATGGTCTATCTAAAGCTACAGACAATACTTTCGCATCAAGAGACAACATATTCGCCCTAATCCACCGTCGCATGAAGGATTTCCACGATTGCAACGAAAGAAGTGCAACGAAAGTATTTCTTGAGAGTTGAAGAGATGCGGCAATCTCCACCAACATGTTCTCATACATAGCATGTGCATCCTAAGTTCCATCAGAGTTAAGCAAGTATATTAGAAGCACCATCTATGCTCGATATCAGAATCTTAATGATGGTCCTTATCTTACAGCATAAGCTCCTTGACTCTTTGAATTTTTTGGAGTAAATGAAAGGCATAGCAGCGCTGCACCAGGACATTCTCTAGCACTTCTTCCTCCTGAAAATGAAATTATTAATCAAGTATCACTTACGTGCAAATTACACAGGGACCTATGGAAAGAATTAAATCAAATTGACCACCAATAAAAGTAACACCAACAGAAGACTATTAACTAATTTTGTTGTTTTAAACTAACAAATTATGGCAATCTGATATTGAAAAAGAACTAGAATTATTTTCTAAAGCATCAAATGCTCCTAACCAATGATACCTGAAGAGAATATAACCTGAGGAAGTACATCCAGCAGCTTTTCAATCTTATTTGTGACAGCCTTTTTCTCCTTAACAAATCTCCGACGATTCCTACATTATGTAAATAAGATTGTTTAATGGAGCAACACGCCACTTTACCAACAAATAGATGAGGAAACATACTGTAAACAATTTGCCATACATATGTTCATATGTGATAATCTTGACTTGAAACCGTTCCATAGAGCCAAGTATTTCATCATTTGTTTCCAGAAAAAGCAAAGACGTGCTTCTTTCCCTTAACTCTGAAATGCATTTTTCAATATCTGGTATCTGGAGAAAAATAAAGAGCTTCAGAAGAGATGTAACCAGAAATAGCATCTAGACTTATCAAGTACATAATATATCAATTTAAAAGGATCCTCCACAGTTTATCAGTTAAAGGAAAACAAACCTCATACTGGCTTAAGGCATCAAAAGCAGAGGCCCTAGCCTTCGACCATTTAATTCCATCGCCATATGTTGAGCTGGCTATGTCCCACAAAATTTGCAAGACATGCCCTGAAGCTTCAGGGTAAGCTTGGGCGTCCATTGCACCCCATCTTAGGAGAAGGCATATGCTACAAATTCACGGTACATCATGGTAAAGGTAAGAAATGATTGTCCATCTAACTGTTTTATGAAACTTACAAATGGTTATTTGTTTAAGCAACTAATAGAATTTTGAGAAGCTAATATGATGCATAAGTATTTATTGCATCCAATAAGAAGATAACAGGAGCACAACAAAGAACATTATGCAAATTGTTCCATAATACACAGTCACAAATGTTTTTTCAGGGGGAAAAAGTCCATGCAACCCTTTCCAAACTGAGGAAAAAATGCAGCAATTTTGTTAATCTTGGAAAAAATACTTCCCGCCCTGGTCTGTGTAAGGTATTCCATTTCATCCTCACAAAGTTGTAAGGACTGCCGAAATTTATTTTAGAAAGAAGAATACCACAGATTATGAGCAATATAAAACATATACCAACATCAAGAACTAAAGGCACTTCTACCTGTGTGCTAGGTTTGGGTCTTTGGAGTAATCTAGCATGTGCTTTTCAATGACATCCCATGCCGTGTAGAAATCTGGAAAGATTGGGCATAAGAAATTGGATGTACTTCAAAGTCTTCCCAAGGAGCATAAACTTTCCAGGCGCAGTTCAAAGTATTATCATATATGAAGGTACTGACCCATAAAAAACCCTGACTCCCAATCTGGTTAGCTTTAAGGCATTCAGCCTAGTTTTATTTTCTAAAACATTCAACCTAGTTTTGATTAGATATAAACTGCTTTCTAATCCCATGCTTGCCATCTCCATTACTGAGTAAATTCACTGTAGCGTCCCAACAAAGCAAGACATACAAGTAAGATTGAGTAGATATCTGCATTTTTGCAAAACCTCAACTATTTGCATATTGCATACAAAGGGCATATCTTAAACATACTGGAGTTCACACCACCACATTGAGCAGATGTGCTTAAGTATATTACTTCATACATGCACAATTAATTGCTAAGGCCATTTAGTATAATCTGGAGGGATAGTACCAGACAGAAAAATAAAGTGATGCAGAAAATTGATTATACCGACTACATCAGCTTCACAAAGGTGGGCAAGACTTTGAAAACCAAGTGCCTGAATGAGAGGATCTTGCATTTCGATGCACGACTGTTGATCACTCAACAAATAATAAATAGAGAAAGGAATTAAGATGAGGAAGAAAGAAAGGGGTAAAAAGAACAAATAATAGCTTTATAACCATACCGAAACAGACAGGATAAGGTCCACACCCCTATCAGGATTTTTTCTGCTAACATCTCGAATGGAAGTGGCCATACTTAAACAGACAACTTTTTCATGTCCAAACTCGGCAAAGCTTTTTGGAAGAAGTATCCCCTAGAGCAGTGAAAAGAACAAAGAAAAATTATCAAAAGATAACAAAGGGTTAAAAGAGTCCTAATCTGTGCAAATAACTTATATTCAAGAGGCTGACATCCTGACAAATGCAACTACTCTTAAAATAGGATTATATATCCCTCAGAAGACTTCCAGCCAAATTACAAGAAATTTGACAGGGTCATCCATATACAAATAGTAAGTTTCGGGACCACACTGCCAAATAACTGCAAGTTGAGGGAGGGACCAAATCCACATGTATTTCTTTTGAGAAGGATTGCATAGGTTACATGGCTACATGATCCACTCCATGAAGATTGTTCCGCTCATTATTTGGTTACCTTTGCTTACATTTTAACAGGAGGAAAAAAAAGCCAAAATTGAAAAGAACAATTCAATGAACTGTGAAGAATAACCAGAAAAGAGAGGAAATATATTTACTTGCAAACTTCCAAAAGCACGTTCATTAGCTGTCCAGGTCTGGCAAAGCAAACGAGTTGCTGCCGAATACAAAACCCTGAATGCAGTTAAAAAGGGAAAAGCTTATCAAAGCAGGATGAAAACATATGTTCACAGATAAACCATGCAAATTGGAGCTGATACTCTTACAAAGATGAGTGCCAATCAAATTCAAGAACTTATCAATCAAATCCATGTGTAGGTCTCACATAAATACTGGAAAGGATCAAGACAAACAACTCATTTAAGTTTAAAGAACTTGGAACCAGCTGGTACTACCAGAAAGAGAGAGAAGGGGGGGGGGGGAGGGGAGATTCAATGAACCATAAGTATAAATTGAGGCAGCAGTACCAAGGAGTGAAGTACTATAGTGCGTACATCTGGCAAGCTAATACCACCTGCACAGTTTCCTGACCAGTCACTGAATTCCATTATAAAGCATGAACATGCACAAGTCTCCTACCTATTTAAAATGACAAAATAGACTGCAAACTTTGTTGTATTTTCATGTATGTACTAGTAATGAAGATTTTATATGGAAATGGAGTGCTCCATGTAGTTCACTTAACCATGAGCCTCTGCACATTCATAAACACATGGAAGCATTATCTCTGCCAGGGTACCCAACATGGAAACACTACCTTTTCTACTTTGTTACGCCCCAAAGGAAAATGATTATACAAAAGGAGTATCAGGAAGAGATAATTTACTACATACGGATTTGCGTCATTGTGAAGCAAGGGCAAGATAGTCTGAACAACAAGAGGAATCATCGAGGAATTTGAAGCAAGTGATGGAAGCATCCCCAAAACTTTTAACTGCAAAAGAGATAGAAAACAGAAGCATAAATGACGGCTAACTTGTGCGCATTGTAGTGGCAGCTGCTTTTAATCAAAAGTAGCCCACAAACTCACCAGCATATCACCACGTCCAACATCTTTTCTGGCAAATATATTAGTGAAGAAAAGAACGCCTAGCAACAAAGGAACTCCTAGTTTAGGGTCCGCGAGACCCATAGCAGTCAAAACATCTACTGCAGCAGGCCCAAGCAACTGATGTGTCACCAAAACACTTGCCACCGTGCAGATTATCATTGGCATTTCTACAGAAAAGTTCAAACTCGCATGAATGAGAAAATATATGATAAATTTGTTTTAATCATGCAAAACAAACAAGTCCACATGATGGATATGAGAAACTTCACAGAATATGGAAAACTATGATGAAGAAACAGAGTACCAGTGATGAATATTTCTTGAGCTTGTGTCACAGGTAGAGAACATTTTTTCCTGTCAGTGATCATTAAAGAGAGTTCTATCAATTTAGATGCCCAAGGTCTTCTAACATGAGATACTCCTTCAGATTCAATTGTCCCGGAGAAAGCAAAAGTCTCAATAAAGAATCTAGATGATGTGGATAGATCCTGAAATGAGAAAGGAGAACCACATATGGCACTTGTCAACTGTTAGAAATGAAAATTTTGTTCCTATGTGCTAACAAACTATCCACCTATTCCTTATTATGCATTAGAGATCCCGAGCATAGAAAAAGAGGCATAGACCCAATGAATCAAAATTTTAAGGGAGTGATGAACCATCACTCTGGCAAGAACTGTTAATCTAGTCACCCTCATGACTCCTGCTAAATTGTCACCTAAAATACCAGTGTTTCATAATCTATCATGAAATTGTCTATCGTTTGACATAGAAAAGTTAAGAAGATATGTTATGAGTCTAAAAATAAACAGAAGAAAAGGATTAGTAGGTTTGAGAAGAAAAGAGGAAACCTGTAACCATAATTGCTGCAAGAGCCTAAACATTATTTTTCCAGGTATGCTGACTGATTGAATTTGCTCTTTAATAGGAATGTCATTCTCCAGTACTATCAGTGGTTTCTCTATGATTTTTTGCAATATGACAATCAATTCACCTGCTGCTTCTTTGACAGATTTAGAAGGTGATGACATGAGACTGACAGCAGGAAATATGAATAAGAGCTCTTCACAGAAAGCACATCCAGAGTTACCGACAACGTATCCTGTAATGCATAAGCAGCAAAGTAAGAAAGACACAATGGAGCAAGGAAAACAATGACTACATACGTAATTAAGTTATTTTTTAAATGTAACAACCAAAGTTGGCCAAAAACAAGAGAGAAGAAATTTGAGGTCTCTATCACAAAAAGTAACTTCATAAACAGGCAAATAATGTCAAGAAAGAGAACAGTAACCATTTCTCTCACTTAAGTCTAAGAACAGTAAATAACATTGCCTTTTACTGTTTAGCACTTCCCATGTATTCAATGAGTTAGCAAGCCCATAATATATATTCGATTGATATCCGGTGAACATTGTCAATATATCAGCACAATAGAACGCAGAGTTCTGATAAATATCAGCTGTTCAGTCTCAGTTCTTAACTCAACTTTTGAAAAGATTATTGTTTGCTCTTCTAGTTCCTTTCTCTGACAATCCCAACCCCTATATGACCACTACTTGAAAGAGAATTTTTCTCAAACCAGTATAAGTACCAAAAACTGCCAGCCTACAGAATTGACGACTGTTGCCTAAAGTTGATTTCAAGTCATTCATGGTCACTACCATGGATCTGATAAATACAGTAAATAACACGACAATTTCAGTAGTCAATGCTAATGTATAGACCACCCAAGCACAATCCTGAGATCCTTCTCTTAAGGATAACAAGCGACGATAGACATGATAAAGCTTGCTACCTGAATCAGTTTTCCACTTCAAAAGATTGAGGATGACCTTCAGTATTGAAACTTGTTCGTGTTCGAGTTCTGATTGAACTAGAGCCGTAAACAATGACAAACTGATTGACATTAGTTCACACGTGTATCTCAGACCAAGATCTTTCTGAATAAGCAATAAGCGCTTTGTCAATTCGATAACAGGCTCACTCCACGTAGAGTGCTTGAGAGGACGAATGCTTGACTGAAGAACAGTCTCCAATAGCTCCACTCCACAAAGTTGAATTTCGGAAACCAGCTGTCGAGCAAAAGAAAGGACAGAATTAGCAGTGAGAAGGCGAGTTTCAGGTTGACAACCCAATTAAGTGTTTACTGAACTGCAATCCATGTTTTCAAATATCAACTTAAGCCCTAAAAAGCTTTGAAATCATCCACAATCATGCTTGCAAAGTTACTGAACAATCCTAATTGTGTTGATGCAAGACAGGACACAGGAGTAGTTTACACTTGTGTTTGTCCTGATTATGGAAGAGAATGAATGATTAGCAAGTTAACAATTCTGAATGGCTAGTCTCTATATTCGACACCAGGAGGTCTCAATGGTAAACTGAAAGGTTGCCATCATACTATCACCCACAATATATGACATTATGAATAAAAGGAGAAGCGGTGTAATAACCTGGGATTTGCCTCATAATTCCATTTACTGATTAAGGAAATATACGGCACAAAGAGGATTGGAAATTCAAAGAAAACTGAGGCTCTGACATACCAATTGTGCTGCAACAAAATGTCTCAAAACAACTATAAATGCATCCACCATCTGCCCAGCACAATCCATTAAGCTCCTGAAATCCTGAAGATATTCCGCTAGTTAATAAACTAATTCTCTGCATTCAGTCAAGTTGAGAGAGAGAGAGAGAGAGAGAGAGAAGGGGGCTTGACAGTATAATGGATGCAAATGAATTAACACAAGTCCACTTTCTCCTGAATGAAAGCACTCACATCAGCACTCTTGTGTGGGAAATACTTCATACATCGAATCAAAAGCTTGAGTATAGGGATCGCATCATCAGGCAATGAGCAACAAAGCGATGCCATTGATGTCAACAGTTGCCTCGCGAACATACCGGACGAGGACTCCGAAAATGGCACTCTCAAAACCGAATAGTACAGAAGCGGCCTCAAGAATTCGCACACTTCCTCCATGCCAATTTGCTTGTTCTGAACCACAAACAACAAAACCTGCCGCACGAGTTCATCTTGGGCCTCGGCTCGGTACAAAAGAACCTGTCATCACGATTCACATTGCATTAACAAGCAAAATCCTAGCAAAATAAGAATTCGGACCAACGCTAAAGCCACTCTCAGACCATAACTCCAGTCCAAAACGAAGCGACTAGTTTCTCGCACCTTAACGAAAGGATGAGCCTCCGTCGACGCGAACCGCCACGAGCCGCCGCTTCTCTGGAATCCCAATCGGACCAGGACCCCAATCCCTTTCACGAGGAGACCGACGAACCTCGGCTCCGATCCTTCGAGGGCGGACTGGAGCTCCAGCAGCCCGCGGGGGAGGTCCATCTTCGCGTCGGCGACGAGCCGGCACAGCTCGCGCACGGCCTGGTCGACGACCGCGGAGGAAGCGGACAGAAGGCATCGGGCGATGGCCTCGCGGCCGGGATCGGAGTCGGCGTCGAGGCGGCTCGGGGCGGACCGGAGCTTCGAGAAGATGGAGATGACGGCGCGCCTCTGGAGGGAAGGCTGCGGGAGCCGGAGCTTCTCGAGAAGCGGAGCGTACGACTCCATCGCCGCGAGCGAGCGCAGTGTAGTAGACGGGCGGCGGCGGTGGTGATGTCCGAGTGTTATGAACAGAAAGCCGTCGGTCGGTGGCGATGGTGGTCGGTGGCTGCCGGACGACGGAGGCGCGGCGGAAATGACCGAGCGCGGGTTTAGTTTTGAGTTGGTCAATCGGTCCGACAGCCGGTTCGACCCGGTTCGGTACCTGTCTCAAACGGGCCCGGGCCTCCGGAGCTGGGCCAGTCCAGAACATATCCGGCCTACCCCTTCTGGGCCACCATCCAATTGGGTTTTGGCCCGGCCCTGGCCTGGCTTCTCTCCCCTGGATGAAATAGAATGAGAACTCGATTTATGCTTGCATTTGTCGTTATCGTTTGTCTTTGTAGAGGATTTGCATTCCCATTTTGGTCGAAAGAAACATATTAAAGAGTTCACTGAGGTCAATAACAAATTATTAACTATCTTATGTCCTAATTACAAACAACAAAAAGCAAAGTCGGGTCTACCGAAGATGAAAGGCATACAAAATAATATGGGACAATACGAGAGGGAGACAAGCTCGTGATGCGTCAATTTTCCAAATTCGATTTATAATAACAAAAATAAATGCCAATAATAATTCAATCCCGATTGATTTGGTTCTTTCCTGCACAAACCATGTGCACTTCTCGATTCGATAACCGACCTATCATTTGAAGCACTGTAGATTACAACAAGACATTTGGGGTCGTTTCTTTAAAAAAAGAAAAATAACAGAGTGAAGGTTGTCGCCTTTCAGAAAACGCGTGGATTTGTTGGAATCAATTCACTATTGCAACTAGAAAATCAAATCAAAATCCCACTTGCCGACAAACTGACTCGGTTACGATTTCACGGGACAATCGCTCCTGCCCGTGTCGAAAATTTCCATGTCCCTCCTTTTGAAAATAGAACCTAGAGACAACAGTGGGTCTTATATAGGGTGACGGGGTAGCTGTCGTAGGCTTCTCTCTCATGTCGGAGATTAAAAAAAAGCTTGGCTTTAATCGAGAGGCACCGCTAAAGCACTCACTGCTTTGATACTATATCTAGCTAAGCGGTGTCATTCCTCGGAAAAGACATGGTGCACAAATTTTCTCGAGCGCGACTTTAATGCATCGTTGATGCATCGATAGGACGCACGACGCACGCGCTGAAAACCATTAAAGCTAACCGTCCAAACTTATCTTCGGTCAATCCCATCCTATCACATGATTGCCCAGCATTAGTGGCGTGCTAGCTTTCGTGATTCATGTCCGACCATTTAGGGCATTCTGGCCCTCGCCGATGTCGGCATGTACCGCGCGCATCCATGCTTTGCCGGTCCGGCGTATGATTCATTGCAAAGCTACCTCCCCGATCGGAGCATGAGTCCGTCATGAACTACCGCTCCGTCGAGTCTCTACTCCTGTAGTCAGGCACTTCCCGCTTATCTCCCGATCAACTTGAGGGCCTAATTTGTCCAATGATCACACAATCATCGCCGTTTGGAAGAACTGAATTTTAATCGATTATGTAGTGCCGGCCCTAAATTTCCTATATGAAAATATTCAAAAATTTATGAACTAAATTGAACAATAGACAAAAGTTACTACATTAAATAAATTGAAAGTTCAAGAATGATATTACATATTAATTTAAATTTCAGAGATTAATCATGTCATTTTCCCTTAGTGATATAAGGATTTGAGATATGTTGGCATCGAAGGATACCTAGATTAAAAACAAATAGCCCTACATGCAAGGCTCATGAATGGAAGAAATAAGAGATTTTTGTAGGACTACAATAAATTGTTCTAAAAACTTAAATTATTAGATTATGGCGTAACTTATTATTTAAATAGTTTAACACTTCTCCCTATATTTAGTATGATCTTTTTCCCTAATATTAAACATGGAAATTTAAATTTGGATGTAAATGGGGCCTTAAAGATTTGAATTTAGAACCCCCGGCTCTAATACCATAGTTAGATTTTTATGATACTATTGTTGACTATTTTAAAAACTTAAATTATTAGATGATGGCTTGATCTATTATTTAAATATTCTAATAAGGAACACAGAGCTAACATACATGCGCAAGCATATGTCGGCGCCAAGAAATCAAGCATTGGGTAGTTGACAAGGGAGGGACCAACTGATGTACAGTGCCACGCGGGTCGCCGGCTTTTCAATCGAGACGCGGCCGTCTAAACACATCAAAAGTGCTCAAGTTAGGAGGATTCAGACTTGCTCTCGATAAGTCTCCCCCGGAACGGGATTATAAGACTTCGGCTGCGGCATTCCCGTGCAATCGACGATCACACGACAGACCTTCCAAGTCACCGCTTGTCCGTTTGCCCGTAAAGGCGAACTCTCCGCAAGTTTTCCCCGCGTTCTTTGAATCGGATGCATGGTGGGATGGAACGGTGGTGGGAAACGAAAGGCGGAAAAGTCCACCAAAGAATAGTCCCCCTCCCCCCCTTCGCTTTCTTGACAATGCCTGTCGACCACGAGCCAAGCTCTCTCGACCTCTTGTCGTTCACTTTTCGACCATAGTTAACAAATAACTGCCACAAAAATTTCCACGCCCCGTTTACACGGCAAACGACTTTCCACGCCGCGCGCCCGCAAGGGAGATGTACCAAAAAAGAGTTGTGAACTTGTGCAGTTTTGTCAATTCAACTCTAAAGCTTTCGGTTATATTAGTTGGTTCATAAACCTTATAACAATTTGATAATATAATGAATTTGATCAATTTTGATCAGAAATCATAAATATGGACGTTCGACCGTCCTATGGGGTATGATCGGCATTGACATTGATAAATGTTTATAATTTTTATGAATTTTTACAATTTTAAGCGATGAGAACGATGATTGACTATGACCCACCATAGGTGAGGGTCGCGATGCCCTTACCTAGTCAAGGTCAAGGGTCACTAGCCCTCCTCACCTATGGCCGAAAAGAAAAAAGAAAGAAGCAAGTCACATAGGATGTTCGGCGTATTGACTGGATGAACTATATCAACAAATCGTTAAACGATTTAATACTCAATTGACACAATTGACAAGTTTGGAACCAAATCCACACAAATACAATGCAATAGGTTCAGAACTTTTTCCCGACAGTGACATATGAAGAAGCAAGTCAACCGTAGGCAAGAGCCCGCGGGATTCAAGCGCTAAAAGCCGATCGAGACCGGTACCACGGGAACGGGGGGTGACCGGTCGGTCACGTGGCATGGGCCGCCCAACCGCGGCAACGGAATAACTTTCTCCCGTTTCTCCCGTCTCTCCCGTTGAGCGTTGATTGGGCCTGATCGATACGTCCACTCACCAATCAGTCATCTCCTCCAAAGATTGGAAAGTGAGGAGCTTTTAGACTGAAGCTGTCTCGGGGCGTCCAAGGGGCGGGGGGCCCGCCCGATCGCTTGGGCGGTTTGTGGTGGCCCGCGAAGTGGATAACGGGGGTAGACCCCGGTGGCTCGGCAGTGACTCGTGGGGGAGAGCTCTTTTTTTTTTTCCGCTTTTGCCTTTTACTATATTTGGATCGCGACGGTTCGTACCGCCTCCCCCTGTTCACGCCCTTCGGTGGTCCGTTCTCTCGGGGCTGGCTGGGCCTCGCGTTCTTGCACGACAAAGGGAGGGACAAATAGAATCTGGTGATGTCACGGGGAATTGAAATCTCCCTAACTTCGCTTCGGGCTCTCGTTTCTCGTAAAGGAGGGGATGGGAGAGGAGAGGAGAGGAGGGGGGGAGTAGAGGGGGGCCGGGGAAAAGCGGAAAAGTGGAAAGGTGCCAACGCCTTTTGCCTCCCCTGCGTTTGGTTGGTGTTTTTGCGTTTCGATCCATGCTCTCTCGTCCAATCGGTTTTGCCGTTCGGCCCTCGATGGTGGTCCGTTTGCATTTGACTCCCCTTGAGCAGGAGGAGCTACGATGGCCTCGAAACGTTAAATCCTAGAAAGTTGATTGAACAGTGAATCGTATGGATTGAATTCGTTACACTTGGATCCTACATTCTAACTAGGGGCAGCATAGTTCCAAGGTATAATTGGGAACTTGATAACTAGGCCGATAGGAAATGGCTGGGTTATAGATTCTAGGATGTGCAAGGTAGCTTTTAGGTTCAAAAAATTAGGAAATCTATTTAGATAGGTAACTTCTAAGTTCTAAAAAGTAAAGAACCGGTTCCATCAAGTGGGTTTTAGAAACTAAAACAACGCTTTGTGTTTTTCTCATTCTATATCTTCACGTGGCATTTTATGATGTCCAATAATAAATGTGTTATTTGAAACCACTAGTTTAAACTTTCATTTCATTTGATATCTTAGACTTTTATTTTTTTAATATTTCATAATTTTCGTATATTTAAATATGAGTTGTAATCAGTGGATTGTATCAAATAGTGGTCATTACAGATGATAATTCATCGTAATCATTCACTTAAGAGTACAAGTGAAACCTAAGTAGAACTTTGAAACCTGTAACAATTCTAGGTTCTTACTTATGTAGGATATGTTTCGAGTTTCAAAAATAGAAAACCTGTTCTATTAGGTGGTTTCTAGGTTTCAAGTGGAATTTGAACGGAACTTGGAACCACTCAGTCCTAATTTGAATCGCAACATATCCCACTCAAAGTGATTTCGAGGATCGCATCACTCTGCGATTGAGGTTTACAAGATGCCTGTGGAAGGGACGATTGCAAATGTCCATGAAGATTAACAGAGCCGAACGATGGATGACACATGTCATCAAGAGAAACCAGTGGAGAATTTGTAAATGGATTTCATTTTGTGGATGGAATAAGATGAGTTTCCAAATCAGAGAGAGACTAGAACCGAACTAATTGTTTCCAAAAAAAGGGAACTTATCTTTCCATTCTTTTTCCCAAACAATATTTGGCGCATGTATACTTACGTACACAGACATGATGGGGTGGGACAAGGCAAGGGTCACATTTCTCGCCCGCTTTCTTGTGACAACTTGAGATGCCTCCCTATTCAGGATCTCAAGTCTCGTGCAGAATTAGGCCCGTCAGTTCTCATCCACGAGAAAAAGAAAAAAGGCCGAAAGATGATATGTGTGGCCAGCCTTGGTCGCGGTATAGTCAAGTCGAAACGTACCCGAAAAAAGACTTTAGTTCGGTTTGCAAACCATTCGTTAATTTCGGTTCGGTTCGGTCGGTCTAAAAGGCTTTCTGCTCGGCCTCGAAGGCGAGATGATGGCCAAAACCCTAATCATTTTGCAAATTCATAGTCCTCAGGCATCAAAAAAAGCGTACAGCCCAACTGTGTGTGTTCTCAGAAGATGACAGAATCCGCCATGCATGCTGTGGACCTTCACCATTGGCACGAAACGAAACTGCGCCAGTAAACGAAAATTCAACCGACAGCGAAGTCAAGTTTTTAACGATACGGAATCCACTTTTTCCATGCCTCGAAACCGAAGACCAAAGAAAAGAGAGAGAGAGAGAGAGAGAGAGAGAGAGGCTGCAACAACGAGGAAAGTTCACTCGTTTCGCACCCCACGGAAGCTGTTTGACATAGTGGGAAAAGCCAGCAGACGACCCTGATCACGCACACGCGGGGGAGGACCTGCGGGAAAGAGAGGACCCGATTGGACGTTTGAGATTTCGATCCGGATTTAATGACCATTGATTGGAGTTAGCTTCCAAAGGAGGGTGCCACCAGATTCCAGTCTACAACAGAGAAGATTAGTGCAGCAGATTTTAGGCTTTTGACAATTCGGAGATCGGTTCAAAGGACATGGCCTGATGGTTTGAATGCAGATTGAAAGCGCTTTTGACGACCAAAAAGAGGAAAAAGTTCATAAGATGATTCTCTCACTTGACTTGATGTTTGCCTAGGCCCCCCCCTCCTCTCCTACTGGCTAATAGCGCTTTAAAGCCGATTACGACTTGAGAGAGAGTGTAGGGCTCATCATGGGTTAAGTGGAATTCATAAGGGTGATCTGACGATCGAAATTGAGTCTCTCGAGGTAATTGCCCCGTTAATCAGGTTTGCACATTTTCTTCAGCCACGGGGACTTTATGTTTACAAACTCTGAGTACGGTTAGACGACTCTATAAATCGCATGTTCTAACTAACACATTTTCTTGCTCCAAAAAAAGAAAAAAAACAACTAACACATTTTAAAAAGTTATTAACGCTATACCGACAGTTAACGACACCAAATTCAACGCATTTGAAAATTAACCACCACCTATTGAAGATTATCATGGATGAACACATTTATCCGTGACTTGAGTGGTCACCATCCGTGATTTGGATGACCATCTTATTGGATTTTTGCATAAAGTTAACTTGGAAGTAATATGTGCGCTCATGAGATCTCGTTAATTTACTCTTGATCATACTTGTGCTTCGGCTTCCGGCACTCAATCTACCACCCTTTCACCTAAGTTCGAACCTCATACAAATCATGCTTTTAAAAGGAGTACTCGAGTTATTGTGTCGGCATTTCAATTTGGGTCTAAGATTTAAATTTCAAATTCTTTTTTTGTTCTATGAATGTTTGATTCGAGGCGTAGCAATTAAGTTTAGTCAAACCCCATCAAAGATGTGCACATCTTTTTCTTTTTGTGAGCCAAAAATGGAAGGACAAAACATCTTTCGAATTTATGGAAATCCCTGGTTCTGGTTCATTTCCTCTTTCTCCTAAATATTTCTTTTGCTGTCGGCATATGATGTCCTTGAGGAAAAAAAAATGCATGATTGGCTTACAATCTCATTCAAAAAAGCAAGCTCTCCAAAAATATTATATATATGCAAAGCAACTTTAAGTGTTATTGATTGCAGATTTTGCTCATATAGCTTCGGAGAAAATCATGCTTTGATTGTTCTCATTCCAATGCTTTTGATTAAGATATGGTCGTCAAACCTACAATTTCAAAAAGTTCACACAGGTTGGTAGATTAGGGAATTTTCAAGATCCACCTAATCAATTTAACCAGAAATCAGTTAAAGTTCTATTATAATATTTCGGGATTACGGTCATTCGGGTGATTATTGATTATGGCGAGCTCTATTTGTGTGATCCGCCGACTCCCGCCGACTCTTGTTATGTTCCGTACATCATGGGCTTAACCCTAGTATGGTATATGCGTTGGATGGGAAAAATGATGGTCCAATAAGAAATGGCTCGGGTCAGGTTGTTCTCGGTCCTTACCTCGAATCACTTCCTCATGTTCGCCATGAAATGTAGTTTAACCTAAGATTGCCGGCAAATATTTGTTGTAATGGAAAACAAATAATCTCTTAGGGATTGATGTATACATAGAGTTACCTGCATTTACTCTTCAATTGATCAAGTTCTTGAAAAGGGGAAAATTGTGATCCTAAGTAATTGCTCAATTAGTCATGAAAGTGACAAAGTATATGTTAGCGAAGAATTTAGTATTGTGCACATATCTCATTATGTTGCTAAAAAATATCAGTCGAAATCATGCAAAATTTTGTAGAGCATTGCAAAATCCACCCTTACATAGCAAATGGCTTTACTAAAAACCCAAGAGAAGATGACAAAGCTAAAGCCATTCTCTTAAAATAATTATGCAATCCCTTTCAAGAACTTTCTCTATGCCCTAGGATTTCGGCTTTCTCTCGAATGCCTACTCTACGAATCGTGCAATATGGCAGGGGCTGTCAAAAGGTCGTGAAGTGGAAAAGTCGATGTACAACCGCGAATTATAGGCCATAGAGTCTCTCATAGTATTCCGTGATAGGGATTGTCTTCATATACTAGTAGTTTAATAGTATAGTGGTGCAAATCATGTTCTTTACAGATGCTGTAATGGTCGTGGAATCACAAAAGCCAAAGAAACCCATTCAAAGGAAGTGGATAACAGTAGGCCCACCCTAAGGTAGTCAAGAAATGGCGAACCATCGCCGGACCTTTGGTCGAAATTCATCTTTCTCCTTGATCTCATTGGTCGAGGCACGTGCTTCTGGTTAGATGAAAACGTGGTTAACATCACATGAACCCTAATCTATCCAACGAAATGGGACGATGGAGATGCCTAACGTTTAGAAGGTTTCAGATGGAAAAGAAGCAAGCATAACCTGACCACATGGGATGTGGACATAAACTCAACTCAGACATGAAATGAAACTCGAGCCAACACAGAACTGCCCAATGCCAATTCAATATCAATAGCCACAACTATATAGCAATCAATCATCATCCATCACAATATATAACAGCAGAAAGAACAGTCGCGAACAGATCATTACAGACCCACCGGGAGGATCACATCCCGGCTATATACACACCACATATGTATGCATGGGAGCTTGACCATATCTACCCATAAGTACTTATACAACAGAAACCCTAAAACCACACACATATCCCAGTTCCGACTCAGAACTTGCGCACGCAACAATCTTTAGACACCACTTCCTCCTCCCTGATCAGGATCTCCACTGGGACCGCCGGACCAGGGATTATAATTGGGAGGGTAATAATACCCGGGATTGTTCTCGTTGTATCTAGATGACTCTCTCGGTGATCCGGAATAGTTGTGGCCGGGATTAGGCCCTGGGAGCGAGGTGTTACCCGCCATCTCGTTGCACGCGTGGCGCATCAGGTCAGCGTTCGTCGAATCCAGCTCCTTCTGGAGCCTGATGACCTGTCGCTGGAGCACTGAGATCGCCCCCACGCAGCCGTAAACCGGGTCCTTCATGCGGGCCTCGGCCTCATAGGCGAGAGAGTTGACGGCGTCTTCCCTCTGGTGGGGGAGGACCTCGTTGAGGAGCTTGCTCACATTGCTCGCACCGAAGATCTTGTGGACGTTGGCAAACTTCTGGGGCTCCTCAGGCGGGAAGTAGGGGGCGAACACGCAGTCAGGCAGGCATTTCCGCCTGAGGAATTTGCAGGCTGCACATGGTGGATTGGAATAGCTCGAAGAAGCCATCTAAACCGCGTGCAAACAAAATCGAGTCAAAGGATATGATTAATGTTATTAATTGAGCAAATCATTGGCAAAATCCACAAAGAACTAAAAAGTAGAAAAAAACAGAATGTCACAACATCCGATTTCTTCTCTTGGAACTTTTCCCTGGGAAAACAATAGTCCGAGAAATATAAATTTAGCTGGTTCAGTCAGTGCAAGATGAGTCCTAATTTACTGTGAAACTAATCAGTGATCTGATTAAATAATATTCTAGGGCTTTCACGGCAGCATGAAGTTAAGTATTTTTAGTTGCTGCTAAAGAGCATATATATCCTCCTCCTGTTCAGACTCGTGTCTTAACATATGATTGCTTTCTTGAACTCAATCCTAGCTAGGGTTAGACCCTTTTAGTCTTCCAGATCAAGAGCTCTCTTTAATCAAAGTTTACAAAGAACGCGATACTCCCTAAAACGTGCATAGACTTGAAAACAAAGCTCTCTCTCTCTCTCTCTCTCTCTCTCTCGATGACGACGACGATGATGATGATGAGTCTATATTCCCTATGGCAAAATCCTGCATCAGACCTCTGGCCGTGCACTGTTATGTAAGAAAAAGAAGAAGCTAAAGATCCATACAAATTTAAGACATCCGAGAGGTTTTTCTTTCCAGACATACTACACACAGACTCAACTTCATTCTCGTGAACACACGTGAACAAACAGTAGTATATTTACCTTTTCTTCTTTTCTTCCTCCGGACACTCTCTGAACTCTCTTTAACTCTTTCCAGACATGACTGTTTGTAGCCCAAGGTCGAATGATCAGTCACACCCACACGGCCATATTCTCAACCATGGAAATTCCCTGGTTCTGTCACTTGCGTGTGGGATGTGAGAGTTCAACGAGGAATATATCTCCAAAAACCCTAGCTATATAGTAGAGTGTCTGTGAGAGAGAGAGAGCGAGACCCTGCAGAACAGTGACATAAAGGTAAGGGAGAAAATGATGAGAGAGAGAGAGAGAGAGAGAGAGGAGAGAGACAAAGGGTCTTGTTTGTTTTGTTTTCTTTTGAGTGAAAGAATGGGGGAAAAAGGAAAAGAGACGCAACACGTTGGGCGATAAATGGAGGAGGGTTTGATACATGAAAGTGATGACTATGACCCTGCACTAATGGTAATAAAAATAACAATAATAACGGTATTTGTTATTAAGCGTGCTCGAGACACTTATTAAATAATACTAGAAATTTCAACTTTCAAACCCTGATTACACGTTTTGCTGCACAGTTCATGCATCGAGAGCTCCAGTATTTCTCGAATTCAGTCCCTTGACAGGCGACTCGCAAGTACTCCTTCATAATAATGTCAGTGCACTGTTCACGCCCATAAGCGAATGAACCAAGAGAGAATTTTCTTTCTATCACCAGTTTCCTTGTCTTCGTGTCTGCAGAAACCGGTTCTAGCTGCTACTGTTTGGGAATGCGATGCTTCAACGCACCATCTACATACATATTGCAGTACATGATTTAAAAAATGAAACTGGTCTCATTTTCATTTTAGTTGCTGTGGTGGGAAAGAGTCCCTTTTTTTCATCACCCCAATTCAATGGACACAAATGTTAGTTAAACAAACCTATGCCGTATATCTCTGCGTATGTACACTCGCTGCACATTCATTACCACTTAATCGGCCCGTCTCCTAATCCATGGTTTCTCTTAAGTACCTTTAAGAATGCTCAGGAACAGCTAATCGTGGTGGAGCCAATTATCATAGAAATTTCATTAATTATTTGCTTGGCACAACGTCTTGATTAACATCTCTCTCTGAACTCAGCGCCTTCCGCGAACCTTAATCACTCTAGCTTAGCTTATTGAAAAGTCCCAGTATTTGCACACCGAGAGAAGAAAGCAAAATATAGGTTGGAAACATCGCCAATGCCTTTCCTTGAGGCTATAATTGAGAACGTTAAAAAGGGAATCTCTGGGAATAGTATGGTCTTGTGCAGAGATCGTCTCGCAGAGACTTTGAGTGAAATAGCAACTTCTAGGACACCATGGCAACAGCAGTGGGCCTCCAATTCCAGTCTCTACACTGTTCCTTTTCCTTTCGCTGTTTAATCCCCGGTTAATAGTTTTGCCGCCCTCGCCAGATAATCTGTAGGGCCATGCAAAATCCCACAGCATCTAGTCTCAGCACATTCCTCAACCTCGACAAGATATCCTAACAAAGATTGTGTCCGAACCCGACTTGATTTTAAACTTTTGCATCGAAGCGGAACTGTTGCTCAAGGCATTTGAATTTATCAAATTTCATACGAATCTAGTTTACACTTTTCTTTTCGTCCATAATTGACATGCTTTCAGTGCACCGGTCTAATCTAAGATGTGCAAGGATTCGTTGCTCCATGACAAATTTTGACTATTAAAAACTATCTTGTCCGACTAAGATCATCAATAATGGTTACTACTACAAGCACGTGGGATACAATTTAACACTGTTAAAAATCTCCAAGGGGAAAAAAAAAAAAAAAAACATTCTGGGAGACCCACCCACCATGTGATGTGCATGGTCGGTACTTGAAGTTTGTCCGAAACCCGCACGACACGAGCGAGCTTGTAAGCTCGGCCCGGTAACGGCCCAAATTGCACCGGTCGGCCCAGTTTGCACTTGAGGCCGAGGCGGACGATACGACGCCGGTCATGCTCCGCCCCGAACCGAACCGAACCGAGCCCAATAGATTCTTCGCCCGCACGCTTTCCCCCGGGCCGGTTCCCCATCCGGTCCGAACCGTTTAGTCGGGCGAGAGACGGCGGTCCGGTCTCGAGCGCTCCGGCCCGGTCGGTTCATCAAGATTCGTTCCACGCATCTCACGCGCGAGAGAAATGCGGACAGGGGGGACGATTGAAAATCCAGACGATCCCGACGCTCCGTCGCGACCGGCCGTGGGGATAAGCTAGAAGCGCACGGTCGATCGAAACGCCCGGTCGCGCGGGAATTAAGAAACGGCCGGATCGAACAGGTGAGGCTCCCACTTTCCACGCGCTTCGTCTTCTTCCGGTACTTCGTGCGCTTCTCTCTTGCTCTCTGTGCACTGTCAATGTGCGAATCCTTCGTTTGTTCTACGTCACTTCGGGTTCTTGAAAGTGCGAAGCTGGAATTGGCAGCTCCAGTACGGTTGATTCGCGTATGCTCGGTTCTGGGGCTTTGTTTCCTTTTTAGGCAGCTTTGTTTCCTTTTTTTTTTTTTTTTTTTTTTTTTTTTTTTTTTTTTGGGGTATATTGCTAAATTGGTATGGCATGGCTTGATGAGGGGTTCGTGCTTTCCTGGTTATCTTGCTGCGAAATCAACCGAAGTTCTGCTCGTGCTGCAAGATTGCGAATTTCGACGTAGTTTACCGGCAGATTTCGTGGGATCATTGGCTGATCATAAGCCTATTGTACGGGGAAAAAGAATGGCGTTCTAAATGTTAGTCCTCCGGTCACGTTTCGCCAAATTTATCTAATGTGGCAGTCCAATCGTTGCCGGCCATCCTTCGTGTCACGGCAACGGTGGGATGTGTACTTGATCGAGTAACTAAAGCGCAATGCAGCCCCAAATCCCCATATCAATCTCTCCTGTTTGGACCCTGATTTCCCTGAGAAACCCCAATTCCAGTGATGGCGCTTCCACGTTCAATGGGAGGAGTGATGGATCGCTAATGACCAATTTTGCCATCTGAGCTTTACTGAATCCACAGGAATGCAGAAACTAAAGCACGGAATTGGCTCTTTCGATGTCATTTCTATGGGCACTGAGTTTCTGAGAGATTGAAACTGTGAATTCTGAAGGAAGACCCGGTGATTTCACAGGACAATCAATCAATGGCGATGCAAAGACAAAGATGATTTTGGGCGAACGAGAGGAGATATTTAGCTGAAACTTTGAACAATTCGGAAGTCAAATTACCTCAGTCCATGACAGTGAGAAGTCATTGTTCCTCTGCTGTTCGATTTATACTTTTGGTGTTTCATGGCTGCTGAGTCTTCTGCTTTATGGAAAAGGTGCGATAAGGTTCTCAGAGGAATTAGGGTTCAAATCGGAGGGATTAATTTGGGGCTTTACTTGCTTGACCAAGAAACATTGCCGTTTATCTAAGCAAAAACGGCATTGTTTCGTTGAAAATAATTAGTCTCCGTGTCCTGTAAACAGCCAACGATAGTTGAACTGTCACATTAGATAGATTAGGCGAGACTCGGCGGAGAATACTCTATTACACTTTCCCTCAAAGGTTTTGGTCTATATTGGTTTGATTAAAAGGTTTAGGACTTGATTGGTCCCATATAATAGGTTTAGGACTGATTTTGGAATTATCCTGATTTCATTGATTGATTTTGAATGAATATGGGCAACAGTGATCATGTGCTTTTGGTTTTTTTTCTGTGAGAGATGAACAGATAAAGTGAGGAAGGGCTTAAGTTAGGCAGCAATAATTATGGCCGAGTTGGAGAAGTTAAAGAAAAAGCTCACGCCATTGTTTGATGTGGAGAAGGGATTCTCTACCGCGTCAGGCTTGGACTCTTCTGATTCGTACATGGTATCTTCTTAGTTCTTTTTGTAATAATTATGCAATATTGTCCTGCATCGCCCCTTATGCACCTCATATGTTCATGAAGCTGTCAGATGGCGGAGCTGTTAATTTACTTAGCAGATCATATGGTGTCTACAACATCAACGAACTTGGATTGCAGAAGTGCACATCGTGGTCTGTAGATGAAACGGATCGTAGTGAGAAAACCTATCAATGTGCTTCACATGAGATGAGGATTTTTGGGTCAATAGGCAGTGGGGCAAGCAGTGTAGTCCAGAGAGCTATCCACATACCCAACCACAGAATTATTGCTTTGAAAAAGATCAACATATTTGAAAAGGTATTTAAGTCTGAGCTTGTTTCCAGCAGTTAGCTTCATATACTATTTATAGATTGATGAACAAAACAACCAAACTTCTTCTTACCTCAGAGGATAGGTTTGTCTTTGTCCTGTATTCCTATCCTTTAGCTCTCTATGCCACTTTTTATTTGGGAGCTTAACTGTGTTTGATCTTTGGTATTAGGAGAAAAGACAGCAACTCCTCACCGAAATACGGACATTGTGTGAGGCACCTTGTGATCAAGGTCTTGTGGAATTCCATGGGGCTTATTATATACCAGACTCTGGGCAAATAAGCATAGCTCTTGAGTATATGGATGGAGGATCATTAGCAGATATCTTACGAGAGCAGAAATGTATTCCAGAACATGTCCTTTCAGTTATGTTTCAAAAGCTCCTGCATGTAAGGATTATTCTGGAGTTTTAGCAATTTCTTTATTTGACACGGTCCCTCGTTTTTGGCCAAGCTTATATATCTGAGTTTCATTTGCTTTTGCCCCTTTCACTGCAGGGCCTAAGCTACTTGCATGGAGTTAGACACTTGGTTCATAGGGACATTAAGCCTGCAAATTTGCTTGTAAATCTCAAGGGGGAGGCAAAAATCACAGATTTTGGTATCAGTGCTGGCTTAGAGAATTCCATGGCAATGGTAAGCGATAGAGGTTGAAATTAACTAACATACTGTTTATTCTCTTGCAATATGCTCCTTTAGAAGTCAAAACAGATGTCCACTGCTTTCTACCAGTTTAACTTTTTGTGCCTCCAAGGATATGCCATACCCTGCTGATATGCCTCCGGTTTGTGATTAACCAGTGTGCTACTTTTGTTGGGACTGTGACATATATGTCACCTGAGCGTATTCGCAATGAGAGCTATTCTTACCCAGCCGATATATGGAGCCTCGGTCTTGCTCTGTTTGAGTGTGGTACTGGAGAGTTCCCATATACAGCTACCGATGGACCAGTCAATCTGATGTTGCAGGTGACATGTCAATTCAAAGAAGTGGACTCGTACTTTATGCTGCTTGCATTTGATGTATGATTGCATTCAAGAGACGCGACATCATTCTAGGATTGACAAAGGTCTTTTGAAGGATTAGTCCCTATTTGGTAAACAATATTTGATTCTGTTCTTTTGTTTCTCAGAATAAAAGAAGAACAAAAATCCATTTGGTAACTTGTTTGTTCCCTAAAATAGATTTGGAACAAAATCAAAAGAAGTAAAGAAAAATTGCTTCTTTATTCTCGAGAACAATTCCACAGACAAGCCCATTTTTTTCCTCTTTTCTTTTCTTCTTTTCCATTTATTCTTTTTCCTTCTTCCTTTGGCCGGCAATCTCATCGGAGTGTTGCCAGCCCTCGGTGAGACCAAGGTTGGCCTTTAGATGAGGCTCGGCCTCGCCTTGGTTGGGCAAGGCTCAATCTTGCCTAGATTTGGCTTAGCTAAGCTCACCGTAGCCACGGGCGAGGCTCAACCTCATTGGGCCATTGTGAGGTTGGCCTCATGATCTGGGGGAGGTTGCCTCTTCTAGATCTGACAAGGCCAAGCTTGCCCAGCCGCCGACAAGGGTCAGTCGATGAGGCTCGGCCTCGCCAAGGGCTGGCAATGCTCCAACGAGGTCACTGGCCAAAGGAAGAAGGAAAAGAAAAGGAAAAGAGAAAAGAAAAAGGAGAAAAATGTAATAGAATTATTAAAAAAATTAAAAAAAAAAAATTCTAAATCACAAAAAAATCTGAGGGTCCTATCAAACACATTTCTATTCTGGGAATAGAAATTTTGGATAGTTATCAAACACCCTCAAATACTCAAAAACTCATTCAGGGAATATAATAAAAACAAAAACATTTATGAGCAAAAATTACTATCGGGAACAAATTAGTTGCCAAATACTCCCTTAGAGTCTTGGAAAAGGAAATGGAATCATAGAAATTCCTGCCAATAAAAATATTGACCAAACAAAAATGATGTAGATGACATCCAATAGGATAGATCAATGGATATAATTCGTGCAACATCAAAAAGAGAAACAAAATTCTAAAATCTTAGGTCATATGTAGAAGTCAAAATTCATTTGTTCTACATTTATAAAAACCCAAATGTCCTGCATTTATATAAACTGTATACATATATTGAGTTTAAGTTTTTATGGGTTTCTTTCAGTGGGAAATGTAGATAGAATCCTACTAATTCAAGATTTAACTGATTAGAACCAAAAAGTTTATCTTGGACAATTAAAATCCATATTAACATTTTATTGGTATCTCAACAACCATAGATGAGTATTCTTTCATAAAACCATCTTTGTGGTTCAATACAATTGATGAATTTTTCAACTAGTGGGATAAGGGTAGTTGTTGTTATATATCAATGATTATACACGTTCTTGTTAATACTCGAAAGTTGCAAAGGTTTGCTTGTGCCATTCAAAGTTAGTTGTGGGGGCTCCATGCAATGTCATACATAATTTTTTTCCTTTTGGGCTTATTGCAGATTTTGGAGGACCCATCCCCATCGCCTTTGAAATGCAATTTTTCACCAGAATTCTGCTCTTTCATTGATGCATGTCTGCAGAAGGATGTGGATGCTCGGCCAACTGCTGAGCAGGTGAGATTGCAGTAAATTTGGCATCAAAGTTACTGTTTTGGAAAACAGGTTGAGCTTTGTAAGGCATTTACACCTCCCATGGAACTTCTTCAGTCCTTGAGTAGGTTTTATAATGATTATATATATCCCTGAGGTCCTTGAGGAAATATTTAGTGAATTCATGCTTCTCCATATGCCATTAGTATCATGCTACATTGCATAATTTCCACCTCATGGTAATTTTTTGCATCTTATAGGACAGAGGCATTCACTGACAACACTATTTTTAATCTGAATTGTGATGAATTTTCTGCAGCTGCTCATGCACCCATTCATCACAAAATACGAGCATACCAATGTTGATTTAGCAACATTTGTTAGAAGCATCTTTGATCCAAAGGAAAGGATGAAAGATCTAGCAGATGTAAGTTCTCTTCTACATATGGGCGCACAATCTCAGTGAACCTGTAAATGCATGAAACAATGGTTTAGACTTACAGACAATATGTCTTGTCAGACACGGGAATATTCAAGAGCTCTAGATACATTTGTAGAGGGTAGAGCTTCTTTTGTTGGATCTTTTTCGTGAATCGTGGAAATGATGAACACGGTGACTACACAGTATTTTGTGTTGTGCCTGCTGAGTGCTGACGTATATATAGCTGCTATACAATAGCTATTCTCTTGTAAAAAGTTTAGTGACACCTGTTGGTGACCCTGTTAATGAAGTTTTGATGTGGCACCTTTTCATGTGGTGATTTTAATGGAGGGAAAGTTGGTATTGCAATTTTTCAACATTCTTATGGTTACTCTTGGACTGTTTCAACCAGACTGCCTGATATATAAGAAAAAAGTGCATTTCATTTCTCAGTGAATATGCATCATCTTACCAAGGCTTGCATTTTAGATAGTAGAGTAAATTTGTTCACAAGGACCTGACGTTTAGGTCTAGTTGGGTTTTTCTTCTGTTGTGTCAAATCCTTCTCCTATTGACTTTTGCAAATATTTTAACCATCGACAGAGTTAAAGCCATGCTTGAATTAATCTGTTTGCTTATTTGTCGAGTAACTTCCAAGTTGAATGAGGACGGAACATTTGTCTGCACATTTTGAGAGTTATTTCAGTCAGTACTTGAGATATGCTGTTGCAGTCATGTTAAATGAATTTTAATATAAATTCAATCTTCTAACCAGATGTTGTCAATACACTATTACCTACTATTTGATGGACCTGATGAGCTTTGGCATCATACAAAGACCTTCTACAATGAAGGATCAACTTTTAGGTCAGAGAGTCTTCTTTCTAATTTTGTTGCTAGAATTTTTTTCTTTGCATCTTGGGATTTAATTGTTTTAATAGAGATGTTATTTTGAAGTAGCATTGGAGTTTGAATCCATAATCAGAGAATTTTCTGTGTTTTTAGGTGTGCTGATATTATTACAATTTTCCTCTTTCAGTTTCTCAGGCAAGCAATTTGTTGGTCCAGATGATATTTTTGGAAGCTTGTCGGATATCCGGAAAACTTTATTCGGTGACTGGCCTCCTGAAAGACTTGTACATGTCGTCGAAAAACTGCAGTGCCGTGATTATGGTCAGGATGGGATTGAAATCCGTGTATCAGGCTCCTTTATTATAGGGAATCAATTCCTCATCTGCGGCGATGGAGTCCAAGTTGAAGGCATGCCGCATTTTAAAGATCTTTCCATTGATCTTTCTGCTAAACGGATGGGTAGATTCCAGGAGCAATTTACGATTGAACCAGGCAATCAAATCGGATGCTATGTCATAGTGAAACAGGAGCTTCACATAATAAGCTAGAGAAATGAAAGCAGATGGTCATCCCCAAGGTTAGCAATCATATATATTGGTTTGTAGCTTTCAAATTGAAGTGTCATTGCCAAATCCCAAAAGTATTGGTGTTGCACTACGTAATTTTAAGTTCTTTAAAGAGAGAACAAACCTTTTTGGTCGTAAGTAAAGGTTGGTTATTATGATATTTCCTATCACCTAGCAATACAGTTTTGTGCAAGAATGTCATATGATTTCTCAATCCCAGTGAATTGGATCTGACGACGTCTTTGCTACACAGACCGACCTGTGGACATTCATTCAGGAAGGTTTCTGTTTTGAGCTTTGAGGGGAGTGGGATGGATCTTTCTTCTGCTTGCAAAGGAACTTCAGTATCAAACCTTCAGGATATTCAGAAGTGACAAGCAAGACTCCAAATCTGTTGTGCGGTGCCGGGGGGACTGTCATGTACCATCCTTCAACGACTGATGGAGTTCAAGGATGTCCTGCTTTGTTTTTTTTTTTTGCTGCTCAGCATATTTTTGATGCAGTTGCAGTAAAGTGGTTTGTTCTATTTCTCTCCTCTCGAGGCGCGACTGGTTTTATCGGGAAACCATTACTTCCACTGCTAAGTAATGCCGGGGTTATCAGTATGGACTTCACCATATCAGGCAGGTCCGGGCCTCAAGAGCAGCTGGTCAGTCCTCCTTACAATTAGAGGAGCTGCGCCGTCATCAGATACTCCAAAACGTACTTCATTGTAATGTATGGTTATTGTAATTTACATATTTGAGAGGATGCGATGATCATTTTTTGAAGCTGCTTGTCCTCTTCCTTTATATTGATTATTGCTGCAATTCGTTAGAATTTGCTTTCTTTGTACCCGTTGTGAGGCATTAATTAACTTCTGCCAATAAGGTTTGGCGTTGATGAAGGTACAGGACAAAATAATAATTTGTGTTTCTTAAGTTGTGCTTGTTGTAATTATTTTTCTTTGGTCTGAATGACCTGCATGTTAGATATTATGCTGAACTGTGAACATTATAGTTCCCTCCTACCAGCTTTCCCGAAAATCTCGAAAGATATTGCGAACTTCTATGAGTTTCTAATTCGGATTTACCATAACTTGCTGCCCACTTATTTTTAGGCTTAATCATTGAATGCTATGCCTGATTATCATGTGCGTGTAATAGGAAGAAGAACCAGGTTTTATAATCCAAAAAGAAAATTAGATAAACTCCTCAATAAAAGGAGTATAAGATTGATATTCAAGATGTAATATAGAGGAAGATGATACCAAGGAAACTCTGAATAGAAAATAGCAAGCAACTTTGAATAGACAATAGCAGGAATTAGATGGTCGTAATGCCATCGGAATTATGTATCTTCATATTCTGTCAAATAAAATTGAAAAATAAAATGGCTGATTTCATTTGAAAAAAATTAGAAGTTAGTCGTCCTACTCTTTCCACTAACGGAATAGGCAATTATGTTGCACGTCTTATGGAAAAAAGCATCAATTTTTATTTTTTTTCATAACGAGGAGGGACACATTTTAACAATTTACAATTTGAGTGGTAAGTTTAAAGGTAACTTAAAAAAAACTCTATATTAATATATATATACATAAAATGGGGTGTATAAATATTGTTCCTTGGGTCCACTTTTTTTTTTGTCCCCTTTCAAAAGGAGCTAAAATGAAAATTGATTTCAATGAAAATAAAGGAAAAAAGAAAAGAAAAGAAAAGTTGCAAATCCCATTTCGAGAAAATTTCATAAAAGGCCAAAATGCTTCATTTTCTCAAATAAAAATTCAAAATAAACTTTATTTCAAATAAATAAGATTTATTTCAAATAAAAATTTAAAATATATTTTATTTCAAATAAGAGTTCAAAATAATTATATTTATTTTAAATAAATGCTTGACTTTTCAACAATGACATTTTTGGTATTTGCCATTTTTTCTTTACTTCTTCTAGTTCTTTAGGGCAAGGACCACCCTCACGACCTCGCTTGGGCAAGGCAACCCTCTCACCCTAGGGGAGGCTGTCCCTCGCAACTATCAACGAGATTGGGGTGGCCTCCCTTGTGATCGGCAATGTCGTTGAGCTAAAAAAGAGAAAAATGAGAGAAGGATTAGATGAAAATATCTTTAATCAATCAGAAAATTTAGCTGGTCGATGACTAATAAGGTAAGACTCTTATTTGAAATAATATGATTATTTTTGGGTCCTTATTTAAAATAAAATTTACTTTTGGCCGATAGCACTTGGAGCTTTTTTTCTGGGATTTTGCTCATTTTTAACGGTCGTCGCTAACATACATAAACCCTACAATCCCCTCCACTTTGAGCAGCCGCTTCCCCGCTCTCCGCTCGCTTCTCCTCTCCCTGCGCCGACAACGCCGCGACCATGCCGAAGCACTACAGGCCTGCGGTGAGACGAGACCTCCTCCTCCTCCTCCTCCTCCTGTCGTCTCTATCTCCTCTCTATCTCCATGCAGGCTTTTGAAATCCTGTAGCGTCGCGGTTCGCGCCCGTCGATTCGACAAGTTAGCGCGATTTCACCTTTCCTAATCTTCCTCCGCGTGCAGGGAAAGAAGAAGGAAGGCAACGTCGCCAAGTACGTCACCAGGTCCCAAGCCGTCAAGCTCCTCCAAGTCAGTCTCGTCACTTTCAGGTCTCTCTCTCTCTCTCTCTCTCTCTTTCTCTCGATGTTTAGTTTTTTTTTTTTTTTTAACCTAGACGGGGAAAGGATGGCAGCAATAGTTTTATGACATAACCTGTCTTTATATAGAGCATCTGTCTTTCCGATATGAATTGATCTTACATGCTTGGAATCTCAATGTTTAGGTTGTTTTTTTGCCGATAGGGAGTTGCGCTAACGATGTTCTTTAATTTTTTTTCCCTGGGCTTCTCCTCTAGTATGCTACTGAAGCTTATTGGTGGATGCGATGGTAGATGTTGCTGCTTGTCTTCATTGTTTTTATCAATTTCTTCTTTTTCAAAAATTTTCTTTCGGGAAGTGAATGTGACGGATGTAGTCCTTTGGACAACTTGGCCAATGAAATCGTGGTGATTTTTGTTACGTTGGTTTACGCATTTCGAAGCAGACTAATCCATGCTCATCTCACTTGTTGAACTTTAAGCTAAGTTTGAAGCTTTTGGATGTTCTCATGGATATAAATCTATGGCTGTCTTACAATGTGGTGGAGATGAGACCATAATTTTTAATATCAACGACCTTGCAGAGGTTTTGCTCGTAATGTGAAATCTTTTATGTAAAAGTTGAACTCAAAACATTGATTCATAAAACAAGAGAGACACTTGAGATGTTATACTTTATCTTGCGGTTTTCTGTTGATTAAAAAAAAAAAAAATTCTCTTTGATACACGTCCTTTGCTTATTTATCAGAGATTTACCCTTTTTCTCTTCTTATTGGAAATTATAGGAGACTATGCATCCTGAAAGGTGTATTTCCCCGGGAACCTAAGAAGAAAGTCAAAGGGAACCACCACACTTATTATCATTTGAAGGATATCTTGTTTGTCAAACATGATCCATTGCTCGAAAAGTTTAGGGAGATGCGGACTTACGAAAAGAAACTTAAGAAAGCCCAGGCAAAGAGAAATAAGGATCTTTATGAGCGTCTTCGCACTCGAAAGCCTACTTACACGCTTGACAGACTCATATTGGAGAGGTTTGTTGAATATGCTTTTCTGTTATCTACCATTGTAGCTTTCATATCTCATCTGACATTTACTGGCTGCTTACCCTTTTAATGTAGGTATCCTAAGTTTATTGACGCTCTTAGAGACTTGGATGACTGCCTGTCCATGGTGCACCTTTTTGCGGCATTACCAGCCTTGGAGCGGGAAAATATCGAAGTGAAGCGCATCCACAATTGTCGAAAGTTAGTTTCCTACTTTCAGGGAAAACAATGACCTTGTTACTAGCCCTGTTGTGTGCACTTTCCACATGCATGATATTTGGAAAAAGAGAAGGAACCACTTCGCACCTCCTGGAAGCGTAAATTTGTGAATTCTCCAATGCCAAAATCTCCAATGTGGCTGGTCAGGGCAGCCTGATCACCTATATGAAGCTGGGACTAATAATGACGATAGCATCACATGTATCCTAAAAGTTTTGACGTCTTCCAAGAAAGGGAAAGAAAGGGAAAATGAAGAACATCTAGGACTCAAAGGAAAATTTCTAGCCACAAAGGTTAATTAAAGGCCTATTGCAATTGAAATTGAGGGCAAGTTTGTGAGATATGCCATGTTTACTTTGTAGAACAATGATTATTTGGGCAATTGGGTGGTTTGAATCTTTGATGAAGTGAAAAAGTGTTGAACGACAGAATAATAGGGTGGCACAGCTTTTCTCAGTTTAAGCTTCCCCAGACTGGAACGTTGCCACATTACTATAGTCAGAAACTACTCAAGTTAAGTAAACATAAGTAAACATAAATCCGTAGTCTTCTTGTTGTTCAATCTAAAAAAATTCTAGGCAAGGATTGCCATAGGAATATTAGTCAGCTGAAATCTCACTTTTCCTAATATAACAGTGGAGGTTCACATATTGGGATGTCTTTCTTCAATGATTAATGTTCACTTCTGGTTTGATCAAATCTGCTTTCATTCTTCACTGTTAGGTTGAGTCATGAATGGCAAGCTTATATTGCTCGAACTCATAAGCTCAGAAAAGTCTTCATATCTGTGAAAGGCATATATTATCAGGTACTACAGGTTACTTATTGATCGACCGTATTACTTCTTATGCTGCATGAAATTCTTACTGAGCAAGGCTACGTTTGCGATAATTCATTTTTACAGGCTGAAGTTGATGGTCAGAAGATCACATGGTTAACCCCTCATGCCTTGCAGCAAGTTCTGCCTGACGATGTGGACTATTCTGTCATGCTAACTTTTTTGGAATTTTATGAGGTCATATCTTGAGCTTCTGTTTTCACCTCCTATTCTAGTTAAGCTGATGACATAAAGTGGTGTTATCCCCTTTTGTTTTCTGATAATTCGACCTAAGAAGCTTCATCAGTTAGAGTCTTGTATAAGAATCTTATATGCATCATTTAGATTGGATTTAGGTGTGTTGTTACGAACTGATTCAACTAGAGTGGATCTGGATGTACATATATCGAATTGCCTCTTTCTAGGTTGATGAAATGTTGGTATCTCTGTGCTGAGGAGAACATTAATTAAAGATATGACTCTACTTTAAGCTAGAGGGTCATGATAACCAGGTGGTTATTGCCTTTAATTGTTTGTTTCGTATTTCTGGTTGCAACAATAATCTACATTCTTATTAAGTCTGCTTTCTGTCTCTCTTTTTGACCTTGTCATTTGATTACTGCAGACTCTTCTAGCTTTTACGAATTTCAAGCTTTATCATTCAATCAATGTTAAGTATCCACCAATTCTGGATCCCCAACTGGAGGCTTTAGCTGAAGGTATTCATTCTGAAGTTTAACTAAATAGAAGTATTGGCTCTCTGTGGGGAATAGTGGAACTTCTATTTATGATAATCTTATTGCATACCTAGGCCATAGTTTTCCCAGTCATCTGTTGGTATCTTACTTTTTGCTGTTGAGATAATAATTAGCTCAAAAACTCATGCAGAACTTTATGCGTTGTCAAGATATCTTGATGCTAATACTAGATCCTCCCGTGCTTCTGGATCTGACCAAGTGGAAGGTCAAGAAAATGAAAAGCAGCATGATGAATCTGATTTAAGGCTTGCACAACTTCAACATCAGCTTCCTCATAATGAACCTGGGGCTTTAATGCACCTGGTTGAGGATGCTGCTGGTGAGGATGAGGATGATGAAGATACGAAGGAGTGTAAGAATCTCTTCAAGGATATGAAGTTCTTCTTGGGTCGTGAGGTGAGTTCAATTTTGTGTTGGCTTGTAGATGTTTGTTGTTGGTAGTCCTTACATATATCCTACCTATAAACCTTGTTGTCTCCTCACATATGATATTCTGTGGAAGTGCAGATTTGCTTGCTAGAAATTGAAAGTGTCTCTCTTTCCGTTTCTTAATAGATAGGGAGGGAGAAGTACTAACTCGATGTTTTCATCTTTGAAAGTGTGAAGGAAGTGGGTTATGTGACCTTTAGAAAAGAAGAGAACATGGTGTGTGTGCTTTCCTAACTCATGGAAATAAAACAAATGTAAGAAAATCAAGCTGTGCCAAGAAAATGAGTGGAATACACTATGGGTGGTGTATAGAGTAGTTTCATTTTTTATTTGAGAAAAAGACAAAATATTTTGCGTCTGCACAGTAAAATATCAGAAAAATTCCTTCTGGTGAGTTTTTACATTTGGATTTTTCTTTTGCATGGTTCGTTTGTGCTATTTGAAATCGAATAACGAGGTTCAAGTGGTGACTGCATTTTGCACTAATTGTGTCATCATGCCCAGTTTAATGTGACGCAGCATATATATTACCATGTTGTATCTATGTTACCTTTCGTGTCCATCCTTTTGACTACGACAAGAAGCATGCTGCCCTCACTAACATGAGTATCTTCCTATTATATGATATTAGCCTCTGTTTAATTTAAAACTTCCAGCTTGTACTGGTTTTGCATGCTGATAGTGTGGTATTTGTAATGTTGTGGACACTGAAATAGTTTCCAGTGGATGTGAGAGCTAATGTTTAATAAAAATATTATGTAAACCAACATTCATGGTAGATTTTAGATCTTAATTCTTTTAGAGTTGGCAGCTGTCACAGTGATGAAGGAAAGTATATGTTCTTGACATGCATCTATATTGCTGCTCACGGATTGATCAGTCTTCATCTTAGGTTCATCTTTCATGCCTGACCTTTTGTCATTCTGCATCCGCTTCTATTAATTATTTATATGATATTCAGGTTCCTAGAGAGTCTTTGCTTTTCGTTATTCCTGCTTTTGGAGGTATTGTTTCTTGGGAGGGAGATGGGGCTCCGTATAGGGAAGCTGATCAGAGCATTACCCATCAGGTGTCCTATTAATGCTCCCAACTGTTCTGTTTTCTCCTTATGTTTTTTTATTTCTTTTTGTATCTCAATGCTTGATGATTGCAATTTGCTGTGCAGATTGTTGATAGACCGACTCAAGGTCATATATTTCTTTCTAGAGAGTATGTCCAGCCTCAATGGATATATGACTGTGTGAATGCAAGAGTTATCTTGCCAAATGAGGGTTACCTGGTGGGAAGGTAAAGTGGACATGCTCTTTGAAATTTATCCGAGCATTGTTTTTGTCTCCCAAGTCATGATGTTCTAACAAAATTTGTTTGTTTCTTTTCCTTCCCTTTCTAAATTGGTGTTCAAATTATTTGTCACTCTCTCTCCCATATTATCTATCGAGTATTTGGTACTCACCATGATTGCCAAAAACTGCATGACGTGCCAATGCAGTGCTGCAAATATTAGCATGTTGGAGTTGTGCTTCAGAATATATCCACAGAGCCTGGGACTTGACATAAATTTAAATGGATAAGATGGGAACCTTCTGGAAAACTTGCTAGATGTGAAATATTATGAGGTTTAGCCTGCAATGGAACCAGCCATGTGCTTAAATTGATTCATTTGATGTCAGTGCCAGATTTACTCCAACCAATAGTATAGATGCACTTGACTTAAGGCTAAAGAGCGATTGTTGTAATATAGTGTATGCAAAGAAAGAAATAGTAAGCTTCTCAGGAAAAAGCAACAAAAGTAAAGGGGCTTGTTGCTATATTAGAATTTCTACTCGATCATTGAAAATAAAGGGCACTGACATCAAATGAATCAAGTAAAGGGAACCTTCTGGAAAACTTGCTAGATGTGAAATATTATGAGGTTTAGCCTGCAATGGAACCAGCCATGTGCTTAAATTGATTCATTTGATGTCAGTGCCAGATTTACTCCAACCAATAGTATAGAACTTGACTTAAGGCTAAAGGGCGATTGTTGTAATATAGTGTATGCAAAGAAAGAAATAGTAAGCTTCTCAGGAAAAAGCAACAAAAGTAAAGGGGCTTGTTGCTATATTAGAATTTCTACTCGATCATTGAAAATAAGGAAGATTACATTTGACCAATAATTTCTACCAACTGTTTGGACTAAGCTATAGGATTTTGTGATAGGTTTACCCCAAACTCGGAAAGGTACTCTTAGAAAGCTTTTGTTGGTCTGATATTGCATGTATGAAAATAGCCTTATCTGTTTTTGTTTAATCACCTCTCAGGCTAATTGTTGTTATTTAAATATAATTTTGTTATCTTCCATTGCCTTCATTGCACTGGCTATTACAGAATATCTACTCAAAACTCCTGATAATATGGTCCTGTGCATTTCACAGTCCTGCCTAGTGCTCTAGATTAGTTGGATGGACATCTTGGAATTGATGAATTTCAGCTTTTTTTTTTTTTTTTTTTATAGGCTCTTTGCATCTTTATTGAATCGTTTGACATCATTTTTTGCGAGCAGGGTTCCTCCACCACACTTGTCACCTTTTGTCAATAATGAAGCTGAGGGATATGTGCCAGAATATGCAGAGACCATTAAGCGTTTGCAGGCTGCTGCCAGAAATGAGGTTCTTCCAATGCCAGGCACCGGAAAAGAAGACTTGGAAGATCCTCAGCGTCTCTTGGTTGAAGGGATCATCGACCGTGCTGAGGCAAAGGAAGCTACTGAGAAGAAGCGGAAGGTATTCAATCTCTTGATGGCTGATCGTTATTTTCTAGTGTAGCATTTTTACTGTTTGTTTTGACGAGTTCACACTGTAGATTTTGTCACAAGTTGTCAAAACTCATAAATTCTCGTCAATGCAGATGGAAACTCTCAAAGAACAGTATCATGACGAGTTAAAAATGGAACTAGAGGGAGCCCCTTATTCTTCATCCATGATCAATCGAAACACAGAGAGCAATGCAGCAAGTGGAGAAGCCAGGGAGGAATCCGTTCCTGATCTGGAACAAACTGCTGAAGATAGCACAAATATGGCGAAGATTGTGATGTCACGGAAGAAGAGGAGGCTTTTAGAAGCCATTGAGGTAACTTATAATGTTTGCTGCATTTCCTTGTTATATTTGTTGGCTTATCTGTAGTTTTTCTCATGCAATGACACTCGGCCCTTGCTCTATGCAGATAGGAAAGAAACGGAAGCAAGCTAATGTCGATCTTCTTAAAGAACGGAAGAAGAAAAATGAAGCAGGTCAGACGTCAAAGGCGAAATAATTTGGCCCAGAAATTTCAGCTTTTTGGGATTATTTTGATGTTTGTGTATTGTGTTTTAATCTATTGGAAGAATAGTGTATCGCCAATTAAAGGTATTGGCTAAAATTTTGCAGAAGTATGGATGATAAAAATGCGTAAAATATATTCTTCTTGCAAGCTGATTAAGAGCGAGGTTCTTCAACTTGCTACTGGGAATGGACTTAGCTGTTGCTAAGGCTTCATTTATTTCATTTTTTTATAGATGATATAAATGATTATTTTGGGAAAAATATTTTTAAGTTTATTTTATTTTTTGAAATAAATAGAAATAAATATATATATATATATATATATATATATCAATTGACGATTTTGCTGTGAAACTTTTACTTGAGAAGAAATAATTCTTAATCAATATAAGCAATAATTTTTAAATATTTTTCAATGACTTAACAAAAAATATTTACATTTTGGCTTCAGCTAAAAAGCAATTAACACTAATGATGTGGTAGAAAAATGGAGAGAAAGTCAACGAATCCGTACACACTTTGATTCTAGAGTTTGGCTCGATTTATTGAGATTACATTGTATGCAATCTTAGATGTGCATGATAACGTTTCTATTTCTATGTATTTTTGCTGTTTTACTTCTCCGAATAAAAAAATAATTTTATTTGATAATGTCAATTAATTTTTTTATTCTCCAAAATAGAAAAGTAGTGGGGAGTAGATTTGAAATAAAAATAAAAAAGTAAAAAAGTAATTTTTTATTTTCGGGAATAATTTTTATAAATAAGTCATTTTCATTTTCATTTTTTTTAATTTTTTTCATCACCCCCTTGGCATGTCGCTAGTTGCCACCCACAATCTATCGGTTGTTGCCTAGCCGCTCGATGACCAGGTAGAAGAGGAAGAAGGAGAGAGAAAAAGAGAAGAGAAAGAAAAATCTCAAAAAATTATTAAAAATTAAAAGAAATTCTACATTAAAAATAATTATGGTTCATACTAAATACATTTATGTTCTTTAATGTAGAATTTCTTTTAATTTTTAATAAATCGTTGACGGGGTATGCGGTCGCTGGCATAAATTCTTGAAATCCTCATAATTACTTCCAGCCGTTTGGTAAAATGCACTTTGGGGTTGGGACTTGGATACGTTGGCCCATCGCATGTTCTTGAATGCGTCTGTCATGATACGTTCCAAAAGTTTCCCAAACTAAGGGCAATGGCCCATCCATGAGTAAGTTACCCAAATTCTTGAAATCCTAGGTGTTCTAGAATACTCCTTGTAAAGGGGTAATATAGTAATTTTACATCTATGTAATAATTGTAATGATTGATCTAAGCCCTACCGTTAAATCAAAGAGAAAATTTATGGTTACAGTTAGCCTTACATATATATATGAAATTATATTATATTGTTCACAAGTCTGACTAGAGTTTCTTTAGGGTCCATGTGAATCAAGAGGCTGAATTGGAAAGAAATTCATGAATTAAGTGTGCGTGAGTAAAGCTGAATCGGAAAAAAATTCTTAAGGTCGCACGAGTTAGGGAACACCAAAACGATCGACAAACTCCTAAGGCTGCACAGTTAGGGACCACCAAAATGATCGACCCGTGACATGTCAGTTGAGGAGTGATGTTTATGAAGGGGCAAATTATTGATCCGGTTGGTGGAGGAGAGCTATTTATGAAGAGCCAAATGAGTTCGAAAATCGTTCAATGAGATATCGTAGAACCCTTTATGAAGGGGCAAATGATCGGTGGCGAATCAGGAGGATGAAGGATGGCTTCGTGTGATTACGACCTCTGCTCTTCATTGCGTTTTCGCCGCCTTCGATTTCGCACGGATAGAGTGAGAAATCGGTTCCCGATCGATATGAGGAAAATGCAAACATGTATTATTCATTTTTTTTTCTTTTTTTATACTTTGCTGATGGACTTTTCTTCCTTTTCTATGAAAATATCAATTTTAAATTACCCACAGAGTTAATAAACCATTTAAAGTCTTATATATAGAATTAAAGATCATGTACAAAAATTAGGAAGTGCACCGTTTTGGCAATGAAATTAGGAAGTATATCATGTGCCATTGCCATTAGGAAGTGATGGATTTATGAGATGGGCTTAAGGCCCATCCGCTCAAGTTGGGCCCAAAAGGGCCCGGCCCACAGGAATATGGCCCGTGGATGGGAAAAGGTATAAAAGGGAGGAGAGAGAGAGAGAACGCACCTCTTGGAAATCGAACGTACGTACGTTCGTCCTCTCTCCCTCCAAGAAAAAGAAAATAAAAAACGCTCTCTTTTTCTCCCAAACGCTCAAGGCGACGCCGTTTCCCTTTCAAGGCAAATTGACATCATCGGGGCCGGGATTTCTTCCTCTTCTTCGGCGTTGATGTTTAATGCGTGGCTAACAAGTACGCTCGAATCCGTGGTGTGCTTTACGATCGGTGATGCGTGTTTTCCCGGAGCTTCGTCTTCCGCATTAATTTAGGGGTTCGATTCGGTGTCGAATCCGGTTTTCGGGATCCGTTATTCCCAACATTGGTATCGAGCCCTAGTTCACGTTTTTCCCGATCAATTCGATATTTTTGATTGATTTTTCGAGAAATTACTTCGGCCGTAAGGAACCGGGCGAAAATCCCGACACTCGAGCGCTTTTCGGCCTTTTTTTCTGAGTTTTCGTAAGTCAAAATCAAATTCTGAAGGCATTGGGAGAAGCGCGACGTCGAGACGAGTCCGGCGATATGTCGATCGCCATCGGGAGCCGCCGCACGCGCCCACACGCGCGGCCGGAAGCGCGGCGTGCGTGGGCGCGGCGCCCTGGAAGCGGCGGCACGCGCCGGTGGCGAACCGGCACGTGCGCGCCGGCGGCCGGCGAACCGGCACGCGCTGGTCCGCGGACCGACGCGTGTTGACGTCACCCGCTGATGTCATCGTGACGTTACCAACGGTCGATAACCGTCGGGGATGACGTCAGCGTCGACGAAGGTTGGCTGGCCGGTCACCGGTCACCGGCCGGCGACCCGATCCGACGGAGACCCAACCCAACCCGATCGGCTGGCGCATGCCGCGCACGTGCGGGCGACGTCTGCGTGACGCGTCGACACTCACGCGCGACGGCACGTGCGGCGGACGTCGCGTGACGTCGGCCAACGCACGCGCGGCATGTGCGGTCGGTTCGTCCGACCGGCACGGCCGGTCCGACTGGTTCGACCCGCGCGCCCGTTGACCCGACCCGTTGATCGACGACCGTTGACCGTTGACTTTGATCTGTTGACCGTTGACAAAAAAAAAAAAAAAAAAAAAAAAAAAAGGAATTTTTTTTTTTTTTCAGTCATGTCTATGTGGGTTATAAGTAATCCATTTTTAATTCTGCATTTGTTGCATGAATTTTGAAAAATTATGTATTTTCTCTTATATTAATTATGGATTATAAGTGATCCATTTTTAATTCCGCATTTGTTGCGGGGAACTATGATGCGTTATGCAAGGATACCGCAATCCCGAGAACGGACGAGGGAAATGCAAGACTTAAGAGGCTGATGACGAGTTAGCTGATTATCGGTGGCATTACGGTGATTTAGTATCACATGTGGTCATGGTCAATCGATGATACAGAAATCATCTAAAATGGTTATCTTATGCCGGATTTTCGGAAGGTGCGGCTTTGATGAACACTCTTCCACCTGAATGGCAAGCGGTGTTGAATCGGCTATGGGAGGTCAATGTGGTCCGGGTTACGGGGCTGGTTGAAGCTTTTGTAAGAGAGCACTATAGGATTGAGTTGGCCAAAACTTCAACCCTTAGATTGAGCGCCACATGGCGCCGAGTGAATGCGCCTTGGTGGCAACATGAATGCTCTCCAAAAGTTTTTCCATGGTTGGCAAATGTGCCTTCGGTTTTCTCGAGATGTTTTGATAGATTAGAAGGGACATTCCCTATTTATTTCTTTGATTAATTATGTAATGATTACTACCTAATTGTGTTAATTGAAAGCATTATTGTTTTTAATTGTATCTCAATTATCTCGTTACTTTTGTTATTGCTGGTTTTGTGGGTAATTAGTGTGGGTAGTAATATAAGTTTTTGTAACTTCATAGAATTTATTTGCATAAGATAATTATATTAATAATAATTTTAAATTAGGATTTTTGGAGGATGATTGGAAACATAGTGACCTTTTGATTCTGAAGCCTTACTTAAAATTATTTATTAATATGATGGGTCTATGCAAATAGGGATGCATAAATGATAGGCATTAATTATTCGTGCATGTATGTCTCGATGTGTTGAACGATGGTTCGGCAACTAAGAATGTAATTGCGATATGAACGGCAATAATAGTGAAATATTGAATATGAAGATTCAATATGTGCTGGAAAAGCAAGAAGCACTAGAAGCTCTTAACCACATTATGGAAGATATTGAGGGTGTCGTGCACCACCTTGAGCTAGTAGATGACCGCTTTAACGGTATTTGAGCCGAAAATAGACATTTGCTATCTTTGGTTCTAGGTCGAAAGGGCTGTGTGCTCTAAGCGCAAATGTATTGATTCGTTCAATATGTGGGAATGCAAAGGATCAAGTCCTTATTGTAGGAAATCAAGAATTAACCAACAAGAGAGAGGAAAGCGTCCTTAAGTGAAGAAAATGTCAAGAGTGATGTGTTACAATTGTGACAAGAGAAGTCACTATGCTCGCGACTGTCGTGAGCCAAAGAAGGAATGCACCTCTTGTACATTTGAGAACTTTGCTTATGTGTCAAGTTCTGCATTATAGGCTGAATCCAATCCTTTGTGGAATGTAGATTCATGAGCAATAGACCATGTAGCGAAGGATAGAGGATCCTTCGTGGAATTCCAACGAGTACCAACTGGAACTAAGTGGATCTATGTTGGAAACAACTCTAGAGCTGAAGTTAAAGGAATTGGCACCTGCCAATTGAACATGCATGGTGGACGCATCTTGATGTTCTATATACTCTGGAGATTCGTCGAAATTTAAGTGTCTGTCTTAGTGTTGGTTAAGCTTGGTTTTGGTATGAACTTCCATAATAAATGTGTAGATTTGTATTTAGATACAAACTAATATGGTTGTGGTCACTTTCTGAATGGTTTTATTGTACTAAATGTTGACTATGATGATGTCAATATGTTATTCCTTAGTTTCACATCTTCTATCTTATATGATAATGATGCGAATATGATGGCATGCTAGACTTGGTCATATGGGCCAACAACATATGAAAATACTAGCCAAAAAGGGTTTGTTGGGTAATATTGAAAATTTTGATTTATCCATATGTGAGCATTGCCTAGTAGGGAAAATGACAAGGAGACCATTTGGAAAAGGTAAAAGAGCTGAATTTCCTCGGCATTTAATCCATTTGGACGTCTGTGGTTCAATGAATGTGAGAGGAAGGCAATGGGCTGTTTATTTCATCACTTTTTTTTTTTTTTTTTTTTTTATAGATGATTATACTCGAGTCGGATATGTCTATTTGATTTCTCATTAATCTGAAGCATAAGTTGTTTCAGAAGGTTTATGAACTTGGCAGAAAATCAATTAGACAAGAAAATAAAGGTATTTAGATTCGATCGAGGTTGAGAATATTTATCTGATAAGTTCAGAAAATTATGTGATGAAAAAGGAATATAAAGATAGTTGTCTATTCCATATACTCCTCAACAAAATGGTGTTGCGAGAGAGAAGAAACAGAACTTCTTTGGAATGGTTAGGTCCATGAAGGCACATGCTAACTTACCCATCACTTTTTGGAGTAATGTGTTATTAACTGCTGCCTATATACTTAACCGGGTGCCTTCCAAATCAGTTATTTCCACTTCATATGAGTTATGGACAGTTAGAACACTGGACTTAAGTTTTCTTAAGCCATGGGGTTGTGCTGCCTATGCTCATAAGTCCTCTCACAAGTTTGGGAAATTGGGTCTCAAAGAAAATAAGAGTATTTTCATGAGATCTGCGAACACTCAAAAGGGTATGTGTTCAAAGGTGAGCAGGAAAGTGGGAGTATAACTGAATTTGAATCACGGGATGTCACATCCTTAGTGGATGAATTTTCTAAGAGGGGCGAAATAAGGGAAAATAACTCCCTATTTGAAACCTTGGATCAAGATAATGATGTCGTGGAGTTCGTTCAAGTGGGAGTAATATGAGATGTAATGAATTGAATTCAACTCATTCTCAATTGCAACCACCGATGAGACGACATCATCATTACCTAATCCAAGTGGGAGCATGATGGAGAATGATGTGCTAAGTGTACAATCTCCCATACGGTGAACAAGTCGCCAAAGCATTCCCGTCGATGTTTTGACATTGAAAGGGAAACTTTTATGGTTGCTCCACAAGATGAGGATGAGCTAAGAAATATTAATGAGGCTCTGAATTGCCCTAATAAGGAAAAATGGATTCATGCAATGAAAGAGGAAATGGAGTCAATGAAATCAAACCAAGTCTGGGAACTGGTTGATCTTCCAAAAGGACGCAGAGCTATTGGGAACAAGTGGGTTCTCAAAATAAAGCGAAAGGCTGATGGCTCAATAGAAAGGCATAAGGCTCGCCTTGTGTTGAAGGGGTATAATCAACAGGAAGAAATTGATTATGGAAATACATTTTCTCCTGTAGTGAGATTTACCTTGATTCGCATTATTCTGGCAATAGTGACTAGTATGGATCTTGAGTTACATCAAATAGATGTAAAGACTGCTTTCCTCAATGGAGAATTAGAGGAAGGAACATATATGGAACAACTTGCTAGTTTCATAATGAAAGGCCAAGAAGAAAAGGTATGTCGACTTTGGGGGTCGATATATGACCTTAAGCAGTCGTCAAGCCAATGATATATACGTTTTCATAATGCCATAATGGCATATGACTTTACAATGATAGATGAGGATCATTGTATATATCAATAGATCCAATGATCAATTTGTGATCATATCATTATATGTTGATGATATGCGATTGGAGGAAGTAATATGGAGTTTGTCAATACTGTCAAAAGTTGGTTGTCTTCCAATTTTGAATTGAAGGATATGGGATTGTAAACCCATAGATACTCCTATTGCAAAAGGTGAATGATTGAGCCATAGTCTGTGTCCAAGGACTCCACAAGAGAAGGAACAAATGAAACATGTTCCTTATGCTAGTGCTGTTGGGAGTTTGATGTATGCTATGATGTGTACAACACCCGACATATGCTTTGCAGTCGGAATGGTGAGAAGATACCAATCAAATCCAAGTTAAGCACATTGGAAAGCCGTTAAGAGAATACTGAGGTATTTAAAGGGGACTGCTGATTATACACTGAGTCATTAAGGAAATGATCTGCAACTCAAATGCGTTTCTGATGCTGATTGTAGAGGAGATTTAAATGAAAGAAAATCTACCTCTTGGTTTGTTTTCTTACCGAATAATGGCACCATATGTTAAAGCAGTAAGAAACAGAAGTGTATAGCCTTGTCCACGATGTAAGTTGAGTTCGTGGCATTATCAGCAGTAATATAAGAAGATGTTTGGCTTAAGAGATTTTTGGATCATTTAGGTGTTATTGGAAGTGTTGCAGATTCATTGTTGGTTAACTGTGATAGCCAAGTAGCAAAAGTGTACACCAAAGATTCAAAATATCATGGCAAGACCAAACATATAGATACCAAGTATAATCTTGTCAAGGATATGGTTGCACGAAAAGATGTGAACTTAGAGTACATACTACGCATGGAATGATAGCAGATCCTATGACAAAGCCAATACCTAGAGATGTGTTTTGTGGCATATGAATCTTTAGGATTGCGTAGAGACTGATGTACTGAATATTGTAATTTCCCTAAATGTTCACAATTTGATGAATTTGTGTTTTCATCATTAATGCCTATGAATCTTTGTTTGATCCTTATGCATCTTAATGTTTAGTGCATTACTTTAAGTTGAGAAGTATGTCGGACAGATATAAGATTAGCCCACTCACACGGGTAATCGCCTCTATTTACTGTGTGATAAATAGAGATGAGACCGTATTTAAGCTTATTATCTAGGTGATAATCGAGAGCTCAAGCTCAAAATACGCATGTCACCTTAACTAAGTGTTAATATGATGACATAATACTTGTGATGTCCGAAAGTAAAATACCCCACACATTTTACTTTATCTGTCTAAGATGCCAGATGTGAGTTCTGATGAATTTTGTGAATGAGTAGATACGAGAACTCAAGTTAGACATTGGGTATGTCTAAACTATCATCCGTACGGTATTGAAAGGTGTAGACATACGCTCCATGGGAAATGAGTTAATACCGTAATACGTATTTCATACTACGTATGCATGAGACGACCAATAAGAGTGGTAAAAGTTTAATCTCAACTTTTATGTCGTGTGAGACTCTTGAGGAAGAGAGTTCCTCAATTTCTTAGTCCCCTCATGACTCTTACTTATTCTCAAGATTTCTATTTAGTGTTTGCTATCTTAGGATGTTGCCAATGGTCATGAGTGATTCGATCTAATGGGGCATTTCTAGAAAAGCAAGCTGGACTGAAATTGAGAGTTTGAAGGAAAGAGGAAGATCGATTTTGGAGAATCACATTGTAGTTTTGTATTCACCGGTTAACCAATTATGATTGTCTTTGTGATAATCATAATTGTGAATACAATATATATATCATTGTTTGAAAGAGATCAAGAGAGATATAAATGTGATCAATCGATCTAGGGTACTGCATACTAAATCTACTTGGAGTGTGATGCCCATTATGAGCTGTTATATATTCCTAACAGATGTATAGCAACGAGCTCTCAAAGTATGCTGGTCGCACGGATTATTCACCGGTATGAATGTTGAAGAGAGGAAAAGAGAATTCTGTTTGGCCCACCATGTTAAGTGAGAGTCTATGATGGATTTTTCTCTGATGGGACTGAGTAGGACATGTCCGCCCATGTTGGTTTTGCACCACCATGTGCGAGTGGGAGATGATGGATTTATGAGATGGGCTTAAGGTCCATCCGCTCAAGTTGGGCCCAAAAGGGCCCGGCCCACAAGAATAGGGCCCGTGGATGGGGAAAGGTATAAAAGGGAGGAGAGAGAGAGAGAACGCACCTCTTGGAAATCAGAACGTACGTACGTTCCTGTCCCTCTCTCCCTCCAAGAAAAAGAAAAGAAAAAAACGCTCTCTTTTTCTCCCAAACGCTCAAGGCGACGCCGTTTCCCTTTCAAGGCAAATTGACATCATCAGGGCCAGGATTTCTTCCTCTTCTTCAGCGTTGGTGTTTAATTTGTGGCTAACAAGGTACGCTCGAATCCGTGGTGTGCTTTACGATCGGTGATACGTGTTTTCCCGGGCTTCGTCTTCCGCATTAATTTAGGGGTTCGATTCGGTGTCGAATCCGGTTTTCGGGGATCCGTTATTCCCAACAGGAAGTATACTAAAGGAATCAAATTCAATATTGATATCAAATTAGGCAATGAGATATTTAATTGAATAGATTATTACCTAAGTCGAAAGATTCCAAGCAGGCTTGGAGAAGTACTCACTTGCATCATCCATACGATAATGGATTGATTGATTACGTGGGTTTCATGCAAGATCCACAATTACCAATAGTTGTGAACTATGGTCTAGATTTTGATGAACATTTCATTGAGTTCTAGTGTTATAAGTAGATCCAAAATAGAGCTCCTTCACCTACTTTTGTTTTTTGCATTAGTTGTGAAGATAGATACCTCAGCTTAGCTCAAGTGTGCACGTAATTCACCGCACGTCAAATCCACAGTGCACGACCCCATCACTTGGATAGTAAATTGCTTGATAAAGCGTTTCCAAGAAGAGGGACCTGGCGTGTCGATGGAGGAGAGTTGTTTATGAAGGAGCAAATGAGTCCAAAAGATTCTTAAATGAGATATTTGAACCAAGGCGGTGGAGGAGAGCTGTTTATGAAGGGGCAAATGAGCTCAAAAAATCGTTAAATGAGAAATCTGAACCAAACCGAGGTTGATAATACAGATAGATCCAAAAACGCACGGAACCATTCTTTGCCGTGAAGAAGAATCGTCAAATAATGAGAACAATGTCAAGTACGAACAAAATGAGATAAACAAGGTAAAAGTAACGAATCTTATTTCACTTTTTCTTTATCGAGATGGAGACCGACGATTTCTCTGTGAAATGATATCAAATGTACCCTTGAGTAATTCTTAATATGCATATGTAGGGGCCAACATCCACATGGTCCATTCTCAAAATAGCCAAAAAAGTTAATTTTAAGCATCTTTGTCTATGATGGTTTTTTTAGCGATGGGCTTAAGACCCGTCCGCCCAAGTTGGGCCCAAAAAGCCCGGCCCACGGGAATAGGGCCCGTGGATGGGAAAAGGTATAAAAGGGAGGAGAGAGAGAGAGATGACACCTCTTGGACAATCAACGTACGTCTTCTCCTCTCCCGCGCTCTCTCTCTCCAAAGAAAAACAGTAAAGCATACGGCGCGTTTTTCTTCCCTTCAAAGGCGATTTTGCTTAATCGGATCGAACAGGGCCAAGTTTCTCTTCCTCTATCGGCGTCGGTGTCTAATCTGTGGCTAACAAGGTACGCTCGAATCCGTGGTGTGCTTTACGATCGGTGATAAGTGATTTCCCGGGTTTCGTTTTCCGCTTTGCTTTAGGGATTCAATTTAGTGTCGAATTCGTATTTTCAGGGATCCGTTATTCCTCACATTGGTATCAGAGCCCTAGTTCGCGTTTTCCCGACTTGTTTGACATTTTTTTGATTGATTTTTCGCAAAAAAATTTTCAACCGTACGGATCGGGGCGTGAAATCCCGACACCCGAGCACCGTACGTTCTTTTTTTTTCGAGTTTTCGTAAGTCCAAATCGAATTTTGATGGCATAAGAAGAAAGGCGACGTCGAGACGAGTTTGGCGATATGTCGAGCGTTGCTGGGCAACGCCGCACGCACCCACACGCGTGGCCGGAAGGTGCTACGCGTGGGCGCAACGCGCCCGGAAGCGCTGGCTCACCCAGCGGGTTCACTACACGTGCCGGTGGCGAACCAGCACGTGCACGCCGCCGCCGGCGAATCGGCATGTGCACGCTGCCGGCGGCGAACCGGCACGCGCCGGTCGGCGAACCGACGCGTGCTGGCGTCCACGCGATAACGTCAACGTGACATCACCCCAACGGTTGGTAACCCGGGGATGACGTCACCGATGACGTCATCGCCGACGACGACAGCCGGGCGGTCACCGGCCCGGCAACCCAACCTAAGCCGACCCGCGGACGCCTTGCACGTGCCGGGCGACGTTTGCGTGACGTCAGCCCCACGCACGCACGCGGCACGTGAGGTCGGTTCGTCCGACTGGTCCGACCTCCGACGACCGTTGACCGTTGACTTTGACCGTTGGCCGTTGACCCAAAAAAAAAAAAAAAAAAGGAAAAGAATGTGTTTCTTTTTCAATTAAGTCTATGTGGATTATATGTAATCCCTTATTTGTTCTGTATTTGTTGCAGGAACAATGCCTCCTTTGAGGTTGCGCACACCTATTCGCGCAGTTACCGATGAACAAAAGGAAATGCTGTCTTAGTTGATAGCTGAGCTGACTGATCATCGATGGGAGAGTGGTGGCTTAATTGATCATGTCTTGAAGTCAACGGGAAAATTCAACAGGTCATATGGAATGGTCGTCCTATGTCACAGTCAGAGATGGTGCGATTTTTCATAAACACCCTTACACCTTAATTGCAAGATATGTTGAATCGCATATGGGATGTCAACGGAGCTGTTTCCTATAAGAAAATTGTGATGTATTTTGTAAATGAATATTACTGTATTGTTTCAAGGGAAAAGATCAAGAAATTGAACAAAATAGGATCTTTTCCAGTTCGTGTGCTGACTTGGTGTTAGTTGTATTGGCTTACATATGTTAAGTGTGCTTTGTGAACATATTATGTAACGATTACTACCTAATTGTTATTGATGTAGCAACCTATATATTGGTTGTATTAGTTGAAAGCATTATTGTTTTATATTGGATGTCAATTATCTATTGTTTTCTGTTATTGCTGGTTGCTGTGGGTAATTAGCTGTGGGTAGTTTTAGAAATTTTTGTTACTTCATAGAATTGATTTTGCATAAGACAATCATATTAATGATAGTTCTAAGTTAGGATTTTTGGAGGATGATTGGAACGTAGTGACCTTTTGATTCTGAAGCCTTACTTGAAATTATTCATTAATATGATGGGTTTATATAAAAAGGGATGCATAAATGATAGGCATTAATAATTCGTGCATACTTGTCTGATGTGTTCAGATCAATAGTTTCAGCCACAAAGAGCATAGTTGCCGAGCTGAACAAAAGTGAAAAACTCAATGGCGACAATTATGAAATTTGGCAAATGAAAATCCAGTATGTGCTGGAAGAGCAAGAAGCGCTTGAGGCTCTTAACCTAACCGTGGTAGAACCTGAAGAAGGAAACACTGCACAACACATAAGAGATAATGAAGCTTTTGCTGCTTGGAAATGAAAGAACTCTCTTGCTCGCATTACGTTGCTGAGCAGCATGGACAATGACGTCATGTGAGAGTTTAGGCGTTTTGACAATGCCAAAGAAATGTGGGAAGCATTGGCGGCAAGATTTGGTCATACTTCGGTGACCAGACTGAGGCAGCTCACTATCAGGTTTGACTCCTATAAGAAGTCTCATGGTCAGACCATGAAGCAACATCTTAGAAAGATGTCAAACATGATAAATGAGCTGAAAGATGCTGGCCATGTCTTGACAGATGAGCAGCAAGTGCAAGCAGTGATTCGTTGCTTGCCTCAGAGTTTGGAGCATATGAAGGTGCACCTAACCCATAATGATAATATCAAAACTTTCGGGAATGCAATGCGTCATCTTGAGCTGGAAGAGGACCGCCTCTTGGCGGCTAAGCCGGATGCTGAACTCTATCATGCTAGTTCTAGCTCAAATGGAGCTTCAAGTTCCAAGCGCAAGCGCCCTAATTGGTTTGATAAAGAGAAAGGCAAGGAAGAAGCAGGTCCTTCAGGGAAGAAACCCAAGTTTAACCAATATGAAAGAGGAAAGCGTCCTCGCATGAAGAAGCTTGCAAGGGTAAAATGCTACAATTGTGAAAAGAATGGTCACTATGCTCGCGACTGTCGTGAGCCAAAGAAGGTATGCACCCCTTGTATTTTTCAGAACTTTGCTTTTGTGTCGAGTTCTGTGTTCTTCACTGAGTCTAATCCTTTGTGGACTGTGGATTCAGGAGCGACGGACTATGTAGCGAAGGATAGAGGATCCTTCGTGGAATTCCGACGAGTACCTACTGGAACTAAGTAGATCTATGTGAGAAACAATTCCAGAGCTGAAGTGAAAGGAATTGGCACATGTCAACTGAATATGCGTGGTGGACGCACTTTGTTCCTACATGATATGTTGTATGCTTCGGAGATTCGTCGGAATTTAGTGTCTGTTTTAGTGTTGGTTAAATTAGGTTTTAATATGAATTTCTATAATAGAGGTGTCGATTTGTTTTTAGATACAAATTACTATGGTTGTGGTTATTTCCTAGATGGTTTCATTGTATTAGATATTGATTATGTTAATGCAAATGTTTGTTATTCCCTTCTCACGTCTCCTAATACATATGATAATGATGTGAATGTGTGGCATGCTAGACTTGATCATATTGGCCAACAGCGTATGAATAGACTAGCCAAAGAGGGCTTGTTGGGCAACATTGAAAAAGTCGATTTGCCTATATGTAAGCATTGCCTAGAAGGGAAAACGACACGGAAACCATTTGGAAAAATGTAAAAGAGCTGAATTTCCTCTGCATTTAATCCATTCTGATGTTTGTGGTCCAATGAATGTGAGAGGAAGGCATGTGGCTGTTTATTTCATCACCTTTATTGATGATTATACTCGATTTGGATATATCTATTTGATTTCTCATAAATCTGAAGCAATAAGTTGTTTCAAAAGATTTATGAACCTTGTAGAAAATCAATTAGACAAGAAAGTAAAAGCATTGAGATCCGTTTGAGGTCAAGAATATTTATTTGATGAGTTCAGAAAATTATGTGATGAAAAAGGAATAGAAAGACAATTATCTATTCCATACACTTCTCAACAAAATTGTGTTGTAGAGAGAAGAAACAGAACCCTACTTGAATGGTTAGGTCCATGATTGCGCATACTAACTTACTTATCACCTTTTGGAGTGATGCATTGTTAACTGCTGCCTATATACTTAACCGGGTGCCTTCCAAATCAGTTATTTCCACTCCAAATGAGTTATAGACAGGTAGAAAACCGAACTTAAGTTTTCTTAAGTCATGGGTTTGTGCTGCCTATACTCATGAGTCCTCTCACAATTTTGTGAAATTGGGTTCTAAAGGAAATAAGAGTATTTTCATGAGATACTTCGAACACTCAAAATGGTATGTGTTCATAGGTGAGCAGGAAAGTGAGAGTATAACTGAATTTGAATCACGGGATGTCACATTCTTAGTGGATGAATTTCCTAAGAATAGCAAAATAAGGGAAGATTATCCCTATTTGAAACATTGGATCAAGATAATGATATTAGTGGAGTTCGTCCAAGTGGGAGTAATATGAGAAGTGATGAATTGAATTCAACTCATTCTCAATTACAACCACATAATGAGATGATATCCGTCATTATCTAATCCAAGTGGGAGCATGATGGGGAATGATGTGCTAAGTGTACAATTTCCCATATAGCGAACAAGTCGCCAAAGTATTCCCCGTCGACGTTTTGACATTGAAAGGGAAACTTTTATGATTGCTCCGCAAGATGAGGATGAGCCAAGAAATATCAATGAGGCTCTAAATTGTCCTAGTAAGGAAAAATGGATTTATGCAATGAAAGAGGAGATGGAGTCAATGAAATCAAACCAAGTCTGGGAACTGGTTGATCTTCCAAAAGGACGCAGAGCTATTGGGAATAAGTGGGTTCTCAAAATAAAGCAAAAGGCTGATGGCTCGTTAGAAAGGTATAAGGCTCGCCTTGTGGCGAAAGGGTATAATCAACATGAAGGAATTGATTATGAAGATACGTTTTCTCCTGTAGTAAGATTTTCCTCGATTCGCATTATTCTGACAATAGTGAAAAATTTGGATCTTGAATTACATCAAATGGATGTAAAGACTGCTTTCTTCAATGGAGAATTAGATGAAGAAATATATATGGAACAACCTGTTGGTTTCATAGTGAAAAGCCAAGAAGAAAAGGTATATCGACTTTAATATTGATATACGGCCTTAAGCAGTCATCAAGACAAAGGTATATACATTTTCATAATGCCATAGTGGCATATGATTTTACAATGATTGACGATGATCATTGTGTATATATCAATAGATCCAATGATCAATATATGATCATATCATTATATGTTGATGATACACTAATTATCGGAAGTAATATGGAGTTTGTTAATACTGTGAAGAATTGGTTATCTTCCAACTTTGAGATGAAAGACATGGGTAATGTTGCACACATTCTTGAAGTTAAGATTTCAAGATTGTAAACCCATAGACACTCCTATTGCAAAAAGTGAAGGGTTGAGCCATAGACTGTGTCCAAGGACTCCACAAGAGAAGGAACAAATGAAATATGTTTCTTATGCTAGTGCTGTTAAAAGCTTTATGTACGCTATGATGTGTACAAGACCTAATATATGTTTTGCAGTTGGAATGGTGAGTAGTTACCAATCCAATTCAGGTCAAGCACATTGAAAAGCCGTTAAGAGAATACTGAGGCATCTAAAGAGGACTGCTGATTATACGTTGAGTTATTAAGGAAATGATCTGCAACTCAAAGGTTATTCTAATGCTGATTAGAGAGGACATTTATATGAAAGAAAATCTATCTATGGATTTGTTTTCTTACCGAATAATGGCACCATATATTAGAGCAGTAAGAAACAAAAGTGTATAGCCTTGTTCACAATGTAAATTAAGTTCGTGGCATTATCAGCAGCAGTATAAAAATGTGTTTGGCTTAAGAGATTTTTGGATCATTTAGGTGTTATTAGAAGTGCTGCAGATTCATTGTTGGTTAACTGTGATAGCCAAGTAGCAAAAGTGTACACCAAAGATCCAAAATATCATGGCAAGACGGAACACATAGATATCAAGGGTAATTTTGTAAAGGATATGGTTGCACGAAAAGACGTGAACTTAGAGTACAAACTACGCATAGAATGGTAGCTGATCCTATGACAATACCAATACCTAGAGATGTGTTTTGTGGTCATGTAAAATCTCTAGGATTGCGTAGAGTCTGATGTACTGAATATTGTAATTTCCCTAAGTGTTCACATTTGATGAATTTGTGTTTTCATCATTAATGCCTATGAATCTTCGTTTGATCTTTATGCATCTTAATACTTAGTGCATTATTTTAAATTGAGAAAGTATGTCGGACAAATATAAGATTAGCCCACTCACACGGGTAATCGCCTCTATTTACTGTGTGATAAATAGAGATGAGACTGTTTTTAAGCTTATTATCTAGGTGATAATCGAGAGCTCAAGCTTAAAATACGTATGTCGCCTTAACTAAGTGTTAAAGTGATGACATAATACTTACGATGTCCGAAAGTAAAATACCCCATATATTTTACTTTATCTGTCTAAGATGCCAAATGTGAGTTCTGACGAATTTTGTGAATGAGTAGATACGTGAACTCAAGTTAGACATTGGGTATGTGTGAACTATCATCTGTACGGTATTGAAAGGTGTAGACATACGCTCCATGGGAAATGAGTTAATACCGTAATACGTATTTCATACTACGTATGCATGAGACGACCAATAAGAGTGGCAAAAAGTTTGATCTCAACTTTTATGATGTGTGAGACTCTTGAGGAAAAGAGTTTCTCAATTTTTAGTCCCCTCATGACTCTTATTTATTTCCAAGATTTCTATTTAGTGTTTGCTATCTTAGGGTGTTGCTAATGGTCATGAGATGATTCAATCTAATGGGGCATTTTTAGAAAAGTAATCTGAACTGAAATTGAGAGTTTGAAGGAAAGAGAAAGATCGATTTTGGAGAATCACATTGTAATTTTGTATTCACTGATCAACCAATTATAATTGTCTTTGTGATAATTATAATTGTGAATACAATATATATATCATTTTTTTAAAAGAGATCAAGAGAGATATAGATGTGATCGATCGATCTAGGGTACTGCATACTAAATCTACTCAGAGTGAGACGCCCATTATGAACTGCTATATATTCCTAACAGATGTATGGCAACGAGCTCTCAAAGTATGCTGGTCGCATGGATTATTTACCGGTATAAATGTTGAAGAGAGGTAAAGAGAATCATGTTCGGCCCACCATGTGCGAGTGGGAGATTATGGTTTTATTAGCGATGGGCTTAAGGCCCATCCGCCCAAGTTGGGCCCAAAAAGCCCAGCCCACGAGAATAGGGCACGTGGATGGAGGAAGGTATAAAAGGGAGGAGAGAGAGAGAGATGACACCTCTTGGACAATCAACGTACGTCTTCTCCTCTCTCGCGCGCTCTCTCTCTCCAAAGAAAAACGGTAAAGCATACGGCGCGTTTTTCTTCCCTTCAAAGGCGATTTTGCTTAATCGGATCGAACAGGACCAAGTTTCTCTTCCTCTATTAGTGATACGTGAATCCGTGGTGTGCTTTACGATCGATGATACATGATTTCCCAGGCTTCGTCTTCTGCATTGCTTTAGGGGTTCGATTTAGTGTCGAATCCGCGTTTTCGGGGATCCGTTATTCCCAACAGTCTAGTTCCTCCGATTCATATCCATGAACAAGCTTCCCTTGTGTGCAGACCTATGAACAAACAGGGAGATCTGGAAGATCTAATTCTGCTTAAAGCCAACAAGGAGACTGGAGAATCTACAGGACCATACTCGATCGAAGAGTTTCCTATTCAAGAGAGGACTTCCGAAGCAATAGCTGGTACAGCCACAAGCACCTGATTCTTGAACTGCCTCCATTATACCGAATACTGAAGACATGAACACTCTCTTATGTCTCTGCTATCTCAATACGTGCGCTTTTTTTTTCCGACTACTTTGACCTATCATGTACCATCAACTGCAACAGGGATGCTGAATCAATCCATCAACTGAAGAAGCTATGGACTACACCAAAAATTTCAGAGAGGAAACAAATGCAGCAAGAGACTTTGAGGTACTTGCAAAGGGGATTAGTGAAGCAGACCTTCAAAAGAGATGATCGAGAACAAGAAAGAAATGAGGAGTTTGGCTACATCAAGACTTTGAATCTTCACATCCTTTTTTAATGCATCAAGATTTCCATCTTCCGCAGGGTTAATCGGCTCCAGTCTCCTAAAAAAGTTCATATGTTCTTATGACTTTCTGCAGGGAATAATTGATATTACATAACAGAAGCTAATAATTTTGAGTTCTACTACGTCAGACGTTCAAGAAATTGGAAGTTCCATAGAATTGGAGCATGATGAAATGAAAAGGTAAGAAAGTTGAGGCAATCGCCGCTGATGTCAAGCTTGGAGAAGTGTGGGATGCAATCGGAGCAAACAGCTTATTTCGACTCCAAAGAGCATGACGAATGCTAATTTCGGTTAAGAGCTCTTGTTTAAGCTAACAGCTGACGTGTCTTCGACTCGTGTTAGTAATATCTATACCGGTCATACGATTCCCAATGATGAAAATTAAGTACCAATAATTACTAATTTCTTAACAGGTGCCGTAATTCTCTCGTCAGTCTAATTTCTAACATTTGTCGATTAGTTAATAGTTGGATCTAGATTGGCCAAGTCCACGTGGACCTAGCCATGCTCTTCTATGATTCAAATATTATTTATTGGGAAAATTTCAAAAAAAGACCTAAAGTACCTTTATTTTCTTGAATAAAGATTCAAAGTGGACTTTGTTTCAAATAAAAATCTGAAATGACCTTGGTTGTTTCAAATAAGAACCTAAAGTGGCTTTGATTGTTTTAAATTAAGACTTGACCTCCTTTGGTCACCGATTGGTTAAGTTTTCCGACTGATCATGAGTATTTTCGTTATTTGTTATTTTCCCTTATCTTCTTACTTTTTTTTCCCTTTTGTTTTCTTGGTTCTTCTTCTTCCTCTTCACCGGTGGTCGGCTAGCCACCGGTGATGCCCATAGAAGGCTGGCAAGGTGACCCTCACTTAGGGCCATCCGTGAGGTTGGCCCTTGCTAGCCCCTAGGCGAGGCTAACCCTCGCCAGACCTCATTGACCATGAGCAAGGCCACCCTTGCTAAATCTAGCAAGGGTCAGTCTCATTTGCCCTAGACGAGGGCTCGACCACCCTTGCTAGCAGCTAGTGAGGTCACCTATCCCTCTATGGGCATCGTCGGTGGCCAACCAGCCAACCGGCCGACGGTGAAGAGAAAAAAAAAGAATAAAGGAAAATGGCAAATGACGAAAATACCATTGATTGTTGAAAAGTCAGGTCCTCATTTGAAACAAAATCCACTTCAAATCCTTATTTGAGAAAGTGATGTCACTTCAGGTGCTTATTTGAAATAAGGTCAACTTTGGATTCTTAATTGAGAAAATAAGGGCACTTTAGGTCACTTTTTGAAATTTTCTCTTATTTATTTTTCGTATTGAAAATTGATCAGGGCTGAGCAAGCTCACTAGATGAGTTGTGCCCAAAAATGGAATGGCCTGTTTGACCATTTCGCTCTTGGAGTTGATAGGTTTTGAGCGGACGGATCAGGCCGCCAACTCTACAGGGACTAACGAGGATCTTGAACGACGCATTGTATGTACTTTTTGGCCCATGGATTTATGGAAACTCCCCAATGCCATTAAATCATGTCCTGTACGTATAGATAGATCTTATTAGGATTTTATTGACCTCGATAATGTTATTGATTCATATACCGACAAGTCGTCGTTTTAGACAAGTGCACCCTTAAGATTGCTACCAAAAAATGGACTAGTTGAGATGCGAGAAAACTGCCCCGGATAACCACCTCACTGATAAAAAAAAGAAAAGAAGGCTACTAAAATTTTTAGAGAAATACCACGTGACCTGATAAGTAGCTTCATCAGGTTGTTGAGTTTGCGCTTCAAAAGTAAGTGTTATTATATAGTTGGAATGATTGTTACTTCCAAGTCAATCAAACGCATGATGGCCACAATTTGTTGACGTGGATGCCGACGCTCACATGGATAAATTTTATTTGTTTTTCAAAATTTCAAAATTTTTTTAAGTTGTTAATATCTATTTTTTTTTTTCTTTTTTTAATTTCTTTCTCTTTTTATTTTATTTTATTTCCTCTTGCCATCCGCGAGCAAGGTTGTCTCTCACCAGATCTTGGCAAGGGCGACCTCGCCCGAGGGTCGAGCAACCCTCACCGGCTTCTAGCGAGAGCGAGCCTTAATTGAGGACAGCAAGGTTGCCCCTTGTCATATCCCAATGAGGGCAACTTGGCCTAAGGCCAATGAGGCCAACCCTCTCTAGTCATGGCCTTTGGCCAGTCGCCAGTGGCTAGACAACCGACTAGAGAAAGAAGAGCGAAAAAAAAAATAGATATATATATGTAATAACTGAAAAATTCGAAAAAAATAAAAATAATAATAAATTTTGTCCATAGCACTAGCCATGCCACGTAGGACATTTGACATTTACGTCATCAAATTCCGATTAAAATTGGCCGGATGGTCTCACTTGACAAATTATTGAAATATTTATAACTCAATTGACAAAGTTAAAAAGTTTATAACTGAATTGACAAAAGTATAATAAATTTAGAACTTTTCAGACGATTTTCCCTAAATAGTTTAGTAGCTTATTACAGATTATAGATTATTAGAATAATTGGTAATTATAGAAGTATAAACAAATGTCGGTATTATTATTATTATTATTATTATTACTAAAGAATTCCTAACTCTAAACTGTTACCATTTAGAATTTAGTTATCAATGCCTGGCGAAAAGTGCCAACATTTTCTAAAGATTTACGAGATGTTTGGTATTTTTCCCGCGTCAGTACCTTCTCCCTCATCTTCTAAATCCTAAAATCCTTGCTCGATCCCTGCTTGACTTCATCGTTCTCTTCGGAGTCGAATCTGTTGGAGAAATCTTCCTGGATTATTTTGAAGCTAATAAAACGTTTCCATCAGTCTAGTCTGAAGATTTGCAGACTCTACTATTTAAAATCTGAAGATCTCCGGACTGCCAAACTTAAGACTCAAAATTTATTCTCATTGACAGTTTCTAATCCATTGAAGAAAGGCTATTAAGAACTGGGTGTTTCATTAAAGATTTGACCTTATCGATTGGAGAAGATCTCTTTGTTGGATATGACATAACAGAATCATTTATTTGATCATGATTGATTCGGAGGTTAAGGATCCGATGATTTGCGAAGTATACTTGAAATGTTCTACTTATGGAAACCGAGATCCTGATTATATGGGCGAGCATGATTGATGGGCTATCGACATGTTCCTTTAATAGCTCGAATGATCTTCCTAATTGATTCCGTCCAACGGGTAGATTGGAGGATAGCATAAAGGAGTATATAAAGAAGACGTTCCAGTTGTTTGAGGGTGTGCGCGATAGAAGAATTCCAAAATCTGAAACTTTTTATTCTTAGTCAATTCATTTGTTGAGCGAAATCTTGTACGCAAAAGAGAATCTATATTCGTGAGAAACCTTGAGAAAGTGTGGTAGAATATTTACATTATGGAATTAAGGGAAAGTTTTGCTGTAACATCTCTTTTGTTCATAGTGAAATACAGCCGATGGGCTGTCAGTGTAGAAGAGTGAACGTAGACTTGGAATAAGCCGAACCACTATAAACCTTGTATTCAATTTTCTCTTCTCTACTCTCTGCTTTACTTTGATCATAATTTGATTTGTTAACCAAATGAGAACTCCATTTCTATTGTTTGCTTAGTATTGCTCTCTTATCTGGAGAATTTTTTTTTTACCTATTCACCCCCTCTAGGTGCTTATACTAGCTATTTCAATTGGTATCAGAGCCTGTGTACTCACTTTGTTTGAAGTGTTTTACTTCAGAGTTAAAAATCCATGGCTAGTATGTTGGCTCCAGGGCTGGTATAATGGCAAAGCAATACCAGACCGTCTTACTTTGATGAAAATGATTACAACATATGAAAAAACAAGATGAAGGCGTTCCTAAGATCAAAGGATCCTCTGGAATGGGACGTTGTAAAAAAGAGAATCACTTCTAAAGCTGCACCTGTCTCAGAGAGAGGAAAAGATATTGTTGAGTCTAGTGAAATGATTTAAGAAGAGATAACCAAAAGACAAGCTCTTGATGCAAAAACAATTTATTCTTTATATTGTATTTTGTCACCTACTGAATATAACAGAATATCTTCTTGTGTTACAGCGAAAGAAATCTGGGATAGATTACATATTACCTATGAAGGAACTGATCGAGTGAAAGAGACCAGAATTAACATTCTCCTCGGTCAATATGAAGCCTTCAAAATGAAATCGAGAGAATCTATAACTGACATGTTTAGTCGTTTTACAGAAATCGTGAATGGTCTTAAAAATCAAGGTCAACCAATTTCTGATCCCATGAAGGTAAACAAGCTACTGTGTAGACTCTCCAAGAATTGGAATCACATAAAGACCTCAATAAGAGAGACACAAAGAATTATGCCACTATCTGTCGATGAGTTGGTTGGGACTCTTCAGTCTTATAAAGTGGATCGAATCAATGAAGACGGAGATCCTAAAGGTAAGAAATCCATTGTATTAAAATCCAATGATGATTCTGATGTTACAGATTCTGAAGACGATATGGATGATGACGAGCTTGCTCTCATGATAAGAAGATTCAGAAAGTTGAACAGAAAAGGAAGAAGATTCAATCCAAAAAAACAGAGTTTTCAAAAGCAATAGATTAAGTCTGTTGAGGATGATGAATCAAACAAAGATGTAGTCTGCTTTGAATGTAAGTAAAATGGACACATCGGACCTAACTGTCCTCTTTCGAGGAAGAAGAAAGGAAAAGCTAAAAAGTATCGAAAGCCTCTTAAAGCGTAAAACCACGGAGTGATACAGAGTGTGAAGAAAGTGATGATAATTATGCCAATATATGTTTGATGGCACAATCGGATTCAGATTCAAACTTCGAGACCGAATCGATTCGGACAGAGAATTTGAGATGAGTAACTTTAAAATCCCTATTGAAGTTTCTAAATACATTGATAAGTTGTGTTTTAGTCTTAAGACTTCTCTTAAAAAGATTTCCGAATTTAAAAAGAAAAACATTGCACTAAAACAACAGGAAAATGTTTTGAAAGAAAATGTGAAATGTTTAGACATGAATATTTCTACTCTCAAAGAAAGTAAAGACAATCTTTCGAAAGAAAATGCCTTTTTAAAAAATGACATATCAAATGTTTTCAAAAGATTTCCTATAGGATCTGAAAAATTTGAGAAAATTCTTTCAGTACAAAAACCTTATTTCAATAAATCTGGTCTGGGAATGATTGTGGAAACCATTCCTTTAAATGATTTTCCTAAAGTGAATGAAAGAATTAAGCAAAGACCCTCAAGAGACGCTTACAAAAATCATTTAAAAATGATCTTTGTAAAACTAGTAGGTCGCAATGCTCTCAGATGTTCAAAGTGCAATAGTGCAAATGATTTTGAAAAAGAATATCCTATGGTTTGGAAACCTGTTAAGAAAGAATAGGCAAAAACCGCATATCATACTAACAACAATGGACCCAAGAAAATATGGGTACCAAAGAAAGTTTGAGTTTTTTTTTAAATACAGGTCACTATCAAGAAAAAGCTAAAATGGTACATGGATAGTGGATGCTCAAGACACATGATAGGAGATTCAAATTGCTTCATAAAGCTTGTTCAAGTAAATGGTGGAAAAGTCTCATTTAGAGGAAACAACAAAGGAAAAATTGTGGGATTTGGAACTGTAAAAATTGGAAACCTCATAATAAGTAATGTTTCTTTAGTGAAAGGACTCAACTACAATCTACTCAGTATCAGTTAGCTGTGTGATACTGGTTTCAAAATCAACTTTCAAGAGGGAATATGTTCAGGAACTAGTAAAGATTCTACTCAGTCATTCATGGGTCGAAGTTATGGAAATATCTACCTCTTGGATGTGAAACCAGATTAATCGCAATGTCTAATATCAATTCAAGACGAAGTGAACTTATAGCATAAAAAGCTTGGGCACATCAATATGAAGTAGATAGCCAAAATTACAGCAAAAAAGCTTGTTCGTGGTTTACCCAATCTATCATACCAAAAGTCATGCATATTGGGAAAGCAGATAAAAAATTCATTTAAACCAATAAATCAAGTTTCCACTAATCATGTACTACAGCTTCTGCATATGGATTTCTTTGGACCAACCAGAACACAGAGCATTGGAGATAAGAAATATTGTCTAGTAATTGTGGATGACTACTCACGATTTACTTGGGTATATTTCTTGACAAAAAAATCAGACGAATGCATCTTCCTTGAATATTCAACCACAAGCAAAACGTACAGAGTCTACAACAAGAAGGCTCAATATGTGGAGGAATCAATGAATGTCAAATTCCAAGATTCTATACAAAATGAATCTATTCAGATTCATCTTGAAGAATTTGAACTTGCTCCAGACTTTACAAAGTCTAAATCTCAAAAAGTAGCTCAGACTTCAAAAGACCAGCAATAAATGATATGAAGGGAGTGATCATCAACTTGACAAATTAACTAGCAACTAGAAGCATAAGTCCAGTCATCCCAAATATCTTATTATTGACGACATTAATGAAGGAATTCGCACAAGATCCAAAAGGCGCGAAGAGTCTAGTCTTTGTGGCTCTTATTTCTAAAATAGAACCCAAAATCATAGAAGAAGTTTTATCGATGAAAGCTGGATTGAAGCTATGCAAGAAGAACTCAGGCAATTCGGCATTAATGATGTCTGGGAGTTGACTCCTAAACCGAAAGGTAAATTTATTATTGGTGCTAAATGAGTTTTCAGGAACAAGATAAACGAGAAAGGAAAGGTCGTTAGAAACAAAGTAAGACTCGTGGCCAAGGGATATACGCAAGAAGAAGAGATAGACTATGACGAGACTTACGCATCGGTAGCAAGGTTAGAAGTAATTCGATTATTACTTACTTTTACTTGTTATAAAAATTTCAAGTTATTCCAAATGGACGTCAAAAGTGTTTTCCTGAATGGATTTATCCATGAAGAAGTCTATGTGGAACAACCACCTGAATTTGAAGACCCAAGGAAACCAGACTCAGTATTCAGACTGAAAAATGCCTTACATAGTTTAAAACAAGCACCTCGAGCTTGGTACGACAAGTAAGTAAATTTTTAATTCAAAATGGCTTTGTTAAAGGTAAAATAGACACTACTCTATTTATTAAAGAGAAAACAAAAGTTTTCTGTTTGTTCAAATATATGTAGATGATATTATTTTTGGATCCTTTAATGAAAGTTTGTGCAAGAAATTCTCTAAGTCTATGCAGGATGGATTTGAAATGACCATGATGGGTGAACTAACATTCTTTCTTGGACTTCAAGTGAAACAATTGAAGGAATGGACTTTTATTTATCAAGAAAAATATGTTAATGATCTTGTCAAAAAGTTTGAACTGAAAAATTGAAAAAAACTGACATACCAATGTTAAGTTCTTTGAAAATAGACAAAGATGAAGGAGGAAAGAAAGTTGACTAGAAGTTATACAGGAGTATTATTGGTTCACTTCTTTATCTTACCGCTTCTAGACCTGACATTTTGTTTAGTGTTTGCATTGTGCTAGATTTCAAGTAGACCCTAAAGAATCTCATTTAAGTGCTGCAAAGCGTATTATCAAATATATTACTTCAACTTCAAGTCTTGATCTTTGGTATCCTAAAAATGGAGACTTTATTCTTCATGGATACTTAGACGTAGATCTAGCTGGTTGCAGAGTTGATAGAAAGAGTCATTCGGGTACCTGTCAACTACTTAGAAGCAGGACAGTGTCTTGATTTTCAAGGAAGCAAAATACAGTAGCTCTTTCTACAACAGAAGTAGAGTATGTAGCTCTTAGAAGTTGTTGTTCACAAATTCTGTGGATAAAACAGCAGCTAAAAGATTTTGGAATTGAAGATTCATGCACGGAGATTAAATGTGACAACACCAGTACAATCAATCTCACCAAAATCCAATTCTTCACTCAAGAGCAAAGCATATAGAGATTCGGCATCACTTCATTAGAGATCATGTTCAAAATGGAGAAGTTTCGATTCAGACTCAAAGAACCAACTGGTGGATATATTCACAAAACTTTTGGAGAAAAATTAATTTGAAATCATTCGTTCCAGACTCAACATTTTGAGGTTTGAAGAAGTTAAAGTCTAGAGACTCGAGACTCGGACAAACAAGATTTTGACTGTGAGTTATTCTCTCTCATATTAAATCTCGGAAAGCATCAATCTTCCACTCCTGTCTTATTCTCTTGTTTAATCTTCGAAAAAGTTGTCATCTTTCTTTGGAAAGTCAAGTTTGGAATCTTTTAAAAGCTGTGAAAAATGTCGTCTCAAAGGAAGTCTTCGAGGATTGCAAGCAGGGGACCGCAAATGCGTAAGGGGCCTATGCACTTTGATCTCACCGAGGAAAAAATGTCTCATAGTCGCAACAGAGCCCACGACATTCTCAGCAGCGTCATTCTCCTCCATCTAGTCCATAGGATGTTGCTTATCGAGAAAATGAAGAAATCATCAAAGGCACGAGATCCCGTAAGAATTTAAAAGCCCTCTTTTTTTTATAAATTTTATCGTGCTTTAAAGGACCGGTACTCTATTGAACTACATCAATGAGTTTCTTAAAGACAAACGATATGAAAATGAGTACATCTTTTTACGAAATATGGAACGTTTGGGAATTGCCCCTACGAGGTTGACAAAAGAAACCCTTGCTAATAACCCAAGTGATCCACGTGTTGGAGGGTTGAATCAGGCAGATGGGAATGATGATGACAAGTTGTACAGTCAATTTCAACCAAGAATGGGTGTTGCGGCAAAAATTCGAGGAAAAAGAACCGACTTGTTTCGATCGGAGGAACAAAAGCTCTTATACTCTAAGGCTGCGTTTGGTCGACCGGATAAAAATCAGGATAGGATATGTTTTATCCTATCCCGTGTTTTGTAGCTATCTAAGATAGGATAAGGTTGGATATAAACGGGATATAAACCAGATAAAAAAATCCGAGGGAGGGAAGTGGGATAAGGTCGAATAGGATTTTTTTTTATCCAAAACATAAAACCCTACTTTTTTTTTTTCTTTCTCTGTCGTTTGCCCACAAACGACTCTGTTTCCAAAGTATCGACGTTGAAGCCTTCTCCTCAACAGCTCTCCGATTCTCATCGAAATTTTACGAAAGCCTTCTTCCTCCGCCAAGGTAAGACCCCGTCCACCAGCGATCGCTTGTCGGTCGCCCTCCCAATCGATTCCCCCCACCGCAATGTTTTCCCTACGTCGATTATGCCCTGGCCGCAGAGGCTGCCGGCGCCCCGATCGTCCCCGTCGCACCGCCAGGTCTGGGCGGTTGTGGCCGTTTCAGTGCGGGGGGTTGCGGGGGAAGTACGTGAATTCTTATGTTGTTGTATTTTTTACTCTCTTTTTTCGTGGGATTGGGAGTGTGGTGTCCATTTTTTTTTGTTTTTTTGTTTTTTTTTGTCAGCTTGCAGTTATAGGGGTGGGATTGATTGAGGTGAATGTGGCTAATTGCTTGGGAAAATTGAAGCTTTTCGGTTTTCATTTGAGCTCTGGAGGATGATTTTGGCTGGGTCTAGTGGTTTGGATCATTGCGGTTTCCACATTGATAGCTATAAAACATTTGGGCATTTGTTTCTTCCCAAAAGGACATAGTCTCATATGGTGAAGGGCCACTGTGATAGCCCTGTGCTGAAGAAGATTTTAAAGGGAAGCGCTATTACTCTAAAGGAGGATGCTGGGAACTTGCAGCAGGAAGCGGCTTTGGTAAGAAAGGTGCTAATGGAAGTGTTTCGCAAATTGACACTAAAACTGCTGTAGAATAATGAAATGAGTAGAAACACAACAGCACCAGAAATGCCCATTACAGTCGCTCTATTTATTAAAGAAAACCATAGGAGTGTGCCTTATTTCAGGTAAATACAGGGTATTGTGTTGAGTAGATACTTGATAATTCGATTTCCTCTCTAGTTACAATTAGGCAAAGGCTAGTTGCTACTACCTATCCAATGTGATGTTAGTTGATCTCATGTAACGCTGTTGGATCAGGACTGGAAATTTCTTTTAAATATATGATCCATAAATTTTATCAGTTCTAAAAAGTTTGCGCTGCTATTCATTGTTTCTTTTTAATGGCGTAACTTGATGTTCTTCAATCATATCAGCTTGATTGTTATAATTGGCCATAAGACCACAGCCGTCAATTTATCCTTTTTTTTCATAGTATGGGTAATTCTTTGGATGTTGCCATTGCATTTTGCATTCACGCTTAATTTTACATCTGGTCATTGGTTTTCTACACGATTGACAAATTGTTGCCAAATGAAAGATGCTTCGTAGAGCAAATGAAAGATGTTCTGTTTTATGCCGGTTCTTTGATGACTCATGATCTTCAGTAAGATTATGCAATCTCATGCCATTCAAACGCGTGTGAGATGGCTCTAGGAAAATTTCTTTTCAATGCTTTTATAACTCGTACTGTAGTCTACTATTCTTTGACTAGTAACTACTTTGAAGGGGTATCCAAAAGATTTCTTTGACTAGTAACTACTTTGAAGGGGTATCCCAAAAATTATTTCAAAGAAACGAAAAAGATTATTACGATGCACAATCATTAAATTTTATGAGAATCTGTTAATTTGAAAATGATATATTGTTTTGGATGATTTTGTGAATATTAAACCTGCAAATTTGTATTTGCCTAATGTTATTGTTTTTAAAATATCCGAATTTAAATCCATAGTTCACAAAACGATATATTGGATAATATGAAGATATCCGACTTTAAATCCGTAATTCACCAAACAGTAAATTTGATATGATATGAGGATATTCGATTTTAAATCCGTAATACATCAAACAATAGATTGGATATGATATGAGAATATCCGATTTTAAATCCGTAGTTCACCAAACAATTGATGGGATATGAATAAATCCATGGATTTCTTATCCTATCCCATTTAGAAATCCAAACGACCAAACACAGCCTAAGTTGTTGAAGCGTGGGGTGATAAACCCTAGAAATGTGGATTGATTTCCTTGACTTTATGAACGTCAATTTGAGGGAAAAATTCAGTCTTCTTCAATTTGAACAATTTTGTTCTGATTCTACAGAAGTTTATGCTGAACTCACTGCATATTTCTATTCGAATCTCAGTTTCCTGGATGCAAATAAATTCTCTTTTAGTTTCCGAGATCAGGACTATGTAGTGGATGTAAATATATTGGCTAATATCATTGGAGTTGAGAGAGGGAAATATCAACATATCAATGTGTCAATTGCTCGTGCAACATTGGAACTTGTTAAGGATAGAAGGACAAAGGGAAGGATTTCCTACTCAAGGATGCGTGCGTTCAACATTCTGCTTCACAAGATTGTGATGAATTGTCTCAGGCCAAAGTCTACTTCAAAAACTGATGTTTCAAATTCAGAGGTAAAGTTGATGTATGCCATCAATGCTGGAAAAAAGTTTTCTCTTCCTCACACTATTATGTTTCACATGTATAGAGCAGTGGTGAAGGATAAGGGTCAACTTCCTTATCCAGGTCTTGTGAATAAATTATTCAAACATTTGAATATTCAGCCTCCATGAATTCTCTGTGTTCGATCTTGTGACCACATGGTGATAGGACTGAAAATGGTGTCTATAATGCATATGAAGGAACTCAACAAGGCATTAGAGAAATTCAAGGAGAAAACCCCTGTCAAAACTCATTAAGTCTCTTCGGCAACAAAAAGAAAAGGGAAGGAGCCCATGGTTGCTCCATCCAAGAAAAGAAGAGCTCTCATTGTTGAGGATGAAGATGATGAGGAAGATATTACCATTTCTGCAATGGCATTAAAAAACCTAAGTCGTTTTGTTCCAGAATCAACGGAACGATAAGAGAAAGACTCAGAACAGAGGACTGGAGAAAGAGAAGATGAAGAGAAAGAAGCAGAGAAGAAAGAAACAGATGAGAGAGAAGCTGAAGAAAGAGATGCTGAGGAGGAAAGAATTGAAAAAGAAGAAGAAGATAAAAGAGATCAAGAGGAAGGAGAGCATGAGGAACACTCTTCTCCACCTGAAGGCATGGAAACAGGGAGAGATCGTGAGAAACGAGGAATGTCCTCATATCCTGCTACCAGTGAGGGAGCCAGTCGCTCTCTAGCAGATCCAGAGGACATTTATGCCTCTCAATTTCATGAGGAGGGACATGATGTTTCATCACCCAATCTGCATGACTATGCTGATTTGCCATCGTCTGCTTTTACTCCATCTGATCGTGTAGAAGCTAGTACGCAGACTGATAATTCAGCAGATTTTCGCAGAATTCTTGATGTTCTCTTGGAAATGCGGGATCAGATATATGTTATGGGATGCAAAGTTCAGAATTTGCAGAATACAGGTCAAGCTTCTTCAAATTTTTTGAATGATCAGATCCAAGCCTTTGCTCTTCAGATTCTAGCAAATGCTAAGGATGAAGTGGTGGCTCAACTGAAGGAAGAGTTGAAAAAGCGAGAAGGCATTGTCCAGTTAATGGGAGATTTTCAGCTTGTTCGTGTTCCCATGTAATCTTGACTCTATTCTATTTTCATCTCAACTTTTTTTGTGCTAACAAAAAGGGGGAGATTTGCAAGATTTGAATCTTTGAACTTGAATTTTTGATTTATTTTTATGTTTGTTTGACTTGACTTTTGTGTCTGGATGTGAATTGAATTTGGGATTTGGGTTTAACTGCTTATATTAAGTACTATTGATATCTTATGAATGGCTTTACTCACATGAAAGACTAACCTATTTTCTGTGATTGCAGATTCTAGTGTCATCATTAAGCCATTTATTTTTATGAGATATCCATATTTGCTTGAGTAAAGTTTTGCAAATTAAAGTTATCCGAATCTGTAGCAAAGTTTTGTCACCATAAAAAAGGGGGAGATTGTTGGAGAAATCTTCCTGGAGTATTTTGAAGCTGACAAAACGTTTCCATCAGTTTAGTCTAAAGATTTACAGACTCTACTATTTAAAGTCTGCAGACCTCCGGACTGCCAGACTCAATACTCAAAGTCTATTCTTATTAACAGTTTCTAATCCGTTGAAGAAAGACTATTCAGAACTTGGTGTTTCATTAAGGATTTGACCTTATCGACCGGAGAATATCTCTTGGCCGGATATGACATAACGGAATTCTTTATTTGATCATGATTGATTCAGAGGTTAAGAATCCGATGATTTGCGAAGTATACTTGGAAGGTTCTAGTTATAGAAACCGAGATCCTAATTGCATGGGCGAGCAGCATTGATGGGCTATCGACATGTTCCTTTAATAGCTCGAATGATTTTCCTAATTGATTCCGTCTAACGGATAGATTGGAAGAATCCCTTTGGTAAGTGCCAACAGATATGATGGCTTAAAGAAATATATAAGGAAGGCGTTCCAGTTGTTCGAGGGTGTGCGCGATAGAAAAATTCCAAAGTTTGAAGCTCCTTGTTCTTAATCAATTCATTTGCTAAGCAAAATTTTGTACGCAAAAAAGAGTCTATATTCGTGAGAAATCTTAAAAAAGTGTGATAGAATATCTAAACTGTGGAATCAAGGGAGAGCTTTGCTGTAACATCTTTTTTATTCATAGTGAAATCCAGCCGATGAGCTGTCAATGCATAAGAGTGAACACTATAAACCTTGTGTTCAATTTTCTCTTCTCTACTCTCTGCTTTACTTTGTTCATAATTCAATTTGTTAACCAAATAAGAACTTCCTTTATATTGTCTGCTTAGTATTGCTCTCTTATCTCGAGAAATTTTTTTTTACCTATTCACCCCTCTCTAGGTGCTTATACTAGCTATCTCTGAATCTACATGAATGCTAGCTTCAGCGAGAGCTCTAGTTCGGTTGCTTAGAAAACACATACAGATCAATGCAAGAGAAAAAACAGAGAACATGGCGATGCATGGTAAAACAACGACCTGCAAACTCAAAGCTGTTTGCGCGATCACTCACTAACTCTGATTGTAAACACACTCAAGCCTGCGTAGAAGCAGATAATGTTTGTGTAAACACACATGGCTATACACGCTACTACAACAACCTGCAATCTCATAGCTGTACACAGTATCACTCACTAATTCTGATTGTAAACACACTTGGGCGGCGAAGAAGCGCAGACAATGTTTGTGCTGCAGAAATGACCATATACAATGCCCATTTGCTCCTGAAGGGGATTCTTCTTCTGGTCCTTTTCCACTGCTGGGATTCGTTGTACTCACTTTGGTGAATGTGCCTTCGAATGAGAAGATTTACCAGTTATGGCTTTCTTCACTTTCGATATCGAGTGCTTGACCTTTGAGCCGACTCCTGATAGTATGTTGTGGGATTTCTTATGAGGCACCTTGACATCGATGTCTTTGGAAGCTTCCACCATGACTGGAGCATCATGTCCTGGTTCTGTTCTTTCATGCTCATCTTCTTCATGCTCGTCTCTTTCTTCCTTTCTTTTCACTTCTTCAGGTGGCACAATGTCCGGTTCATCTGTTGGTCTTCTCTCTTTAGACAAAGGCTCAGTGGTTGGTGAATTGCCTCCTGGGATATTGCTTAAGAGGTCAGTCAATGAGCCAACAGACGTGTCTTTTGACGATTCCTCCTCACTTGTCTTGGCATCAGAACTGCACGTTCTCTCTCCTCCATGTTCAATTCCTTTCGGTTCAAGATCAGCTTTTGAAGGATCCCCAAGTTCAACATTGCTTGCTTCGGAGTTTTGAATGGTTTCAATATTTCTTTCCTTCCCTGCAGGTGATCTGTCTTCATTGCCTTCTGTTAGTGTGACATCTGCAGTCGTCCTCAGACATGCTTCCCCTGAAACTGGCATTTCAGGCATGGCAATTGAGGCGTACTCTTTCTGTTCAAGAACTGGATTGGTTTCCCTTACTTCTTCAAGATCCAAGTTGTCTCCTTCTTGAGTCTTCTCCACACTTGATTCCTGGACATGAGACGTGAAAGAATGTCAATTATCCCCTAAATATTTTCCACAGTTAATAGACCTGACTCTCTTATTAATGTTTTCTTGAGATTTGACGATCAAGTCATTTTCTTTCCTTCCAAGGAGCAAATTCTACTTCTAGGGAATTGGCAGTCTATGGAACAGGTTGATCTCAAGAGCAAGGTCTCATAACTTGTTGATTGGTACATCGTATTATGTTATGCTATGGGAATGAGTTGAGGTTTCATTGGTACTTACTTCGTTACGTATTGCTAGGGCATCTGTCGTGCTGCTTCCAGAGTTTGCTTTACTGTGCTGGTCCTTGAAGTCTGATTCAGTTACTCCTTCTGAACTGATCTTTCCCTCACCTTCATCTATATAGTTTTTATCTACCGTCTCCCTTTCAAAATGCACCTTGTCAAACTCTTTCAGAGCAATATTTTCAACTGCACTGTGTTTGCTTTTGCCCTGCAAAGGAAAAGCGTAAAGGCTGAAGCTTGATACACACAGAATATTGCAAAGGACGGATAAATTGAGTTTGGTTCAGTTGCTGACAGACTGAAATTGAAGTTCATTAGCCTCACTGTGGAATGTGTTATGTATCTTCCCTTCTACAATTTTTTCACGATGCAGTTTATCTTCTTCACAACTCCCATTAGTTATTTCTTGATTAATAGGGCGGCTGTCAATATCTTCAAGCTGTTCAACAGTCTGATTTATTTTCATCCTTAGTTGATAATTAGCATAAACACGTGTAACTTCACAGATTGTCTAATTAGCATATGAATAATAGTATTTACGTTGGTTCAATTTTCTATCATACCTGCCCTTCGGCATTTTCACCCTGTGAGGTTTCATTTGCTTTTGATGTTTCCTCTCCTTTCTCTTCAGCTCTAAAATCCCGTGCCAACTCATGGACTTGGTTTTCCTCAACTCTAGTGTCCTTTGGTTCATTAAAGTCTTCCTGAATTTTAACCTGTGGTGCAGATTTGACCAAGTCATCACAAACTTCTTGCTCATGACTCTCAGTTGCACTTGTTAGACCCGCGAGTTTCTCACTATCTGATGGAAAATCAGTGCATTTGGTTTCATTTTGAGACTCAGGTCCCCAACCTTCATCCTGTGTACTGCTACATTCATTATACTTTTCAGTCAAGTCATCCTGTATGGTTTCACTGCCTCTAGAATGGACTTTTGGAGGTTCGAACTGTCTATTTTCCTTCTGCCAGATTTCTTCCTTTGCTTCAGCTGCTGAGGAAAATGGCACAGTTTCGGTTTCTTGCACATTCTGTGTGTCTTGTTTCCTTACATCTTTATGTTCCTCTTGATGCAATGCAGAGACTGGTGTCTGAATTTGCACCTCCGGTTCTTTTGCTGATGTATTCTGGTCAGATGTTGCATCTGCTTCTTGAACTAATTCGGGGCAATGAGATCTGCTTTCGCTCACATCCAGCTCTTCTGCAGTTGTTTCCTCCCTTGCATCAATAACGTCCATACCTGGATCTTTGGAACCTAGCACTGCTTCTGAAGCTATTGTTATTCTCCCCAATCCATCTGCCTTCAGATTTTCAGCAGTCACATTCTCATCGTCCGTAGCTAAACGCTCCTCTTCAAGCTGTGTCTCACCTTTTCCATCGAGTAGACTAGTCTCAGTCTCTACTTGTTTGGGCAATTCCTTGTCAAAGCCAGTACCAGAGTCATCTACAGGCTTTTCTTCTTTAGGACAGGAGCTGGGAGTTGATGCTAAAGATGTCTTTGGTGCAGCGTCAACCATAACATAGCAAGAATCCAGTTCCTTTGTTAGTTCCTCGCTATCTTTGGTTGCATGCTCAGTTGGGGCAACAGAGCCACAATTTTCTTCTTCCTGTATCTTTTCTTGATGCAATACTTCCTGGATTTGTGCATCACATTTACCGTTGGGTATTTCCTCAACATCCGAATTTCCTCTTTTGGTCTTTTCGGTTGAATATGATGCTTCTATATGTTCCATTGATACTGCATTGGAGTCTCCCTCCTGTGTACAGATAATTCCTCACGTCACAAAAACAGGGGGGGAAAAGATTTTTTTTTTTTTTTTGGGTGTTGGTTTATAGCAGGAGTACAGTTTTTTTCATGTAAAATAGCATGTCTAAATATATTATCAGTTATGCCAAATCTGACCTCACAGATTGCACGGTTCCCAGGTGACACAGCAACAATTTCTTTTTGGTCACAATTCTCCTCGACCTGATGCTCTTTCATCAAGTTTTCACGTTCATCTGAATCTCCTGGACCAATATTCACCTGTTTGACAGACAAGAGAACAAAATGGAAGCACAGCTATAAGAAAATATGGACTATTAAATATGGAAAAAAGCATCTTGAAGTTTCTGCCAGGTTTCCTTTTGTACCTCTTCATGAATAATTTCGTCCTTCAGAGTATCAGCTGCTTCAGTTGCAATGTCACAATGTTTTTCAGGCTTCAAATCATCAGCTGCTTCCTTTGAATCTTCAATTTTTACAGCCTCACATTCTGCAGAAATTTCATGTGCTTGAATTTCTGATACTTCTCCCCTAGGTTCTGTGACTTTGATTGCCAAAGTACCCATGTCTCCCAGGTCAGCTGATGCAGCACTCACAGATCTTCTCTCGCTTTCTTCTTCTGGAAGGTCTGGTTTCGGATTTTCAACTTGATTGCTTCCTTCCTTGTCCTCTTCACATGTGTCCTTGGGGACTCGATTGGCTTGGATTTCGAATTCAGTATCCGCATGCTTTATGGAGTCTGCCTTTTCACAGCTCACTTCTGTCACACCTGTCGATATTTTATTCTCATTACTCTGCCCCATCTCTCCATCTAAGCTCTTTTCTCCGAAATTCTCATCTATGGTTGCTGCTTCACCCTCTTTCTTTGCCAGAAACAATGAGGAGTCATTTTCGTTCACCACATTGGTTCTGGACTCACTTACATGTGGATTCTGAATGGTTGCATTCCCTATCTCTGTATCAGATAGTTGACTAACAGAGGAAGCAGAGGTCTCTTCAAGATTTTCCTTGTCAATATTTTTGCTACTGAGAATTAGACCAGGCTCTGTTGCTTCTGGTGATGGTCCCTCTAAGTCGGGAGGGGATGCCTCCACAGGCTTGTCATCTTGCTGGATTGCAAGTGTGCCGGTCTCTGTTCTCAGAGAGGTCATTGCTGCAGTATCAGTCTTGTCAAAACAACTGCCTGCTTCCTCTTTGATCTCTTCTGTGACGTCAAAATCCTGTAGTGCATCTTTGGCTTGTGCAATGTAGATACCACCTCCATTCAGTATGTTCTCTTTTTCCAATGCTACTGGGACATATGATTCACTTTTGCTAGCTAGATTTTTCTCAATCTCTGGCATTTCTGCATTTGTTTGCTCATCGAAGAGTGTTATTTGTCCTGCTGATTCGGAGCCCGTGTGCATGTTCTGTACAACAGATCATTTTATCCATATAGTTCCAGCAGAAGAAGAGTAGCAGCATGAGTTTGAAGAAAAGAAAAAGGTTCATTTATGCTACAACATACCTGATTGATTATGCTGTTCCCAGGCGTTGTTCCATGAGTTTCCTTTGAATCGACATCTTTCATAGTCTCTTGCTCGTTTATCTCTTCAATGCCATCAGCCTTTTCTCGTTCATTTCGCATCTATTTGCACAATATCAAACATTACCAGAATGAGCTGTGAAAACGTGACTCAAATATGAAAAAGAAATTCATGAACATTCTTTTCTTTCAATGTATTTTGATACCTCTTCTTCGACATTATCTGCTAAAATTGCATCCTCACTCTGTTCTGCAGGTTCTGAAATTGCTACTGCTTCCAAGTTCACATCCTGAATTTCACCACCTTCCGATTCTTCAAAGGTCTCCATTGTCTGAACTTCTGGCACGTCAACTTGTGCAGTTTTGCTTGTCTTGAACATTACATCAGATGCTTTCTCATATGTTCCGCTAAGTTCTTTGTTTTTAATACTACTCAATGGAGAATCAGCAAGTTCTGTCTCCTTTTCTTTTTCTTCAGGGGCTGCTTTTAGAGCTTCACCACGAGTGTTCTGTTCTTTTTCATCTTCATTTGTATCATGTGTACTTTCACTTGCTGAGATCTCTAATTCAGTGACTCCAGAATTTCTTGTCTCTCCCCTCTCCAAGCATTCTGTATCTGTCTTTTCTGCAGACGAAGACAGTTCTAGATTCTCCTTTAGTTCCATCTCTCCTGCCACTTTGTCATTTCCTTCTACATTTTCAACCTTCTCTATGTTCTCCTCCCCTCCTCCTGGAAGCGATGCAAACACGGGTGTCTGAACTAGCGACTCTGGTTTCTTTTCTGAGAGAGTCTGATCAGCAGTTGTTTCTTCTCTTAAAACTGTCTTTCCTTGATCAGTTTTGGGTACAGTTACTTGGTGGGCAGTTCGTTCTGATTCTACGTCACTTTCAACCAAGCCGAGCTTTTCATTGTTTGATGTTTTCTCTGCTCCATCAATTGTTTCGTCATTTGTAGAATTGCTATCATGAGATAGTTCAGAAACCATTCCAATTCTCTCAAAATCATCTGCATTGGAATTTTGAACTGTCACGATATCTGGTGGCACTGTGGATGTCCCTACACGAGTCTCCTCTTCCTGAGGCACCCGCATAGCGATCTCTGTTTCTGCTGCAGCTATAGTTGTGGCATTAAACTCATCAGAGGTATCTACTTCCTCTATGGTCGTCTTTCCGATGTCTTTGGTTGCATCTGCAGTTTTACAAACAAGGACACTGTCTTCTAGCTTGTCATCTGTCTTGCTTTTGCTGGTTTGAATCTCCTCATTATCTGCATTTTCTGATTCTGCCTCTTCAACTTGATCTGTTGCTTCTGTATCTCCAGCTACTACTGGGCCAAAATCTTTCTTCTGTTCAACGGTTAAAGTTATATTGTCATGTTTATCGATAGAACGATGAAAGCGACATGTAAGCATTCTAAAGGAAAGCTCCTGTTTGTGCTCACACTAACCTCATTAATTTTGCAGCTCCCAAGTAATGATGCATTGTCACCTTCCCTGGTCTCGTTTTCTTCCACACCTGCCTTTGTATGACTGTCGAGTACCTGGACAACATTTTAACGTATGACCAACTGAGTGGACAAGAGGTAATTAAATGGGAAGTTCACGGACCAACTAAATGTTCATCAAACTTTTTTTCATACCTCTTCACTAGTGATTGCATTCTGAGACATATCATTTGCTTCAATTGCATCCTCATGCTTCTCTTCAGGCTTGACATCAGCCACGACTTCCTCACCTTGCATACCATTTGTTTCAGAATCCTCTGATCCCATGGAACTTTCTTTTGCTTGAACATCTGAAAAAACTTCATATGTATTTGCACTTTTGCTTAACACAAAGCCAGATACTTCTTCTGTGGGAATTTTGATTTCTGTGTTTTCTGGCACTGTAATGAAACTTGTGGCATTGAACTCATCAGTGGTACAGGCTTCAGTAACGATCTCCTTCTCAACGTCTTTGGTTGCATCTTCAGTTTTTGAAACAGAGACGCTGTCTTTTAGCCTGTCATGAATCTTGCTTTCACTGGATTGAAATTCCTCATTATCTGCATGTCTCGCTTTTGCCAGTTCAACTTGATCTGTTGCTTCAGTAACTTCAATTAATGCTTTGCCTGAGTCTTTCTTCTGTATTACAAATAAAGTTATATTATCATGTTCATGGCAAAAAGATAATAGCAACCTGTAAGCATTCTCAAGGAAAGATATAATTATTTGCACACACTGACCTCACTGATGTTGCAGCTCTCAAGCAGTGGTGCCTTCATATGTTCGTCAGTCATCTGTATGACAAGTGGCAAATGTGACTAACAAAACATTGAATAATTGGTGGACAACATAATGGAAAATCCAACGAAGATCAACTAAATTTTTGTCAACTTTTCTTCATACCCCTTCATTAATTATTTCATTATGTGACATATCAATTTCTTCAATTCCATCATCACACTTCTCTGCAGGCTCGACATCAGCAGTGACTGCCTCAACTCTCATAGTATTCATGTCAGCATCCTCTGATCCTATGGAATTTTCATTTGTTTGGACGTCGGATATTTCATGAATATGCTCCCCTTTTGGGAACATAACGCCCGATGCTTCTTCCTTCGGAATGCTAATTTCGGCAGCTGTTTCCACAGTGGCTACAGTAGTGACATTAAGCTCATCAAGGGTATCTGTTTTCTTTATGTTCTCGTCGAAGTCTTTGGTTGGATCTTCAGTTTTTGAAACAGAAATACCGTCCTTTAGCTTGTCACTATTTTGCTCTGTATCTGCATTTCCTGCTTGTGCTTGTTCATCTTGATCTTTCTCTTCAGTATTTTCAGCGAGTATGGGGCCAAAGCAGTCTTTCTTCTGTTCAATAGAAAAAAGCTACTTAACCATGATTGTGGATAGTAATGTAATATACATATGTGAGCATTCTTAAGGAAAGCTATAGTTTATGAGCTCATACTAACCTCACTGATTTTGGTATCACCTTCTCCATTCTCACGTTGTTCCCCATGTTGAGTTTCTTCTGACTTTTTATTTTCATCAGTCACCTGCACAACACATTTCCATGTATGGCTAACAGAACATTGGATAAATCATAAGAGGTGAAGAGTCTATGGGAAAATCATACCCCTTCGTTAATTATTCCATTCTGTGAAATTTGATTTGCTTCAATTGCATCCTCACACTTCTCTTCAGGCTTGACATCAGCAGCGACTGCCTCAACTTTCATACCTTTCATTTCATCATGCTCCAATTCTATTGAACTTCCACTTTCTTGAGCATCTGACATCACTTCATGTGCAATTTCATCAAACACACCACTAGATGCTTCCTTTACAGGAATGCCAATTTCTTCAGTTTCAACTGCAGCTGTAGTCAGGTCATTGAAATGATCAAGGGTTGCTGTTTCCTTCACAACCTCCTTCTCGATGTCTTTGGTGGCATCTGCAGTTTTTGAAGTAGAGATACTTTCACCATCATTCTCTATTTTGCTGATTTGAATTTCCTCATTATCTACATTTCCTGCTTCTGCTTCTTCAGCTTGATCTATTGCTTGAGAATCTTCTAGTACGGGGACAAAGTCCTTCATCTGTTGCACATAAATATACATCTCATTTTTTTTTTATAGGAAGATAATAGCAACATGTGACAGCATTCTCCAGCAAAGCTAGTGTTTGTGCTCACATACTAACCTCATCAATTTTGCAGCTTTTGAGTAATAATTTCTTATCACCTTCCCCTGTCTCAAGTTCTTCCTCATTTTGAGTCTCTTCTGTCTTTAATTGTCCCTGAAGCACCTGTACAACATATTCATGAATGACTAACAGACATTTGACAAGAGATCAAAAATGTGAAATTCATGGATCAACTCATCAAATTTTTAGCATACCACTTCATCAGTGATTGCATTCTGTGAGATATCAATTGCTTCAATTGCATCCTCACACTTCTGTTCAGGCTTGACATCAGTGATGGTCGCCTCCACTTCCAGGCCTTTCAAATCAACATCCTCTAATCTTGTGAAACTTTCGTTTGTCTGAATATCTGGCACGACTTCATGCTCATTTTCACTTTTGCTTGATACAATGCTAGATGCTTCCTCTGTGATAACACTAACTTTGGCAGTGGTATTATCGACCTCTGGAGAATCAGGATTTGTGGTCTTGCTTTCTTTTTCCTGAGTCTCTACTTTCAGAACTTCTTCTCCATGAGTGCAGTCATTTTTCTGTTCATTTGGAATGTCTTTTTCACCCTCAGAATCTTCGCTGTCTATTTCTAAAACTCCATCCTTATTGGTCTCTTTCTTATCAAAGCATGCTTCCTCTGTCTGCACTGTCCCTGAAGATAATTGTAGATTCTCATTTAATTGCATTTCAACCTCCTCTTCTTTGTCATCTTTAATCTTCTCATCTGCAGTTTTAGGTCCATCTTCTTTTTCTTCCAGAAGAGACACTGAAGCTGGTGTCAGGAGCTCAAGTGTTGATTCTCGAGGGGTAGTTTGATCAGGTGTGCTTCCATCTTTCACTGCTTCTCCATTTTGGGTAGAGGATGTAGCTAGCCTTTCAGAAATTTCTTCAAGCTTTTCTGTTTCTTCAGCATCTGCGTTCTCAATAGATGTGCAGTTCTCTGTTTCGGTACTTTCTTTAGCATCTGAAGCTCTTGTTTCATCCTTTTTATCTGAAGGTAGCTCAATTTCTTCCGTTGTAGTTGGATTCTCAACAACAGTAATCTCTCGCTGTGTGCTCTTAGTATCGCTTTCTGAAGATTTAGGCAGCAAGTTGGTGGAAATTTCATTATACTCTGTTCCATCAATCTCTTCACCATGGTCAATTTCTGTTCTTTCTGGAAGCCCCATGTCCGAGCAAATACCAGATGCCATATTGGGTCTGTCATCTAGCTGTTTTTTTTGTGGTCTCACCTCTTCCTGTCCGATTTCCACAGCAGCAATATCCCTATTGACAGCACTGTCTGGTTCCTTGATTGTATCCTCCTTGATTATTTCCACCGGTGTGATGACGAGACCAACTGGATCTTCTTTATCTCGGTACTGTACCTCTTCTTCCACTTCCCCTGCAATACATGTCTCCCTTTCCAATCCCGAATGTTCTTCAATCTCCATGTTTGTTGTCTCTGTCTTTTCAGTCAACTCCATTGTTTTGAGATTTTGAGTGGATGTCGTGTCAGCAGCTCCTTTCTGTTAATTATGGTAGTTTAAGTCACTCTCTGACAATAAATAATCACTAGTAGAATTTTAGTACTATGTGGATGCATACTAGGCTTTGACTTCAACAATAACTTCATCTGGAGTTTATATTCATCTATGTTGGTTACTTCCTCTATAAGCCATTATTTTACCTTTCATTAGCATTTTCATGACACTATTCAGTTGTTCAACAAGATATAGACAAAAAGAAATGGAAATAGAATTGGAAATTCAAACTTTTTCACCTCTTATTCTCACAAACTGTTATCATTATCTGACTCATTTTGTTGACACAATGTTATAAATTTATGGCCATCTTGTATCCCAATGTAGAACAAGTCTCTAGTCTTGAGTTCATGTTCTCCTTGTTTTTTCCTTAATTAGTCCTATTCTTGTCCTGCCACGTGGACATAAGATTGTGATGTTAAAGTCACTGCAATGTGTGAAATCATGCTTCTCAAATTTTTAGATTGCTTTCTTAGTAGTTTCTGACAGTTTATTTTCATTTTTCATACATTTTTTTTAATTAAGTGCTGTATCTATCTTCATAATTGGTTGAAATATTTGCTCTAATCTCTTAGTAGCAGAGAACAAAAAGTCATCTCTACTAATTTATGTCAGCATCTTCACATTTGTTGTGCGCATATTGGCACTCAAGTAGTGATGTGAAATAAATTTTTGGCTGTATAATTTAGCTGTCTTATGAAGTGTGGTGTCATCTATTTCAAGCTTCTTAATATGATATAATTTCAGAGATGGGAAATGTGTTCAATTACTGCTGCAGATCCTTTAAACAGAATTAAGTCATCAATTTCCAAGTTGCAATTGAAGCTGCATATTCCATCTAGTGTATGATGACATTAAAGAAAACGACACTCTTTACCTCTTCTGTAATGGGAGTACTGATTTCGGAGTGGAATGCTGCTTTATCTGGCACAGAATCTTCCTTTAAGTTGTCCTCGGCATTCTCTGTGGAAACCTTTCCTTCCAGGGTTCTGTTCTCAATATCTGTCTCAGGTGCAAATGATTCCTGATGCTTCAAGGCTTCATCATGGGTCTCACCTTCAATTTCCCTCATTTCTAAATATGTTTTTACAGATCTCTCATCTGATAAAGCATTATGTTGGTCCACCTGAATCTGATTTTCTGTTTCTTCTGTTCCATTGGAGGCTGAGATATATGTGCCTTTTGCAATATTGAGATCAGCAAAATGCACCTCAGGAGCAATGTGTAGATCTTCACTCACTTCCTTTTGAGCACTCCTCTTTGCAGTTTCAACCTCCTCAGATTCAGAGACTGTGTTTATAGATTCATCGTCTTGTGGCATCAAGACACCTTCGGTCGAATGAGCACCAAATAGATGTCCTTCATTCTTGTCTGGGCCTTCATATTCTGCAGAAGCCTCACATTCTTCCTCACCAGCTTCAGTTTTCAGGATTGAACAGGGCCTTCCTTCTGAAATGTCCACAGCAGGTTTTTCAGTAGAGCCTAAATCTTTAAAATCTTTAGGTTCTTTATCCAATATTTCAGACTCTGTCAATTCTTTTGTTGCATCAGCCGATACTGGAGTCTCCCCTTTTTCCTGACCTGAGTCAGTCAAGTCATCTTCCTTCACATTGCTGTCTGTATTTTCCAACCTTCTGTCCTGCTTCGCCAATGTTGGAAGCTCATCTACTGCTGAAACAATATCAGTACTTCCTGCATCATTTTTTGTTTCCGATTCATTATCATTGGCAGGAACGCCATCTTCTATGCCAGAAACTTGGGCAGCTTGGGAACCACTAGCAGAAGGCTCTTCTGACCTCTCAGCTGCTCCATTGACCTCGGAACTGGTTTTAGGGGGTGCACAAGGGGAGTCTGATTGGTAATATTCATCATGCTCCTTAGGCAGCGTTTCTTTTTCTGAGCATTTATCAATGCTGGTAGAGTGGATTGTATTACATGTCTCTGTATTGTCCTTTTCAGTGTTGGCAGTATTTTCAATTGAGCGTGCTGCTTCCATCTGTTCTGTGAAGTCCTTCACGTCCTTATCCTGTTGAGTATAATTTGTCAGCTAGCCTTATGGACATCAAATGACAGGGAATGGTTTCAGAGACATTTAATGCGATCTCACCTCTTCTTTTAAGGAGATTGCATCAATCATAAACTTTGACTTCTGGTTTTCACTCTCTTGTTCATCCACTGCAGGAGAGAGCTTGGATTTCGCATCTTCCTCTCGTTCATCTGCTTTCTCGCATGAAGTGAATGTAACTGATTGCATGGGTACCTGGACAAGATTAATAGATATTATCGTGTTAATGGGATGGAAAACTTATCTGAGAAAAATACAAATTTTAGTTTGATTGTCTGTACTGGAATATAAAAGCTTTTGTGTTTCTTTTGTTGCTAAAATTGTTCTTCACAATTTGATTCGTCACATAAATTGATACTAGGACCTCGTGGTAGTTCAAGCATTTATTATGTGGATGTAGATGAAATAAATCTGAGGAGGATTGCTTAAGATGGCATTTTGTTAAGGGAATGGTTAGTATGTGTTGTTTAGGTAGGTTAGCATAAAAATGCACCTGGTGCCTATCAAGCAAAAGATGATAGAAGGAATTTGTCCATAGTTCCTTCAACCACATAGTAGAACTTGAAGCTATTAGCTTCTGTCATGTGCATTAATTATTCTCTGTGGAAAGTCATGAGAACCTAGAAGCTTTTTTAGGAGACTACTGAAGTTGATAGACCCTGTGGAAGATGGAATTCTTGTAATATTCAAAAAGGATGTGAAGAAATCAAGTTTTATGTAGCCAACCTCCTCATTATTTTCTTCTTCTCGATCGTCTTTTGAAGGTCTGCCTTCACTAATCCCCTCTGCACTTACCTCAAAGTCTCTTGCTTTGTTTGTTTCCTCTGTGATGTCTTTGGTGTAGTCCGCTTCTTCAGTTGATGGATTGATCTGGCATCCCTGTTGCAATTAGTGGTTTATGATAGGTCAAAGGTAATAGAAAAAAGCACACACATTGAGATTGCAGAGACACAATGGAGCGCTCATGTCTTCTGGGCATAGGAGGGGGTTCTAGTCATTATTCGATATTATGGAGGCAATTCAATAATCGGGTGCTTCTGGGTGTACCATCGCATTGTCCTCTCCATGGGCTATTGCTTCGGTAGTCCTCTCTTGAATAGGATCCTCTTCAATCAAGTCTGGTGCTGTAGATTCTCGAGCCTCCGTGTGGCTATAAGCAGAATTATTTCTTCCAAAGCCTCAGTTGTGCTAGCTCTCCCTGTTTGCTCATGGATCTGCACACCAGGGGAAGTTTGTTCATGTATACAAATCAAAGGGACTTGACAAAGATGCATAAAATTTGCTTTGACTATTTTGAGGAATGGACCATGTAGAGAGTAATTCCCTACACATGCATACTAAGCGTTACTCAAGGGCACAAGTATGATATCATTCGACAGAGAATCATTTGCCTCCATCTTGATGGAGACAAAGTGAAATGAACTTCATTATGTTTACCTTGTTTATCTCATTTTGTTCGTACTTGGCATTGTCCTCATTATTTCCTTTTGCTGATAATTCTTCATGGCATAGAATGGTTCCATCCGTTTTTGCACTATCAGTACTATCTGCGTCAGTTGGTTCAGGCATCTCATTTAACGACCTTTGGAATTCTTTTGCCCCTTCATTCTTGTTCAATGTTTCTTCAGAATCATTTTCAGGTGTCGATGCTTGCTCTATAACCTTGTCCAGCGCAGTGACGCTGCTGTTATCAGCTAAAATGACATCAGATGTCCCTTTTTCTTCTCCTTCCACTTCCCGTGTCATTTCCCCATGCGTGGGCGGTGGAATCTGAGGAGACATCTCAGAGCTTTCATTGTCTTGAGGTGCATCGCCTTCCAAACTCCTATCTGCCCCAGCTGCTTCAGACTCCTCCGATAACTGTGTTTAATTGAGTTTTCAGGTTACTTTTTCATACAATAAAAAACACATCTTGATCCACACATATTGCTATGAAGCTAACCTTGATTTCACATTCATTTTCCTTCTGTTGGGTATCAGAGTTCTCAGCCGGACTTGTTCTGATGGTTTCTTCTGTGAGGTCTGTGAGGTCTGTGGTATTGCAGGACTTTGCCTTGAGTTCTTCATTTTCGTCCACTTCTGTAGCTTGTTCCTTCTTTTCACAACAGCTGTCGTGTTCAGCTCTGCTTGTTGGAGTTGTTTCCAGAACGATTTCTGGTTCAAAAGTCGGTTGAAGCATGTCATCAGTGGCACTTTCCGTACTGTAGATATCACCTGAGGCAGCTATATCAGTTGCTACATCTTTAGGATCATGTCCTGCACGTTTCCCAAGCCATCAGTACCTGACCATCTCTCTCTTTCTCTCTCTCTCTCTCTCTCTCTCTGTCTCTCTCTCTCTCTCACGCATCATTGCTGATTAGGTTGCAATCATGGGGTGTTGAAGCTGTTTATCTCAAATCTGATTCTTCCAGAAATTTGCTTATAAACATTTTCTGATGCCTAGAGTTTGAGCACATCATATCTATGGTGTTCATAGGGTTGATTATTAACAAAACCATGCAAATATTTTCGAAATGCTTCATTTAGGTTATGATTGTCCAATGTGAAGTCTGGATTGAGGCCTTTAGCACTGGTTTGGTTTTTGGAATAAAGCCAGTGAAATGGGAAGTGGTTCTTTTATCTCCCTTTTTTACTTTCATTTGGTTACTTGGAATTGAGATGGATATAGAATGTGGAAACAAACAGTGCGTCTTTACCATCTTTTTTCCATGATGGGCTTATGCGAGTATGGATAGGAATGAATGAATAGGAGTAAAAAGACTCAACAGAAAACTCATCTCTACACGTGATACGACAATTTGGAGTTGGCTTTGGAAACTTTTGTGAGCAGAGATTTTTAAGATGGCAATAATATCTTCGTAAACTAATGGATATGCTTCTTTACCATGTTGAATAGGATCCTCTTCGATCAAGTCTGGTGCTGTGGATTCTCCAGTCTCCTTGTTGGCTTTATGCAGAATTATTTCTTCTGGACCCTCAGTTGTGCTAGATCTTCCTGTTTGCTCATAGATCTGCACACAGGAATTTTGTTCATGGATACAAACCAGAGGGACTTGACAGAGATGCTTAAAATTAGCTTTGACTATTTTGAGGAATGGATCGTGTAGAGTTAAGAGAAATTCGCTACGTATGCATACTAAGGGTTACTCAAGGGCGCAAGTATGATATCATTTGATAGAGAATCATTTGTCTCAATTTTGTCTCTATCTTGATGGAGACAGACAAAGTGAAATGAACTTCATTACTTTTACCTTGTTTATCTCATTTTGTTCGTACTTGGCATTGTCCTCATCATTTCCTTTTGCTGATAATTCTTCATGGCATAGAATGGTTTCATCCGTTTTTGCACTATCAGTACTATCTGCATCAGTTGGTTCAGGTTTCTCATTTAACGATCTTTTGAGCTCATTTGCCCCTTCATTCTTGTTCACTATTTCTTCAGAATCTTTTTCCAGCATCGATGCGTGCTCCATAACCTTGTCCAGCCCGGTGACGCTGCTGTTATCAGCTAAACTGACATCACATGTCCCTTTTTCTTCTCCTTCCACTTCCCATGTCATTTCCCCATGCGTCGGTGGTGGAATCTGAGGAGACATCTCAGAGCTTTCATTGTCGTGAGGTGCATCGCCTTCCAAACTCCTATCTGCCCCAGCTGCTTCAGACTCCTCCGATAACTGTGTTTAATTGAGTTTTCAGGTTACTTTTGTCATACAATAAAAAAAAACACATCTTGATCCACACATATTGCTATGAAGCTAACCTTGATTTCGCGTTCATTTTCCTTCTGTGTAGTATCGGAGTTCTCAGCCAGACTTGTTCCAATGGTTTCTGCTGTGAGATCTGTGAGGTCTGTGGTATTGCAGGACTTTGCCTTGACTTCTTCATTTTCGTCTACTGCTGTAGCTTGTTCCTTGTCTTTACAACAGCTGTCAGGTTCAGCTCTGCTTGTTGGAGCTGTTTTCAGAACGATTTCTGGTTCAAAAGTCGGTTGAAGTATCACATCAGTGACTCTTTCTGTACTGTAGATATCACCTGAGGCAGATATATCAGTTGCTACATCTTCAGGATCATGTCCTGCACATGTTTCCCAAGCCATCAGTACCCGACCAACTCTCTCTCTCTCTCTCTCTCTCTCTCTCTCTCATCATTGCTGATTAGGTTGCAATCATGGGGTGTTAAAGCTGTTAATCTCGAGTCTGATTCTTTCCTGAAATTTGCTTATAAACATATTCTGATGCCTAGAGTTTGAGCACATAATCTCTATGGTTTCCATAGGGTTGATTATTGACGAAACCATGCAAATATTTTCGAAATACTTCATTTAGGTTATGATTATGCAATGTGAAGTCTGGATTGAGGCCTTTAAGCAATGGTTTGGTTGTTGGAATCAAGCCAGTGAAATGGGAAGTGGTTCTTTTATCTCCCATTTTTACTTTCATTTGGTTATTTGGAATTGAGATGGACATAGAATGTGGAAACAAATAGTGCTTCTTTACCATCTTTTTTCCATGATGGGCTTATGCGAGTATGGTTAGGAATGAATGAATAGGAGTAAAAAGACTCAACAGAAAACTCATCTCTGCATGTAAATCGACAATTTGGAGTTGGCTTTGGAAAATTTTGTAAGCAGAGATGTTTGACATGGGGATAATATCTTCATAAACTAATGGATATGCTTCTTTACCGTGTTGAATAGGATCCTCTTCGATCAAGTCTGGTGCTGTGGATTCTCCAGTCTCCTTGTTGGCTTTATGCAGAATTATTTCTTCCGGACCCTCAGCTGTGCTAGATCTCCCCGTTTGCTCGTAGATCTGCACAAGGGAATTTTGTTCATGGATACAAATCAGAGGGACTTGATGAAGATGCTTAATATTGAGGAATGGACCATGTAAAGTTGGAGTTAATTCTCTACATATGCATACTAAGGGTTACTCGAGGGCACAAGTATGATATCATTTGACAGAGAATCATTTGTCTCCACTTTGTCTCCATCTTGATGGAGAGAAAAAGTGAAAAGAACTTCTTTATGTTTACCTTGTTTATCTCATTTTGTTCGTACTTGGCATTGTCCTCATCATTTCCTTTTGCTGATAATTCTTCATGGCATAGAATGGTTCCATCCGTTTTTGCACTATCATTACAATCTGCCTCAGTTGGTTCAGGTATCTCATCTAACGATCTTTTCAACTCATTTGCCCCTTCATTCTTGTTCACTATTTCTTCAGAATCTTTTTCCGGCATCGACGCTTGCTCTATAACCTTGTCCAGCCCAGTGACGCTGCTGTTATCAGCTAAAACGACATTAGATTTCCCTTTTTCTTCTCCTTCCACTTCAAGTGTCATTTCCCCATGCGTGGGCGGTGGAATCTGAGCAGACTTCTCGGAGCTTTCATTGTCTTCAGGTGCATTGCCTTCCAAACTCCTATCTGCCCCAGCTGCTTCAGACTCCTCCGATAACTGTGTTTAATTGAGTTTTCAGGTTACTTTTGTCATACAATAAAAAAAACACATCTTGATCCACACATATTGCTATGAAGCTAACCTTGATTTCATGTTCATTTTCCTTCTGTGTAGTATTGGAGTCCTCAGCCGGACTTGTTCTGATGGTTTCTGCTGTGAGATCTGTGAGGTCTGTGGTACTGCAGGACTTTGCCTTGACTTCTTCATTTTCTTCCACTGCTGTAGCTTGTTCCTTGTCTCCACAGCAGCTGTCAGGTTCAGCTCTGCTTGTTGGAGCTGTCTTCAGAACGATTTCTGGTTCAAAAGTCGGTTGAAGTATCGCATCAGTGACTCTTTCTGTACTGTAGATATCACCTGAGGCAGATATATCAGTTGCTACATCTTCAGGATCATGTCCTGCACATGTTTCCCAAGCCATCAGTACCGGACCAACTCTCTCTCTCTCTCTCACGCATCATTGTCGATTAGGTTGCAATCATGGGGTGTTGCAGCTGTTAATCTCAAGTCTGATTCTTTCCTGAAATTTGCTTATGTATTCTGATGCCTAGAGTTTGAACACATCATCTCTATGGTTTCCATAGGGTTGATTATTGACGAAACCATGCAAATATTTTCGAAGTACTTCATTTAGGTTATGATTATGCAATGTGAAGTCTGGATTGAGGCCTTTAAGCAATGGTTTGGTTGTTGGAATCAAGCCAGCGAAATGGGAAGTGATTCTTTTATCTCCCATTTTTACTTTCATTTGGTTATTTGGAATTGAGATGGACATAGAATGTGGAAACAAACAGTGCTTCTTTACCATCTTCTTTCCATGATGGGCTTATGTGAGTATGGTTAGGAATGAATGAATAGGAGTAAAAAGACTCAACAGAAAACTCATCTCTGCATGTAAATCGACAATTTGGAGTTGGCTTTGGAAAATTTTGTAAGCAGAGATGTTTGACATGGGGATAATATCTTCATAAACTAATGGATATGCTTCTTTACCGTGTTGAATAGGATCCTCTTCGATCAAGTCTGGTGCTGTGGATTCTCCAGTCTCCTTGTTGGCTTTATGCAGAATTATTTCTTCCAGACCCTCAGCTGTGCTAGATCTCCCCATTTGCTCGTGGATCTGCACAAGGGAATTTTGTTCATGGATACGAATCAGAGGGACTTGATGAAGATGCTTAATATTAGCTTCGACTATATTGAGGAATGGACCATGTAAAGTTGGAGTTAATTCTCTACATATGCATACTAAGGGTTACTCGAGGGCACAAGTATGATATCATTTGACAGAGAATCATTTGTCTCCACTTTGTCTCCATCTTGATGGAGAGAAAAAGTGAAATGAACTTCATTATGTTTACCTTGTTTATCTCATTTTGTTCGTACTTGGCATTGTCCTCATCATTTCCTTTTGCTGATAATTCTTCATGGCATAGAATGGTTCCATCCGTTTTTGCACTATCGTTACTATCTGCCTCAGTTGGTTCAGGTATCTCATCTAACGATCTTTTCAACTCATTTGCCCCTTCATTCTTGTTCACTATTTCTTCAGAATCTTTTTCCGGCATCGGCGCTTGCTCTATAACCTTGTCCAGCCCAGTGACGCTGCTGTTATCAGCTAAAACGACATTAGATTTCCCTTTTTCTTCTCCTTCCACTTCAAGTGTCATTTCCCCATGCGTGGGCGGTGGAATCTGAGCAGACTTCTCGGAGCTTTCATTGTCTTCAGGTGCATCGCCTTCCAAACTCCTATCTGCCCCAGCTGCTTCAGACTCCTCCGATAACTGTGTTTAATTGAGTTTTCAGGTTACTTTTGTCATACAATAAAAAAAACACATCTTGATCCACACATATTGCTATGAAGCTAACCTTGATTTCACATTCATTTTCCTTCTGTGTTGTATCAGAGTTCTCAGCAGGACTCGTTCCAATGGTTTCTTCTGTGAGATCTGTGAGGTCTGTGGTATTGCAGGACTTTGCTTTGACTTCTTCATTTTCATCCACTTCTGTAGCTAGTTCCTTCTTTCCACAGCAGCTGTTGTGTTCAGCTCTGCTTGTTGGAGCAGTTTCCAGAACGTTTTCTGGTTCAAAAGTCGGTTGAAGCATGTCATCAGTGGCACTTTCCATACTGTAGATATCACCTGAGGCAGCTATATCAGTTGCCACATCTTCAGGATCATGTCCTGCACGTTTACCAAGCCATCAGTACCCAACCATCTCTCTCTCTCTCTCTCTCTCTCACGCATCATTGCCAATTAGGTTGCCATCATGGGGCATTGAAGCTGTTTATCTCAAATCTGATTCTTCCAGAAATTTGCTTATAAACATATTCTGATGCCTAGAGTTTGAGCACATCATCTCTATGGTTTTCATCAGGTTGATTATGGGAAACCAATGACAAAACCATGCAAATATTTTCGAAATGCTTCATTTAGGTTATGAATGTCCAATGTGAAGTCTGGATTGAAGCCTTTAAGCACCGGTTTGGTTGTTGGAATAAAGCCAGAGAAATGGGAAGTGGTTCTTTTATCTCCCTTTTTAACTTTCATTTGGTTACTTGGAATTGAGATGGATATAGAATGTGGAAACAAATAGCGCTTCTTTACCATAATTTTTTCATGATGGGCTTATATGAGTATGGATAGGAATGAATGAATAGGAGTAAAAAGACTCAACAGAAAACTCATCTCTGCACGTGAATCAACAATTTGGAGTTGGCTTTGGAAACTTTTGTGAGCAGAGATGTTTGACATGGCAATAATATCTTTGTAAACTAAATAAATTTGCTTCTTTACCATGTTGAATAGGATCCTCTTCGATCAAGTCCGGTACCATGGATTCTCCAGTCTCCTTGTTGGCTTTAAGCAGAATTATTTCTTCTGGACCCTCAGTTGTGCTAGATCTCCCCGTTTGCTCATAGATCTGCACACGGGAAGTTTGTTCATGGATACAACAAAGGGACTTGACAAAGATGCTTAAAATTAGCTTTGACTAATTTGAGGAATAGACCATGTAGAGTTAGAGTAATTCCCTACATATGCATACTAAGGGTTACTCAAGGGCACAAGTATGATATAAATTGACAGAGAATCATTTGTCTCTGTCTTGATGTAGACAAAGTGAAATGAACTTCATTACTTTTACCTTGTTTGTCTCATTTTGTTCATACTTGGCATTGTCCTCATTATTTCCTTTTGCCAATAATTCTTCATGGCAAAGAATGGTTCCATCTGTTTTTGCACTATCGGTACTATCGGCCTCAGTTGGTTCAGGTATCTCATCTAACGATCTTTTGAACTCATTTGCCCCTTCATCCTTGTTCACTATTTCTTCAGAATCTTTTTCGGGCATCAACGCTTGCTCTATAACCTTGTCCAGCCCAGTGACGCTGCTGTTATCAGCTAAAACGACATTAGATTTCCCTTTTTCTTCTCCTTCCACTTCAAGTGTCATTTCCCCATGCGTGGGCGGTGGAATCTGAGCAGACTTCTCGGAGCTTTCATTGTCTTCAGGTGCATCGCCTTCCAAACTCCTATCCCCAGCTGCTTCAGACTCCTCCGATAACTGTTTAATTGAGTTTTCAGGTTACTTTTGTCATACAAAAAATAACACATCTTGATCCACACATATTGCTATGAAGCTAACCTTGATTTCACATTCATTTTCCTCCTGTGTAGTATCAGAGTTCTTAGCTGGACTTGTTCCGATGGTTTCTTCTGTGAGGTCTGTGAGGTCTGTGGTATTGCAAGACTTTGCCTTGACTTCTTCATTTTCGTCCACTTCTGTAGCTTTTTCCTTGTCTCCACAACAGCTGTCGGGTTCAGCTCTGCTCGTTGGAGCAGTTTCCAGAACGATTTCTGGTTCAAAAGTCGGTTGAAGTTTCGCATCAGCGTCACTTTGTGTACTGTAGATATCACCTGGGGCAGCTAGATCAGTTGCCACATCTTCAGGATCAGGATCATGTCCTGCACACGTTTTGCAAGCCATCAGTACCCAATCAATTCTCTCTCTCTCTCTCTCTCTCTCTCTCTCTCTCTCTCTGTATGCATGTACATACATTGTATCCTCATCCGCACACGCATATCACTGTATGCATCATTGCTGATTAGGTTGCAATCATGGGGTGTTGCAGCTGTTAATCTCAAGTCTGATTCTATCCAGATATTTGCTTATAAACATAATCTGATGCCTAGAGTTTGAGCACATTCGTTCCATGGTTTTCATCAGGTTGATTATAGCAAACCAATGAAAAAAACATGCAAATATTTTCGAAATACTTCATTTAGGTTATGAATGTCCAATGTGAAGTCAGGATTAAGGCCTTTAAGCACTGGTTTGGTTGTTGGAATAAAGCCAGAGAAATGGGAAGCAATTCTTTTATCTCCCGTTTTTACTTTCATTTGGTTGCTTGGAATTGAGATGGACATATAATGTGGAAACAAATAGTGCCTCTTTACCATATTTTTCCATGATGGGTTTATGCGAGTATGGACAGGAATTAATGAATAGGAGTAAGAAGACTCAACAGAAAAGTCATGTCTGCACATGAATCGAGAATTTGGGGTTGGCTTTGGAAACTTTTGTAAGCAGAGATGTTTGACATTGCAATAATATCTTCATAAACTAATAGATATGCTTCTTTACCATGTTGAATAGGATCCTCTTCACTCAAGTCCGGTACTGTGGATTCTCCAGTTTCCTTGTTGGCTTTAAGCAGAATTAGATCTTCTGGACCCTCCTTTGTGCTAGATCTCCCTGTTTGCTCGTAAATCTGCATACAGGGGAGTTTGTTCATTGATACAAATCATAGGGACTTGACAAAGATGCTTAAAATTATCTTTGACTATTTTGAGGAGTGGACCTTGTAGATGTTACAGTTATTTCCCATATATGCATACTAACAATTACATAAGGGCACAAGTACGATCTCATTTGACAGAGAAATTATTTGTCTGCATCTTGATAGAGAAAAGGTGGAATAAAATGCATTACTTTTACCTCGTTTGTCTCATTTTGTTCATAGTTGACATTGTCCTCATTATTTCCTTCTGCTGACAATTCTTCATGGCAAAGAATGGTTTCCGTCCGTTTTTGGACTTTTGGTAATATCTGCCTCAGTTGGTTCGGGTGTCTCATTTAACGATCTTTTGAACTCTTTTGCCCCTTCATTCTTGTTCACTGTTTCTTCAGAATCTTTTTCAGGCGTTGGTGCTTCTTCTATAACCTTCTCCAGCCCAGTGATGCTGCTGTTATCAGCTAAAATGACAGTAGATGTCCCTTTCTCTTCTCCTTCCACTTCCAGTGTCATTTCCCCATGTGTCGGTGGTGGAATTTGAAGAGACGTCTCAGAACTTTCATTGTCTTGAGGTGCATCGTCCTCCAAACTCTTATCTGCTCCAGCTGGTTCAGACTCCTCTGATAACTGTGTTTAATTGAGTTTTCAGGTTACTTCTGTTATACAAAAAATAACACATCTGATCCACACGTATTGCTATGAAGCTAACCTTGATTTCACATTCATTTTCCTTCTGCATAGCATCAGAGAACTCAACTGGACTTGTTCCGATGGTTTCTTCTGAGAGGTCTGTGGTATTGCAGGACTTTGCCTTGAGTTCTTCATTTTTGTCCCCTTCTGTAGCTTGTTCCTTGTCTCCACAACAGCTGCCAGGTTCAGCTCTGCTTGCTGGAGCTGTTTCCAGAACGATTTCTGGTTCAAAAGTCGGTGGGAGTGTCGCATCAGCGCACTTTCTGTACTGTAGATATCACCTGGGGCAGCTATGTCAGTTGCCACATCTTTAGGATCATGTCCTGCACACGTTTTCCAAGCCATCAGTACCCAATCAACTCTCTCTCTCTCTCTCTCTCTCTCTCCACACATGCTAGTGTGCATATGCGTGTGCATGCATTGTATTCTCATCCCTCATGCATATCATTGTATGCATCATTGCTGATTAGGTTGCATTAATGGGGTGTAAGAGTTATTAACAGCTTCTCAAGTCTGATTCCTTCCAAAAATTTGCTCATAAACATATTCTGATGCCTAGAGTTTGAGCACATCATCTCTATGGTTTTCATCGACAGCCAATGACAAAACCACGCAAATATTTTCAAAATGCTTCATTTAGGTTATGATTGTCAGATGCAAAGCCTGGATTGAGGCCCTTAAGCAATGCTTTGGTTGTTGGGATAAAGCTATTGGAATGGGAAGTAGTTCACCTCCTTTTTTTACATTCATTCAACTACTTGAAATTGAGATGGATATCAAATCTGGAAACAAAAAGTGCTTCTTTACCATCTTTTTTTCCATAATAGGCTTACACGGGTATGGATAGGAATGAAACAGTAGGAGTAAGAAGACTCAACAGAAAAGTCCTGTCTGCACTTGAATCGACAATTTGGGATTGGCTTTGGAAACTTTTATAAGCAGAGATATTTGACATGGCAATAATATCTTCATAAGCTAAAGGATTCGCTAATATATATAGTAGTTCGCAGTTGTGAATAGTAACCTTTAGAAAGATTTTATTCTTCTTTCAAAGTATCTGCAGACATGGCAATTTGGACATTAACTACCATTCAGTTTTTTTATTTTCATTCTATTTCTAATATCCCCTTCTGGCTGTCTCATTCCCCATAATCAGACAGGTGATATATAAAACCTTGACAATAAAGTGATGATATTAAACCTTGCATTCGGTATATATGCAAACTACAACGTATTCTCTTCTATCTAGTCCCTAACTCAGTTGGTCACTTATCAGAGATGCTTGCATTTATTGAAGTTGTAACTGCATAATACAGGCCACTTGTTTGGGAACTAACCTTCTCTAGATGGATGTGCTGCATCCTGAAATTCTCTGCTACTGCATGCTTCAGATTCATCTTCAGTTTTTGCTTCCTTTGGCTTGCACGCTTCCCACTCTCCAGTAACTTTTTCACATTTGACTTCCAGATCAGCCGCTTCAGTTCTTTGTTCGTCCCCTTCTGGATTTAGTGGAGAGTTCTGCAAATAAAATGTACACTCTTAAGCTTTGGAATTTGAATTGTGCCAATATTGTGGATAATTTTAAAGGTTCTGAATTAGATTTTAAAAGAATGAAAGTAAAACCTCTTGTATTTCTCCATCGTTTGGCGAGTCATCCACAGATTTGTCTCCATCTGCATTTTGGGTAAAGCCACCTTCACAGCTCTTGCTATTTGAATCCTCTTTGATACATGAAACTGCTTTCTGTTGCAGCACGGTATTAATTTCAGGTTGCTCATTGCCCAATAGACTTGGTTGTAAGAAACTTCCCTCTGCTTCTGCTTCAACTGATGGTATTTCCTTTGCAATGTGATCTTTAGCATCAGTTATTCCTTGACGACTGGCGTCCATGACCACCTCACCTGTCAAATATCCACTATCATTTCTCTCTTCTTCTGAAGCTTCCGTACTAAACAGATTGCTATAATCTCTCTGCGCAGACTCTTCATGTTTTGCTGGTGAATTGTCAAGGTTGTCTTTTTGGTCCATGCCATCCTCATCTTTTGCCAAGGTATTCTGAACAACTTGGATAATTGTCTCCTGAGTCAAATCATTTGCTTCCTCCACATCCATTTTGATTGCCACCCCTTCGTCAATTTGATGCGAGCTATGTGCTACTGGTTCTATGATAACAGCAGAACCTGTTGAGTTGCTTTTGTATTCTTCATTTTCTCCTTCTGGCATCAATTGTTTCATTTCTGCACTTAATTCAGTCAGATCTTGGCTTTCAGTGCTGGTGGTTTCTTTGAGCTCTACTGTACCCACTTCATGTTCGTGATTCATTGACATGTCCGCAGCCACTGTGGTGGATGACTCATCAGGCACTTTGTCTCCCTCATCTCTGATTATGGTGTCATCATTTGGAGTGTCTGAACTTGCTGCTACTGCTGCTATGGAGGCATCTCTGGCTCCATTCTGTATGATATTGTCGATCTCGACCTTTTCATTTTCTTTTTGTTTGCATATATCCAGTGACTGTGGCGCCTTTTGTTCAGCTGGTAAATCCAACAATTTCTCTGATACTTCACTCTCTACGTTGAAGATGTTGTCTCCTACACTTTTGGGTACAAATGTAGGATCCATATTCGCAACATTGTCTGTGCAGTCAACTTTAGAACCACAGCCCGTGTCGACATTTTGGTCCAAGACTTCATTGGTTGTTTGCCCTTCAATTATATTGAAATTTGCTTCCACCGTCTTTGCAACGCGGGAAACAGCACTTGTGACATCGTCAGTATCATAATCCTTGTCACCCTTCTCTTCTTGGAAATGCTTCTCCTCATCTGTCGTCCTGTCATCAGTTTCTAATGTTTCAGCTCTCAGTAGTTGTTTGCTATCCTCTGCCATAACAATTGCTGCTTCAGAAGACGATTCTAAAAACTTCTCCCCCTCTGAAGCTCTGTCGATGTCTTTTCTGTCCGCATGTGTGCTTTCTGCAAACTCACAACTTGAATGCACGTCTTCTGCATGGAGTTCGCTAATTTCAGCAGCCAGGTCCTGCATGCCTGGGGATTTCTTTGATTCCTCTGAGGAAAATTTGTTTAGGATTGGATCGAGGAGCTCACATGTGACGCTTCTCTTTTCCAGTTCACTTTCCTACAAGCAGAGTCCTCGATTATTTATAAAGATAGAACTTTGATTACCTCCACTCTAAATGGATAGGACACCTTTCTAAGCCACAATTGTGAGAGATAGCAGTTTTCTCTAAGCCATGTAAAACATATTTAAGACAAATGAAAAGGTTAAGTTAGTTTTTCCTGAACTCAAGAAGATTAAAGGTTTACTCAAGCTAGATTACACAGTTTTATCAGTCCAATAGTTACATGAAATTTCTCTGGAGGTGTCGTGACACACTCTTGTGACATGACCTATGGATTTTATGCTTTGTTGGTCTCGATAGTGTAAGTTAGCCTGATTTAGTTGCTTCTGCTCAAATCGAAGTTGGAAATATATGCCCTCAGAGTTTAAACTCAAAAATGGAAAATAATGACATCTTTGGAGATTACATACTGTCCATATATCATTATGCATGCTGGTTTGTCTGTAAAATCTCTTTTGAATCCAGTAGTATGGTTTAACATGCGAACTGATGTTTTCCACTGAAATACTAACGACCATTTAGATACAATATTGCTACGAAAAAAATAACAGGATCATTATTACTAGTCTAACTGTTAGCAAAAAAGTCCTCGTGCAGCATAAACGTATTGTATGTGAACAAAGTTACGCATACACTTCAAACTCGCCACCGTGAGAATGAAGTAAAGAAATCAGTGATGTACCCCACGAAGAGATTGTGATGCTTTTCTTTAATTTAAACAGAGCATGGCCACTTTGCAGGTAGAATTCGTAATGACTGATATTTTATTTTAATCATATAATAATCTGTAATTTAGGCGTCTCCTATTTTGTATTTGCATAAGTTTTTGCTGGTCAGAAAAATCAGTATAGCTAATCATCAAGTGGAGTTTTTGTGCAGCTGAATGGATCTATGCTCAATTCTTAGTAAAAAGGCACTGCCTGGCATCTGGGTTGTCTTTGTTTTCTTCTTTAATCAAAAGATGCAAAAATTTCTCGAGATTTTAGATTAGCTTGGTCATGTCTGGCACTCCGGTCACTAAGGTTTATCTACTGTGGACTCTTCTCATATGCAGAAACTGAGACTGAGGACATTGCTGGATCTCCCGCTATGTTTGATGTCGTGAGAAATGTTATGAGTGAAGACAAAAGGTGGGAAACCTCAGATCAACATCAGCCACAAATTAGATCAACTAATTCGCTTGTTATTCCTCTGAGTAGTGAACTACGGTGCATATACTCCTTTTCTGCGTCACTGCTGTCAACAATCAGCTTGAGATTACTGCAGTATTAAAGCTCAGTGACTGAGCTAAATATCCCATTATACTTAAAAAGTTTCTATCTCTCGTGAAGTTCAATTCTGATTGAGATTTCTTTAGTTCCAACATCTTTGACAAATCCAAGTGATGATATCGCCGACTTGTCGACCTGTCTTATGCATGCTAACGAGGAAAGTTGGCTCGCACAAGCATCGAGAAGATAAATACAGCGAGAGACAATTAAAATGCAGTCCCAATGACACCATGACGATATGTTCAAGCAGACATGTCATATGCAGAAGAAGATCTTCCTTACCATCGTTATCGCTTCTGCAATCTTGTTTTCCGTCGCCATCTTTCATGTATTCTCACTCCGGGTGGCGGATTATCATGAACTCTGCATGTGCTAATCCTCTTGAAGTGAGCCAACAGTTTTCTTTTTTATTTTTCTTTTCTATGACCATTCTTGAGGCTGAGCTGAAAGAATTTAAAGATCATTAGATCGCTGTTATTATTCCATGATGGATATAGCAAAAGTAGGCGAGAACTGACAAAATGCCACTTGATATATGATATAATTTTGGTGAGTTGGCCAAGCATGTGATGGTCCTACTGATTGATTTTGCCACGACTTAAGAGATTAATTCCACTTTACTAAAAAGGGTCGGCTTCAGTTAAATCAACCGCACAACACTTCCAGCCTTTTCTATTACTTTAACCGATCGTAACAAGCGGTACTACTACTCACTTTTTCCCCATTTATCGAGGATAAGTTACTATTAATCTGTCTCTTATGAAATGTTCTGTTGAAGGTTGTTTTCTGGGAGGATGTCCTTTTTGACTTAACCATCCGCTTTCATTCCACAGCTCTGCCCAGAAGAGCTTATGAACAGTAGTACGTGGTGAAAGATAAAAAGACCCTGTTCAGCGATGCACCGGTCGATCATGGAACTGCATTTTCTTGTCAGAGTCACGTGAGCATTTGCTGCTGCTGAACAGATCGGAACGTCTTCAAGAAGCACAAAAGAAGAAATGGGGAGGGGAGGTAAATGTCCCCTGTTATCTCAAAACGACTGTTTCCAGTTCTCAGGCTGCTGTTGCTTGCGTATGGGCATCTGTCACCTCCTCCGGTATTGCATCAGTGAAACATTTCAAATCAGGCTCATCTTATTTTCTAAAAGCAAATGAGTAAAGATGACAAAAGACCTTGAAAAATTTCCGGGTGGGTTTTAATTGGCTAATCTTTTTCAACCGTGGATTTTGGGTCCTTAATGATGGTTAACGATAAGATAGATGATGAGGTTGTTTGGACTTTTCAAGCACCATGCTCAGAAATTCTTGTGGGCGGGATGTACCAACATAAATAATATTGATACGGCAGGTATGCCTCCTAATCATGTATTTTAGAACCTTAATCCAGCACAAGCTTGATGCATTACGTGGATCATGAGGTGCATTATTGCAGGACACACAGTTTAACCCATTAGGTGAGGGTCGGCTGCTGGGCGGTTCGTGGGGGGTCCAATCAATTAGACATCTTGAGAATAAGACGCACCACACCCAATACAAACTGCCTGAGGCAATTTTGTCTGGCATTCGACTATCATGACATCAATTCTACCACATCTAGCATCGATCAAAAACTCCGTGGATTCATGGAACATGATTTTGAGATCCAATCAAGATTCCGGCGTAGTTGTATAGTGATCTATGTGTAACATGGGGGTGTGTGCACATGCTGGGAAGGAGATCAATCATGCAAAGTGGGAAACCTCTCACGTGGACATGGGTCCACAGGTATCGAGCCATCGGTAAAACATTGGTTCTTTTAATGGCTTCCTTATTGCCGTATATCCAGCATAATAACGCTATTCGATATTCTGGCTATTTCCGAATCATGTCGCTCGGGGGGAAAGGAGATAGTGCCTTCCTACGTGGAAAGAGTGTGTACAAGATGACAAGGAAACGATCTCAATCGAACCGCCCAAGCTTTTGCACATTATTGACATTCTCCGCCGCCCATTGAGATGGACGGATGGACGGATGGATGGATGGATGGATGGGCGGTCGCAACCTCAGCTTGACCCGATTTGAAATTCTGCCCCGTTTGATGACGAAACGAACGTGGTACGACCACAGAGACGTCGCATTTCGGCCCTAGTTCATACCATGGAATGCATGATTTGTCGTAAACGATTGGCATTCCGATTCTCGAGGATCCGAGCATTTGCTGACTGAGGCATCGACGACCCTCGGGAATCCGACGGGTCGAGAAGCGACGGCCATTGGGTTTTCTTAAGATTCGTCAGTCGATTCCATTTGATTTAGAATAGCACGATGGGTTACGCCACCGGACGTGGGGTTCCATATGGGGAACCTTCGAGTCTTGTGATCACGGACTCTCTATGCATTTCGCGTGGCCAAATTTCAAATATGAAGGTGAAAGGAGAGGCGGGTCTTCCCATTTTACGTGGTCCTTTATTTTTTTTTTCTATTTTTTAAATGGAAAAATGTAGACCAATTGAGAGAATGAAAGAGTTTGCTTCTAAGGCAGAATCTCCACCAAGGCAATACTTTATAAAGAATCTTTTGAATTGCGGATCATTGATTGCATGATTCAAATTAGGTACGCATCCACCAAAATTGCGTTGTCAAACCCTTTTCACTAGAATGATGGACAATTGAATTCTACTAGTTTGATACGTATCGGACTCGAATTGCTTCGAGTCTTATCTCATCTGCATGGCCAGCGCAAAAGGGTCTCAGTCTCTCTCAGTCTCTCGGCTTTATTTGCTCGTGAAGATCGAGCTGAGCTTGCAGCTTTGACTGGTGGATATGTGTATTTTCTCCTCCCCTTTTGTTGACTTTATAGATAGAAAAGATTGGTGGTTTTTATCGTTGTTTTGGCTGCTGAGCTATAATAGATTGGTAGGTGAGAGAGGCTGGCTGAAGCTCTTCTTCCATTGCGTCTCGATTTTTCTTTTTCTTCTCTCTTCTTTCTTCTTGTTGGTTCTCTTTCGGGGAGCCCTATCTTTCGAGATTGGAGTTGGCTGATCTGGACATGCACTATCGGTGACAGAGAGATCATGAAAGCGAAGGGGAAAGGGGGAGACAGGATAAAATTGCAGATGCAGTAATATGCATCTGCGTTCTAGTGATTGTGGATGTTCATGTTCTCTAGAGGGACCCCCTTGGTTATTTTTTTCCCGGTTAAATTTTTAAAGCCGAGCCCTATGGTTTCAACTTAGGAACATTTGCAATCCAAAGTCAAAATCCTGATCAACTTTAATCGTAAGTTAAACGAGTCATAACCTTGATCTGTTATGGCTCAATTCCATCTGGACTGCTGGTGATAGGTTTGCATTTAGGTCAGAAAAGGCCAAACTATTAGAAGTTAGAACCTCGAAAGAGTTGGTGAAGTGGTTGAGTACTTGACTCAAATGCGACCGGTAGATAGTGTGTTAGAAGTTCTAAAGCTTATTATAAAATTGTGATTAAATCATAAAATTTTAAAAGATGTAATCAATTCTTAAAATTTATCAATTGGTTCAATTTAGTCCTTTGTTAACTCTGTCAACTTGATTAACAGAACAATATTGACGTGATTTTTTTTTTTTTATTTTCTCCCTCCTACATGACATCAACATAGCTAGAACACGAAAAACAAAGCCATTATGACGTTGTTTTTGTTCAAATCTGATTTTGGCGGCCCTTGCCTGCAGTCGGCTATGGTTGTTAACCACTGCCCAGGGCAAGCCGACCTTGCCCCACCATTGCTAGGCAATGGTGGGGGTGGTAACGATGCTGGCCTTGCAAGCTAGATTAAAAAAAACATATTTGAATCAAAATGACGTCATTTTGGTCTTGTCCTTAATATTTTAGTCATGTTAATGTCATATAGGAGATAGAAAAAAAAAAGCCATATTAATGTTTTCCATTAGCCAAGCCAAACGAAATTAATGAAAGAACTTGATTGCATCAATTTGATAAAGTTTAGAATCCGATTGCAATTTATAAAGTTTTATGGCGCAATTGCACTTTTAGATAAATTTTAATATTTTTAATGCACTTATCCTAAAAAAGATATCGAGTTGGTTAATTTAGATATTAAATTTGTGTTCACACATTTTGAGGGCTTTTGGCTAATAAGCATTTTTAGTCCAAATTTGGGGACAATTACAGACAATTTCTAAACATGTTAAACGTGTGTCGATTCAGTTATAAAATTTTCAATTATGTCAATTTATTATTAAACAATTTTCATGTTTTACTTATTAAATCCATCAAGCTAATTTTGATCGAATGTGCTAATGTGGATGCGAAGTGTTCTATATAACACGGCGATGCTGATATTGAAATTTTATGTATTTTTTCTTAATTTTTTTTTTGTTTTTTCTCTTCTTTTTTTCTGTTGTTTTCTTTACTTTGTTTCACCCTCACCAGCACTAGGCAAACACCTCCCCTGCAGTCAAGGACTCTTGCCCCTCAGTAAAAAAAAAAGAAAAGAAAAGAAAAGAAAAGAAATATAATATGCAAAGAGATATTACTTTTGCTAATTCGAATCATTTAATATATTATTAAAAAATTTATATAAAAATTTTCACGTCAATGCCAATCATATCATATTTTTTTTCTACATCAGCGATTTTATACCAAAATTAGTCCGATCGACTAAATTTAACAAAACGTGATAAGGTTTAGTATATTAAGTTTATGACTTTTTTCGCCATATAATCATGATAATATTTTTTATGAGTCTAGAACATAAGTGTTCGTGTAAAAAGGATTTCCGCCGGGAAGAAATTAAGAAAAGGAAAGTGGTGGCTGGGTAGTCGATAAAAAGTCTTTTGAAGCCACGCAGTTTGGAGCAAGTTTCTCATCGATTGATTTCTCATTTAAATGATTTCTATTCCGTAAATGAAATCAAAGAAATCGAAGCTAAATTTTTAACTTTCGGTTTCGAAATAGAAACAGAAAATTTTTTTCTCAACTTTTCAATTTTGTTAATTTAGTCCAAAATATTTTAATGATTTTTTAATATAATCATTTCAATCAATATTGATTAAACATCTTAACCATTGGGTCAAATGGTGGGAATTGAATGAACAAGACTTCATTTGTTGCACGCAAGAGATTTCACGCATGGTAATAGTCAACTTGCCATATTCATATCTAACGAGTCTTTCTTCACCTACTCTTTCGTAGTAGGCCAAACAATGGCTCTATCTAGCTCATATTGAGGCGGTAAAAATGTGTCAAATCATTAGGGTTTCATCCGATTTTCCTTTTATATAGTGTCCTCACTTATCAAGACACGGGTAAAAAGACATATAATAAGGAATCTGTTGTTCTTGTAAGAGTGTTAATGAAAATACATATTTTGATAATAAATTTTTAAATAATCCTAGTGTTGATAATTTTGAAAAAAACTAGTGACGATTTTTGAACATGGTGAGGATTTTTTCAACAAAACTTGGAAAGAAATTGGAATTAGACTTGAAGTTAGGAATTTTTTTTTAGGAGATTAGACTATTATAATCATGGCTATCATTAGACTTATTTGATTAATGTGAAATCAATTTCGGCAAAAACATAACGACGGATTCACTACAATTGAATTTCAATTGATTTTTTTTTTTGCCACGTTGTTTATTTTTCAAAAGAAAATATTACGTAATAGGAAACGGAAGCATGTAATAGGAAATTCCATAAAATTGTATTTTCAACTTTTGTAATATATTAGTATTATTTCGACTATTATTTTGTATTTGAGGATTTCCTATGTTGTTTTAGTATTATTTCAACTATTATTTTGTATTTGATGATTTCCAATATTGTTATCTAATTAATTTTTATTCCTAGAAATAGAAATTTTATTCTATTATCAAACGGATTGCCCGAAATAGAAATTTTGAATTGTTATCAAACGGGTTTCTTTCTTTCGTCGTAAACTGTCCAGGAAACAGAAATTGAAAAATCAATTTACGCCTTAAATCAATTTAAACATAAATTTTGTCATGCGCGCCCTAAGTCTTTTGAAGCCACGCAAGAGTTTCTCATCGATCTCAATTGCTCCACGACCCATTCTGGGTGGGAAAGAGGCCGTATTTACGTCGTCGGGCGTGGTCTAATCCAACGATTTTCACGCTTCGTGCCCGTTCCACACAAGGACATAAGTTCGAATGCTAGTAACGAAATGAATTTTCCATGTCCGACCAACTCTCGCGCGACAGAAGTTACAGAACCCAAGCATGCCTCGCAAGAGTATTGTGTGGCTCTGGCCTTTAAGGAAGTGAATGATAGTCCGTCATTATATTTTTAGATACAATTTTTTGCCACTGTTTCTATTCTTTAAAATAAAAATATGCATTTGATAATTACACTAAATTTTTGTACCCAAAATAAAGATTTCATTTGATAATCACACATAAAATTTCTCCATATTGAATGGACGGCAATGGGAAGCGACTGGTGAAGGATGGTGGACAATGACGGCGGGAGGTGAAGATCGATGGCAACTAGCGAACAGCAGACAGGTGGTCACCTATTAGTAAGAGCAAATAATAAGAAAAGTTGTATTCATCTTTTCTGTCATAAACTTAATTCTAGGCTAAAAAGTAAAAATGTATCCCATAAATAAAAAAAAAAAATTGTGTTATTGAACAAATTTATGTTTTAAACCTATTTCCAAAAAAAAAAAAAATTGGATCAAAAATAAAATAATTATAATGTGATTCTTAAAATTGCTAATAAAATTAAGTTATTCCGGCTCAAATGCGATGTCACGAGAAATGAGTATGAAACTCTGATTCGACGACGGGGATAGCCATCAGCGTCGGTTATCCCCTTTCGATCCTTTAAAAGGAAATGCCTACATCTTTTTGTTTTATATAAAGTTTTCCGTTCACCTTTCTTTTCATTTCACTTTTTTTCCATCCTAGGAGACCACGACCCGCACCCGCAAGTGACAAGACACATAATAATAAGACCGCCCCATCTGAATAACCCAAAAAATAATAATAATAATTCATGAGAATGAGATGGGTCCAATTATCTACGTGGCAACATGTAAGCGCTTACTTCATGCTCCCGATTTTCATTGGACAGTCGTGGTTGGCGAAGAATGCCGCCATTGAAGCCAAGACAGGCAAGAGCGGCCAGGTGATCGTTTTGTCATTTTTGTCAATGCGTGGCGTTGCACGTTCGTCTGCTTCGTAACATTCTTTTCTCTTCTCTCTTTTTGGTTGCACCGACTCTATGATTGGCTCCGGATAAGAATATTAAAAGCATCATAAATCTTCTCACGGTGCTTATTTGAATACTATTACTTTTTTTATTATCACACGTGTGTAAAAATTTTCACTAAAATACCGTTTCTCACGAATGATCCTTTCCATTCAAACATGAAATTTATGAATAAATTAAAGCCCAATATAGCAAGAGTACAAATAAACACCGTTGTTTCTTTCTCTCTTTTAAGTGCTTCCACGTATAGACAATGCCGTTTTCGGTATTTCTGTCTTTTTCAAATATCCATGTTTTTACTCTCTCAACGCTTCGTCTCTAAAAGTCCTATGCCCATAGATCATAGGACAAAGCAAATTGAGCTCTCTTTCCATTGGGCTTTGTATTCTCCTCTGCTCACACACTCACTCTCTATTCGTGGAGTGAGTTTTTGCTCGTTCAATGTTATCCTCTTTTGCCAGCGGCCCGAAGCCTTTTTGTCTAAACTATTCTTGTTGGACTTCGTAGGCTATAATAGCAAAAATATTGACTTTCATATTGGCTCGTAGATTGAGCCATGAGCCACTTCTGTTGCTTCTACTCCCCATTGCAAATTTGGTGAGATGATTTGCCCCATTGTGAAGAATTAGGGTTTTGGTTCAATTAGAGTTCTTGAAGATCAAAATTGAATTTTGTTCCAATTTTTTTAAGTGAGGCTAGGGTTGTTCAATTAGATAAATAAGCAACTTCATTTGCCTTCTAAATTGCCATACTCAACTTATCGGCATGTCACATCGGATTTTTCAATAAAACAAGTTACTAATAACACTTAAGTGATTAATTTTTAAAATTTACAGCACTTATTAGTGCCATACAAAAATTAGGATATTCTTAATATTCTTTTCCCATTTTCTCCATACATATTCCCTTTTGGCCCAAAAAGCATTTGGCAAATAGTATCACAATTATTTCTTTTGGTCAATATGTAACGTCGACGAAATAGAAGGTTTTATTATCTTTAACCTCGAGGATTTGGCTCAGTCGAAATAAATCAAAATCATCGCATTTTTCGATGCACAAAGACCAAGTTCAGTTACTTTCTCGATATTCACTTCTAATTCATTCGATCACGCCAATTATCTTCTTTCGTTCCTTTTTTGTTTCTTTTTATAACAAGTTTCTCTCGTTAGCGCCACGAAACGCCCCCTTCCCCCAGGGACAGTAAACAAGGCAATCCACATCCAATGTCAATGACATAACTCGGCTTGGATCGATCGCACGTCGTGACCGCGATGTACCGAATGCATTTAACACCTTCTCCACTCGAACACCGTCACAAACTAGGACTGGGGGCCACGTATTTCTGGTCGCTCCAGAACAGGTGTTCGGATTTTCTCGCGAGTGTTAATTATTATACGGAGACAGGGGATTCCCCAGCTTGGACCAGTCTAATGCTCGATGGAGTTGGACCATTGAATGGCGCTATTCAATGTGGCCTCATGCAGATCAATGATTGCGTCGGTGGGAAGTGTCCGCCCGCGACGCTCGATGCCAATCACTACAGCTTTTGCTCGGCTTGTGGTGCGCTGTTGAATTGGGCATTTTGTCCTGAGATTTCGTCAAGTCGTGATCCCGGACTAGTTTATTTTAGAATGTCTGGCTTGCATATGCATATATTATGTCCAAAAGAAAGGTAAGTATGCATGTCTGGCTTGCATATGCATATATTGTGTCCAAAAGAAAGGTAAGTACGCATATTGGGTCGTAGATATCTCAGATCTGTACGTATATGGATATACATATAGGTTCTTTTTTTTTTTTTTTCCTTTTCATATTAGTTTTAAGATTTTATGTGAAAAATTACCTGTGCCGTCAGACAAGGTGGTGGTTCCCAACTTCCCATCCGGCCTCTTATGTCCATTTGCTGCTCGGGGTTTTGACATGACAAGACCTGTGGATGAATGATGGTAAATTCGCCATCTCATTTCAAATTCCGATCCGGAAACCAACTGAAAAGCAAATGCAGAATAACCAGGCTAGATAAAAGAAATTTCTTGCATTCCTAGATGGATAGAATATATGGCAAAGATTCAAGTACGCAGTATACTAAAATAAATTATTTCTAGAAAAATGCTAGAACTTCAAAACGAAATGTAGAACTAGTGTGAAATGTTGATGTATGACCGCTCACATAGATAATTACGCATCTTTTTTTATGTCAATTTATCTCAATGTACAACATCACTAGCATTCTCGCAATGTCATTGAGAAGAGACCAATAATAAAGATTAAAGAAATCTGGACGGTGTGGTTCGTTCATCTTTCTGGAAGAGGATAAAGAAGAATTCATCCATGAGTACTCTTAGTCTTACACACTTTTTAAATGATCAAATAAAGAATAGCACACCACTTTTCGCCTGTTATATGTAAACAATATTTCATAAATCGAACTATGCTTAATCAGACAAGAACAGTAAGGGCCTCGGCAGCAGTTGCACCATGTTCCATTTAAATTAAGCATGCTTATGTGGATAATGATATGGTCTTCTTCTTTTTTTGGGAAATTACGAGATATTACCATAGGGATGTCAAAAACCAAACCAAACCCAACTAAAAAAATTATTTTTTTCGGTTTGATTTGATTCTCATTAAAAACCAATTTTTTTTTATCAATTAATCAAACTAAACTAAACCAAACCAACAATCCGATAAAAGCTTATTTATTGAAAACAAAAAATATATACAACAGAAAAAAAAACGAAAAAAAATGTAAAAATCGAAAATCGAACCGAAGTGAAAAACTCGATTTTTTAAAAAAAATCGAACCGAAATGTCAAATGGGTTTTTCTTTTTATTTGTGATTCGGGTATGTCCACGGTGATTGGGCCCGGACTGGCATCTCCTCCACTTCCCCAAAATGGATAAAAGCAGAGCCCGAGGAATATGATGTCAGAGAGAGAGAGAGAGAGAGAAGGGGAAAAAAATCAGAAGGGGCGCGAGGAGGGGCAAAATGGGGAACCGACCGAAATTTCCGCCAGAGCGCGGGAAAAAGAGCCGTTGCAAGCCCGAGCCAAAGCCCCTTTCGCGCCAAAACCCTACCCCTTCACTCGGTTTCTCGCCTCTCCTGCCCGAGAAATCCCCGGGCAGCTCTCTCTCTCTCTTCTTTTTTTCTTCTTTTTTTTTTCTCGGATATCAATTCTTTCCCCTTTGGCCATAAAAGATGTATTTTATTCTCTCTCTTTCTGGGCAGAAGGAGAATTTCTCGTAAACGAGAGCAATAAAAAGTTTCCCGCTTTTGCAATCAATTTGTTTACTTTTGACTTTCTTTTCTTATTTGACGCGAACGCGTGATCTTATACATTTTTTCATATTTTTTTTAAGAATTCAAAATGATTTCTTCGTTTTTCCAAATCTTCAGAGAGAAATTTTCTTCTTAAGCGTGTTCGAAATATATAAGAAAAGTAATTACATGCATAGCGTCTCACCTCTCTCTCTCTCTCTCTCTCTCTCCACCCAATCCTCCCTTGCCTCACGGGCACTCTCTTTTCTTCACCGTTCGCACCGTCAAAATATTTATTATATAATCTCTCTCTTTTTCTCTCCTTGGTAATCTCTTTCTCAGTTTCACACACATTCTCTCTCTCTCTCTCTCTCTCTCTCTCTCGCCGAGACCCTTTTCTCTCATTCCTCCTCCTCCCAAAGCCCGTCCAGCTTCTCCATTTTGTTCTGATTCCCCAACTTAAACAAAAAAAAATTCCAGCTTTTGCTCTTCACTTTGGGCTTGCTCTGTTCTTCCCCTGCTCTACGCTCGAAAGAGGAAAAGCTGTCTTTTCTCTCGGGCTTTCCTTACAATTTCTTTCTCGCCGGTTCTCTCTCTTTCCTCCACGCTGAAGGGTCATGGGTTTCTCGGAGAAGCCACAGGTGGGGGGCGCGTGCTTAGAATCCGAGGGAAACAAGAAGTGGGTGATCGCCGGAATCTCCATGCGAGCCTCGCTCAAGCCCGTGAGCACCGAGCCGAAGCCCAGGACGAACAGAGACGACGCCGACGAGGAAGAGAGGGAGACGCCCTCCACGACCCCGACGTCGAAAGAATCCAGGATAGCCGAGAAACTGCAGTGCCCGCCCGCCCCGAGAAAGAGGAGGCCCTCGTCGTCGAGGTGTCATTTCAATGGCGTCAGAGAGTTCTTCAATCCTCCCGACTTGGAATCAGTGTTCAAGCGCCATGTCGAGAGGACAAACTGAAGAAGAAGAAGAAGAAGAAGAAAGTAGTTTTCGTTAATTTTTAGGAGGAAGCAGTTTTTTTTTTCTTCTTCTTTTTTTTCTGAGTCATGAGTTTCTACTGATTGTTCCTTTGTTTTTGTAATCTCCTCTGCAGAGAGAAGCTGACGGTGTACTATAGATTTATTACGTCATAATGACTTCGTGAGATAATTATGGTTAGTTTGTATTAGTCCACAGGCTTGCTTTTTATGAACAATTTTGGGGTGCTTTACTTGACCTTCGTGGGTCTTTCCTCTGCTTTTTTTCTCAGTTTGGATTGTGGATGTTTTCGTTTCATTTTTTGTTTTCTTGACCATCCCAAAATATCCCCTCATACATAAATACCATTCAAAAAGTTTTAGTCATGAGGATTGAGCAAATGGAAATTAAAAATTGGTTCGATGGTTTGTATGTCGATTTTAGTTAATTGGTAGGACCCAAATTACCCACAAATCAACTAAACCTGTTGATTCAACAATAATAGGAATCAAAATTCTAATAGTTCAAATTTGTGAAATAAAATTTCAAATAGAAATCCAAAGTGCCTTTCTTTTTTCAAAAGAGGATGTGAAGTGGAGTTTATCTCAAATAAGGATTTAAAGTTATTATTTAGTCTCAAAGAAAGACCTCACTCGTCAATACATTTCCAATGCATATTCCGATAACTTGATCAAGGTATTTTTGTCCAATTTTTTTTTTTTTTTCATTTCCAATTGTCCCGTTCCTTTTTTCCTTTTTGGCAATGGCTGTGTTGTTCATCATATTCTTCATCCCCTGTTCATCTTCTTCTTGCCCAGATGAAGAACATTGAACTTGGGAAGGGCCAGTAAGCGCCAAGCACTGATAAGGGCCAGCGAGGGCTTGACGCGCATCACCGGCAACAGGCGAGGGCCACCGAGCCCTCGCTAGTCGAGTGGTCAATTTCAAATTGATATCACGATCAAATAATTTCTCAGTCCCTCATATTATTGTTTTTCTTTTTATCATATCTGATAGATCTCAACAATTCTTTTATCCACTCGCATCACTTAAACACGCCTAATGACTTCATAATCAAAACATCTTTATCCTACGGAATATATATATATTTCGTGCCTTAGCACTCCCTTCCAGAGAAGAAGAAGCCAAGTTGCACCCCCCCCCTCCCTTCTTATCCTCAGCCGCCTTCTTTTCTCGGTCGGGATTAGAATTCAAATGGCTTTTGGCCATTGTTGCTACGGAAAAGACCAATCAACAAGTCAATACATTGACGGCCACATTGAAGCAAATTCCCTGGAAAAAAAAAAGAAAAAAAAAAAGAGTCCTTCCCTTAGAAGTAGTGAAGAATTATGAATAATTTTGATTGGTTTTTTGTCAATGAAGAGTAAGGGAATTTTGGGCGTACGAGGAAAAGTCATTTTTTTTCTCTTACCTTATTTTGAGTTGGATGAACGAAAGACCCTAAATTTATGCTATATTTAATTCTAATCGAAATAAGTTTTATATTATTTTTATTCTATAATCGATCCATGCTTTTTTTTCACGTAATAATTTTCCCAAATTATGTGACTTTCATCTTTTTTTTTCGTTTTTGTTATCTGTCCTTATTCATGTAATTTGTATGAGGATTTTCATTGGCCCAACTTTACATGTGAGGCCAAAATGAGTCGCCAAACGGCACAATTTTCATGCGGTTCCTTCAAACTTCCACTTTACCATTTCTTATAAATAGATAGATATCAATTTTGAAATAATACCATTTCATTTCAACCAAAAAATAATAGTAATACCATTTCACGTAAACCAAGGGGCTAACCAATCATTTATCGGCTTGATAGGATTGACCAAAAGGAACGCACGTGATATCTGCCGATGAAATTATCTAAATTTGTTCTCTTGAGATGTATAGAACATAATAAGATAAAATAGAATCTCTCGTTGAAATTAATCATGAGTTCCTCCTCAAGTGTTCAAGAATTCCTGAAAATTTTAGTCCTTGTCCTAGTTCATTTTTCTCGATACATCGTGTCTATAGCATCGTTCACTTCTCTTCTCTCTCCATAAAACATGAAAAATCGGCCCGAGAGACTCCTTTGTTTAATCTTGTGAAGTCTCCATTTCGTACCCGTTGCCGCTTTCACTAGACAGGATAAGGTTTAATTGATCATCTTCGTCCTCTTTCTCTCTCTCTCTCTCTCTCTCTCGTTCTTGCCTATAGTAGTGTGCATGGAACTGCATAAGAATCCAAAATTTTCTGGCCAAGTTGTTGCGAAGAATGGCCGACAAGTTTTCATAGTGAAAACGGTATGGCGGGCGATGGGAAATCTTATTCATGGCGGAGAGATGCTGCACGGACACATCATTGTTAATTTGACTGTGAGACAAACCTCTCACTATCTTTATCAGTTCAAATGCACGAAGCACCACGTTTCCATGGCCATCCACTATTTTTTCCTTCTCCCAATGCCCCACAAGCTCATGATGGGTCCGGCCTCGGATGGAATTATACATGTAGCAAAGCCCCAAAGTCCTCCCGAGTCCTCATATCTGTTGTTACATATTATAAAAAATACAAACCCCAAACAGTGCCAATCTTTGAGAATCCTATGTTGGGGTTGGGGGAGGTGTTCCAAATACACGCTTGAATCAAAGCGTTTTCAAGTGGACCTTTTCTCCTATGTGTTTTTTGGCTGTACTGCCGTGGAGTTGATGATTTGGGGAACACGTTGACTCAACAAAATATTTTCTACCATTTAGAGCGCAAACAACAACTATTCTATTTTTAAACATAATTTTTGGCAAGAAATATTTATGAATATATTCCCTAAATGAGTTTCTAAGCAAAAATATGCATTTGATAATGACACAAAATTTCTATTACCAAGGCATAAAAAATTTAGGGAAAATTTCAAAAATGGACCTGAAGTGCCATCTTTTTCTCAAATAAGAACTCGAAGTAGATTTTGTTTCAAATAAGGAGCTTAAGTGATTTTAGTTGTTTCAAATAAAGGCCCGAAGTGGTTTTGGTTGTTTCAAATAAGGATCCAACCTCTTCGGTCACTGGCTAGCTAAATTTTCCGACCAATCAAGGGTATTTTCGTCATTTGGCATTCCTCCCCCCTCCTTCCTTTTTTCTTACCTTTTTTTTTTCTTTTGATTCTTCTTCTTTCTCTTCGCCGGTCGCCCAACTCTCGTTGGCCGTGGGCAAGGCCATCCTCTCTAGACCGATCTCACCTAGGGCCGCGAGGGCCGACCTTGCGGATGGCCCCCGGGCAAGGGTCACCTTGCCTAAGCGAGGCCGTCCCTCGCCTGTCGACCACTAGCGAAGAAGAAGAAGAACCAAAAAAAAAAAAAAAAAGGAAGGAAAAAGGGGGAAAAATGACAAATCACAAAAATACCCTTGATCGTTGGAAAGTTAGGTCCTTATTTGCAACAGACATAACCACTTCAGAACCTTAATTGAAACAAACATAACTACTTCAGGTCCTCATTTGAAACAACATCCACTTTAGGACCTTATTTGAGAAAATAATGGCACTTTAGGTCATTATTTGAAACAAGGTCCACTTCAGGTCTTTATTTGGGAGAAATATGGCACTTCAGGTCCCTTTTTATAATTTTCCCAAAAATTTATCCCTCCCATGTAGCAAGCGGCGGCGGGTGGACGATTTACTAGTAAAGAGGGCAAGCAATGAAATTTTTTTATTACCAAATGATTCTTATTTCAAACCTATTTTCAAGAACAGGAAAATAGATTCAACCAGAAACATAATGATTATTATGCACACCTTTAATATATGCAAGTTGAGATATTTATGTGATTTTGGTTGGTGTGGGGGGATAAGAGGCATGTTGACACGATGAAAGCGCCACCGAATAGTCTACTTGAGGGGGGAATATAGAACGATATTTGTGTGCATGAAGGAAGAATTTTGCTGAAAAGTGGGTGATGAAAACTTGTTGACCTAATCTAGGGCTTTCGGTTTGGGCGTCGGAGAAAATATGCTTTGCCTTCTTGGGATTAGAACCCTTTTATCAAAGCATGTAAGCCAAAAGTTGGAGTAGGCATATCGAGGGTTTTTGCTTTGTCTCGATTATATATGATCATGGGTGCTTTGAATTGGATAAAATATGCATGTCCCATTTCGCAAACATCTTTTGGGGCCAGTTTGCAGTTTGCATAGAACCTTTACGAGATACTTCATAGGTTCATGTACATGCATACATACATACATATATATGTATGTGTGTGTGTAACAAAAAATTTATTGAGATCACATAGTTTTACATATTACCTAATATGAAGTTTAATATTTTAGGGAGGAATGTGAATCTTTTAAATTTAAGCTGGATATTTACATTTTAAATTTATCTCTTTAAAAGAGAAGCGCATGTTGATGTATCAAGTGATTACTTCCCTTTTATGCATGGTCAGCTTCATTGCTTGTAGTCGCGCCACCTCTCCGGCATTGGCACCACCCCTCGCAGCCCCCATTCAGCCTCTCTCTCTCTCTCTCTCTCTCTCTCTTCTAACCCCGTCTTTCAATTATCTTAAAACGATCACACGAAAAAGGGTCGTCTAGATAGAACAATTATTGGACCTTGATGTGGGTACGTGTGCGGAAGAGCCCTAAGTCGTGCATAGAATGAGTTGGACGGATTGACTTATCATGGCAAGTCTTACAATCAATCTACGCCACTAATCATGGCATCAATCCTAACCCTTTTAACCAAAACCGGACGAGTTATCATTTCCAATTCCAAATGTCCCTTTTCCTGATCTGGTTCTGTTGACTCAGGTCAATTCAAATTACACGGCCCGTGCAATCTGCGAATGTTCGTCGCCCGCACGCATCACGCAATCTGTCGGAACCTTTCCTGGGTTGATTCTTAAGCAATCATTTCCGAAGACGCGTTCCCTTTTTTCTCAGTAACAAGACCAGGCAATGCCGCGTTAGAAGGATCTACCGGGTCCGTTGCCCTGGTCTGAACTTTATCATCATTTTGCTAATTGAAACCATAATTGTCGGTTAAACGTCAATCCTCTATAGCCTTTTTGGCGATCTTTCGGACTCTTCAACGATGCACACGACACTGATGACGGAACCCGGAATTTTATTTTGGGAAATTAATTTACTATCATAAAGAAAGAAGGCAATCGAAAATAGGATTATCCATTTATCGATGGGCGAAAGGGCCAATACCACTAATGAGAAAGGTCCTTGCAAGAGTCGTCGCCTAACACCAGATTAAAAAAAAGTTTTTGTCCTTTTAACCTCGACCTTGTTTGACCCCCATGTTCGGAGAGTCAGACAGCATCATCGTTTCACTCGAGCCACGTGATCAAATAATTGCAGGGTCTCGGGTAACTTTTCTTTTTAATTTCGGCGATCTCCTAGGGTTCTTGCACCATCATAACCCTCCAGGATACGACGAATAAACAAAGCGCAAGAAAATGCAAATCTCGCGGCACGGACGTCTCGACAAGATACGGCACGCAGCAACGCGAAAAAGGGTACATGCAACACGTGCTCCCCGTATGGCAAAACCCCTGAAAATAGAAATACCCCCAGTCGGTAAATTCTCCAGCAGTGCATGGCGTTGGCGTACGTGGGGACGGTGGTAGCCATTGGGGTCTGTGCAGAGCAGAGAGAGGTCTGTGCAGAGCATGGAATCCGATGCACGGAAGAGAGTCGTCCTGAACACGCACACGCGGCGGGGACTCCTGCATGGAATCCTATGAGGCGAGCGCGAGAGAGCGAGAGTTTCTAGGCTTTGATAATAATAAGGTTGAAAAGTACCATCTCTCCGTCATTAGGACCAACCAAATCCGAGGAACCCCCCACGACCTTCAAAAGTTTCCTGCTTTGTCTTCGGGGGCCTTTTGAAGAAGACGACCGGGATTGATTGTTATCTCTTCCCCCTTTCCTTTTCTTTTTCCTATTTTTTTATTGGCTGGGTCGAGGGGAGCTAATTATTCCACGCGGTTTCGGCCTGCCCCTAAAAGCCAAAGGGGCGCCACCGCCCACCCGCTCCCCAGACTTCGGTGCCTGCCCGAGCTGCCCGTATGTTTCTTTCCTTTTTTTTTTCTTTTTTTTTGTGTTTATGGCGGGAAACTCCCAAAGGAAACGACGACGGTCCCGTTCCCGTTTTGAGTTGGCGCCAAAAAACGGAAGAGAGAGAGGGGGGGGGGGGGGGAAACGGAGGGATGAAAATGGTCAGAGCGTTTCGTGTCCCGTGGTGGGGCGAATGTTTCCCGGACGGGGGCTTCTCTCGCACGGACCGGGTTCGCCTCCACCATTCGTCGGGTAGGTCCGACCCCACAGGGTCTGCTGAGTCGGTACAGGATATTCCCCGGTGTGGCCATTTTGTGGCTCGAGCCGTGTCCTCGTTTCTCTAGCGGGTCGTATTGCTATGTCGGACACTGCATCATCGTAACGACATTGGGTGTTTCAATTATCAGTTTGTGACGGTGATTTTCTCAATTTGTGGTGGTAATTTCTTGAACGGGTTAATAACACGGCGCCGATGACTCTTTTTGTTTAGATAGTCTCGTTTTGACCAAATAAGGCCATCAATCCACAAAATTAGCCTCCTCAAAAGAGTGGGCGTGCTCTAGTTCTACCGAACGTTGTGGCCTAGGAAAATGGAAATGAATTCGTGAACTTCTCCTGCCGCGCGTGGCCTATCCATCGTTGAAATGATTAAGCTTGCACCACTCGCATCTCACTCTACCAATAGGCCAGTTTGGACGATTCCATTAGCAACATACAAAATCGCTTTCTGTGGGTACAAGTTATGGTTTGCTAATGAGTATTGCATTCAAAATTACATTTTCTCGCGAGAAGTCACTAATCGAGTGAAAAGTTTATTCTCATTACCGATAGGTTAAATTTTACTTAGGCCCCATTTGGTTCGGCATTTGCAATGGGTTTTGAGACTTTAAAGCCCATTGACTAAATGTAAACACGTTTGGTTCATGTTTTTGCTCAACTTTAATAAAATATAATTGCATCTCCAAAGGGCTTTTAGTATAAAGCATATCCTAAGATACTTTGGGAGTTACATTTTCGGAATGCAAGTCTTGGTCTCGATTACTATTCATCTTTTCCAAAAACCACCGCATGGAAAAGCCGATCAAAGGCCAACGATCGCGGGCCAAGGGGTTGCGTGCACCGGCGACCGCTACTTGAGGGTCGCCCAACTTAAGCAATTGATGGCCTGAATCACGCCACTTGGGCAGCCCACTGAGGCGACCTCGCTTGAGATGGGCGACCTCAAACAAGGCCATCTAGCGATCTAATGGTGTGATGGATAGATCTAGCTGTCGGTGACTAGACTTCAAAAAAAATTACAAAAATCTTCGTCTTTTTTTTTTTTTTTTTTAATTTAGTAATAGTCTTTTACAAATGCAATTTTTACCAAAAGGCATTTTAGCCAAAGTTGTTTTCCAATACACTTTAAATTACAATTCATCAAACACTATTTGCATTTCGGAAAACTCTCTTAACTCAAAGGTATTTACATTTTTCCAAAAACATTCCCCAAAGCCAAACCAAACAGGGCCTTATTGTCGAGTGGAGTCATTACCGGAGAAGCAAAAATTATTTTTCTTTCAACTTCCTAGCAGGGTCAGAAAATTACTTATAAATTGAGATACATTGATATATTACATATGTGCCTATCAGTAGTCTATAAAATACCAGTAATTAATACCTTCTTCATGCGCTAGGCGACTTCTTTAACAAAAAAAAAGAAGCATATATACATGTGTGTGCGTGTGAGACAATCTTATCCGTTGAATTCCCTAATTTAAGCACAGAAATATGACTTCCAACTCGTTCAGGCCTATCAACTAGCGATACAAGGTGAGCAGCTGGTTGATAGGCCAAAGCAAAGTTCCCCTCACCTTGCAATGACTTTGACACCATCTTATTTCACCCCGGGCACGAAGAGTTATCATACTCTCCCACTCGATAGTAGTCAGCACCGTATTATTGACATGGTGTCTACCTTCACCACCGGTAGGCCCCTCAATTCTCACCTAAGCTTTTCTTCCAAGATGAATGGGAATACGAGAAGTGGCATTATGGGGTCTCCTACCCTAGGGCGGATCTCCCACCTGTGTTTTCTCTTTTGAGCCTTTTAAGAACTGCTTAGGTCCAGTGGTTAGTAACTATTCACATTAAAAAATAATTATCCAGGCATGATTAATAGAAAATAAGTCTGCGCCAGAAAATTAGTCATTGCAATAAATTTCATGTGTAATTTGTCCACGTGACTTAGTAACTTCCAAAAGAGAAAGCAAATTAATCGGAATATCTATTCTACGAAGCCCAATATCAGGCCTGCTTTGTTATCCAAATTTGACCCAACAAAGGAGCCCGTGGGCTTTTACATTTAGACGATCGTGATATATAAACTCTGCAAATTTTTTTTTATATTTATAGCATAAAAACCCCAAATCAGTACATAGGTCACGAATTTATTTAAAAATAATTTTTTTATCACAAAAAATCACAAAATTGGCATAACTGCGATAATTTACACCAAAGTAATATTTGACTATAAAAAAGAAATAATATATTGGTATATTTGTGACAAATTTACCATCCATTAATTTATATTAAATTGGATTAATATAAGAAAATCACAAACTACACTTCTGATAAGTATAGAGTAAAACCCCAAATTAGTATACTCATTAATTGTCACGTGTCATCAAATTTAATAATTTGAAAACAAAATTTAATAGAAACTAACGAAAGATAAAATTATCACCGGTGAGTCAATTGGAGTTTTTAGCAGTTAAAAAATTAATTTAAGATAAATAGATCAAATGTGTACTAGTTTGAAATTTTTCATAATATCAATTTTCTTTTTATTTAAGTAAACTTAAATGACAAATATGATCATTAGGTTGTTTGAAGCTCTTTGCAACCCAATTAATCTTTGATGGGTGCAGCTATCTCTTGTTTCCCATTTACAACAAGTATTTATGGAATGACTCATGCCGCCTACCCATGCAAGTAGTTAGAAAATGCAATTCCCGTGATTTCAATTCATGTGTTGTGTAAGTAATTGAGCGATTCTCAAACTTGTATTTGTTTTGTGAAAAATTCACAACTTAAAAAAGATTTTTTTTTAAAGAAAAAGAGCTAATAAAAAAACACTTTGGGGTACCGTTTGGTTAGAACTTTTGAAACGCTTAATTTGGAGAATCGAAATATCTTTGAGAGAAAGGGCTTTTCGGAAATGTTAACCAAGATTTGGTAAATTTTAGATTGAAATGCAACTTAGCGTAAATGCCGTTTGGTAAACTTTGCATTTATAATTAGCTTTGGTATTTTTTATTTTCTTTAAATTTTGAAATCAAATTCCCGGCCCCCGACAGCCGGACGGACGATCGCCGTCGCCGGACCACCAGATCGGGCCTCGCTCGGGTCGCTGGCTCGCGCGACCAGCGACATCGGCCGAGGTCGCCGACCTCAGCGGCGTCACTGTCGGTGTCGCTGGCTCGCGCGAGACCGGGCGACGCCGGCCGAGGTCCGCGCGACCTCGGGAGGCGTCGCCCGGTCTCGCGACCGGGCAATGCCGGCCGAGGTCCGCGCGACCTCGGGTGGCGTCGCTGGTCTCGCGACCAGGTGACGCCGAGGTCCGCGACCTCGAGCCACCCGCCCGGTCTCGCCACCGGGCGGTGGTCACCGGACGCGGGACCCCACGCTTGGCGGTGGCATGCCGGAGAAGCCGCACTCTCGGCCGGCGAGGAAGACGAAGACGAACGAAGAAGAAAGGGGAAGAAGATGAACAGTGGATTATGAACAGTGAACCAAGCATTTCGAAATGCCCAACGCCTGGGTCTGGCCCTACTCAAAGATCGGGCTTCAGATCCCGGAAATGCGATATTTGGTAAAGAAAGATTTGAAAATGATTCAAACACAAATTTTTTTTCCCAGAGAAGGCACCGAAAGCCCTCGGGGAAAGTCCAACCAAACAGGGCCTTATCATGGCGATAATCTTTAATTAATTTTTTATTATTGATAATTATTAAACATATTTTCCTTATATTCTCGTGGAATAATTGTATAGTATAGAAAAAATGGAAATAAATCAAGCTGGTCACTCCCAGCTACACTGGTTTATGCACAAGGCGCTCCTCTCCTCGGAAGATCATCATGGAGTACAAACGCTCACCTGATCATCAACGATAACCTTCTCCTTCCAAAGCTTAGCTCGGCGCCGGAGAAGCTCCGATCGTCGTTCGACGCCGCCGATGTCCTCCGCCTCTCGCTCCATCAGCCTCTCTCTCCACGACGATCGTCGGTTCCCGCATCGCCATCGCTCCGCCTCCGGAGCCAGGCCGCACCGCCTCTCGTTCCCGGCCGAGCGGCAGAACTTCGTCGTGCTCCGCCGCCTCGGGAGCGTCGGCGCCTCGTTCTCGGTCCATTTCTCGCTGCGTAGCCAGGGAAGCGGAGCTGAACGCGGCGTCGGCTTCCGGAGCGCTCAGGGTCGGTGGCGGTCGGTCGCTTCGTTTCTGCCCGGAGGCGGTTGGTGGACCTTGCGTGGTGACTCGGAGGACGCGGGAGCTGCAGATGCCAAGTCGGTCTCGGTGGTGACCGCTCTGCGCTGGATTTGGGGCTTGATTGTTGAAGATAGATTGGTGATTTATGTCGGATTTGGCTCTCTCGCAGTTGCTGCGGTACGCGATTCATTTTCCTTGGAGGAGGTTGCGTTGCTTGGCTTGATGAATATTAACTCATTTGAATGGAAGAACTAGCGCATTGGACGTTTCCAGAACAGCTTGAGCTGAAGCACAAATATGAACATTGAAATGCATTCCGCTTTTGTGAAGCTTGTGTCGTTGGTTCGTTTGTCAAATTAAGATGCTTGTATGTGGATTGTTCCAGCGTGTCCTTTTGTTGGTACTGAGAATGCACGATCTTAACATCTTAGTATCGGTTGGTTTGAGTAGGGAGAAGTGCCTATGTATGTTGCTTTTGTAGCTACCACGTGGAATTAGATTTGGCCATTCTCTTACATGCCTGCTGGATGTATGGGACGTAAATTTTACAGAGGATCCTCTTTAATCCTGTCAATTTGCTTGCTTTGGAAATAATGGCAATTGGTGGATATTGTTTGATCGGCTGTTTCCTACTTTCTTTTCAAATTCTGCTCAAATTTCGGTGGTGAAGTTTGCTTTCCGTGCAGCTTTCAGAAATCACAATGCCAAGCCTACTGGCAGCTTCCATATTCACTGCACAGAGTGGTTGCAGAGACCTGTTTTATAGACAGGTTCAGCTTTTGGGTATATTGTGTTGCACTTCAGGAATATGCAGGTCAGTTTTGCTTCATGTTTATGTTTTGTATTCGCCAATACGATAGCCACAGTCACCTGTAAGGTGAACTTTTTCCCCTTAAAGTTATGTCCAAAAGATCATTGTTGACAGACAAAAACCTGAACTGTATGCTTGGTTAGGTCGATGTAACCCCAAGCTATTTATTTATAATAAAGCCAACAGGTGAAAATTATAATATGACTTTTAGTGCTGTCATATATAAAAATAATAAAAGAAATAGACAAATATGCTCCATTAGCCAAATACTCTTAACACTCCCCCTCAAGCTAGCGTGTAGATATCACACATGCCCAAATTGACTAAAATTGAATGAAGTGATTTACCCCTAATCCTTTAGTGAACACATTAGCAAGTTGATCACCAGGCTGAACAAACGGTATAAATATTAAACCACCCTCCAATTTCTCCTTGATAAAGTGTCCGTCAATCTGACTGAACAAAGGGTATACGTATTAAAGCACCCTCCAATTTCTCCTTGATAAAGTGTCCGTCAATCTGACTGAACAAAGGGTATACATATTAAAACACTCTCCAATTTCTCCTTGATAAAGTGTCCATCAATCTCCACATGTTTCGTACGACCATTCTTTGCAGGATTGTGAGCAATACTAATGGCAGCCATGGGATTCTAACTTACTCTTAGAGGTGGTGTGATGAGCACAATATACACAACAAAAAATTTTTGGAGGAAGAATAAAAGTTGATAATCCCTGTAAAACTTCAATGGGTGTGCGGAAATCAAGAATTTTAGTTGGTATTCGATTGATTAATAGGCAACAGTTAAGATAACATCACTCCGATATTGAGTTGGGACATGACGGGCAAATATAGGAGACCTAGCGACCTCTAACAAATGTTAGTTCGTTCTTTCGGCAACAGCATTTTGTGTTAGGTATCAACATACCTTGTCTGAAGAATAATGCCATAATTAGAGAGACACTGTCGAAATTGACCCTCAATGTATGTGCCATTGTCACTGAAGAATTTTTAGAGTGGCATTGAGCTGAGTTTAAATCATTTTGTGAAAGATTTGAAAACAGCAAAAAACGTCACTTCTATGTTTCAACAAATAAACCCAAGTTGTATGAGAATGACAATCAATAAAAGTGACAAACAATCAATTGCAAAAAATAGAAGTACACTAGGAAGGACCCCATACATTAGTATGTATCACATGAAAAGAATAACGATTTTTATTATTTAAAGATGGATATATTGAACGGGTTTATTTAGCCAAAACACAGGCTTCACAAAAAAACTTATGTTTATTACCGATTGAAACGAGACTAGGAGAAACTTTTTCCAAAGTTCCTAAAGGGGATGATCTAATCTGCAGTGCCACTAATGGAGATCTGTTAATGCTGAATTATGAGTGCGTGAAAGTAGAAACCCCACTACCTTCCAGCAGATAAAGACCACCATCCAATCTACCATATCCAATCTCCTTCTCCATTAACAGATAATGAAAAACACAATAAGAAGAAGGAAAAAAAGGTTATTTTATAGTTTTAAGTCTCGAGTTAGACTTGTAATAGAAAGGAGACTAGTAGAGAAAGATGAAATATGTAAAAGAGAAGACAACAGAAGAGTGGAGGAACAATTGATAGACCATTTTCCAGCTAAGGAAAAGAGGGTTCCATCAGCTATGCAAACTTTATCTCTGCTGGAAGTAGAGGTGTATTGATAGAAGAGACTAGAAGAACCTGTCATGTGATCCTGTCATGTGATCTATAGCCCCTAATCAATGATTCATGGACTAGAAACAGCAGATGTATTAAACCCCCAAAGATGATACTTGAAGTGGCTAAGTTTGAAGCAAAAGGGGAAGACAAATTAGCAATCGTGGAGGAGGCGGCAGCAGAAGCTTTAAATAGTCATCGAAATGCCTGGAGTTCTTCCTGGGATAGATCAATATTAGTATTAGGTGCAGGGGAAACAATTTCAGTATGGCTTACCCTGTTTTTTGCATTTCTTTGTGCCCTTTTTGCCTCAAAATCTGCATGTTTTCCATGTAACTTCCAGCAAATAGCCTTAGCATGATACAGCCTACGACAATGTTCACACTTCACAGGCTTCTTAGAGGTATCATCAAATCAAGAGGACGAAACAGATTTGGTAATAGTGCCAGCAATGGTTTGTAGAGCAGATCGATTGATAGTAGAGGGATGGAGCATTGCTGTCCTATGGTTTTCTTCCGAGTGAACTAGGGCATAGGACTATTCCAGAGTAGGGAATTTAGATTGGCTAAGGACTTGAACACGTATCTGATCATATTCATCATTCAATCCTGCTGAGAAATCATAAACTTTGATCTTGACCACATGGTTCTTATAGGTAGCAATATTCGCAACATTGGTTGGTTGATAATCAGCATAATGTTCTAGCTCTTGCCACAAACTCTGAAGCTTAGCATAATATTGAGATATAATCATCTCCTTCGAGTGGTGTTATGAGCCATTTTTGAAAGTTTATACCCTTGTATATCATTCCCAAGTTGACCATAAGTATCCCTTGCAGCCAACCAAATCTGTGCTGCAGTATCAAGAAGCAAATATCCTTTTGCAACGTGTGGTTACATTGAGTTAAGCAAAAAAGACTTTACCAAAGAGTCATTCGAGATCCACTTGTCCTGTGTAGTACTTGATGCATCTGGCTTCACAAAAGTGCCATTCATATGTTCCCCAAGCCCACAGCATCCAATGCTCAAGAATACTGATCAAGACCTTATCAACTAATTTGTGCCATCAAGCTTCACATAGACTGTAGCAAAAGTAATATATTCTATACGGCCATCTTGTATAGTTGGAGAGCTTACAATTGAACCCTCAGACTTTGTGTCTTAGCAATCAACTCAAAAATTGTGAAAGGATCAACCAAACCACCAAAACTGGCCAGAAAAAGCCAAAAATTGGATCAAAGTCCTCTAGTAGTAGGCTGAAGCTGTCGTCCAAAAATCAGCCAAATCAAATCAAGGGAAGGCAAAATCGATACTTCTGCTTTTCCCTGAAGAATCTGCAAAGGAAAAATATGTTGGTCCACGAACTACGATACTTTGGTCTTCACACACGAGAGCCAATGGCAAGGCAGAAACAATTTCAAACAAGAAGATCCAAAAAATTGCAGAAGAGGTTGAACCACTTGTAGCAGATTGCAATGAAGTTCTAGTTTATCCTTTGAAAGTGAGGTTTAGGTCAGACACGAGTTTCAAAGAATCACCTCATTAGTGCTGCCCTACGCTATGAAAGAGAGCAAAGAAGAAGGCGAGAAAGAACTGCAGTGGGAGAGGGTGAAGGCGAGAAGAGAGAGAGAAAAGTAAGGTTGTGTAGAAAAGAGATTGGGGTTAGGGTTTCAGTTTAGCCCCTGCTATGATATCATGTTAAGAGACAAAAAAACTGAACTGAATGCTTGATTAGGTCGATGTGATCCAGGCCAACTATTTATAATGAAGTCAAGAGGCCAAAATTACAATATAACCCTTATTACCGCCGGAGATAAGATAATAAAAGAAATAGGTAAATATGCCCCCATTGGCCCAATACTCTCAACAAACATAAATGGCTTTCTCATCTAGGTGCACTTTTGTATTCTGGATGTCTAGATCCAGAGTCAGTAGTAATGATGGAGATTTCATGCTTACTTTTTTGTGATATGATCTGCTAGGAAAAATCTGTGTATTTGGATGTACAATCAATTGGTGCCTCTCCTATGACATTGTCTTTTGAAATTACAGTGGCTTGCGCAGTGGATGCTTTGCTGTCGCAAATACAATCTTGGTAAGTCAATTGCTTTAAGTGCTCTCTATTCCATTGTGAATTTCTTGTTCTCTTATATGTGAATTCAAGTCAAATGAAGAAACCGAACCTATGTATTCTCCCTGCTAAAGGGGTGTTTATAGGGTTGAACTCTAGAAATGGATTATTTAAGATAGATGTAGATGGGGGCCATTGGCTTATAAAGGACTAAGATCCCAAACAATGTGGTGCTATTTCCCTTAAATGCATATGTTATTTCAACATAGCAATTTGTGACCTGTGGATTTTGAGTGGTTCCTACCAGGATAGATGACTGACTTAATAGTGTTCTTTTTGTATTAGAGAGAGCTTGAGCAAGCCCTCTGGTTTAATTTGGTGCCTTTTACTTGCCTACTGGTTCAGAAGCATAAGTAAGTAGAAGGGAAACTCTCGAGCAATGATACAGTTTAATCATCAATGCCTAGTTCTTTCCTATTGGGAGAATTCTTCTGAACAAAGATGCAATTGCTATCTTCATTTGAAGTTGATGTGATGACAAAGCTGTGAAAATGAGTGGTCAAAGTATTGTTGAAGTTGTTTACTCTTCAGGGGAAAAAGTTGTAGGGGCTGCTTGCTATAAGTTCTTATAGGAGTACATGGAAGACCATTCCTACTTCTTTGAGAACAACTGTTGCCTTTCCTCTCCATTAGCTATTCCATCCATGAAGTCCCTTGACTGCTGTTTAGTTCATCTTCATCAGTTGAAGAGGAATCTCTGTGTGAAATACTACAGTCTCTTTGTTCTATTTTTTTTTTTTTTTCATTCTTAAAATATTTGTGTTATCTACACCTACATAAGAAGTTTATTCATCTCTTTCGTTAAGTGATATTATTGGTGCACGGATCTTTCAATTTGTGCCCTTGGTTTCCTAATAGAGTAGAGGTGGTGCTTGCTATGTCCTTGCAGGTCAAGCGTCTCCGGGAAACTATATTTTCAACACTCGTTTTTCAGGTTCATGTTCCTTTTAATAGTTGTAAAAGTTGTAGAGCCTTGCATCTCGGGGACAAGCTCCACAGTAGAGAAGTTACATCTTCTAATTTTCAGCTGTTTGTTACTTTTCTTTGGGAGACTAATATAATTTTTCCAATTTTTTTGGCCCAGGATATAGGTTTTTTTGACACAAAATCAGTTGGTGATCTAATGAGTAGGCTCGGATCAGATTGTCAAAGACTCTCTCATGTTATTGGGAATGATATGAACCTAATAATACGCAATGTTCTTCAGGTTGGACACAGATTGCTATTTAAATTTTGCATGAAAGCTTAAACATCAGTGTGTTGCCTTTTTATATTTAGGGGACGGGAGCTTTGGTTAATTTACTGAGCTTGTCATGGCCCCTTACAATGTCAACGTTGGTTATATGCTCAGTTCTATCTGCAGTTTTTTTGGTTTATGGCCGGTAAGCTTTTTCTCCAACCTAAATTTAGTTATCTTAAAAATGATCTTTTCCCTTTTCTAATTGCAGACTTACACATTACCTTTTCATATTGTTCTGTGAACTGGCGGATCAGGAATGTTTATGCTTTCATGATAAATCCAGAAAAAAGAAGTATTTATTGTCAAGTATGGGCATATGGTGTTATATTGTGGACTGCCTCCTTTCCCACTTCATCTGAAGTGAAGCTGCAAATAGTAGTTCTATTAACCTTCATTTGTGAGGATAATGCAGAATTATTACGTGATTATGTGGCTATGTATGAGTTCTGGAACCATACATTGCATATTTTATTGCTCGTATTTGGTATGCTTTCTCCACTTGTTTCAATTCTTGATATTTTGGTAGGTACCAGAAGAATGCTGCGAAGTTAAGCCAAGAATTTACTGCTAAAGCCAACGAAGTATAGGCGGAAAATTTTCTTAGTTCTAACTACTTTGCCACCTTTGCAATTTCTTGATGTAGTGTTATTGCATTTTATTTAAAGGTTGCTGAAGACACTCTTACCCTGATGAAGACTGTCCGAGTTTATGGAACAGAAGGAATGGAAATTGGAAGGCAATGATTCCCACTAGTAATTGCCTAACAAGTGTTTTTTGTTTTTACTAATTTATTTAATTTATGGAGTGACCTTATGCAACTTACCTGATTCCGTGGCTAAACTATTGCAAGCCTTTCATTTGTGTTGCACTAGGTATAAGCTTTTGCTTGAGAGGTTAGGTTCTGTAAGCATTCGTGAAGCTGCGGCTTATGGATTATGGAATCTGAGTTTCCACACCCTTTATCGTTCGACACAGGTTTGAATTTACCCTTTTGGTTGGAACCCAAACTTTTCTAAAAATTTCATTGTTCCCATGTTCATGCTGCTAATTGGCTTTATAACAGTACTCTGTGGATATTTCTGTCTTCAATTAATCCAGAATTCATATAATATTCATCGATGATACTCTGGTAGAAAATTTTCATGCATCATCCAGATCACAAGCATAGTGCAAAGTCAGTTCTCATTGATGATCTACGTAGTTGGGAATTCTAAATCTTGATGTCTTTGGTTCAGTTGTGATGTCCTGCAGATTAATATTGAATATGACGCTGTTTGGACGGACACATATCTGAATGCTGCATGATTACTACCTTCATGAAAGTCAATGATCTCACTATGATTTTTGTTGTGAAATCTAATTCTAGGTTTTGGCACTGCTGTTAGGAGGATTGTCCATTCTGACAGGTTACGTGTCCCCTGAGCAACTTACTAAGTATATCTTGTACTGCGAGTGGATGATTTATGCAACTTGGAGGTTGGCAGATAGCTTAACGTCGTTGTTGCAGTCCATTGGAGCTAGTGAAGAGGTTTTTCATCTAATGAGTCTGTCACCAAGTCATCAGTACCTGTCAAAAGGCAAGCACACTGAAGAGAATGCAACTGTTCATGAAAAAGCTGAAGAAGGTTTTTGATGTTTAGTAGTCTATTAACATCGCAGATTAGAATTCAAAACAAATAAGCATCTGAGACCATGTTTAAAGTCCTCATACTACTTAGGTTTATGTTAAAATTGTTAACATGTATCCATGAGTTTTGGAGTCTGTTAATATGCATCTGAACGTGCAGACTCTCTTTGCATGTTTGGCACATTTGACATTCTTACTTGAGCCCTTAACCCATGCTTCAAATCATAACTGAAATTTTTTGCATGTAAGACAAACAGACAAATGGCTTTGCCGTAGTTTTCCATGTCCATAGCACATCTTACCCAATGCCTTCTCTGTTGGGTAAAACATTCAGTGGGCGACCAGCCTACAGTAATCCGTAAACTTCCGTGATGTTTTGTTAGCTGAGCCCTTTGCATCGGCTGTACAAACTTTGCAGGAATTGTACTTTCTTTGTTAATGTTGCATAACTTTCTTGTGCAGGAGTTACTGTTAATTAATTGCTACCTTCTATATTAATCCAATTTTTTCTCTGCCATATCAATTGTACACAGGGTTGAAAATACAAAAGCTAAGGGGACACATTCAGTTCGTTGATGTATCTTTCCAGTATCCTTCAAGGATTACGGTATATATTAAGTCAGTCAACCTTGTGATCCACTGTCGAATATTTTCTCCTCTATGAAGTGCAAAGTTGAATATGTCTACGTCAACCTCTCTTCCTTTTGCTGGTCATCTATGTTTAGTGACAACCATTTCAATTAAACTGAGAAAATCAGGTCCTATACAACTACTAGCGATGCTCAATCCCTTCGGCTAGGTAGGATTTGTATGTCGCTTTATAGTTGGAGGGGCTATTTACTAGTTCTGGAGGTTGTGGACTCAGCCCAATTTGATTGATGAAGACTTACACCCATACTATCACAGTGCTTGACTTCTAAATTGTTGATATGATTTAAGTATATGATGTCATGCGTTTTTATTCTTTGAAGCAGAAAACTGACTTAAATAGTATTCTAATTGTTTTGCTAAATTAACAGGTACCAGCTCTAGCAAATGTTAACTTCTCTATACAACCAAATGAAGTGGTTGCAATCGTAAGAGACTGTGCCTTTGGAGTAACTTTTTTCCATTTCTGAGGGTTGATTGTGATCGATGTGCTGCGTTCTATTTGACTAGGTTGGCGCAAGTGGTTGTGGGAAAAGCTCGTTAGTTAGTCTCTTGCTTCGTTTATATGATCCAGTTGATGGTCAGGTATGCTGCACTAATATTGAGCATATGTTGAATCAGGAAATCTCCATGAACTAGGCAGTAACGACTTTTTCTCTGCATCATAGATTTATATTAGCTCCATGGTTATTTAAATTCCCAAATTTGCAGATTTATATTGACGGTTTCCCCATAAAGGAGTTGGATATAAGGTGTCTCAGAGAAAAAATTGGATTCGTGGGACAGGTTAGGCATACAATTACATTTCAATGGTATGAAACTTATCTCAGGCTCTGCACCGGTCTGTAAGTACCAGCTATGTATCATTGACAGGAACCGCATCTCTTTCACATGGATATCTCATCAAACATTAGCTATGGATGCTCTGGAAAGGTCAATCAGGAAGATGTAGAGTTGGCTGCAAGCCAAGCTGGTGCCCACGATTTTATTTCAACTCTTCCCGATGGGTACCAGACTGTCGTTCATGATGGCTTGCTCAGCGGCGGACAGAAGCAGAGAATCGCTATTGCTAGAGCCATCCTGAGAGATCCTGCAATCCTGATCCTGGATGAAGCAACCAGTGCCCTGGATGTGGAAAGCGAACGTGCAAATCAAGGTATTTATATTAAAACATTCGTCCCTCTTGTACAACCGGTTGTAAGGGAATGTGCGGAAGCAAAATAACAGGTGGACGTTAAAGCCAAGTGATCGTGTTTAACGTGTGATTTGCCATGTCATTAGGGCCTAATCTTCAATCAAACAGCGAGAACCGTCATCGTCATAGCACACAGGTGAGTCGCTCACACCATAGCCATCGCCTGTCTGTCTTCCCTCATGGCTTACGAGATGGGAGTTACCTATCTGGGTTGCTGGCTGATTGCAGGCTCGGTACTGTTGAAAATGCTGATAGAATCATCGTAATGCATGGCGGTCGAGTTGTGGAGGTAAGAGTGCTTATCTAGATCCAATTGGAAATTCTCATTCATCCACGAAAGCAAGAGTAAAACAAACAGGTTCTCTCTTTTGCATCATATCTCGGAGGCGCTCGAGAACGGAAAGTAATATGTATATATAGGCAAATCCACATAACCTGTCCATAACTTATTGCTATGCTGCGCGGCATAGACTAGACATGCCTCCGTAAGCAGCTGCCGCGACGATTCCGTAGAACATCTTGTATACCTTTGGCGTGGTGAGCCTGTTCCATAGGCCGATGCATGACGGGTATGCCGAATTAATCGCACGCACTCCGCAGGTGGGAACGCACAAGGAACTCCTCCTCAGGGACAGCTTCTACGCTCGTCTGATCAGAAATCGGGAAGATTCAATTGGATTCTGACTTGGGAATGATGTTGGAAGAACGAGCAAATGGGAACTTTCAACCACAGGTGCGCGGCTTTAGACGGCCTATTGATAGGCTCATTCCTTGTTTATTTCTTCGTTTTCTTTTCTGTATCGTCATTAGCGGCAAGTTGGAAATGGTTTCCATCTCATTGTAGTTGTACGATGTCCTTATTCACGTAACATGAAGTGTTTTCCGTACGGGCATCTATTACGCTTGCCCCTTAATTTGCATCGGGAGAAGAATTCCTCCAATTAAATCCACGGTCATTTGCAATATCAGCCTCCTAAAGAATAAAATCAACGGTTGATGGGGCCTAGACACCAAAGTGACATACATGATACAACCATTAGACCTAACACCTTTCTACAAAAAGCAGAAGATAGTATTGCACTGGTGCTAGGTCTACATAGATTGTCATTTTACAAAGCAGAAGATACAGTCTTGCACCGTTGGTGGGTCTGGATAGATTATCATTTTACTTGGACAGGTTATAGAATGCACGTGTGTGTGTGAGAGAGAGAGAGAGAGAGAGAGAGATCAGAGTCTCTCGAGGGCTTCGGAGGAAAAATCTCCAGGTTGAGGAACTTGCTGGTGAGGGAGACCCTTCACCTGTGTTGCTTCACCGCCCGTCTTGTCTATCTCTCGCGGGTTACGAGCCTGCGGCGGTGATGGTGGCGGGTCGTCCACTGCTCCTTTAATTTCCTTCACCGTTTTCTTGTCACTCTCTTGTTGTTTTTGTCGATCTCTCTCTATCTGGTCGTCCATGGCAAATTCCTCCTCTTCCTGCGTTTGCCACGCCGTTTGCCAACTGAAAACAGAGCTTCTTCCGCCGGCTGCGCATGCAGACATGGTGACACGTCGTGCGTTTCTGCAGGACACGTGTGGCTCCGTTTTTCTGTATGCTCTCATTTCACCGGACTAAGCAAATCATATGTCGAGGAAAATAGAATTTCAAGCAGCGACGCAGCTGCTTTAGGAGCACAGAGGCACGTAGCCAACTCTGTACTGTAGCAGTCTCGGTTTGGGCTAACTCGATCTCGGTGGACTCTCTAGTCAAAATTTGACATGTGTCCGTTTAACCATCTAACTGTTACAAAACCCATGTCCCGAATCTGTCTATTAACGATATAGCCATGTGTCAGGTTTAAAGATGGAGATTCTGCAGAAGACAATGAACCCGTGATGCACCTCGAATTGGGTGGATCTCGCAGGTAAAGCAGGTGAATTCATTCGATCGAATGGTTCGGATGGATAGCTGGATATGCTGTTGGAGGCAGAACGGATGACATTAATCCTGACCATAGAGAGCATGTTAATTAAAAAGGAATGGCATTACCGAGGGCACTCGCATGTCATCATCTGGCCATAAATCGATTTAACTCAACAGCGCCAATCAGAAAAAAAAAAAAAAAGAGGAAGGAATAACTTAACAAGGCAAGGGCACAATCTTTGATAGCCCAGGCAATAGCGATGGATGAGGGGATCGATTAGTCTGTCTGACGTGCTTCTCTCCTCCTTCGATGTCCCAAGGCTTCCATACTTCTTTGGATTTACTAGTGATAGCGAGGCAGGCACCTTGCCTTTCGTAGTAAGCAACTCTCTTTCTTTCAAGCTTGGTCCGTCGTCTTGCTCCATTCCCTGAACTAGAGGGAAATTTTCCCCGTCTCGCAAGGCAAGTCTATTAAATTTAGTTGAGAGGATTAAGGGAGCGGTTAACTCTTGATTGGCTGACCAATCCTTTGTTCCAGAGCTTGAACAACGAAGTGAAATGCTTGACTTATGGGCATTCATCATCGTCGATAGAAAGATAGAAGTGTTTTGTTTTTCCAATCTTTTATCTACTATTTCTGTTTCAAATTGATAGTTACTATCAATATTTACCCTTAGGTTGTCAAAGTGTATTGTTCTGCTTTGGCATTTCAATTAAAATATTTCAGTGATTTTGTTATAATTATATAAGTATTGATAGAAAGAATAGGATGAATGAACTTTAAATATATTTTCAATTCAATTTAGCCATTTAGAGATGCACTATACAAGAGCAAAAGTTCAATTTCTTTCATCATTGAAAATATTGTTGGTTTTTTGTCATATTACACTAGACAAGGATAAAGAAGCATGTTAGCATAATTCCAATGAGCGTTACGGCGGATCTGATTCTTATTGTTCTCTGTTCAACATTTTGTTAAGTATTGTAACTATGTTTATGTTCCCCTTATTAAAGAGATTTATCTATTTCCGATGTTTTCAGATGATGATAAAATATATATATATATATATGGTTCTTCCATGCATAGTTTTCATGTACATTAGTTCTAATGATCCTTTTATTTATCTATTTTTTCCTCTAAATTCTCCTAAAAAATTCAAATCCTCCCGCCTATTTATCTATTATATTTTCTACAGTCGAATTGATGACTCACGACACAGTGAAAAGGCAAAAGTAAAAAAGTAACAAGAAACACAGGACATGCAATGACTAAACTCGGTTCTTGCGATGTAACAGCATTTTTGCAGTCCTGCTCTGCCCTTGGTTCTCTCTTCCTAACGTTGTTTTTTTTTTTCTCTTTTCCTCCAAAAGAGCACGGACCGAATCATTTCATCCAATGATCCTTCGACGTAATCAGATCCTGATTGGATTCTCTCTCTCTCTTGTGGTGGGGGCGTTTGTCCCGAAAGTTTTAGCCTCCGGCGTGAGCCGCTACCGAGCGAAAAAAAATTGCTGAAAAACGAGCTCTTGCAGGCGCGCATTGTCTGCCGCCACCTGCATAAGAGTTCACGAAAACAGGAACAGATCACTCTCTCTGTGTGTCTGATTTGTACCCAGAATAAAACATCGAACAAGACGCCACCTTGATGGCGACTTTCGGGATCTCGCCAGAGCTGGATTGCTTGAGATCCTCCCGATCGCGACGAAAAAGATTGGCTGCCAGCGCTTCCTTCGTGAGAAGGGGATAGACCATCGTCTCTTTCGTTTTGGTCGTATCGGCTTGACACCGAAACACGCTCCATTCTCTTGTTTCGATCGAAACAAAGAGACCCTTCACGTCAAACCTCCGAAAAATATCGTTTTAACGCTTCCCTCGTTCGGTCATGGGGTCTCTAGCCTTATTTCTCCTTCTTCTGAGCTATTCGCGAGTCTCTGTTCTCTCTGAGCTTGCACTCTGCTCTGTTCAGGTACTCTCCCTCTCTCTTTCTCTGTGTGCCGGGCGTCCTCCCGTCCTGTTTTTCTTGAACGGAATGGACCGAATCCGAATTCTGGCCGGGGTGAAATTAGATTCTTGTTCATGTGGGCTCTTGGTTTTGACAACCCTAGTGTTCCTAGCCCGCATGCGATTCTAAAGAAAAGCAAAAGATTGTATTGTTTTTGCTCTCGCTTCTTTTCTTCAGCAGCTGTTTCCTTGATGAGCTCCGTATAGAACGGCCTTGACTTGTCATGCAGTGGTTAAGGTGTCTTTAAGTTTCTTCCACGGAATTGGCAATTGGGTTTGGACGTCAACCAGACGTTGACCTTCAGCGGAGTATAATTCAGATCTTCCACGCATATGGGATTTTAGTTGGGTTGGTTATGGGAAAATCATATCTACTTAAGTCACTTCTCTGCTTACTTTGATAAAACGTATCAGTTTCCCCAACTCCTGCGTAGGCGTGTGCTCTTTGAACAATTCTCATCGGTTCTAGAAGTTTTCTGCACATAGCGAGTCGGTTAAGTTGACGATTCTTCGATCAATGACTTCGGAACCCGGGAGATTACCAGTTGTTGATTGCTACATCATTGAATATTGCCGTGGTTACCTGGAGTTAAGCTGCTCTTACATGATATCAACAGATGCATTTTATTTTGTTTCTCAAAGAACTCATTTTTGCCCACAGGAAAAAGTTCTTCGATGTTGGGAGCTCCTCGGCGTTATTATCCCACACCTAGAGCCAGAGAATCCAGGAACCTGTCTTCTTCCACGTCCTCTGCTCCGGCAACTCTCGTCGGGTGTGAAATGAAGCCCATTTACCACCAAAAGCTTTTCACAGATGATGACCAGCCGATCTTGGAAACAGCACATGATAGCACGCAAAGTGATGAAGTGCCCTGCTTGGCACAGCAATTTTATGTCTCAGACAAGGGACTGGAGAACCTGAATAGTTTTTTTGATAAGAAAGTGGAGATCTCTTCTGGAAAAGGCACGACGGTGATGAAAGCCGACTCAGACACTGAGCGTCCTCCAGATGATTCTGGGAGTCCCAGTTCGGGTGATGTTGTGGATGGAAGCCATAATTCAAGTGATTGCAAAGTAGTTTCTCAGGAGTCTTCAAGTCAGTCTCCGGTTCAGTCCAAGTCCTTATGTTCAAGTCCTGAAGGCTGTTTACGCTCTTCTGCTCGTTATGTGGGAGCCAAAGAAAGTTTTGCCGGCGCTGAAGTGAGTGAGTGCACAGATAGCAACAAGAAGTCCAGCGAAAGGGAAGTTGCCAAACCATGCGTCGTGACCGATAGCAGGAACACCAGCATTGTGAGTGATGTCAGTGATGAGAGCAGATCCAGCAATTTTAGCAGCATTATGAGCAAGCCGCGTAAGGCAAGAGATAGAAGATGGGAAGCAATCCAGGTGGCCGAATCACGTCATGGCCTACTGGGCTTAGAGCACTTCAGGCTGCTGAAGAAGTTGGGTTGTGGCGATATCGGGAGTGTGTACCTATCGGAGCTGAAGGACAGTGGGAGTTACTTCGCCATGAAGGTTATGGATAAACCAGCTCTGACTAATCGGAAGAAACTCTCGAGGGCACAGATGGAGAGGGAGATATTGCAGTCTTTGGATCATCCTTTCTTACCCACTTTATACATGCACTTTGAGACGGAGAAATTTTCTTGCTTGGTGTTGGAGTTTTGCCCGGGAGGAGACTTGCACAAGCTTAGGCAAAGGCAACCAGGGAAGTATTTCCTAGAGCGTGCAGCCAGGTCGAATGCTGTTGTACTTTTCTCTTCTTTTTGTTTTCCATTTCCATATTGCTAGTAGATCGAGTTTGTGAGGAGAAATCTAGCTGAACGCGTCCCGTGCATCTGCAGAAAGTCCTTTCATTTCAGCTGATACTGATCATATGCTGCAGGTTCTATGCAGCTGAAGTCCTCCTAGCTTTGGAGTACTTGCACATGCTTGGCATCATATACAGGGACCTCAAGCCGGAAAACGTTCTGCTCCGAGAGGACGGGCACATAGTGCTCGTGGATTTCGACCTCTCTCTAAGATGCTCTGTCAGCCCGACTCTGGTCGAGTCCTCTAACTCGATCTCCGAGACGGGGAGCTCGACTTCCTGTGCACAGCCTTCCTGTTTCACGCCGCGCGTCTTCCTGCGTAAGCCCAGAAAGGATAACAGGTCCATGCAAAAGCCCGAGCTAGTGGCTGAACCCTCGGATGCTCGATCAATGTCCTTTGTTGGTACCCACGAGTACCTGGCGCCCGAGATCATCAAAAGCGAGGGCCACGGAAGTGCCGTGGACTGGTGGACGTTCGGCATATTTCTTTACGAGCTCTTGTTCGGCAGGACTCCCTTTAAGGGCGCTGGGAACAGAAGCACTCTATTAAACATCATCAGGCAGCACTTGAAGTTCCCGGAATCGCCGTCCGTGAGCTTCGCCGCCAGAGACTTGATCCAGAGCTTGCTCGCGAAAGATCCGAAACACCGCCTCGCTTACAGTCGCGGAGCCGCCGAAGTCAAACAGCATCAGTTCTTCAGGAGCATCAACTGGGCACTGATTCGGTGTGCCAGTCCGCCGCTGGTGCCCGGGCAAGTGACGGACGGGCTTATGAAGGATGCAACGAAGCGAGCGAACGGTGTTGGCGCCGACATCGATGCAGAATCCGTCGGTAATTGTTCAGATTTCGACATTTTCTAGTTCTCTGATGCTCTTTCCATTGCTACCTCGAAACCGGGCTTTGTATACCTCGTCATCTTGGCTCCTCTACATAGAAGGAACAGCAAAAATGCACCCCAACAAAGCGGGGCATTCCATTGAAAAAGAAGAAGAATCGGTTCATTCTCTGGACTTCTTCCCCATTTCCACGCTCCTCCTCTCCCAACCTGAAGCATGCATGTTCATTTAGATCGTTGAAACACTCAACTCGCAACGATATTGTCCACTTTAGGTCAGTGTCCGCACGGTCTTGTTCTTCTGGCCAGAAAAGACCTCGTTGCAAATGAGGATAAGTGCCATCTCATGGTATGGCACTTCACTTGGCCACACTCAAAGGATATGGGATTTGATTCATTTCTGCCTCCTTCGCCATCCTCGAGTGGGATCCCTACTTTGTCGGAGCCCACACCGGCTCTCTGGCAATATCTTTTGCCTTCAACGGACCAGGCCGTGACACTAGGTAACGGTATCAGAAATGGTGGGGCTCCAACAAAGGATCGAGGGGTCGAAGTATCACGTGAACTTTGTACAGAGTGGGACAGGAACGAGGGCGCAGCCCCACCGCTCTCCTTCCCTCGTCGTAAGCGCTCGCGTCATCCAGCCGGGAACGAGAGATTCCCTTCAAGGAAGGGGGAGGTTTCGACTCGGACGTCGACTGGATTATTTAACTAATTTCGACTTTTAATCGAACGAAAAATCTGGTGGGCGGTCCATTAGTTTCCAATAGAAAACAGTGGAATCTTTCCTTTTGATTTTTTTCATTTTGCGGCTGTGGTATTAGCCCACGTCATAGGCTCAGCTTATTTCCTGAAAAATATGAGTTAAAAATATATTTTTTTAAAAGTTACTTGTATTGCTGAAAATAATAATAAATAAAAACAGTTTTCATCATCGATAATAATTTATGTCTAAGTATTTTTGCGAATGATATAATTTTTTATTTTTTTATTTTTGTGAGTGATTTAAGAAATTAATTTTAGGAAAATATGTTCAAGATCTTTCATTTTATGCTAAGCAAACTTACTTATCTTCTTTTTCTTTTTCTTATTTTCCTTTTTGCTAATAACGATTGTCTTTTTGATTTGATTGGTAGAACCTCCTGCAGCCTACGACCATCGTTGCGTGTGTGGAATAATCAATTCATTACTCAATTTACATTTATAATAACGTTTGGGGAGCCGAATTTATTATAAATTGTGCGAATTCTATATATGAGTTCTAGAATGACAGACGAATATTTCCATCTTATGGAACAACTTGTGACCTCGAGAATTTATACAAAAAAGTTTCCGTAATGTTCACGTCGGAGTCTCTAAAAAAATGGTTCTCTGAAATTTTCAACATAACAGTGGTGCTATCTCATACAATCATTGCCTGATATTATTCAAAATTAAATACATTTATTTTTACTTGATAATGTCTTTGCACATATATGTATGCCTGCTTTTCGTGGAGAAATAAGACTGAAGACAGTGAATAAATTTACGTAAAATTTTAAGTAATTAAGGAAATTTTATGAAGAAAACAAGATCGAGATCTCTTCGAATTATTAACAAGTCCCCGTTTCTTCGCATGTCAACGGAGACGCGATGGTACAACTACGACTATGGCTGTTGCAAACGCAAACTATTCACGCAGAGTACCCAAAAAACTTGCAAGGAATTAGTTCGCCGTGACCTGATCTTGCGAATTTCGGGCCCCGGGTTCGCCCTTGATCGAGCCTTGGCTAAACCTCTTCTCAGGCGACGAGATCGCGCCGTCGGCTCGGAAAAGGGGAGAGAAAAGAAAGAGAAATGATATGGAGAATTTGTGCAGTCGAGTTCGGTTTTTTTTAAAGAGGGTGGTGACGAGCCTTAACCTGAAATCTTCACTCCTTTGCGCCATTGACATCGCAAGTTGCAGGGCGTTGGGGGGTCCTCCTTTCAGTTCATGTCGTGCACGCAAAACCTGAACCTTGTATTTTTAACCATTTAATTGACGATGATGTAAACAAAACGAATGGACCTTTAATATGATCAGAAATACATGAATCCTGAAACTGGAAACTTTCGGGTCGTGATGTCAACCATGATTCCGAAACTTGCGACAACCAAAAAAAAAAATTACAACTCAACAGTGTCCTTCTTACCATCAGAAATAATCTAGAAGATATGTACTTTTCCATTGAGAAAATTATTGGAGAAAAAAAAGCTCTAAACTTATTAAACCGAGTACATGTTCAGTCCTAAACCTTTTAATTTTATTAGTTTAGTCTTAAATCTTTTGACAATTTATCAATTGAGTCATAAGCATTTTGATTATACCAATTTAATTATAAACTTTTTTTAAAAAATTTAGTTATTCTATTAAATTTTAACTGAAAAATGCTGACATGGCAATCTAGTCAATGCTAAGCATCCTACTCGGCCAGCGCTTATGAATACTAATTTTTGCATTATTTTTTAAAAAATTATGAATTTTTTATCTTTTTTCTTTCCTTTTTTTTTTTTCCAACTCTTGGCTGGTGAGAGCACGAAGACTGTCGGTGAGGGTCATCTACCCTAAGCGTCAACCAGCAACCTTGCTAGCCAAGAGTTGACAAAAGAAAAGGAAAATAAAAAATACAAAAATACAAAAAATTATGCACTTTAATGTTGATTGTGCCATATAGAATAGTCGATACTGACTAAACTGTCATATTAGTACTTTTTAGCCAAAATTAGTTGGAATGACTAAATTGACAAATTATTAAAAGATTTAGAATAAAATTGACAAATCGTCATAAAGTTTCTAACTAAATTGACACGATTAAAAAGTTTAAAACCCAATTAGCAAATTATCAAAAAGCTTATGATTGAATTGATATAATTGAAAGATTTATAATTGAATTTGTACGAGCGTAATGGATTTATAATTTTTTTGGTAATTTCTCCCATTTTCAAAGCAATTCGATACAAATCCCATTTAATCCTTAACAGGTGTTTCTACAATGCAAACTTTTGATAGGTGAAATATGATCACACCCGTGCCTATTGCCAACTACCTTTTCAACTACTTTCTCCTCTTGCTCCCTTGAAGCAAGACTCCCACCACCTTTTCTTTTCTTTTTATATAGGTGAAATCAAAGTCGAAAGAAATTTCCGAAAAATGTTTTTTTTTTTTGGTACTAATAAGTGCTTTTAGAGAGTGATTTTTCGAATTTAAGCAAAATCAAAAGGTTTGTTTTTCATATTTCTCGCCGAATGATTTGGTTTATTATTCAAATTCTCGAAAGTTATGGAAAAAATTAGGTGTAAATCTATGAGTCTATATCTGCATATCACGAAGGTTTTGAGTTTTTGAAGTCATGGAAAAGTTAAAGCGCATGCTCTTTTAAATCATATAGCTCATGAAAAAAAAAAAAAATTGAATTCACATTCCCCCTAGACCAACCAAAGAGAAAATTAGGGAAAATTATACTAAAGTGAAAAATGTTTGACCCAATCACAATGAAGTCCTAAATATTTGACAACGTACAATTAGGGCCTAAGTCGACATGTCGGAATTTAACGTGGCGTTTTTTAATACTTAATGAGGCATTGTTGTTCTCTCTCTTTCTCTCGAACTCAGTTTTGTTCAATTTTCTCCAAACTTTTCTTCTAAAAATATCAATTGTCCCAACCAGGTTATCTCCACATATACCTAAAAGTATCTAAAAATGCTAGGATAGATTCCGACGTACCGCATTAGTATCTTTGCTCAAGCAATTATGAGGAAGGATCTAGCCCCATTAAACTGAAAAAAAATTTAGAATTTGATTGTGCATCGGACAAAATATTCTAGGATTTCCTGGCGCAGTCTTCTCTGTGAAAAGAAAAAAAAATAAAATAAAAAAGAAGCCCCTTTCGAGACATTTTGAAAACGAACTTTAATTTGGAGAAAGAAATGCACGTGATCTTTCTTAAGATTACCGGGGGCAAATCTAAGAAATAGGAGGAAACAGGAAAGTAGTTGGCACGTGCCGGCCGAACGACCCGCAAAATACGGACCTTCCGTCCGAGACCCGGCCACAAAAGAAAGCATTGACCCGGCCCATCTCAATAATTATTCCCCGATTTTTTTTATTTTTATTTTTCGCTCCCGATTATCAAGATATTTAAAAAAAAGGGAAAGGAAAATTCGAAAATGCATTTGCATTCTCTACTCAGTCGCTCTCTCATTTTCGCAGCCGAAGGTCATCGTCATCGTCATCTCCATCTCCATCTCCATCGCACCTCCCTCCTCCTCCTCCCCCGCCGCCGCCGCCGCCGCACGCCGCCGCCTCTTCTTACTCCTCCGGACGCCGCCGTCTCCGCCCGCAGCCCGATCCATGGCCGCCGCCGCCGACAACCCCGCGACGATCTCCGCCGACGACGAGGCGAAGTTCGGCTTCCAGCGGCCGGAGATGTACAAGGGCACGCTAGCCAACACCGTCGACCCACCCTACGACCGCCACGTGTTCCTCTGCTTCAAGGGCCCCGAGTCGTGGACCCCGAAGGTCGAGGACGCCGACACGGAGATGCTCCCCAAGCTGCTCGGGTCTGCTCTCAAGGCCCGCAAGGGCGACATCCCCGTCAAGGTCAGTTCGGATTTTGGGCCGAGGTCTTGTGCTTTCCGCGCGCGTGCTTGGTGTCTTTGTTGGGTGGAAATCGGGGTTTTGGGAGCTGGGTTTTTGGATTCTGGATCTGACGAGGAATGTTCGTCGATGATTTGGGTTTTCTTGCATTTTGACTCTGTGGGTTACTTCTGTAGACGAGGCTGACTATGTGTGGAGGATGCAGTGGGATCGACTGCTCGGACGGGGATGTGTTGATTTTCCCTGAAATGATCAAATACAAGTGAGTTCTTGCCTCTGTCTGTTTCTTGAAGGAGGAGTTTTACACCTGCCAGTCTCCATCTGTGAGATGGTCAACTGTTGCTTTGGTATCTGATTTGGCTTTCCTTATGGAAATTTTACTTGATGACAAGCACAGCGCGCGTATTGAAAGTTTCTCGTTTCGGTTTTAATGTCGTGCCGAGATGCGGGAATATGATGCTGTGGAATTTCCTTTTGGTTGTTGGGCTTTGAGAATTCATCCTGTCTATGGACACAGTAGTTGATTTTTTCTGAATTATTGCTTCTTTCCTTTTGCTTTTGCGGAGTAGTTACTGATATTAATAGGCAAATTTATATCGTGGTTCTCCATCCCCATTACCCTCTGCACTGGCGTACCCTAGAAGGGAAAAAAAACCCTTAACACCAATTAGGAAGACTGTGAAACAGATTGACTCATCACGCCATTGTTTTCTATATTTTTCTGGGTTTCCCTCAAAGGGGCCTTTTCTTGATCAATCTTAAGATATTTTTGCTTTCATGACAGGGGTCTGACTGAATCAGGCGTGGATAGCTTTGTTGAGGATGTGCTTGTGAATGGAAAACCTTGGGCTTCTGGTGTGCCGGAGACACTGACTGGTTCCCATATATTTGTCTGCGCTCATGGCAGTCGAGACCGGAGATGCGGTGTTTGTGGACCTCCTCTCATGGAAAAACTAAACGAGGAGATTGAGTCGCGTCAACTGAAGGACCAGGTGTTTGTTAGCCCATGCTCTCACATTGGTGGCCACAAATATGCTGGGAATTTGATAGTCTTCTCTCCAGATTCTGAGGGAACAATCACGGGTCATTGGTCAGTCCTGGTTTAAACTTTCTTTATTTCTTTCTCGAGCTTTAGAAACTAAGAGATATTCACTCAAATAGCATTATGTGAGTTGACTTTATGATCTGATTGCAGGTATGGCTATGTAACCCCCGATGATGTGCCTGAAATTCTCGAGCAGCATATTGGGCAAGGAAAAGTGATAGAGAGGCTTTGGAGGTTTGCTCTTTTGCTCTCTGTGCATAGAATGTGTAATGAGTTAATTTTGTTCTTTATGCTCACCATTACTGAACAATATTAGTAGGAATTATCAAATGCTGTAGCTAGTGATGTTAACTATAAGGACTCATTGGTTGTCTTTAGCCAATTGATCACTTTAAGCAGCTATTTTTGCTTGAAACTGTCTCGTATTGGTCTTATCTTTGTTGATGGTCCTCCTTGCAAATGATAGTTGCTACCGCTGGTGTTTGATGCTGTCATATGGTCGGGTTCAGCTGATTATTGATTGTAAACCGAAATTTTTTTTTTTTTAATTATTATTGAGAGTCTAGTAATTACATGTCTCAAGTCATTGCTGAAACTTACAGTAATTTACCTGATAATAATGCTTGCCTTCATTCACTTACAAAAAAATGAACGCTTTTCTTCACTTGCCAATGGGATTTGATTGGTGCGTAGAATCTGCCCACTATCACAGAAAGTGGGAATTAGCCTTGTCATGTTCATAGATGTGTTCGGAAGTTTCTCATCTGACCTATCAGTTAAGGTACCTAAGCATGTCAAAGCAGCTGCAAGCAGAAAGCATCTGGTCATGATGTTCACTTTGTTTCTTTGGTTTTTAATATTTTTGCAGAAAGGAGTATCACTTGTGTGGAGTAGAATTTCAGTTTTATCTCTTGATCATTCCCTGCTTATTGTAGTGCAGCCTTCTTTTGCTTGAAATGCTTCTTAATACTCTTCTTCTGGTCAGTCTTGCAACTTTTTGAGCTGGAGGGATCACTTTTCCTAATAGTTTTGAAAAATCTACTGGTTATATTACGTCCCAAGGTGGTGTTGCTGTTTGTTACCATTAGAGTTTGAGCATTACAGTGAATATGGTATTGTATGGGTTGTAAGTGGCAAACTGTAGGCAGTTTACTTCCTTGCTTCTGTGTCTCTTGCTGTGTCAAACATGGGCCACTTTGTTTATCACTGGATAGTGCAAGGTTAGGAATAAGTTGTAACTGGCAAGTTGTAGGCTGTAATTCACTCCCTTGCATCTATGTCTCTTGCTTTGTCAAACATGGGCCACTTTGTATGGGTTGTGGTGGTACGCTGTAGACTCTAGCTCACTTCCTTGCCTCTATGTCTCTTACTGTGTCAAATATGGGCCACTTCGTTAGTTTCATATCACCGGTTATTGCAAGCTGAGGAATGAGCTGATTTGTGAAATCTATGTTGTTCCTTACTAGTTTAGTCTTTTCTTAATCACTCTTTGTGCTCTATTTTCCACTCACATTTGTCATCTAAAAGGGTATTGTGTGTGCTGTCGTACATAACTGTGCAAGATATTAATGGTGAGTGGATGCAGGGGCCAAATGGGAGCATCTGCTGGTGAAGGTCAAAAGGCTGACGAACAGAAACTTCCAAATGGAACAGATCACAAGGAAAGCGGAAAGCATGAAGAGAGCATTGTGGAGGAGAAAAAGGAACCTGCATCTGGATGTTGCCAGGGAGTCAATGGCTTTTCTTGTTGCAAAGATGGAAACTTAGATCAGAGTAGCACAAGTGAGGAAAAGAAGCAGGAGAAGAAGTTTTCCTTCTTGGTGGGAAAGTGGGAACAAAGTGAAGTTCTCACCGCTGCAGCTATCGTAGGAGCTGTGGCGACTGTTGCAGTGGCCTACAGCTTCTATAGGAGGTCTTGCTAAGTATAATATATTCAAGTAATTCGTTAGTAATCATCGATGGATTGGTTCCCCTGCTTTCTCTCATTTTAATAGCATGATCAAATAAGTCCTTGGAACCATGTGGTTTGGGATGAGAAATATATGTGTACGCCCCCAAAATCCTTTCTGCTTGTTAGCGCAGAATCAAGCAGAAGATGCATGTTTTCGGTTCCTGATACGAAAGCACAGGCTAATACTGTTGTTTTATATCGCGTTTGGTGTTTCTCCGACTTTGAATCGAGCTGCTTAGTGATGTAACCCCTTATGGAATATTGCTGGTTTTTAGTGATGTGTGGAGTGAACATGTGCTCTGCAGCTTGTGCTACGGCTAGATTCTTCCCTACTGAATTCTTTGTTATGGCTAAGATTCGCCTGTACTGCTTCTCCGTGACGACAAAAGCTGGTATCTCTGCACATGATCCGATCAAACAAAAGTGTCTGTCTCTTTACAGATGGGAACCTTTTGCTTGGTTCTTTTACCTCGCGCCACATGCGTTTGATCGGCATCTATTTTGTCGTTTATGGGGATTGTTTAGTGCGGAGTGAAATGATAAACGAATGATGTTGGATGGAGACTTGCTTAAATCAGAATGCAAAACAGGAAATGAATCGAGCGAGCGATTGAGTTGGGGTTGTGTTTCTGGGATCGCGAGACGTTCGTGAAGACATCTCTATTGCAGAATTCTGTGCGGACGTTGAGCTGGGATTTCGGTAAGACGAAGATTATAGGACTCGAAATGGTAGCCTCGTGATTAATATTGGCTCGAGTCGAAGGATGAAGTGCGCCATTAAAGAACAAACGTAAGTCTCCAAGTCCTTTGTCTTCAATTGATGGCGAGAATCAGATGCGATACTTTGCTACTATTGCGCGATGCCGCATGCAAATTCGATGGTAGTCCCTTTTTGATCCTCATGGGAAATTATATTCAAGTAGAAATGAAATTCATTCACGTTTTTTGGATCTGGTTTGAACATTCATCAACATGGTGTTCACAAGAAACGACCAAAAATGAGAGATTTTTTGTAGATCCAGTGCCACTATAGATATTTTTTTTTGGAAGGAAATAACCAGAAAGCGAAGAAAGAGAGGATGACATCAGGGATTGACTGGGGAAGGTTCGACTTCGGGACACCTAAGTTCGGCGGCCGTGTCGACGCTTATATATTTTGTCCAAATTAATATAGAAATGAATAAAGAAATTAGGGAAATTGCCAGTAGGCACTCGTCACTTGTTATTAATCGCCACGATGCACTCCCATAATTGACTAAAGGATTCTTCCTTCGACATTGACAATCCGGAGCCTTCCAACTTTTTTTCGAAATATATAGAATATATATTATTTTACGACAAAATTATTACATGGCTTTATAAATTTGCTTCTTTCGGACGAATTTCGGAGTTCACACGTTTCCAGAGCAATTAGTGGGTAGAGTGGACCCTGAACAATCGGACAGCCTATATTGATATTGTGGTGGATCCTTTGAGATCGATTTGATGATGACATTTAGCCGAGTTTAGCGTTGCGTTTAGACTCCGTGCAGAGCGTTACTTTTTTTTTCTCCTTCTAAAATTCCCTCATTTTCCCTTTTTCTGTGTAAGGAGTCAGGACGAGAGAAGAATTCAGCCCGACCAAAAAAGCCTGGAATCTTGTGAAACATCATTAAATGAGGACGAGATTGAGAGGAAGATAAGAAGAAGACGAGCTTCTCTGCAAGAGAAGAAAAAAAAGGTTGTTGTCCCCTTCGTTACCGTTCGTTTCGCACGAAAGGTATGCCGTATTCTACCCTCTCCTTTTTCTATATTCTATATTCCCCCCCCAAGAAAAAGGAAATTCTTTTTTAAATCTTTTTTAAAAACCCAAAATTAGAAAGTTGGCCGAAAGTTCCTCCAGCCATTTCTTATTGGAGGGTCGTGGCCATACCGGTCTTGCGTTCAATTAAAGCAAATTCATTCTACCGTCTAATTTTTACTCTTTTTTTTTTTTTTTTTTTTCACTTAAGCACAAAACAAAGCATATGCTTTGAGTTTTTTTAATATGCTTCTCCAATTCTGATCCCTCTTAATTGAGTCAAGCTTAAGTGGAACACTCGAACTAGTTCGTCCATTTCATTTCTTACCATTTCATTTCTTACGGAACAAGTAGATATGATGTACCATGATTTCCTTTGTCAACGTTACTTGACTACATTATTTGAACTTGAATTGTTGTCTACCGTTTTAAAAACCTAAACTTTTGATTGAGTTTTAATGATTTTTTTACTTTTATTTTTTTAAATTAATAGTAATAGGGAAAGAAAAATCTTTTGACAAATTCGAGAAGAAGTGATATGAAGGGTAGTATACTTACCATAGGTACTGTACTTACCTATTTGATGAGGCAATTACTTCTTTTTAGTTGGTTTCAGTTGGGTACTTGCAAATCAATGTACAAATAACTTTCGAGTTGGTCATCTTATTAAGTAAATCTCTTACAAGACACGCGCGGAATAATCGATGCACTGAGGAGAAGGTAATGCATACGATTCATTGTCAGTGTAGAGTCATGCTGGCGTTGCATCAGATATGCCTAATGTAAGATCATATTTACTGGCCAATTGCCATCATCGACAGGGGGAGCGAACCGCTTTAAGATTGGAACATATGGTGCAATGAGAAGAGCTTGGAGATGGAGAAACCTGACATTCACTTTTTGGATGATGAAAGGATCTGCTAAAAAGAGGATTATAGAGTCAATCAGATGTACAGAGAACCCAATCAATCAGTGCGCGGATAAGCCAGCTAAGGATGGCGATTGAAGGAATCTATCGGAAGGATGTTTGCTTTTCGTGGTCATTTGTACTTGGCGACGTTAAGCCTCAGTTTTTAGCCGATACGAACAGAACAGGGGCCATTAACCATGGTTAGCCCCACCGTGAAATTGTCCTAATTGCCTTAAGTCAGTACAGTACTTTTGATTAGTCGCCGAAGGGGAGTCCTCTGCCTACCAGGGAAAAGGAAAGGTGCGCACTTGCATGCTCCTTCTCTCAGGGCCTGATAGAGACACAACGAAACGAACCAGAGCATCCGATGGCAAAAGCGCAGTTGCCTTCTTGTTTAATCTTTTTTCTGGTTTTTAAATATTACCCACTATCTCTCTCTCTCTCTCTCTCTCTCTCTCTCTCTCCCCTTCCTTCCTCTCGCTTGCCGATACGTGTATGGTGCGTTCCTGTTTGCATACATATTGTTAATATATAAAAAGATCGATCGAGTATGGCAATATCAACAGCCTCTGACGTGCTCGGAGTTGGTGGGTAGTTGGGTCTCCGAAATTCGAAGCCGATAACAACAAACTATATAATATAAACATTTGGCAAACAAATGTGAGCTTACTCATCTCTGTTTCATCTCCATCTCGTATTAATCAAAACCACTGTCTGTTCTGTTCGTGTCTGGGTCTCTCTTTTTCTCCTTTTTAGTTTCTCTTTTCATTTCGTTTCGTTTTGAGGCTTGAACTGTCGTCAACTTACGAAAAGGAAAGTTTTTGAGATTTGGGTTCTTTGTTTTTTCTTGTTTTTGTTGGTGGGTTTTGGTGAATGAGAAGTTGGGTGTTCGTTTGGTTAGCTTCTGTTGAGTTTTGATGTACAGCTGGAGTGGAACAAAGGGAAAGCGAACCCATTCGTGAGCAAGATCAAAGCGGGGCTGAGGCAAAGGCGATCCTCGACGATGCCCTTGAATTCGGTTCACGCTTCTGATGGATGGCCCCGTGTTCACTTGACTGGGCCATCTGGTTCATCTGCTGAGGTTAGTCCGTTAGTTCCTGGATACTCTTCTTTTTTCGTTCTCTTTTTGGATTTTTTTTTTTTTTATGAGCTTGATTGGAGGGGTTAAAATGATATGTAGACATTGTTGTGGGGAAATTTTTGTATTATATCCCTATTTATTTTTGTTGTTTGAGGTCTTAAATCTTAGGAAAGATAGGGGGCGGAATTGCTGTATGAATAAAGAACTTGTTTTTTATGATTTGAGTTTTGCTTGGTTCACTGTAATTAATGCCAAAGTAGATGTGTGAAACGGTATGCAAATACATGATTAGTTCCGTATGATGTTCCCAAGAACATCTGTATGAGTCGTGTATGTGATGTCTATGGAAGCAATCTGTCGGATCTGGAAGGTCGTCTAAATTTTTAGTGATGGATCTGAAGATGGTTATGTCATGTTCGAACTTTGACTGAAGCATCTGGCTCTCAGATAAATGAGTTTCTCGTGTTGGATCAGTTGTCTCCACTTCAGGAAGACTGGGACCTTTTGACTAGAAGAATGAGCTTTGCTAATATTGCAAACTACGACTTTTGCCCCTGTTGTTAGTTGTGGCCTGTCACCTACTGATTGAAATTAATGATTTCAGGTGCTTCTCTATGGGGGGCAGGTTGTTTCTTGGAAGAATGAACGAAGAGAGGAGCTCCTCTTTATGAGCAGTAAGGTAAACCTAGTGCCACATATTTGCATCTGGATTCCATACTAGAGTTGTATACATGCATATAAGTAAATGCATGAATTTATGAACACATGATTTTGTTGTGGAAGCATGAGGAATGTTGAATTGACGGCCAGCTTCTATCTAACCGAAAGGGAATCTTCTTCATTGTAGAGGAGATAGATAGCCAAGCTTCTAAAGTTATTGAATAGTTTTTTTATGGATTTGTCATATTTATATCAAAGTGATAACTATTGAGGTCATGAATGCTTGATAAAACCATAGTGTCGGCCATCAAAGGGAGAATATGTATAGAGGGAATTACATGTCCAGAGTTTTCTTTTCTCACTGATCATTAGTATATTCAGCACCATCTTTATAAGTCTTCCAGATGTCTTCGTGAACTTAATACTTTAGTTTTATGTTTTTTTCTGCACATATCTGTTCCTCAATGTTTCTTGAGAAGAAATATGTACCTGGTGTTTGTATGCATGAATTGGGGGCTTTTCACGTCAAATTTGCACTGCATTTAGTTAATTGATCTCTCTTGAAACATCAGTTCTCTTAATGACTTCTTTAAACTTTTGTAGGCCATCTTTAAGTCACCTAAAGCAATTAGGGGAGGTATACCTGTTTGCTTTCCTCAGGTGAGCAATTGGGAAAATAAGCATTCCCGGCGAACAAATGATTAACATTTGGAAATTGTTATACTGACTGTTGCTTCCTTGTTCAGTTTGGAAATCTTGGTTCTCTGGAGCAACATGGATTTGCAAGGAATAGAGTGTGGTCTGTCGATAGCGATCCTTCACCTCTACCTCCAGCTGACAGCCATTCAGTGGATCTGATACTTAAGTCTACAGAAGAGGACCTCAAAACATGGCCGCATAGGTATGCTTGCGAACCTTGATATTTCTGCCAGATGTGTTGCTGTGAAGCCTTCCTAGAGGTCTAAGGTTCTTAGCTTTTGGATTATTATCTGGTGTCCACCAACAGCTTCGAGCTCCGACTTCGCGTTTCTCTGGGTGCTGGAAAGCTCACTTTGATCCCCCGTGTGAGAAATACTGACAGCAAGGCCTTCTCGTTTATGTTTGCGCTCACAAACAACCTCTCTGTCTCGGACATCAGGTTTGCTTGCCTTCTCATGCAAAAGCTCTACCTTTGCCTGTTACTTTTAGTGCCATTTCCTGTAGATCACATTGTACTTTTCTCAATCCTTTGATGTCAAGATACTAATGTCTAGAGCTATCGTCTTTCTTTTCTTCTTTTTTTTCCGATCAAGCTTCTAGCGCTATAATTATATTTCATATCATAACATCAAAATCTTAAAGCCTGTAGTTGGTTCATGTTTGTTAGTAGCTGAACATGAAGAGATTCAATTTGCAGTGAAGTGCGCGTCGAAGGCTTAGAGACACTTGATTACTTTGATAATTTGATGCGAAGAGAAAGGTTCACAGAGCAGGCTGATGCAATCACATTCGACGGCGAGGTTATGCTCTTTTCATGCTAATCCGATTAGGATGCCTACAGGATTTAAGTTCATTCTTGAGTTTAGCTTCACATGTCACATGTGTTTTATTACTTGCACATCATTGATCTTTCCCATTCAACATTTGTGTTAATTATCTAAAACCTTTGTATATGTTTGGAAGATTTACTGGTTTATGTATTCTTAGATTGACAGAGTTTATTTGAGCACCCCAACAAAGATTGCTATCATAGACCACGAGAAGAAGAGAACCTTGGTGCTCCGGAAGGATGGCATGCCAGATGCAGGTAAATGATGTCCAAAAGTCTGTTTCCTTTTGTGGTTCCTTCGCTATGTGTGACAATTCATTCTTCACCTTAATCGTCTGGGTAAATGGTCATATGCTTACAGTGGTATGGAATCCTTGGGACAAAAAGGCAAAGGCACTTTCTGACATGGGTGATGAGGAGTACAAAACTATGCTGTGTGTGGATTCTGCTGCTATTGAAACACCGATAGTTTTGAAACCCTTTGAAGAGTGGAGAAGCCGTCAAGAACTTTCTACTGTTTCATCAAGTTATTACAGTGGGCAATTAGACCCTCGAAATGTTCTTCGTGGCTTTCACTGAATCTCGGCATGTTTTTAGATAATTTATATAAGCTGCACGCCCTGTAAATGTGCCCATATCTTTTCTTTGTTGAGAAACCAAAACAGCCCTAAGTGATAGTTGACTGCGTTTTCCTAGGTCGGTCAAGCTATCAGAGGGTTTAGAAACATAAATGTGTTCTATGTCAATCCGTCTGGCATGTGAGAATGCCTCTTGTTTAGTGATGTTTTCATACCTTATGCTGCTGTGCATCGTGATATTTGTCGGAGTAATGTTTTGCATCTAGAAGGGGGAGGAGGATTGAACAATCAACTCATTGCCCTTTGATTAATTGAGGCATCCTCCCCAACGTTTCCTCTCTCTCTCTCTCTCTGTGGGCGCACGCGTGCGCTGCGCATACATGCAAACAGTCATGCAAGTGCACACATGCTTTCTTTGTTTTTCTCTTCTTTACACATGCCTCAGATGTTGACGAAGTTGTCAGCTTTATGTTAATGAATTACCAGTACAAATGTAAACTCAGAGAGATTGCTTGGAACATGTGTGAAAACCAATATTATTGTAGAGCCATGCGATGATATTTGCTGCTGTAGCAATATTTGGATACATTTCAGAAATTGGAGTACTAAGTTCGTTAACATAATCTTACTGCTTCATTGGGCAGAGGAGGAAAACCGGTGCACTGCCCTTATTTCCATTTGTGTTCTTCCATCACGCCTCTAGAAAAGCTTGAGCATGGACTTCCCAAACTTTTCTCTGGCATCCATGTCGAATGTGTTGTCTCCGAGATACGTATAGACGTGGGCCCTGCATAGAAGTTCGCTCTGTATCTTGCTCACCACCTTATCCGTCACTGCACCCCATAAATTCTTTCTTCAGGTACTAATTCAGGATTAGGAACATACACATCTTTTTCTGTTCACTGTGTTCTTAGATCTTACCTTTAATTTGGTAAGTATATCCTGGAAGGCGAGAAATCTCCATTACAGAACCAGGTGTTAGCTTGATATCATCAGATGATTCATCCAGGACCCTGCCATAAACGCTCTAGAGATGTCACGATAGGGGACAAGTTATCAGAAAGTTCACGCTTGTCGTGGTTGTATATGTCTAATGAATAAAGGGCTGTCACATAATTACTTGTTTGTGAGATCCTCATGCTTATTCCCACCGGTGAGCTTCTTAATGGCTCCTCCAAGGCTTTCGCCGACGTTTTTTCTTATCATGCTCATGGTGAGGCCAGAAAATACTATCACCATTCTCACCGTCATTCCCACATCACTGTCTATTACCTTCTGGTACATTTCCTTTGTTGGCGTTGCCGGGGCCTCCCTGAACTCGGACTTCAGCAAATCTCTCAGCTTCTCATTATCTGCATATATACCTGCAATATGGGGAAAGTCAATGGGTGTGTTTGCTTCGAGTAAAAAGGTAATGCCATCCATTATGTAACATCATGACTGAGCCTCAGAGTCGAAACGTCTACAAGAGTTTCAAGAATCCAGAATCCCATTCACTTTGGACGAGTACCGAGGCTGTTGTTTCTTACACGCCTTCGGTGTATTAGTCTACTACAATTAAATAATCATGTCTTTTAGTTCTTCTTGAGTCAGATGATCAGCAGAGGGTTCATCTTTTATGCTCTTACTGCTAGACAAGCAAGACATCACTTGATCATCTTGCCTGGGATGACGGCGGTTCATTCAGCAGCAAGTTCAGCAGCGGACTAGATCTAATCCATCTAGCGACTGTCGCCGATTTTTTGCTGCTCTGAAAGTGAAGAAGATCGACACCTATCTGAATCGTGGAAAAATCGCGCGAGGGCGACATGAAGATGCTGTTGTGCATATTCAGGCATGTTTGATAGTATGTACTCACCAAAGCCATAGATCTTGAGTCCCACCCCGAGCATGGACTTCTTCCTCAAACCTACGGAGTTCAATTGCTTCCCATCCTCCAGTCTAACTGGGAATGAGATCCCAGTCCTTGGCTCCACTTCAACTCCCACCTTCTCCTCTCTCTTCGCCCCGGGAACCTCCACTCCGTCCCCGCTCGCTACATCATTCTTCGACTCGACCTTTGACTCCGCCGTGGATGCCATTTGCTCTGGCCCAGAGTAGGAAAATGGGTGTGCCTGCAATGTGATGGGGAATGCAGTAGGGGGTGGCGTCGCATATTTAACATGAGATTGTACTACATGGACTCCACCTTGTATTGCCATCAAACTGACCTCGGTGTCCGCAAAAGTAGGTGAGGGTGAAGTCAGTACAAGTAAGCTGCTTTAGCTTGCTATTGAATTGCGGTGGGTGGGATCCCTGATTTCGAGGTGTGCCAATTACTATGATTCGCCCGTTCCGATCATGATGATTTGACTCGACGTGTATTTAAAGAAGGCGGCCGGAATTTGGTGGCCGTTGCTTGTGGTTGGGAGACACTCGGATGTACCACAAGTTACCCGCCCTTGACTCGTTGAATGTTTGAGCTCGGGGTTTAGCTCTCGTCGACTTTCGAGCGTCGGATCGAATCGGGTCTTTCACTTCTTAATTTGAAACCCATGTGGGCTACCATATGCATCTTGCTTTCCCAAACCGAAAATTACAAAAGTGATTTTCTTTCTCCATCTTGGAGTCGAGAGTTTTTGTGCACATGAAATGGACATTATTTTCCTTTGTCCTCTTGGTTATTTATGAAAGGATTGTCTAGAGTAATCCTAGGTATGGATAGCAACTAAGTTGCTGTTCAATAAGGCTACAAAATAATGCTGACTTATTGCTTTGTGCGCATCTGAAAAGGTTGAGTCAAAATCGATACTCAATAAGAGCCTACCACATCACTTGATAAATTAGTTTTGTCCAATGTTTTTACTTATCATTTATCCACTCCAGTGATGTCCGATTAAAATCAGTCTAAATTAATAATTTATTAAAAAGTTTAGGATTTGTTTGACAAATCTTTATATAAACTGACGCGATTAAAATACGTATGACTAAATTGACAAATTATCACAAAGTTTTAGAGTTGAATTGGTCACGGTATAATAAATTTAGGGCTTTTTTGGACAAATTTAACTGTTTCCATGCTCAAGACCAGAGCCTATGTTGGACGAGTGATTCAATCGTTTGGGCCTGTTTCCCTTCTTGTTCGGTTCTTCTTCCAGGAATCCACGGAAAGCCCTACCCATCAGCGGCTCAAGAACGCTCCCTCTCCCCCGTGTTTCCACGAGTCGGAGCGTTCGTGATGGAGACGCAACGGAGCAGAAACCGTAAGGGCGCCAAGCGTCGCAGAGCTCAAGGCAACGAGCAAAACCGCGATGCTAAGAAGAGCAAATCGGAGCCTCCCGGTTCCAGCTTCCTCGAAAAGGTCCCTTTTTTCTTCGTGGGTCTTTGTCTATCTTTCCGATTTCGGAGAATTGGTTTGTGGGTTGGCGGTAGCTTTGATTTCTTGAGTGGAGACTGTGCTTTCTTGAAGTCTCCGGAATCTGTGTCGAGAGCTTGCGGTGACGAACGCGGATGGATTTTGATTAGCTCACCGGTTGCTTCTGATGGGTTTCTGCAGATGAAAGCGAGGTTATCCGGTGGGCATTTTAGGATGATCAACGAGAAGCTATACACCTGCACGTACGTTGTTTCTCTCTATTCGGATTTGTATTGTGATTCTCGACGTTTTGTTTTGATGTGCATTGTAGTCGCGTTGATGGCGGATGAACATGATTGATAGAGCCGAAACGCTTGCTTAACTAGTGAATTTGTACTATCTTTTCAGCGGAGAAGAAGCACTTGATTATTTTAAGGAGGACCCATCTCTTTTTAATGTGGTAAGATGCTCTTCTTTTCAATGAAAAAGTCATTCAGTCGATAAACAAGTCTTCACTTCTCTGCTCTTTTACGCTTCAATGGCTGCATTGTGTATGTGGACTTTTTAGATAAAAAGCTTGCGTTGCTTAGGTGATGAAAGGAATCAGAATTGAGCATCACCTATCATCTTCATCTCACTTATTTGTGTGAGGAGGAAAATCAGTCTCAGTGGAGTAAATCAATTGGGAATGAAAACAAGTTTTAAACTTACTTATCTGCGAGTCGGCATCTGTGACAGAGTAACTATGTGTAAGTTTCTGCGAGTCAGAAAACTATAACAAATTGAATGTGTGACCACATTTCAGTCTTTCTGAATCTGTGTTCCACAAGACCAAATGATCAAGGTGTTCCTGTTGTTGGTCTGCTGGGGGAATCAAGATTTGGAGTGAGCTACTAATCCTGCTGTGCAATAGCTTATTGATTCAGTTATCAGGGAAATACCAAGTGTACTACCGCCATATTTTAACTTTAGTCAAGAGACTTGTTTTGGCTTTTGTTGACCATGGTGGAATGAGTTCATTTTGCTCAAATAACTTCCTGGAAGAGCAACTTGCTTAGTATTGATAAAAAGAAGGAAAAATAAGCTGCTTAGCAACGCCATTGTCAGTGATGAATATGTTATTCAACTTCATATCAGCAGTTTCTTGATCATCCTGCTAAGATTTGTTTCTGTGAAATGTACATATCAGGGTTTAGATCTTCATATCAACCTTCTGAGAAGATGAGGCCATAAAGATTGGTCATTTGGATATAACAGAGTAAAAACGGGTTTCTGGTTGTTCTCAACGAGAATTGCATGGAATTAGTTTCTTCTAGGAAGGATAACTGTCCATCATATTCTTGTGCTTTGAAATAAAAATTGCCATCTCAAATAAGTTATTCTTGCATGAAATTTGTCTGCACATCACTTTATCAGTATGGATGCTATAGTCTAAGTTAATTTCGGTTACACAATGATTTTGCTTTTCCAAAGGTTGTTTTAACTCTTTTTGACTTAATTTTCCAGTATCATGCAGGATATCAGGCTCAAATGTCTCAATGGCCTGAACAGCCTGTTCATAAGATAATAGAATGGCTTCAAGCTCGCAGTCCTTCATTGACCGTGGCTGATTTTGGCTGTGGTGAGAGTTTGGATAGGTTCTGCAATAATTTCATTTTAGTTGGAACATCAGATGCGCTGACCATTATCAAAATGTCTGGACTAATTTGAGATGCTACTTGCACTTTGTTACTATTTCCAGGAGATGCCAGGGTAGCTAAAAGTGTGAAGAACAAAGTTGTCTCATTTGATCTTGTCTCAAATGATCCTGATGTGATAGCCGGTGATATGTCAAATGTATGGATTTCTCCTATTCAAATATGCAAGTACGAGTTAAAATTGTTTGCAGTAACTTCCATGTCAAAATTATATGCCATCACTTGTTTATGATTCACGGTTAGAGATGTGTTCTGTGGATCCTTTTTTGGCATCATCTTCCCATTATACACCAATACCTTCCTTGTTGCTCAGGACTATGCAAACTGTAAGTAGCATGTTGATCCTTTCTGTGTAGGAACTTTTGTTTTCCGGTAGAGTACTACAAATGTAAATCAGCAAACAACTATGAATTTGTATTTCATATTTAATACTATTTTGTGGATTTACTTTTAAATATTTTAGTTGTTGGTCTGTGCGTGGTCCAGAGTTAGTTGAATGAGGATTCCATTTATTTTCTTCCTGCAGACATGCCTTGATTCTTCTTCTGTTGATGTTGCTATCTTCTGCCTTTCCCTCATGGGGGTTAATTACCCAAATTTCCTTAAGGAAGCACACAGAGTTCTCAAACCAAGGTGTGTTGAAAACTTTCCTGGGTTCTTTTGGATTGAAAATGTTGACAAATCTGTGTGCATTGTTGGGCTCATCAAGATTCTTTACAGTGGATGGCTTCTTATAGCAGAAGTAAAGAGCAGATTGGATCCAAAAACAGGTGGAGCTGATCCTAATAAATTCATAAAAGCTGTCTGTGAGCTAGGATTCACCCTAGTGTCAAAGGTCAGTTTTTGCTCCTTTCATTCTCACTGATTATTTGCCTTTCAGTTTTTGACTTCTTGGTAAACATGTGCAGGACTTCACGAACAAAATGTTCGTTCTATTTCACTTCACGAAGCAGGTATGATTTGTCTTGGCAACAAGGGCACTCTGTGGAGACCCAGAACTGTGTTAAGCCAAAAAGAAAAACTCATTATCTTTGTTTTTTGTAGGAGAAGCCAATTTCAAAGAGGAAGGAAATCGCATGGCCAGAGTTGAAGCCTTGCATATACAAACGTCGCTGATGTCAAAGCCTTTGATCTATACATGTTGTTCGAGAGTTACTTCTGTTTTGTCGTCAATTGTCATAGATTGCGGCTCAGCTAATGTGGATCTCGACCTGCGGTACATAATTATGGAAATCATGGGCAATCTGATATGCAGAAGGATTCTTTTTGTTCTGAGGTCGTTCTTGCAAGGATTTAGGCAGGAAAATTGAGCTGGTGTATGTTAGCTGAGCATGAAAAAGATAGCTTTTTGGTGCACGAAGTGAATCTGCCAGTGGATCTTTATATTTATTTCTCTGCTTACAATGCTATAGATTACAGGTAAGAATTAGGCTGCTCAGTTTGATTTTTTTTTGCCCCCTCTTCAGGTACAGAGGAAAACAATAATTAATGTGCTCCAATTAAATGTGAATTATTGGCTAATGTTTGTTGTAATATTTGTTCTTTGACCAGCGCCGTAATATGATTTTCGTGATTTTTTTGCTCAAGATTCATTTCAATTCGGTGACAACTCATTTTTTAGGCTTCATTTATCTCATGAAATATAAAAATTTAAAAAATTATTTTATAAATATGATTGTTTTTATTATTTAAAATAATTAGTTAGTGGAAAAAGTTTTCATTATCAACAATAACGGCAATGAAAATGTTTTTCATTTATCTATTTTTGTAAGTGATGTTAGTGATGATTTTTATGATTTTTTTTTTTTTTTTTTTTCTGGGTAAGTCTCTAGTGTTATCTTTTTTTGTCCCTTAGCAATTGTGACCAAGGAGCTATCACGTCCTACCTAAACAATTATTTATCTTTAAATAATTTGGCTAAAGTAGATTAATGTAATTGAGATGAATTATTTAGTGAGAATATGCCGACACGATGTTGCTAAGGTTTGATGGCACTGAGGATGCCAGTGAATGCGGTATGGGCTGAAAGGTGATGGCGAGGAGGCCTGACTAATTCATTTTGTTGCAGTCTCGGTTTAGCCTAGATTTCGTGAATCCAAAGGTGTTTATGCCATGATTGATTGAACGACTTGTCATCTTTCCTTGTGCCTACTTGAAATTCTTTAGTCGGAGATTACAAACATTTTCTCGTGCTATTTGTTGGAAAACAAGAATAAGAAAAAGAAGGAAAATGGAAAAATTCACTCTTAAAAACGCAAGAAAGTAATTATTTCGTAGCCTCATATTGCAAAGAGAAGTTTGGTCATTGCGATAGTTTCCTTTGGAGTTGTCAAAAAAGCCTGAGCCGATCCGATCCGACTTGTGTTTACAATTTGGGTCATATACAATTTGGGTGAGAGAGAGCACTAATCTCTCATTAGTCGGGTTGGATCGGAGTAGCATGGGAATCTGACCTAATCCCATTGATTGACACTCCTAGTTTTGTTATTAACCTCACAGCTTGCTTTGGGGCCTCCATTGACCAGTTCATGAAAACCTAGCGCTCAAAAGCCAAGACACTTGAAAGCTCATAATTTGTATATTATGACAAAAAAGTTGTGAATGTGATGAGAGATTTAGGCCCTATTTGGTAACCATCTAAACAATGTCTAATTTTGATTTTTTATTCTCGAGATCAATTTGAGAACATAATCGCATTTGGTAAAAATTTTGTTCCTGGAAACAAATTTCTATTTTTTTTTTCTCGGAAGTAGATTTGGAACAAAATTAAGAATAATAAAAAAAAAGTTGATTCTTGTTCCGAGAACACATCTAAAAATCAAAACTAACTTTCTTCTTCCCTTTTATCTTCTTCTTCTTCTTCTTCTTCTTCTCTTTTCTTCTTTTTCATCAACTGCCATCCCACAGTTGATGTTCGTTGCCGGTCGCCAGAGGCAAGCCCAACCACCAGCCTAGGCTCGGCCTCGTTGGGGCTAGACAAGCCTCATGATCTAGCGAGGTCGAGCCTTGCTAGTGGCTAGGTGGGCCTTGCCCAGCCCCGCCGGTGGCCAGGCGAGCCTTGCCCAACCTTCAACAAGGCTTGGCCGACAAGGGCCAACAACACTCCAGTGAGGTCGTCGACCCTCGCCCGGCGATCAACCGCAAGAAGAAGAAGAAGAAGAATATGAGAAAAAGGAAAAAAGAAAAAAAAAATTATTTAAAAATTAAAAGAAATTGATTTGAAATAGAATTAATGAAAGACGATATCAAATGCGCAATTCTATTCTAAAATTAAATTTTAGATAGTTACCAAACAGCTTTTTAAATGTTTATAAATTGTTCTCGTAATAGAATAAAAATGAATAATTTCTTTTAGAATCTGTTTTGAAAACAAAATCGTTATCAAATCTTGACTTACAATCCATTATCACAAAAAAGTTATCTACTCATTACCTTATAAATAATTTTTTTTTTAAATTTCAAAAAATTTACGAAGTGGGAAAATATTTAATTCCACGATTATCTAGCAAAAGATTAATAATTTGACAAGACATTACTTGAATTAGGCTAAAATGATGAATGAGTAATTTAGTTTATCGTCATAAGTAAAAATATTTAAATCTCAAATAAACGTCGATGTAGAAAACACGTTGTTGGCAAAAAAATTTTAAAAGGCACGAACAGTCTTCTTTGCAAATATATTTTCTACAGTTATTTGTTTGTCCGCAAAACAAGAGGATTTGACATTAGAATTTTCCAATTAAAGAAGTACGAATAGGGGGAAAAAAGCCAAAAAAAGCACCCAAAAAAGAAAAAAAAAAGAAAAGAAAAACCCCAGAGGGCCACTGGTCTCTGCTTGCAGAAGACCGGCTTAAACCCTAAAACTTGGAAGGAAGAACCCTCCCAAGAAGAGAGCTTTCCATTGATCCGACCGAAAGCTGCTAACTCAATGGAAGTATAGGGAAGCAGGGCTTCGCCGGACGTCGGAAATGTTCGCGGCGACTTCCCGGAACCTCCAAAGGCATTCCTTGAAGACCCTCTCCTCCATTTTCCTCGCCAATCACTCCAGGTACTTTCTCTCTCTATCTCTCTCTCTCTCTCTATTGCCAATCTTCCTTTTCAGCTGACCCAAGTCGGCATATTTGCAGCACATAGATGTTCCACTTCCTTAGATAGAACATGGGTTCTGGGTTTTATTCCCGATCGAGTTTGGCCCTGAATTGTGGTCTCTGGGGTTGGCTGCTGCTCATTTCTTGGGCCAATTCATTGAAATCGTCAAGAATCGGATTGCATTGTCAGTTTCATTTCCAGTTTAAGGCACCAATATGGTGTCTGCATTTTCAGTTTTTGTGTTATGGTTTGTTGTTGTTAGCTAATGTTCTTCGCGTCGAGACGGTGGAGCAATCTAGGGGGAAAAAAAAGAAGACGTGAAAGTGCTCATTGATCTATGACTTCTGCTTGCATTTCGTCACATGCTATTTACTATTTGTCCTGTCCAGGAATACGATTCTTCTTAATGGTGATCCTGCAAAGCTAACGTCGAGGGGTGCGGTTCAGCCGATTGTAAATGGCGAAGACCGTCTGCATTCCTCGTTCGTGGCGCTCAATCCCTTGAGCAGTTGGTCCCGTTCAATGTCGACCAAAGGGAGGAGTATGCGGAGCAAGGTAGAGAGTAGAATGCGCAAGGAGTCCGGTAAAACCTTGAGGGAGATTCGAAGGGCTAAGAAATTGAGAAAGAAGCTGATGACTGATGAGGAGAGGCTTATCTATAATCTGAAAAGGGTATGTTTTTTTTCCTTTATGAAAGCATGTGAAAAGGGTGTAAAATCATGTCCTTACAAGTTACATTTACTCGTAAGCTTAGATGTTTTAAGCTTCTCTTGTCACTGCAGCGCGTTAATTTTGAAATTTTGGGTTCTTGTAATTTTGGATTGACTTCAGTTTTCAAATCGATTGGCTGTTGATGGTCATGATAAAGCACGTCTAAGAGTTTCTGCATTTGGTAAGTAAACAGGATAGATTTAAATGGTCTCAGTATCAAGAAGTCTTAAAAGACCTATGGGGTTGAAGCATGCCAAGGGCATACATCCCTTCCTGTTTAAATTTTTTCTCAGATCTGCCAAAAGCAAAATTTTCTGGAGCAAGTGTGGGCTGATTAAGTCTAGCTAATGTGTTCCATCTAAACTATCATAGGAGGGTAGCAGCACATTGTATACGTTCATCTTCTTATACACCACATATTCTGGTGACTTCCCTTTTCAGAGAATTAAGATCTTCATCTGTGTATAGGCACTTCAATTAGGATGTTCTGGCAAAAGAGTTTTTTTGTTGTTGTACTATTTGCTCTGTCATAAATTCTAGAACCTGTAAATTACTTATTTTTATCACCGGTTGATTAGCTTCAGTTACATGAGGATCATGTGCATGAATGATCGTAGAGCTTGCTAGTTAATGGAGTGTCAAGAACTCCTGTTAAGAAGCTAGAATTTTTTTTTTTAATGGAAAAATTTCCTTCAAGCTCAGGTTTTTTTGTTTATTACTTAGTGGCCTCTGTAGTAAGTTCAATAGGACCTTTGTTGTTCCGTTTGCTTTTAATATATCTCTATGATGTAATTGATGAGTGTTTGAATTTGAATGGGTATGCTGAGTCTTTAACTTTATAATGTCCTGAGTCTTAAGAGACTGGATTCTTCCTCGTTTTCTTAGCTGCTTAGACACTTATTTATGGTTTCTAGCAATTCTCAATTTATTTGTTGTCTCTATTCTAATTTGTCCAGGCCAAGAAGAAAGTGGCACTGCTCCTGCAGAAGCTTAAAAAATATGAGTTACCTGAGCTGCCACCCCCGCGGCATGATCCTGAACTACTGACCCCTGAGCAGCTTCAGGCATTTAAAAAGATTGGCTTCAGAAACAAAAACTATGTTCCCGTTGGTGTCAGAGGAGTCTTTGGAGGAGTAGTACAAAATATGCATCTGCACTGGAAGTTTCATGAGACTGTGCAAGTTTGCTGTGATAATTTTCCCAAGGAGAAAATCAAAGAAATGGCAACCATGATCGCAAGGCTGAGTGGTGGCATTGTTATCAACATACATAATGTGAAGACAATTATCATGTTCCGTGGAAGAAACTATCGCCAGCCAAAAAATTTGATTCCGATCAACACACTCACAAAACGAAAGGTGAGTAAACATATAATGTCTTCAAATTGTCATTCATTCAAATTGCAATAAGTTCAAGAAGTTGGGGTTCTTTCTCCAGCTGGACCAGCTAGGCCCTATGTGCAAAGAAAAAGATTAAAATGTCCTCGGAGTTGATCTCTGATCTACATATTATCTCTGACAAATCCACTGGTCGTTAATTTTTCATTCAAAAGTGGGTGGTCAAACTGAATTCCGTACCAATTTTCTATATAAAGCTTATAATTTCAGCTTCATCCCCTGATATCTGTTATTATTTTTACTATATGAGTTGCATTTACAAAAATTTGTCTATGCAGGCACTGTTCAAGGCCCGATTTGAACAAGCTCTTGAATCTCAAAAGTTGAACATAAAGAAGATTGAACAGCAGCTGCGTCGAATGGGTGTTAATCCTGAGGATCCAGTTGCCATGGCCAGCATCCAGAGAGTTGCTTCCACATTCTTTAATGCAATCGACAAAAAAGAAGGAAGCCCGTATGTTTTTCAAGATGATAGACAATCAGAAGCTGAGTCAATGCATGACATTCAGCTGTCTGCACCCGCTGCTGATAGTGACCAGGAGGAGTTGGACAGATTCATAGCCGAGATAGAGGATGCAGCAGACAAGGAATGGGCTGCAGAAGAAGCTGCAGAAAATGAAGAGGCAGGAAAAATTAGGTATTGGAACAGAGAAGAATTTGGAGGACGATTCAAGAGACCGGAATATGGGGGAGGCAATGAACCTGATAGTGAGAGTAGAGGGCCAAGGAATTGGAAGGATCATCGTGGCAAGCAAGCTATTGATAGTGATGAAGACGAAGATGATGAATGGGATTCTGACAATGCAGAAGAAGCAAGTGATGTTGAAAATGTTAATGATGATTCTGATGAGGAGCTTGCGAGATCTAGAGTATTTAGGCAAAAGCATGAGAGGATGAGAAAGCCTAAGAATTATCAAACTCCCCCTAGAAATGCTAGACCTAGTGTTAGAAATAATATGGTTGTTAAAGAATCCGAGTCTGACAGTATGTTAAACGATCTTGAAAATGTTATGTGGGACTCTGATGAAGGGGAAGGTCGGGATTCAAGACAATCACAAACTAGCGCCAGCCGTAATTACCAGAGCAGCAGTGATGAAGATTCTCATCTTCATCAACCTTTGCAGAGTGACCAAAATAGATTCCACAGTTCACGTGATGAAAATGACCAGTCCGATGATGATATGGACGGATCTGATACATTCGAAATGTCAAACAGGAAGCAGGAAAAGTACACTAGAACCAGTATTCAGGGACATAACCGGAGAAATGCCAAGTCCAGCAGAAGGATGATCAAAGATAATTCTGCATGGGATGAGTCAGTTAGTGATTCAGAAGTCCCAATGCAACGATCAGACATGGACGAATACTCAATGTCAAGGGGAGGGGATCATGAGCACAGAGGAGAGAACGAAGGAGATAATAATGTCAATATAGATGAGCAAAACAGGAGAGAGGTTAAAAAAGGTAAGACACAGAAGCAGGTGGATGACTCCTGGGATAGTGATTAGCTCTTCTTCTGGAGCAGTTATTCTTTTGCAAGTTCCTGTGAAATTTGATTGGACTTGCATGTTAAGTTTAAAATGCAAGGTTGAGTTTTGTTGAATGGTACAAGAACAGCGGCATTATTGATGTTCGAATGGTGAGAAAATGTAGACTCTGCATTCATAAACACGTTCATGCTGTCTGCTAGTCCTAGCCATTCTTGTGAATACTTTTCACCCTTTATCATTTTACAAGTAGAAGGTGATGGACCTGCCATTGGGTAGACTACACCTAATTTGTAGTTTGGTGGAAAATAAATGGGCCTATTCTATTGTATATCATCCTCTTGACAAAATTTGATGAACTAAGTATTTGAGGGAGGTTGATCCAGTATATCATCCTCTTGACAAAATTTGATAAACTAAATATTTGAGGGAGGTTGATCCAGACAATTAAATGTAGAAACTTTCATCAACTGAACAATGTGTTGTGGTAATTTCTCATATCAAATTGATTGAGAACCAACGTATAGGATTTGACAGTTGAAGGCACGACCCCATTGCAATGGATCCATTGCTGTCGAGGGGGTCTTCAAGATGACCTAGGAAATGAGAAAGAAGGATGCCTCAAACTAGGGGGTAGTGATCTTGTTCTTAACAGTTAATTTTATGCATTGTGGTGCTGATATTTGGGCAGAAATATACAATCCATGTCTTTTGGTGCTTTATTCACTTGGGGTTGGATTAAGACATAGGGATGCAAATCAGGACATAAGAATGGTAAGAATATTCACAGCATGCCTCTTTCTGTCGGTTGGCTTGAATCGATAATTATTCTCACAGTGAAGGGATTCCATTGATTTTGATGGTGGGTTTCCGAGAAATCGAGAAATTGCTCTCTCTCTCTCTCTCTCTCTCTCTACCCTCCCAAAATCCATGAGCTTAATAAGAACAGATCTCATGAGGATGCTCGAGTCTGGAGGAACTGTAGTCCTTGAATTTGCATAGCATGATTCTCTATCTAGCTTACTATGCAGTCAAAGCAGAAAGATAATGTAATGTGATGCATGTTGATCAGACTGTCAAGTGCAGAAACGTATTTTTCTGCAAAAGCAGATACTTACTTTCATTTAATCATGATCATGGTTGGATGAATCTTTTTCTCGTTGTCATCTTTATGGGTGGATTTGATCCCTCAAATTAGATATGCCATAGTTAAAAGAGGCAAGATTTAGCATATAACGAGTTGAGTGAATTTGAAATTACTCATCTTTATCTAAAATTTGTCATGTAAGACCTTTTGTTAATTAAAAAAAACTGTGTTCCCCTGGTCTTTAATCAAATAACATTAATTTTAAGAGGATGGGAAACTTTTACATGAACAAGATTGTATTCAAAAGCAATTATGATCGCTTGATGTATGCGAACATCACGTTAAATCCGTCATCACTATCAAACATCGCGATCACTCTGATTTTCTAAATGAAGATATTTCACATTATCTTTGTAGGATTTTAATTTTTTATTTCCCCTAACAAGTGCGTTGCTACAGAGTAGGATCAAATCATAGTCAATTTAAAAAATTGCCCAGACTTTATCGCAAAGAGAAAGAAACGGAAATGCAATGGCCCATGAAGCTGACCATTCGCACGCGCGAACGAATTGTCAAGGAAAAATCGGCCTGCAGGAAAAGCCAAATTTGCTTACCAAGCATCCATCCCAGAACTCCGTATGCTGCTGACCATTGATACACACGTCTAATTTCCCAAAAGGTTTCGCTAGCGGAATATTTTTTGAGCTAACGTAAGAATAACAATTTATTGTGAATAACAAATTCTGAAGTGAATAAGCCCCACAATAATTTATAATTATTTATTGTTCAATTTCTTTATCCAGAAGATATTATTATTTTTATAATAGATTAAAGTATTATTTCTTTTTTTTCCAAATATTATAGTCTCCTGCAGCACTTGTAATGCACTTCTCTTGTACTGCACAAAAGTCTAAGGATTGGTTGACTCCTTCATCCTCAATGACTCGGTCAACCATAATGGGTATCATGCGGGGAGTGGACACTGCACTTTTGGTTTTGGCATACGGTATTATTCCACGAGAAATAGCAACAAAAATCTTATGGGACGCGCCTTTCTTTCCCACCCCTGTTTGCCCTTTCAAAGAGCAAGGGTCTCCTATCGAAATGGTGGTTTGGTACACAGTGGCTCGATCATAGCGAGTTGATATCCAAGGAATACATCGAGGCGGGTTGTACGAGGTCATTCGAAACATCGGTTAACCAGTCGACTCGGCATATGTCCTTGATAGTTGAAAAGGTATAGGATGAATTGCCAAAAAAGGAGGTCCTATGAATGCCTTTTCAACGCGGGTATGAGGTTAACAATCAAAGACGCGCGCGGGGCTAGACACAACCAACGTACGGATCGAATTGACTGAGAAACTTTCATGAACTAAACTCAATATTTGAGGGAGGTTAATGCAGACAGTTAAATGGAGAGACTTTCGTGAACTAAGCAATGTGTCGTAGTAATTTTTTGCATTAAATTGATCGAGAACCAACATACAGATTAGATCCATGACCGTTGAATGGTGCAAATGAGAAAGATGAATGCCTCAAACTAGAGTAAATAATCTTGTTCAAGACCACTAATCTTATGCACTCTGGTATTGATATTTGGACTGAGAGAGAGAACCCATGTCTTTTGGTGCTTTATTCATGGGGGTTGGATTAGGACGTATCCTTATGCAATGCAAATCAGGAGATTAGATGGGTATTCACAGCATGGCCCTCTGTCTGTCTTTTTTTTTTGGTTGCTAAAACAAACCTTCCATTCCAAAAGCAGTCGAAATACTACAAAGAAGAACCGAAGCGTACATTGAAATGATTTTTAAAAAAAAAAAATCCACTAACATTATATTTTTAACTCTTGAAGATAGATAATTTAATAATAAAAAAAAGTGTGGGTCCTATCTGATGAAAAGTCTGATTTGCAAGCTCATGAGCAGCACCGTTGTTAAGTTTACTAGTCCACTTCAAACTCCATCTTGGATTGTTGTTAAATAGGAAGCGAGAGTTCGAGACGAAAGGATGAATACTTTAAAGACAAAGACGGTTGTGTCAAATAGCGTGGCTTAAATTGATAATCGTTCTCACAATGAAGGCATTCCGTTGATTCTGCTGGTGGGTTTATGATAAATTTCTCTCTCATTTAATCATAATCACGTTTGATGAATCAATTGCTAATTGTCATCTTTATAGAATCAATTGATTTCATCCCTCAAATTAGATGCAGAATAATTAGAGGAAGAGGAATTTTAATATGACCAAGATTATATTCAGAGGCATTCAAAACTACTAGATATATGTGAAAGTCTTGCGAAATCCTTCATCATTATCAAAGATCCTGATCAATCTAATTCTCTAAATAAAAACATTTTATTTATGCTCGTAGGACTTATATTATTCTTATATCCCCTAGCAAGTTTGTAACTACAAAGTAGGATCAAATCATAATTAATCCAAAAATGTCAAAATTATATGAGTGTTGAAGTATCGCCCAGTATCACTTGATTAAGAGTCCTAAGTACTTTTTATAATCATGTGATTTCTTTCCACCTATTAATTTAAACTTTTGGGTTGTACGTAAGAGAAAGTGTTGAATATTGTCCCACTTATACGATTGGTACCGGATTTTAAATGCTCGTGATAATTGAAGTTTCCGGATTGGATTTTACAAAGAAAAAGTAAAAGATTGGAGCTCGGCACTCCTAATTTCCTGATGACGTTCGCCTCACAAAGTGCTTCTCGTGTAATGCCTAAAATTCTAAAAAGGGGTTGACTCCTGCATTGTCAAAGACTGGGTCAACTGTAAATGGTATCGCATGGGAGGGGACACTATGCTTTGGTTCATAATATATTCCACGAGAAACAGCAACAAAAATAAAAATTATATAAAATAAAAAAATCTTGTGGAATGACTAGATATGGTGACTTGGTACAGTGGATGGGGTTTCGATCATATCAAGGCGATATCTAAAGAAAACATTGCTGGGGTTTTATAAGGTCATTTAAAACGTCGATTGACTAGTCAACCCGACGTATGTTTTGATAGCTGAAAAGGAAAAAGGATGAATTGCAAAAAGGAGGTCCCTGAGTACTTTTCAATGTCGATAAGACGCATGCGCAACTAAGCGCAACCAATTTCTTTTTCTAGATTCCAAAAGGTCACGGTGAATTAGATGGATGCTTTGTGCCTTGAGCATTAATGAAAAGAAAGATAACCTACCCTGTTGGTGGCAGAGACGGTGGAGTTGCACTGGCCACCCACAAGGCCAAAGTTTAACTCCCCACCTCGTCATTTGCGTGACTTACCTCCGGCTCGTGGGAGGTGGGTCCTGTAGTCGCTCGGGTTTCGCGTCAATTTATTGGATGTCATGTCTTCTCAAATCACCTATATATATAAGATCTATAAATTTTAATTTATATGTAATGTCTCTAAACTTTTAATTTGTTCAATTTGATCATTAAACTTTAGCACAACATGCACTGTCATCCATTAATTTTTAATTTATTTAATATGATCCATAAATTTTTAATACATGTTCAATTTAACCTCAGACTGTATGAATATATTCAATATTGTCATTAATCCTTCATTAAATATTTTCATACAATATAGTTAAATTGAACACTTATAAAAAATTCATAAATCACACCGAACAAATTAAAAGTCCAGGAACGATATTACACATGAGTTATAGTTCGGGGACTATAATAAACAAATTAAAAGTTCAGAGATGGCATTACATATTGAATTAAAATTCAAGAATAATTTGTACAATAATCCCTCAGCAAAAATACTAGAAACCGTTCGCTTGGCGAACGAAAGGGTGATTTGGTTGGGATGAGAGATGACTCGAGGGTAATAAAAACAACTTTGAGAGTTCAACAACCCAGTCATGTCCAAAAGGATAATGTTAAAATCTGTAGGTTTGAGGATCGCGCATGGCGACAATATTTTTTTAACAGCAAGCTGTGTGGTTTTCTTCCTGGGCAGCGGTTTTTGAAGACTCCGAGGTCGGAGTAGAACTGGAAAATAAGGGATCGGCTTGTGGGGCGGGTTGTATTGCGTGATGCCCCTCCTCGTGAGGGTTGTACTGAACCGAGCTGAGTACAAGTCAACGGGGTTGGTGTGAACGTATGCACTGGCTTGTTCCCCGGACGGTCGTCATCCCCGATCGTTCTCCTAACGTGTGCGATGGATTACGGGGGCGTTCGTCAAGGATGCGAGGGCTTTTCTGTTGACGCGAATTGAAAAGGAAAGTGGCATCTTGCGCTTGGATTTTGCCTGATTGGCAGGAAAGCGCAGTGAAAAAGACGGTGGTTGCCCGGTTGGTCGAGGACGTTTGCTTTCGGGACATTAAAGAAAGACCCGACTTCTTCTTTCCCGAGTAATTTGGAAATCTTTAATCTCTATCGATGGCGAATCGCCTTGTCGAGATGTGTTCTTGTTCTTAACTGTTGCACCAAGCCATCCATCTCCTTGGAATGCCGAGAATGGGGCTACCCCGGAAGATAGCCTCCGTAACTATGAGGATTATGGTTGCACGGGACGTCAGGCTGATAAAATCCGTGCGGTTCCATTGGCCTGATGAATTTTACACTTGGTACCAAGGTCTTCGCTAATCTATATTAAAAAAACCGATTGAGGCTAGCTCATTTTTTTTTATTTTGTTCTTCAAAATGAGCTTTCCATAGATTACTACTCTCGGGAGCCGGATTGCCCCTTGGACCAGTTCTTCTTCCGGGGCGGACGGATTAAGAACAGAAAGTTGCCAAGTGCTTTGTATATGGAAAGTTGACTCTGTTCTGAGTCCACCAATGAAAGCAAGAGGTGGCGACAGATTCCGTGCCACTTCACGCGGTGAAATGAACGGCTTGATTGACTCTCATTGATGACCATCTATACTTTTGTTCTTTAATGCCGAGCGAGCGGTGGGAGACACCATGATCATCATCATCACCATCATGATGGAGACTCCACACAGAGACGCGCACAGAGAGAGCGAACTTTGTAATTGGAAGACTCGAGTATAGACCTCCACGACAACTTTAAAACGAATGCTTTGTGCGTCATCTGTCAATTCCCATGTTGCAGATATTTTTTCTCAGCAGGAGGTCTTGACCGGTTTTTCGGTTTTATACCCTCACGGCAACTTCAAGCCTCCAGGGTGGCAATCGAGAGATGTGCTTCCCCCAGAAGACATCTCCTCCGTGCACAACCTCGAAAAGCCAGCACAAGAGTTGACGAACCGAGTAGCAAACAGATGCGTACGATCACCCGTTTGCGAATTTGAAGCTCATACAAGACAACCCATTTGGTCTGGTCAAGAATACATTAAGAAAGATTCGCCAGATGAGACTAACGGCGCAAAATTTGATAATGCAAGCCATGCGATTCGAATGAAAAATAAATTGGAATTAGCAAAAGATAGAAGGGAGTTTAGCAGGAAATCGTAATATACAAATGATCATCTAGTCTAGAACAATAGGCGGTATGCACAAGATCTTCCACAGCCACAAGAGCTAGCTATTCTCTGCAAAGTGGGTTCTTCTCAGGGAAAATTGATAAGAACCGCAGTTCGAGAACCTCAAGCTGGGAGAGTGAATAGACATACACAACAGATTCTCCTCGATATACACCTATTTGTCTGGTTCTTCCAAAATACTACCCTGAATGATGAATCATATCTGATGCACCCTTTGCGAAACAAATCATCTTCAATGCTGTAGAGAGGGAGCCTCAATAATCGAAAGAATCTCATCAGTCACTCTCCTTCTCTTTTGCAGTTTCCAGGCAACAAAAATTTGTACTCTTCTGCATGATTAAGCAAGTAACCAGGGAGATGAATGGCAGACTTAGAAGGAGGAATCGGCCCCATCTTCCCAATTATCTCCTTAAACGTGTATTCCTGGGGCAGCATGTCGAACAAACTGGCGCCTCTGCAAATAACATCCTGAATCCTCTTCGGATTCAAATAATGGGAAAACCTAACCCGATCATTATGGCTGTAAGCTTTCATCTTAAATATGAACTGGCTAATGTAGCGGAAACAGAAGCTACAGTGCCAACCTGCATCAGCAAGTAGGTCATCGGTCCGCCGAAGATGTGCATATTTGGTCTTGCCCTTCTGGTAGCGGTGAACCGAAGCCCTCCAACTCTTGTTATCCTGATGAAACTCAAAAGAGTACAAGTAGTTTTTCATCTGCAAATGAAGAATCGGTGGGATACCATCACACCATCTCAAAAGATCGATTGTGTGGCCACTGGGGATTTCGTCAACATCCGACATTATCAACAAGTCATCATCTTTGATGCCGGCTTTTCTAAGTAGGACGTCTAGGGCTAACCTTTGATATGCCTCTTCGACAAATGGGTTCAACCCCTTGTTGAATCCTCCCCGAATCTTTCCATAGGTCAACCGAGGTCCAATAAACTTGAACCTGTCCCTGTTCTTATCGAAATGCAGCTCCTTAGGCAAGCCAGTGAATGTAGAGTTCGATTCGAGGAGAACAAACTCTGTGACGTAGGGACTCAGCTCATTCCACCGAATATTGAGGATGTCAAGTTCATTGCTGAACAGAACAGCATCAAACACCCGCCTTGGAGATTCACGTTCTTTCCAACCATGAAGTTCACACAGCCTCGCCTTAGACACGTTCTCATTGTAGTAATGTGGGATCACATGAAATGGCTTAGGCGGAGATTCCCACAGAGGTCTGAGAAAAGACGATATCTTCTGTCCTTGCAAATGCACCATGAGGATGCCGAGAGGGATCAGGATTAACAAGAGAATACAGGACCTGAGATCCAGACCTCGCAACATACAACGCAGCCTGGACATGCTCAATCCTGCATGAGCCTGCGCAGAACCACAAAACAAAAAAGGAATCACACAATGTCCAGCAGCAGGAGATGAGGGTAGCAAGCACATCATCTCATCCACCATCCGTAACATTACAATTCAAACAACCCAACATATCGTCCAGCAAAGTCAATAAACAGACGACCCGACTTAATTCATCTACCCCTGTAAGAAATTCCAACGTATACACATGTTCATTCATCACATTCGAGGCACCAAATCCACATCGTCACGTTCACGTCCCCCAGGCCACGACGCTGATATTCCCCCCTCCTCCCCTTATTGGATACACAGTTCAATCAACACGCAGCAAGATGAACATGAGGGGGAAATAAAGACGACCCACGTCAATTCAAACTCAAAAAGCCGCAAAAAAAAAAAAAAGGAAAATTTTCCTAGGGTTCACAAACATAAACACCCGAAAGGCACGGACGAATTACCTCGCCGCAAACGTCCTCGCATATATCATCGGTCTTCTTGGAACTGTAGTACCCCTCGGACATCGTGAGAGAGGGGAAACGACACCCACCTGGGGACTGGGCGGATTGGGGGACAAGAAGCTGAGAAGCCAAACGTTACCTTCGATCCTCTTCCAATGCCCTACCCGAATTTCCCCTTCGGCTTCAATTTATAACCAAAACCGTCGAGCAACCCAGAAACGCCTAAACCCCCATCGAAAGTTATTAAAAAAGAAGAAGAAAAAGATAGGATTTTTAACAGAAAAAACCTCTAATTTCGTCAACCCAATTCGCTGTCGAGATTGGGGAACAAAGATCAAGCCCTCTCTCTCTCTCTCTCTCTCTCTCTCTCTCTCTCCTGTGTGCGTTTGAGTTGTGATGGGGAAGGGAAGAACCTGCGAACGTTAATTATAGCCGTTTGCGTTGGTTTCTCGCTCGTTCACCAGATGACACTGTTCCAAACCCCCAAAAAAATAATAAAAAATAACGTAGAGAGAGAAAGAGAGAGAGAGGGAGAGAGAGAGAGAGAGAGAGAGAGAGGCATTTCGTTTAATTCTTGAAATTCTCATTTTCTTTCTTTTCCCAACAATGATTCGGAATATCCCAGAGAGGAAGAAGAAAAAAGGGCAAAAAGGGTGGTGGCGACCGGTGAGTGGTGGGGGGTGGAGCAGCCTACATACCTCCTCCCCTTCACGAAACCGACAGGAACGTAGTGGCCGTCGATGGGGAGGCGGATCCGACGGCGCAGAGAGGGGGAGCATGGGTGCTGCCGTGGGTGCCGTCGGACTTGGTCACGCGCTTAATTTCTTTCTTTTTTTATTTCTTTATTTTCCTTTTTATTTTGGTAGGAGATAGCCGGCGGCATGAGGCGTGTGCTCATCCGCAAAAATAGGGTCCATTGGTCGCACCAACATAAATCATACGTAGTGCTGGTTTTTTTTTTTTTTTTGGATAACTAAGGGATAGGACCTAACATGTCCCTAAAAGGCTTACGAAAGAAATAGGCGGGAGAACCATCCCGGGGTGAGAGACCTCACACTGTCTTCCTATTCTCTCTCTGTCGAGAAGACAGAGATAGAAATAAAATTAAAGAGCCTCACGGTGGTGGAGGTAGACACCACGTCGGAATTTCGATTATGACTATTACCAGATAGACATGTATAGTAGCCCCTCAAATGAATGAGGATAGATTAAATGCCCATAACTGGGTTGATGCGTCATATGGCACCTTCATGCGCTTAATTTCTTTTTATTTTTTATTTTCCTTTTATTTTTTTTCATTTTGGAAGGAGAGAGCCGGCGGCATGAGGCGTGTGCTCATCCGCAAAAATAGAGTCCGTCGGTCGCACCAACATAAATCATACGTAGTGCTGGTTTTTATTTTTGGTGTTTGGATAACTAAAGGTCTAAAAACCTTATTAATGCTACTCCAATTGGGCCCCAACACTTGTCCCCTCTGCTTTTGATTTTTGAACGGCCTCGTGCGCGGCGATCTATCGAGACATTTTCAAATTCAACTTGTGAAATTGTTAGTGATGAATGAGTTCGTGGCCTTTTCATTGGAGAAAAATGCGCAAAAGCTAAGACGTCGAGCGAGAGGGAAAGCAGAAAAATAAAAAAATCACGATGTCACAAAAAAAAAGAAAAAAGAGAGGTCCGAATCTGAACAAAGAATTGATCCGAATCTAGGATTTTGGTTCTCTTCGGATAAGTTTCTTCTGGTTTTGGTAATATGTAAAACAATGGGATTATGATCGGTCGATTTGAATCATTCAATTTCGGTCTCGAGTGATGAACTTAACCCAACACAATGACCTGAATTAAAAAAAAAAAAATCATTTCAGAAATCGAAACAACTAGGAAAGATTAAATCAATTCAGAAAAAAGAGAATCGCTAAAAGATCAATTAAGTCCGTGAGCTTTGACTGATTGCCCCCAAGGGCAAAAGCTTCTTTAATAGATCCATAATCTCCAAAGGGCTATTTCATTAGAGTAGTACATCTCGTACTTCTTGCCATTATTGATTCATGACTTTTCGTTCTTGATGTTATCTATAGCATAACAGAACGTCACACGTAATTTATATTATTATTATTAACGTTATTGTTATTACTACTACTATATTGGTCACTTATCTTGATAGGAAAATTAAACACCATTCAAACAACACTCGTCACTTCTTGACATTGACCGCAACGTGTGCTACTCGAGTTTGGTTACGAGTAGGGGGAAGCAACTAAAGGTTAGCTAGATATTTTACCAACAAGAGAGCCGAATCGGGCCAAGATGAAATATGAATTCCGTCACCATCTTGGAAACCGCATCTCCTTAAAGTGGCATATTCCATGCTTGTATAGCCATTGCAATCGAACTTTCGCATCAATCCATTTCCACCCTCATATGATTGCTACCGAGAGCGTCGCATCAACCATTTTTTTTTTTTTCGTGCACGTATCGATGGAGATCCGAACCGGATGGGCCCGTTGACACCTCCACCCCCGTGCGGATCGACATATGATATTGGACGACGAGTGGGCTAGGAGATCAATAGACTACTAAGGCCCATGGGCCCAACAGGGCCCAATCCAATCCTGCAACGAGTTATCCCACCTGAGCATTGCGTTCACGTCATCTTCTTCTTTTTTTTTTTTTTTTTTTATTCCTTCAAGGCTTGTGCTCGAGTGCTGAGCTCACGCACAATCGGGAAAAAAAAGGAGAAAAGAAAAAAGAAAAGAAGCATCCATCGTATCAGCAAAATCCAATCCCCTGGAGAAGCTCGACCTCGGCTCTGATCGCAAAAAGCCTTAAATTAATACATATGTCATGAATTTATTTAAGATTAATTTGTTCAATTGTCAAAAATCCAAAAGTGATAGATTTATATTAAATATCATTAAATTGGATTAATATATAAAAAAATGGTACAAATGTGATAAATAGGGAATAAAATCCTGAACTAACGTACCGGTCAATTGTCGTGTATCATTTAATACAGTAATTTGATAATAAAATTTAACAGAAACTAATCAACAATAATTTTGTTTCGGGTGTATTAGTTTGGGGTAAAATTATCAAAAATGCACTAATTTGAAGTTTTTGGTAATTAAAAAAATAATTGTGAATATAGTTGTCTTAAATATATTAGTTTGAGATTTTTCAAAGTATGATGATGATGATGATGATGGTGGTGGTGGTGGTGGTGGTGGTCACTTCTCTTGATTGGAAAATAGAAGACCATTTAGACTACACTTGTCGCTTTTTGACACTGACTACCATGTGTGTTGCTTGATTGAAAAATTGAAGACCATTTAGACTACACTTGTCGCTTTTTGACACCGACTGCCATGTGCGTTGCTTGAGTTTAGTTACGAGTAAAGGGAAGCCACTAAAGGTGGCAAGATACTTCGCCAACAAGAGAGCCAAATCAAGCCAAAATTCCATCATCATCCCGAAAACCTCATATCCTTGAAGGAGCATATTCCCTGCTTGTATAGTCATCACAATTGAACTTTCGCATCAATCCATTCCCACCTTCACTATGGTTGCCATCACTTGTCACATCAATCGACCATTTTTCTTTCAATGGATCATCATGGGTAGAAAAAGGACATAATTGTTGCGAATCAATTCTAAGTTGAAGAAAGAATCGAATATTCATTGATTAAATCATTTACTTCGTGGTCTGATAAATCTTTTGAAGAACTGATTAATTGGACGAGAATAAAGATAGAGTTCCATTCTACATGTCAATACCGTGAAATTTAGAGTAAGAGGAAAATCCATCGACTTTCAAATCCCTCTATCTATGTTACGCCCTTCAATCATATTCTACTAAAAAAAAAGAAGTAAAATAAAAGTATCTCTCTTTTATGCGAATCATTTGTTGAACAATAGAATCCACGAAAAAGTTCAGTGCTAAAAAAATAAAAGTATCTCTCTCTTATGTGAATCATCAGTTGAACAATAGAATCCAAAAACACGGTACTGCCCCTCATGTATGGACAAGGTCGGGAAGCGGTGGATATCCGAACCAAATCGGCCCATCGACACCTCTACCTCGACGTGGACCGACGACTGAAATCGGATGACGAGTGGGCTAGGGGATCAATGGGCCAGGCCCATGGGCCCAAGCGGGCCCAATCCAATCCGGCAACAGGCGATGCCACCCGAGCATTATTGCGTTCACGTCGTCTCCTTTTCCCGTCTTCGTTTTTCCTTGTCCCGTCTCGTGCTCGATCGCCTGATCAGCGACTGAAACGTCGAATTGGGGACCCAGCTCCAGCGCTAAGCTCGCGCACGAATCCCATTACATCAGCAAATCGAATCCCCGCGGAAAGCTCGACCTGGGCGCTGATCGGGTACGTCCGAGGTCAATCTCGATCGCTCCTTTCGCGCGTCGATCCGGTGGGCCGCTTCGTTCTCTACTGCAGGTGCGTGGTTTTCCTTCATTGCGTACGGGGGAAGTTCACGTGACGCCGCCGCGATTGGACTGTTCGAAGCCCGAGTTTCATTTTGATTCGACCGGCCGGGGAATCGGAAGAAGTCGAGTTGATCGATTTTTTTTTTTTTTTTGGGAGCCCAGGCATTGGCGGATTCGCGATTCCGATCGATTGACTGGGCTCGGGAAGTGACGGTAGGAGGAGAGGATGGATTTGGCATCGAGATACAAGGTATTTTGTTGTGGTTTTTGGGGGGGTTTATTTTGCGTAAACGTTGGAGCTGCACGTGGCACTTCTGGGCATTTTGCACTGGGGCTGCTGGATGCTGGCCGTCGCGAAATGGTGTTGGATTGTTGCTTGTCCTCGATAAAATCTACGTTCGCCTGAAAAAAGGGGTTTTTTTGCGCAGGGTGTTGTCGGGCTTGTTTTTGGCAATGACAACTCTTCTTCCACTGAAGACAGGTAGGCTTCTCATCAGCTGCGACGATGGTTTTGGATTTGGAAGTGAGATATGAATGTTCGTGAATTTGCAAACCTTACCCTTTGCCATTGCAGCAGACTTGTGTTCTCGTGACAATGATGACTTTTAGGAGTTCATAGGAAGGACTACTGTTTTTTTTGAGATCCCAAGTTGTTTAGGGTATGAGTACATGCTGGGTGTAATTTGTAAGACTTATACTCATTAATTAGCATCAAAACCCGATGATTATGAAAGTGGTCGTGCAAACTTATGTCTTCATGCCCTCTTTTTCCTAGGAACATAAAGCAGTACCTGATTATTTTTAGCTGTTTCTGGGAGACCGTTATATAAGTTACTAATTGCAAACTTTTTGTATTCAAATGGTTGTTGCGTTCGAATTCCATTGCTTGCATTGCTAGCACTCCATAGTGCTGGTTTAAGAGTAGTTACTGGAATCATTGCTTGCCAGTGCGTTACTTGTGCTTTGGAATTCTGATTTGTGTACTCATTTTCACCGTGTTATATTTCAAGCTATATCTTAGACATGCGAGGACTTATTTTGTGCAAGGTGGGCCTGTCTTTTCTTCAAAGTTGCTTTTCATGTCCACTTTGTGATGTAAAGAACTTCAAAGTTAAAGAATTGCAAAGTTTCTCCAATTACCATTTTGTTTCATGCTCTTTGGAAAAATGTTTTGCAGATATACAGGCCATTTTGGCATACCCATAGTCATAATGGGTGTGTATGTTGTATGTTATTTATCCTTGTAGATCAGGAAGCTCCGCCTCTCTAAGTTTGTTTAGGATCCTTGATGTTTATTAGAAATGCCATGTGAGCAATTAATCAATAGCCAGATATTGAATCGGTGGTTTAAATGCTTCAAATTAATCCAAAAGGAATTTCTTTGTCTCCCATCAAGCTTGTCTGTGCTTATTATGATGCAAACTTAGTTTGGTCAAAATATTTGTTAACCAGAAAATTCCTTGTCGGAGAAAGATAGTATCTTCATCAAGTGGTCTTTTTTTTTTACTTCAGATTTCGTGCCTTTAATTCCAGAGGGTGATAATGATAATAAAATTTTTCTCACCTAAGTTATAACTCACCTTGCTCTCTGAGTCATCACATGTTCCGTGTTTTCGCAGTAGAGAGTTCTGTTGCTTTTTCACTTTTCTAATGCCGTTACCGCATTACTAGTTATGTGGAACGCTTGCTGGACCGCATTAGCAACGGTGTCCTGGCTGAGGATCGCCGCACGGCCATTTCCGATCTCCAGTCGATCGTAGCAGAAAGTCGTGCTGCTCAGCTAGCCTTCGGTGCAATGGGTAAGATCTCGTGTCATTTGTTATTTGGGTGCTGAGTACTATAGTATAGAATTGGTTATGTATGAGTTTTTTTTATCTACTTTCTACAGGTTTTCCTGTACTTATGGGGGTCCTGAAGGAAGAACGGGAGGATGTTGAAATGGTTTGATTCACTACTTGCCTTTTTATCTTTCTTCTATTTTGGGGTTTTACTTTCTAAATTTCTGCCTATTCATAATGCTGAAAAACATCGAGTGCTTTGTTGGATACTTTATTTGTCAGGTTGCTTTTTTGAGTTGCTGATGTGTAAATCTTTTTGTTTGTTTACTCATTGGCATTTCATAAAGATCAAATTTCGGATTAATGATAATTTGTTTGGGAAATTAAGATATGCAGCATGTTTGGTAGGATCTACTGGATAATTTTAGGACATTGACTTCAAACTATTATAACCAAAGCAAGCTGGATAGTTGCTCAACCATTTCATATGGACTTATGGTTGTGAATTCACTGGCTCACATGCTGCTTGCAGATTTAGTACGGACATCAAGTTAATATTATATCTTCCATTGTTGTCCTTAAGAGACCCATCAATGGAAAAAAAAAAAAATCTATTGTCCGTGGGGTCTGTTACTGTTTTATGCTTAATGTTTATGAAATGTTATATAAATTTGCACTTTGTTTGTAGATTGTTATCAGATGGTCCTTTTAATGCCATCAAATACTTGTATGAGACTGATATCACTCCCGGAGGATCTTCTCTTCCTTTTCTCAACCCAGGAGAAGATGCTTGTTGTTGTTTGCAGTAGAATTATTTATTAGTGGAAATACTCAATGCCCTTGCCCAGTTCTTAGTTCAATTGTTTTCATTTCCATGCTCCTAAATTTGGGAGAGGTTGCTGAAATCATGTGCATTACATCACTCGTGCAGGTTCGAGGTGCCCTTGAGACTCTTGTAGGTGCCTTAACTCCTATCGATCATGTGAAAGGGCCAACAAATGAGGTTCAACCAGCTTTGATGAATGCTGATTTGCTGTCTAGAGAACCAGAGAGCATTTCCCTTATTCTCAGTTTGTTGGTGAGGACTTTTGTATCTAATGTCTCTTATCTATAGATTATTGTTCATATTCATGCTGCTCAACAAATTCTCTATTTTGCTTTGTTTGCAGTCAGAGGAGGATTTTTATGTGCGATATTACACTCTTCAACTTCTAACAGCCCTTCTCACAAGTTCTCCAAATAGGTATCTGTTTGTGGCTATGCACCTTGTTCCATGTCTGAGCTTTGCTGCTTGATAGAATGCTTATCAAGTTCTCTTTTCAGGTTACAGGAAGCTATTCTGACCATTCCTCGTGGTATAACTCGGCTTATGGATATGCTTATGGATCGTGAGGTAAAGAACTGATGTCCCTTACAAAATTTATGATTTGAGTTTGACCTTGTGTGAGTGCTGTTCTTTCTAGATGGAATTATCATGTATCATGCTTAAATTTTCTTTTCACTGGTCGTTCTTGCTTGGCCTATTGGAAGCTTTGAAGCTTTCAAATTCTCACAGAGGATTATAATTTGCAGTCAGCATTTGATCAGTTTGCACTGCTTCTCATTATACTGATGATCTGCAGCTTATTTTTTTCTTTTATTATAGGTTATACGGAATGAGGCCTTACTGCTCCTTACATATCTGACTCGTGAAGCTGAAGTGAGTATCTTGATACTTCTCTTGCTTTTCTTTTGTTCGGATGAACGTGAACTAAATGGTTTCTGATTCTAGGAAATTCAAAAAATCGTTGTATTTGAAGGCGCATTCGAGAAAATATTTAGCATCATTAAAGAGGAAGGGGGATCAGAAGGTGGTGTGGTTGTGCAGGTGACTATTGCCTACCTTGTTCAAGCTTATTGATGAGCCAGTCTACTTCCCTGGCTATATCAACTATTGTGTACCTCAGCATTGCTGTGGCCGTGTTCTACTGTTTTCTTGGAAGACCTTGTTTGGCCTTTTTGTGATTTTTTTTCTATTCAAATGAAGAATTCAGAAATTTGTTATTCTTTGTGACGGCAGAACTTTCTGTTTGCAGGATTGTCTTGAATTGTTGAACAATATTCTCCGCCATAATGCATCTAATCAGGTATGCTGCTTTACTTTGACCTTTTTTTTTATAAAATTTTCTCACAGGGTTTCTCCTACCAGTAAGGCAGAACTATTTTGTATAGATACTTCTAAGGGAGACTATCGGCTTTGATCCATTGATATCGATTTTGAAGCTACGAGCAAATACATACAGTTTTACACAGCAGAAGGTAAGTTATTCCTATTTTGATTTGTCGTACTATTATGTGGTACTTTTTGTGAATACGCCCTTAATCTCACTGTTGTCTTTGTTTTCACTTGCAACAAATACTATGTAGTAGACAATTAATCTTCTGAGCGTGTTGGAAACCGTTAGTCTGTTGATATCGGGAGGTCCAGATACTGACCCCTCAAAGGATTCCAACAGGACAACAAATAAAGCAGTCTTAGTCCAGGTTAATATTCAAACTCCTCATGTGTTACACATCCTTGAAAATGACTGGTTCACTTCTCTTACAATGTCATTCCATTTGTCCACAGAACAAGGTATTTGATCATCTTCTTATGCTGGGAATTGAAAGCCAATGGGCTCCTGTCTCTGTCCGTTGTGCGGTAAGATGTACTTACTTTTAAATAATACTTCAATGTGTTCTCTCATGCATGAGCATGCATGTGACGCATTCTCCTCTGCATGATAATGAAACATAATAGGATGGCTTCTTGCTTTCCTAACCCACCCATGAAAAATAATCTACTGTCTCGGGCTTTTGGCTTTTAAGATGAAGTCTATGGGTATCTGTTCTTGGGCTCAAAGATTTAATGGAAGAATTCGCAATGAATGCAACTTATATTTGTGTTTTTTGAGATCGATTAGTATGAACTCCTGTAGTTCATGTCTTCATTGATTAGTCATTTCATGGATAGAATTACAACCAGAAGTGGCATCTGTCGAATTTAGAATCTAATAATGAGTTTTTGGTAGTGGTTAAAATATATCAGAATGCTTGATCTTTCACTTATAGTAACCGCTTTTTGATTTGCTATGTAAAATGAAGGCCATATGTCCAAGGCAACTTTTTTTCCTATTTCCTGCCACCTGAGCTCAAGAAACCAATTCTACAATGGTCTGTTAGCCACTTCTAGTTACCCTTACTGAGACAAAAGTGTCATGTGAGCTGCTAAATTCTTGGACTCTTTGCAGAGCCAAAATTTTTTGACTAAAGACCACTAGCTGTGAAAATATTCACCATTCCCTAGGTATTATTCGATACCTATACGATCTCGCCCTGAGAAGATCCTTTTCCTATCAAATTTAAATTGATCTTGGGTCTGAATGTCTGATCTGTTGCATCCGTTAAATAACTGTATTTTGTCCATAGTTGTAAACCATTTGTTCCTGCAATTTTCACTGTATACATAATTAGAGAGATCTTATGCTTGAGGAGAAATTCATCTTTTCTTCTGTCTTTTTGTGTTTTGTGCTGGCTGTTTGTAGGCGTTAAGGTGCATTGGCGATCTGATTGCTGGACACTCTAAGAATCTTGATGCCCTAGCAAGCAAAGTTCTTGGAGAGGAGCCTCAAGTAGAACCTGCTTTGAATTCTATTCTCCGAATCATTTTGAGGACATCCAGTATGCAAGAGTTTACTGCAGCTGATTATGTTTTTAAGTGCTTTTGTGAGGTTGATCTGGTCATCTGCTTACAATTTCTGTGAATATTTTATTCTTCCATGAATTGTTCTTCCTCTATCATGTTCTGTATACTTATTCAGCGTTTTACTCAGAATAATGGTGATGGTCAAAGAATGCTGGCTTCCACGCTGATTCCACAACCGCATTCAATGACACAATCTCCCCTGGAGGAGGATGTGAACATGTCTTTTGGAAGGTACATCTTGAGAACATGTTAATTACTACTTTTGATTGACCAATGCAGTGCTGTGTTTGCTATTGACATATATTTATATCAAACCCAGATGTATAATCTTTAAAAGAGTTAAGACCATACCCTTTGTCTAAAAATAATTGGTTTGTCTGGCAGCATGCTGTTACGTGGTCTCACATTGACTGAAAATGAAGGCGATCTTGAGGTGACAATTGGTTTTGCTCCCTTTAGTTTTGCAATTACTGTTTAGCTGCCCGAAGGAGTCAAAGTATCTAGTATTTAATCGATGCAATGTCCATGTGTGTATGTAATTTGGTACAATGCTTCCACTTGGTGAGGCTAATATTTGGTTGATATTTTGAACCTGCAGAGTTGTTGCAGGGCTGCCAGCGTGCTGTCACACATGTTAAAGGATAACATCCAGTGTAAGGAAAAGGTGTGAATTCTAACACATTTTCTCTCGCATCAACTTCCACTCTGATCTCTTCTTGTATCTGAGAGTGGCTGGGTATCATGTTGTCTTTATAGCTGCATATACTCCACACATATTCCAATTATATTGGCATGTTTACTCGAGTCTTTCATCACGTGGTAACATGTGGATTGGAAGAATATATATGGATTTAAGGCTAAAATGAATCTATTAACCAGTGCAAGTTAGACCTCTACTCTTGTCAATGCTTGCGGCTATATAGGTGTCAATTCCAATTGCAGACATATTCTCCTTCCCCCCGCCCCACTCATCAGGCAGCAGAGCAAGAGAGAGGGAGAGAATGGAGAGGAGTTGAATGGTGCTGGTCTGTTATTGTAGAAAGGCTTTTAAAAAAAGAGTTGACGATAAGAATCTCATTTTTTATTGCAAATTATAATAATCTTTTCCATCTCGGTATATATATATATATTTAAAATGGAACATGGACAGCTAATTGTAGAACCTTTAGAAATGCTGGTTTTTTTATTGCGATTCTCTTGAGTAAATGATTGCTACTTCTTCACATGACAATGATATCACAAAATTTAATTTGTAGGTTATTCAAATTGAACTTGAGGCTCCTACACCATCATTAGGAGCTCCAGAACCATTACTTCATCGCATGGTCAAATACTTAGCTCTTGCTTCTTCCATGAAAAGTAAAGATGGAAAGTCAAACACGGGACATATATTTGTTCAACCGATCATCTTGAAATTGCTGGTGACCTGGCTTGCCAACTGTCCAAGTGCAGTGCACTCCTTCCTAGATTCACGTCACCACCTTACATGCCTGCTGGAGCTTGTATCAAATCCATCAACAACTGTCTGCACGAAGGGTTTGGCAGCGATTTTGTTAGGAGAGTGCGTTCTCTACAACAAGTCCAGTGAAAATGGAAGGGATGCCTTTACGGTAGTTGACACCATAAGCCAAAAAATCGGGCTTACAGCTTACTTACTAACGTTTGATGAGATGCAGAAGAGTAGTATTTTCGCCTCTATAAAGTCAAGCCAGCCCCGGAGGCCATTGACAAGGTCCAATGCTGCTAGCATGGCAGACATTGAGGATGTTGACGAGAATGATTTGTCTGATAAAAAGAACAATGATCATCCAATTCTCTCAGTGATATTTGATGCACATTTTGTTAACTTCATCAAGGGTTTGGAGGAAAATATTAGGGAAAGCATTGTAGAGGTCTACAGCCATCCAAAGAGTCAGGTAGCTGTGGTGCCAGCAGAATTGGAGCAGAAGAATGGGGAGAGTGACAAGGAGTACGTTGAGCGGCTGAAAATGTTTGTGGAGAAGCAGTGTTTTGAAATACAGGTATCTATGTTGCAATTTACTGCAGATGTGTTATTAAGTTGGCATTTCCTTTGTTGGTTTCTCACTTTGTCCCTGTGTTGGTTCTTTGAAAATGTTTCATTTGCTTATCATTATATTGGTAACAAGAATATGACTGCAGTTGTATTATGGGTTACCTCTAAGCTAATGTTAACTGGCTAATGACTAGTACCTGCGCTTGGTGGGTTCGACCTAACACTATTTTTAGTGTAAATTTATCCTGTCACAGTTCACAAATAGTTCTATGTTAAACATGCCTTACTATTAATATCAAGAGGTGCTAGAGTAGTATTTCTTTGGTGTACGGAGAGATTCTTCCATCATAAATATGGTTTCTTTGGCGTTTCTCATTTCATTCTATTTGGTCAAATAAGTAGAAATTACTAGTTGGGTTTGTGGAGCAGATATTTTAGATTACAGCTTATTTATGCTACACAAAGGGCCAATTCATCTTTACACTTATACTCCACATGCTGCAGTTTGCTGTTTTGCACTCTGATGCCACAAGTACAGCTGTTCCCTTCATGCCCATGATATGGCCATACTAACTGGTCAATTACAGTGTAATCTTTCAAGGGGTTGCAACAGACTGGGTGTTGGAAATTTTAGAACTTCTATAGTATATTTTTCTCCCATCATGCATTTTACTTGACTTGTTGTTTTATTCTCCTGTTAAAGGGGCTGCTTGGACGCAATTCGACTCTGGCAGAGGAATTGGCCAAGACCGGGGGTGGCGGCAGCGGTTCATCCCAAGCTGAGCAGAGGGGAGGTGGGATTTCGGAGAGAGTCCAAGTAGACACTCTGAGAAGAGATCTCCAAGAGTCATCTCAACGCCTAGAGTTTCTCAAGGCAGAGAAAGCCAAGGCCGAATCCGATTTATCCATGTACCGTAATATGGCGGGTAAGCTGGAATCCGATCTGAAGAGCCTATCTGATGCCTACAATAGTCTCGAACAGACCAACTTCAATCTTGAAACAGAAGTGAAAGCTTTGAGGAACGGGGACACCGCGCCATTCCCTGATCTTGAGACCGTGAAGGCGGAAGCGAGGGAAGAGGCGCAGAAGGAGAGCGAGGTCGAGCTGAATGATTTGCTTGTGTGTCTTGGTCAAGAACAGAGCAAGGTGGAGAGGCTGAGCTCAAGGTTGGAGGAATTGGGAGAAGACGTGGATAAACTGCTCGAAGGTATTGGAGATGAAGCGGGGCTTCCCGAAGGTGAAGGTGAAGAAGAGTGATGGGTGATTTATCTGTGTTGGTTCTGAGTCTGTTTAGGTTATGGAACTGCCTTTCGTCATCCTACTTCCAGGGCATCAACAATGGGATTTGACTTGCAAGTCTGTACATTTCCAGTAAATTGTACAGTCTCCTCTAATTCTTTGCTGGTGAAATGGTGGATCATCACCGTCCTCTGTTCTCACGTTACTATAATTAGTTTGTTCCTTTAGGAGATGCCTAGTTCCATATTATCGTGATTTAGAGTTAATTGATTTAAATTAATTTTCTTTCGAATTCTTACACAGATTTATGATGAATTTGGACTTTAAATTCATTACCTACAAATTAAGTCCTGAAACACGTTATGAATTTAAATAAATAAGTAGCTGCTGCTGAATGTGCCGGACGCCATCGTAACTGGCCTTGAGGCGAACAAGGAGTCCTGCTTCCTGAGGAATTCTTGGGCGATTGTTGGACAGGCCACGGGAATGACGTGCGTGCTCCCTAGGCGGATGCACGCTATCTCGGTGTTCATCTCCTTCATCACGCGATGGATCCACCGGAACACGAGTTCGTTGCGAAGCATGGCCGGGGCGCAACTGACCACTGGCCACGGGGTGGGCGCCGGAGGGAGTGGGAGTCGATTAATGTTTGTTTCTGATAGTTCTCCGACAAAGCTGCTGTTTCACGATATTACATGAAGCAACGAGTGCCAAGAGAAGTAGGGCATTAATGGCGGAGGGGGTGGTGGAGCTCATTGTGGCGGCAGCGGCCGGAGCGTTTGTCTATGGCTATTGCTATATATATATATATATATCTTTGGCTGTGGAGGTTTTCGACCACCGGGGTTTTGCTATGAAGAAGTAAAAGGGAGAGGTCGTGGTGAAGTGAACATGCACGCAGGACGCCTTTAAATAGAAGCGGAGGCCAACGAGTGTTCGGAACGAGTGCTTGCATTGATTCCACTTTCAAACGACGAAGGATCAGCAACCGATTAGAGCGTACAGGTTCGGTCAAAGTCCCCATCACCTAGAAAAAAAAGCTAAACTTCATCAAAATGCTTTTGAATTCTGGGAAAATTCCCACATAGTAACCGCGATCTCAATCTAAGATGTATATAAACACACGATTACAAACATGAATTTGTTGGTGCCCTTACCCAATTCCTCAGCTGCCCATGCGCAAATTAATACTACCCATATAGTATATGTCCATTTAAGAAAATCAAATGAATTTTTAATATCAAATTACGAAAAATATTTTAGTTCATTTCAGGTTTTAATATACCGGAAAATATTATCATTCTCTTGTAAAAAATATCACATTTTTTTGCTAATTAAATGGAGCCTAGATGATCAACAGCAAAATAGTGTATATTAATTCATAATTAACACCGCCCCGAAAAGCTTAACTTCTCCCTATTGCCCTTACATCATGTGAAAATTTACACATACATTAACCAAAATCCCAACCCAATTATTCTCTTTTCTCCCTCTCCACCTTGTAGCCCCTCTTCAGCAGCTAGCCATCTCCCCCGTCGCTCTCCTTTGAGATGATCCTTGGCCAAGAACAACTTCAAGAATAGTGCGAAAAATAAAATTTGAGAATATATATGTATATTCCGATGTATAAGTATACCTAAGCCTATTTATATGCTTTATTAAATAATTATTTTAAGATAATATCTCAATCAATATATGCACAATCAAATGGAGATATACGTGCAATAGACACATAATCTTGAAAGATATGGATAATCAACATGAATATTGTAATTATCTCTAATAGTGAAAAATATCTTATGGAAATCCCTAATTATCTCTCATATCCCTCTTCAAAGTCAAGGTAACTAAGTTAGCTAAATTTTGAAATCAAGTGAAATAGTATCATGAAAACATGTTTCTTCATGAAATTAACACCCAACGGATTCGAGGTGGGGTGGTGCGTGTGATTGCTACAAGCTTTTGTTGATGACGAGATTTCAATATATTGCTTGTCTGATGATGGTGAGTTTGGTCCATGGCGAGTGAAATTCCCCTAGTAATAAATTTAAGAATTTCCTTGGTCATAGCATTACTTTTTTTATTTTTATTTTTTATGGGTGGTTTTCCGATTATTACATTAACCTTTGACTATATTAGTGGTCAAAGAGTAACGGCAGTCTCTAATGAGAGCAATAAAGACTTATTGAATCTAGGAGTTTCATTTCATGCCACCAAATTGGAAAGGTAGGGCTCGACTAATGAGATGAAGGATGTAGTTGGACTTGTCAAAATATGTTATAAACTCATTTTTTTAATCAATATCAGTGTTAAATGAGTTATAAATAAATCAATTATATTAAATAAATGGGTTATAAATAGATATAGACATAATAAGAATGTTGAATAAGTTATAAATGAGTTTACACTTTAAATTCAATTTACTTTTATGACTCCCTTTGTATTCTCTCTCGCCTTCACATTCACTCGCTTTGCGCTCACACCCGATGGGGTATGAGTTTTCAGAAATTCAGTCAAAAATTTCCGTATTACTAACCCCGTAAACTTAGACTATATCACTCACCAATACCTGCTGGTACCATTTTCTTACCCAAAAAAAAAAAAAAACAAAACAAAAGAGGGACCCACAACAATCCCAGAAAGTCTTGACAGTCGTGTGCGGGCTTGCCACGTGTCTGTCCCAAGCAACGTTACCCTCATGCAGCTTCCGACAGGTTTCTTATGATTCATGCATACGAAGGAAAAAGAGAAAATAAATAAACAAACAAACAAATAAAGAAAGCGTTCGAATTTTCTGGGCGCTGGACGGTGCGGCGGCGGTAGTTAAAACGGCGGGTTTTACTGAAACTTGTAAGAAATCGAGGGGAAGCTTCCTCCCTCCATGATTCGAGGCGTTCCTTCTTTTGACTAATCGAATGCATTCATATAATATTAGAAATGCTGGACAACAATGGGGGCTAAGCTAATGAATTATGATGTCAGAATCGAATCAGAAAACCGAAACTATAACTCGAACAAAACCAAATTTTCATACCTTTTCGGTTCAAATAATGAACGGATAATTATTTTTTTATTCTAATACAATTTGGTTAATCGAAGTGAACCGAAAATCATCCCTCTTCTTAATATTATAATTTACATAATCTCCCCTCATTTATTACTAAATATCTTCCTGATTTTACCAAAAAAAATTAAATGGAAAAACCAAACTAAGCCAAATCAAACCAAGGCCGAATCCGATTTATCCGATGTACCGTAATATGGCGGGTAAGCTGGAATCCGATCTGAAGAGCCTATCTGATGCCTACAGTAGTCTCGAACAGACCGACTTCAATCTCGAAACAGAAGTGAAAGCTTCGAGGAACGGGGGGACACCGCGCCATTCCCTGATCTTGAGACGGTGGAAGAGGCGCAGAAGGAGAGCGAGGTCGAATTGAACGATTTGCTTGTGTGTCTTGGTCAAGAACAGAGCAAGGTTGGAGGAATTGGGAGAAGACGTGGATAAGCTGCTCGAAGGTATTGGAGACGAAGCCGGGCTTCCCGAAGGTGAAGGTGAAGAAGAGTGATGGGTGATTTATCTGTGCTTGGTTCTGAGTCTGTTTAGGTTATGGAACTGCCTTTCTTCATCTTACTTCCAGGGCATCGACCATGGGATTTGACTTGCGAGTCTGTACATTTCCAGTAAATTGTACAGTCTCCTCTAATTCTTTGCTGGTGAAATGGTGGATCATCACCGTCCTCTGTTCTCACGTTACTATAATTAGTTTGTTCCTTTAGGAGATGCCTAGTTCCATATTATCGTGATTTAGAGTTTAATTGATTTAAATTAATTTTCTTTCGAATTCTTACACAGATTTATGATGAATTTGGACTTTAAATTCATTACCTACAAATCAAGTCCTGAAACACGTTATAAATTTAACTAAAGAAGGTATGGTTTGTTGGTGAAAAAAGAAAGAAGAAATACGGATTATCTTTAAAACATAATAAATATCAAATACAATTTTGTTTGGAAAAAAAGAAGAAGGGATCATCCTTCAATGTGTCCCTAAGCTATTGGTGAATGTTTAGTATAGTTTCTGATCTATATAAAAATATTTAAAAGTTCTAGGATTAAACATCGGACTAAAGTTCTAAATTAAAAATTTAGAGATTGCATTATATAGTAAAATAAAATTTATGGATCATTTGTGCCATTATTCCAAATTGCAAAAACATCTTATATGTCCATGAGATATTTATGTATTCGTTTAAAGTATCTATAAAAAGAGAGATTTAGGATCTTAATAAATCCTTAAACTGCTACATCTAAATCTTGAAACATTAAAATGAAGTTGGGCATGACTGGAAAAGTGATTTCTCGCGAAAATGATTATTTTAACCTCGATTGTAATTTTCTCGAAAATGTCTCACATTTTTTTCATGCATTCTTTTCTTCATTGTTAGCTTATTTAATTATCATTTTCACCGATATCAACTTATCAATATGACTTTACGAGAGCCCCTAATTACACACGCGTTCGTATTTTTTTTTTAATAAAATAAAAAGTCTCATTTTTACCTGACCCTTCTACATTGCGAAATCATCTCTTTAATAATAAAAAAAAAAGCATTAGAAGTTGAGATAATCACGACTCTCTCTCTCTCTCTGACGACCAAACACGCACTTATCCACCAAAAACGCACGCCACGTCATCAAAACGTCGACTTTCCTTGAAAAGCGACGGGGGGACCAGCTGACGTGGCCACATGACACCGACAGCTCATCCTCAACGCAGAGAGTCCAAAACAAACATAGTCATAGTCATAGTAAATAGTAATCATCATCATCGGCAGCGAACTCTACTCTCTCTCTCCTCTCTCTCTCTCTCTCTCTCTCTCTCTCTCTCTAGCTCTCGCACTGACGTGCCATGGACGGCACCAAATCCCCGGCCGCTTCCGACGCGGTGGCGGCGGCGGTGGAGATCGAGCACAAGGTCTACGCCCGCGTCGGCCTCCTGGGGAACCCCAGCGACGTCTACTACGGCCGCACCATCTCCCTCAGCCTCGCCAACTTCTGGGCCGCCGTCCGCCTGCGCCCCTCCGAGGAGCTCGTCATCGCGCCTCACCCCGTCCACGACCTCGTCCAATTCCACTCTCTCCATCACCTGGTAAGGTCGCGATCTCGGGTTTTTCTCGGTTTGTCTGGTTCTTCTGGAACGGCGTCTGTTGACGGACGCTGCTGCTGCTGCTGAGAAAGCTTGTGTTGGCTTCTTTTTCTTGCTTTGATCCCGTATTGAATCTGGCTCGCATTTCTTTCCTATGTCGCGATCTGGGTTTGTTTCGATTCCTCTTAGCTCGCGCTTGAGTTTTGGAAATGCGGTCGCAAGTTGTGCTCTTGATGAGGAGTCGATGAGTGATGCCGAAGCAACGTTTTGTGTCCGGTGTATTCAACTGCATTTCGAGAGATCCTGCTGAGTTTTTTGTATGTTCTCGCTGCCTGAGAGGATTGATGCGAAATGGGTGCGAGCGCAGGTGAATCGGCTGCAGAATGAAGGGTACTATGGAGGAGTTCGTTTGCTCATGGCACTCTGTAAAGTTTTTCACATTTATTGCGAGAATCACAACATCGATCTTCATGGTGGGAATTTCACTCTTTCTTATGAGACCAATATACCTCGTCAGGTACAGTGTTCGGAATGTTTTTATTTGCTGAAGTTGCTTATATGGGTTGTTGGGATAATTATTTTACCTGACGTGTGAAATTGCTGAAAAATTAGATTCTTTTTAGAATCCTTCCTGTCATTCGAATTATATGGGTGAATTTTCCTGGAAAAGGTCGATAGCTTGTAACCCACAAGTCATATCCTATAATGTTCGTTAGGTTGACTATGCTTAGACTATCTCTAGTTACTGACCGATTAGTGTTGTGGCTTCATGTTGTTTTCAATTAGCAAGTCTATTTCCTCACCCTTGCCCCCCTCTCTACGAGTTATTTATGAAGGAAAGTGAGAGTTGCTTTGTCGATGGATAGGGGTGACACAAAATAAAATAGCTATTAGAGTCAGCAGATATTGTATATTACCCAAGTTTTATAAGGCTGACCAAATGATGCTATTTAGATCTTGCATATGTATAAGCTGTATCCTTTCCCGACCTGGAACTGCCCTATCTTTCCTACCCAATTTGAAGTATCTGCCACCACAGTGATTATCGATTTTGAGTAAAAAGGAAGAGCTGTAAAGAGAGAAGCTTGAGCAAAAATTGTTGTCAATTGCTCTTTGTTAACTTTACATTCCAACATTTTTCCTATCGGAGTAGTATTTTTTCTGCATCGATATCAATTGTTCGTAAGCTTGTCGTTACGTCTGTTATCTGAAATGAGATAGCCTTTTTCCTGGTTGTTCTAGATTGTTTGAATCACATGTGATTTAACTAAATTATCTCTTCCGGGTTCCTTTTGAGACCCTTTCATTTTTAGAACAGAACTAATTTCATCTTTTCATTTTTCTCTCTTAATTATATTGCTGAACTGTAACTTTGTTTTCTCAGACAGGGCTTGCAGGTTCGAGTGCTATAGTGTGTGCTGCTTTAAATTGCCTTCTTGACTTCTATAATGTCAGACATTTGGTGAAAGTGGAAGTTAGACCAAATCTTGTTCTTAATGCTGAAAAGGAATTGGGAATTGTTGCTGGCCTCCAGGATCGGGTTGCCCAGGTATATGGGGGCCTCGTTTACATGGTATGTGCTCATCATCTTCTTGCAAAGCAATGCATATGTTGTACAAACCACTGTAAAATTATAGCTTATTTCTTTTCTCCTGGTAGGATTTCAGCAAGGAAAACATGGAGAAGTCGGGGCATGGCATCTATATTCCAATGGATATAAGTCTACTGCCTCCTTTATATCTCATTTATGCTGAAAATCCAAGTGATTCTGGAAAGGTTAGCATAACATGATATATCACCGGACTTCTTACTCACATGTTTGGTTTGCATATTTTTCCCTCCAATTTTCCTCATTCCCCTAAATATGTAGGCTACTAGAGATTACAGCTCATAAGCAATTGCGTTTGCTATTCCAAAGTGCTTGCTACTTAGTTCGCAGGGCCATGACTTCTGGCAATAATGGCAACCGTTGATGTTCCTAGATTCTTTATCTGAGTGTTATTTCATAATGTGTTTTATGTTAAATGTGAAGCAAGAACCGTTAGTCATTACTAGCCAGCTTGATGAGTTAAATCATGGCCTAGCAGAGGCTTGTAATTTTTGTCAACCGCAGTGATCAAAACTTTCCAATTGAATTGTGGAGACACTTCTCCTGTTGAATTTGCTGTATATTTTGAGGTTTGACAGAGCATAAAATGAATGTGAACTCAATACTGATGCTTAAAACTATGATTCAACTTGTAAGGTGGTTCCTAATCGCCACTCTCCATTTTGAATTGGGAGTTAGCTTAATAATGTTCTCTGCCTATTCTTAATATAAATGTATGTGAAACTTTCAACTACCTTCGAGATGCATATATCTGATTTTTTTTTTTTGGTGGATGCAGTTGCACAGCACAGTTCGACAGAGGTGGCTGAATGGAGATAAGTTCATAATTACATCCATGGATGAAGTTGCAAATATACCCGTAGAAGGGAGGGAAGCATTACTGGAAAAGGACTATGCCAAGCTTGCAAAGCTCATGAATCGTAATTTTGACCTACGGAGGTAAAATGGTTTTGTTCTTTAGTTGCAGAATATATTCGGTGGATGGAGAACTCTTCCCATGAGAAGTACCCAGCTATCCGTACTATTGTACTTCCCACTTTACTGAGGAACAGTCTGTAAGCTGTTTTATCACCGCCTGGTAGAAAAAGCTAGCTAGGAAATTAATTTTGCACCATTTTATCGCTGCTTGAAATCGATTGGGTGCACAATTGCTTAGCTTTCATCTTTGAAATATTCTGCTGGTCAAGTTACTTGAGCTGAATGCAGCCTCACGGGCTATGGGAACTAAGTTTTGTTTGTGGTTTTATTCAGGAGTATGTTTGGAGACGAATGCCTCGGTGCTTTAAATGTAGAGATGGTGGAGGTGGCCCGACGAGTGGGCGCTGCGTCAAAGTTCACTGGCAGTGGAGGAGCTGTGGTTGCTTTCTGCCCTGATGGGCCATTGCAGGCAAAGCTTCTGGAGGATGAATGTCGAAGAGCTGGATTCATCCTCAAACCAATACAAGTAGTTCCATCCCGTTTGAATGACGTCGATCTCAACACATTGAAGAATTAAGTTAGCACTGATGAGTCCTGGCGGATTGGGAATTTATTTCATTTATTGATTACCATTGCTTCATGCACCGAAATGTCTAGTGATGTGGTAGTCGGCCATTCATCCTCTTGCAATGCCTGCTTGTCCTTAGTTATATTAAAAAAAAAGAAAAATGAGGGCAATATCCTAAAGTTACACCATTACTCTCTCCTAATAAAACTTGATCTTGTTTGATCTCCGTATCTTATCTCATGATGATTGAAGTATCCAATTTGTTAATCAATTTGTACATGAGTTTCCTTCCCTAAAAATATGTACGATTTTTACCTGTTGGAAATATTCTAACATTTTCCCAATCTGAGAAAGGAGAGTGAGACCAAAATTGAGAGAGGGAGTTGATTTCTGAAAAAGGGCAATAGCCGCTTACAAAGTCCACCTCAACAATAAGTTTGCGAATGTTCAATGAAATGGCCATTTTGAAACCCAAATATGTGCCCTGAAGTTATGCTTTAAGTGAAGAACGCATCTCCACAATGCCTAATTCATTATGAAGAAGACCACATACTGAAGCTAGCTCCGGGTTGCCTTTAGAGGCTCCATTTTGAGTTTGATAGGAGGGATGGTCCAACTCACAAATATATCCATTTCTCCCTCAATTGGTTCTCTCTCATACGAGCTGAAAAGATGTTCTTGACACATCCCAAAAATCAGGCCCATAAGTGTGCTAAAAAGAGAGATATCCATTTGAAATAATCTCGTTTCTCCAATTCCAAAAATGCCAATTAGTTACCCCAAAAACTAGTTGGCAGTTTTTGACGTAGATAGGTTTGCTAATAACCACTAATGTCCATCGGCAAAGAATTTGCCCCTCAAGCTTGTTGTAAAATCTTTTGCCAAATGGCCTTTGCATACTTACAATTCCCATGTATGACTATAATTGTGGACAAAAACTCAAAACGGAATTCATAGTGGTTTGACTTCGGAGCCTTTCGTAATTAGTAAATAGGCATAGGTGAGAAACCAACCACACTCTTGATTGAAACAGCTTGGCGATCCCTATTATGGTAATGGAATCTGAGAGTGTGCCCCTTCCCAGCCTGTATTGTCTCACGGAATGTTCAGTCCGCTGCAAGACGGTTATTTAAAGGCGAGAATGTATCCTAATTCCTCCAACATTCAGACCATGCCCAATTTAAATCTTTTGGAAAATTAAGAGATTGACAATGACGTGCACCAAGCAAGTCGCATTCTATTGAATAGGCTGAGACCAATTTACGCAGAGGATAGAACAAGATCAAAATTCGACCTTGCTCAGATTAAAATGGAAGCCATGGACTTATCGTACCTAAACATAATCCGACTTTTCTGAACTTTTTTTAAGTGAAATAGGGTGGCATCGCTCGCTGGTGCTTCAAACAAAGATATATAAATGAACACAGAAAGACCCTTTCCTTCCAAGAAATGCATCTCTGTTTTCAGGTTAGAGCTAGATCAGCGAATCGTCAAGACCTGCCATTGCACCTCACCTTTTTGCCAGTGAATTACGGTCGCATTCCAATAGGGTGCTGCGGGAGCGCTAAACTGATCATTTCATATGCACCACCCAGATTCATAACTCGGGGTTGAGCTCTGGGATGGTTTTTACCGCTGAAAGTCGACTAGGGGATTACTAGAAATTCATTGTTAGCCAAAAGCAAATCATGGCGCTCCATGGAAGCAACCTCGCAATAACCTGGTCTCCTTACAACAACACGGAGCCAAATCTCGGCTGTTTATCACCAAGCTTAGCAAGGTAAACAAATTTCAGTTCACAAGTCTACTTTCAATGATATTGCCTTCTCAATATCATGCACACACTCTATGTTGCCTTCTGAATGCCAAGTACAAAGATAAAGACTAGTTCAAAGTTAATTGATCTCCCCATAAATGCTTCAAAAGACCTATTCCAGTCACTCATTCTACATATGATATGTCGCAAGCAGATTCAACATTGGATGAGAAGTGAAAAGCTATCCAAGAATGCATTCACTCTTTGACAAGAAGAATATTACACTCTTACACATGATTGGGTTAGATTAGGGTCCTTTAAAATTAACAAGAACTAGTAAATTAACACTGTTGGAACACCCAATTGTAAAACTCGTGCTGCAGAGGCTAAATAATCACCAACCCATGAGGCTTACTCGTCACATACTGCTGCCATGAGCTCACTTAGGGAATCCCATATAGGAAGACTAAACAACAGACTGTTCTAACCATTCCTCTTGTACATCATACGGCGCTTCAGCTAATATCACAAAGATTTGAGATGTTGCACACAATTGCTTCTTGCAATTCAGCCTGCAAGACCAAGAATAATGAAATGCAATGCATCATTTACATATATAAGATTTCCCCTCTTTATTCTTCAATCTATAATTTCCTTCGGGCCATATTCAATCTGTACTCGATTGAGAACTGAGAAGAAGGGGGCAAAAGAAGAAAAAGAATAGCATCCTCTACTTTCAGCAAAGGCATGAATGCCATTAGAAAGATCCTAACATAGTTTCACTATTCCATATTTGTACCTTCCACCACTGAAAAATATGAAATTGAAAAAGTCACGAAGTCAAAGATATCCCAGGTCATATCAATTACCAGCCAGTTAAGAAATTAACAGCAAGTGAAGAAATGGAGAAAGCATTACTAGAACTGATTGCTGAATGTAGCAGATAAATTTAAATCAAGCCTCAGAACATGTCTTCACGTGGCTCTTTTTGGAGGAAATGGAAGATTGGACAAAGAAGTGATATGTCCGTGTACGGACTTCGTAAATGACAATCACCTTGCATTGATTTGTGTAGCCATGTCTGCATATGTTAAATGCAAAAGAAGTCTCTCAATGGTCTATCAAGTTTCAATTGTTCAAAGGTATTGTCTGGAGAAAAACCTGCTCACTGCTCCCAGGCTTCAGATCAGCTGTTCTAGGGCTAATTTTTTCAAACCAACATAGACTTCCATGAACAAGCAGAGTCCAAGCAGATCTCAGAGGACAAACACAGCGACATAACAGCATCTCATAGTCTAGTAGAGATTAATAGCAGAAATCAAGCAGTAAACTGAAAATGCCAACAACTGGACCAGAACTCAAAGAAATAGGATATACAGATGAGGGGTAATTGGAGATTGAGAAGATTATTGTGATTTGCGAACAATTTCTTCCTAGAATGTTCCGCCAACAGAAGTCCTGTCAAAATGAAATATGCAGGCTCATGATGCTCAATGTGCCGACTGCTGAAACCAGACAAGTAGAACCATAGGAAAGATAAGGATCCGTCAAAGATCAATTGCTATTTCAAACCTAAGTGGAGTGATCCTACTTTAAATTGTGTCACAACACACTTTTGCTGTTACTCATTCATTTAGACGATGCAGTTCCAAGCAAAAATAAATTACAGAAGAAAGGAAAGGAAAGAAGGAACAACAAGAATATATTCACTCAATTACACAAGAAGGATTATACAAATGATTAGCTAACGCTACAGCCCTCTAAGTCAATAATGCAATTGTACAATATCAACCTCACGAGTGGTAGACCCGTCCTCGATTTCATGCTACAAAAGCTAAACAATCACCAACCTAAGAAGCTTACTCATCACATAGTGCCGCCATGAGCTCTTGTGGGGAAGCCCAAACTGGAAGATCAAACAAAGACTGTTTTAATTGTTCCTCTTGTACACTAGACAGTGATTCAGCTACATCACAGAGATTTGAGACGTCATTGATTAACGCTTCTTGTGCTTCCGCCTGCAATTTGAAGACCGAGAATATGTTGGGATCTTATAAAGGAAGAGAAGCTTCAAGCTCATGCCTCAATAAAATTTTTAGAACTTCCAAAGAATAAAACCCATTTATAAATCCCCACCACTACGCAGGAAGTCCATCTTATGGAGATTCCCATCATTAGGTTATGAATTCGCATTTATGCTCTCTATCAAAGTGACAAAAATGAAAAGAAAGACAAATCAAGGGCAATGCACATACAGGAAACAACCCTTCTGAGAAGACATAACAACCAACAAGAGAAAAGAATACAAGACAAGGATTCTGCTGTACAAAGCAAAAAGGGAAAGACATAGGCAACAACTGGAGAGCTTAAGATATATGCATCACTATAATCTCAGCAACCGCCGGCTGTACAAAGATATTAGCCAAAGCACTGACAAGTCCCAACCTAGCACACCTATAAGTGGAGATAACAGGCACTATCCACTCTCGGAAATGCAGAAAAAAACACCAAGTGCAGATCCTACCGAGCAAGAGAAGTTTTAAGGTCAAGCGATTCCTAAAGACCCAACGTGTCAATTGAAGTGGAATTGAACAAATGAGAAAATGGAATCAGATCTCAGAGAACAAAAATAGCCACATAACAACAGCTCACATCAAACCCTAAAGGGTTAGCTGAAAACCCGAGAAAGATCAACCAAGTCGACGGACTGAATTCAAGGATGTGCTCGTTTTCCCCCATTTCCTCCCCATTACTCAACACCCCAAGAAACCCTAATTCAACCAGCTCGAACGCACGGAAACCCCCAATTACCTGCAAGAGCAGCTTGTCAATGGTGAACCCAAATTCGCTCCTCTGCCGGTCAAGCTCCTCGTCGGCCGACCCACTCGACGATGCCGCCGCCGCCGCCCGCTCTTTCTCCCTCTCCCGCTCTAGCTGAAGCTCCCGCGCCTTCTCTTGCATCGCCCGGCAGGTGCTCGACAGGTGTTCCCAGCGCGCGAGCTCTTCCCCGTACCGACCCTTTATCTTCAAGAGCGCCTTCCTCCTGCGTTCCCTCCGATGCCGCTCCTCTGCAAGAGGGTCCGGTGGCGGCGGCGGAGGAGGATGCGCCGCCTCCGCCGCCGCGGCGGAGGGGTCGAGGCGCCGCTTCTTGCGCTTGTAAATGAAGCCGTCGTCGTTGCAGAGTTCCCACTCGTCGTCGGCTTCGGCCGCCGGTGACGGAGTCGCCAGGTCCATGAGCGAGACGGCGAGGCGGCGGCGGCGGCGAGAGCGGCCGGAACCCAATTAGCGGGAAAAAACGCTAATTTTTTTTCGGGGAATTTCTTGGAGGGATTTCGAAGCTTTGCGGATTCAAATATTTCTTTCGGGTTCGCCCGCTCGCGATAAAGACAGCTCTTTTATTTCTCTCCTTTTTTTCAATTAACAATCGTCGTCCTCTCCGCTCCTCTCCGTCTCCTTTTAAATTACTATAACTTGAAAAACCGCTGAGCTACCGAAAACCAGACAAGACTTCAGTGAGCAGATCGTAAAGGTGATTTTTAATGGCGGTCTCTCGCGATAATTACAGATTCTAGATTGACATGCAGCTGATTAATGGGTGGGTGTTCTACAAAGGTCTGATTCCACCGGCTGCACCAAACCAATGTGAAAGATGACGAGCTTTTAGCCCTACTCAAAAGTGTTATGTAATAAGGGTAAGCATGCTTGCTCTGGAACTAAAAATTACCCATGAGTATTAAAAAATTGAAATTGAAAACCATCCATAAACGAGTCCAGTAGGGAATCGGACCACTGGTCCAGTTCAATCGGTCCTCAACCCCAATCCCTCGCCATCACTTTCGCATCCCTCACATATTGCTTCGAGTAGGATGGAGTAGCTGAGAAGTTAAGATGTGGGCAACACCCACCTCTCACCATCGCTTTCACCACAGGCATCAAACGAGGTCTCTTCCCATCGGATGGTGTTCTCCAACTCTTGCAACCAATAGAGAGATTTTTAATGGATTGGCAAGAAGAATTTAAGGAATTGAATGCAAGACATCATGACTTCATTTTCACATTAAATAGAGCGAGCAATTGATTACTTAGGAAGTATAATTTCTACCTGATTAATGACATGAAATGTATTTGAGTTCTTGACATTCTGAATTGTGAGTGCACTTTATATATATCCAATCCGGTCTGGGCGAGTGGTTTCACGTTTGAAATCGAAAATTAGACCAATACACATACCAGTTCCAGTAATTTGAAATCAAGAATCAAATTAATCCCCATGAAAACGCTGGTTCTAGATCAATCCAATGCGATTCCATATAGTTCCTAATTTCTTTGCACACTTAAATTATATGGCATCGCCCGTCCTGGTTAATTTGTATACTGACAAGAAATAGTGAGTTTTATTTTTATTGTTTTTCGACCGTTCAGGTTGTCAAATTAAAGTCATGATCTTCGAGTACCGATACAGATCGAGAAGAACACAAGGCGCCGCCCCGACTAGGCATGTTAGCGAGAAAGGCTCGTGCAAAGTAGTTCTTACAGACATATGGTTCAATCACTCTTGATCTCTCGCACTCACCACGCTGTATTTCGTCTGCCAAATTAATCTGACCTTTTACGAGCAAAAAAACCATGCTGATCTTCAACGGTGGGCAACCGTGAAGAAGACATCAGAGAATGCCCCCAGAACACCATCAAACCTCTTGGATACCAAAAGAGACCTTTGATCATTGACAAAACACCAACCAAAACAGATCCTTGGGATTTCTCAAGCTCATTAAGTTACAATGAGGTTACATAACCATCAGCCAACTAAAGGTCATAACCCTACAGAGGACACCATCTGCCGTTGTCCGCATCGTGCCGCTTAACGGGCCGTGGAATTAGGAGGGTCCATTCCCATGGCCAGGAAATAGGCCCTCTCTGCGCTTGCCAATCGTTCTTGGAACATTGCCCACTCTCCCCTACATCTCTCTCTGACCTGAAGGAAAATGCAACCAGAACCTTAGACATTCATATCAGATGAGATCAGTAACGAAAAGAAATTGGGATTGGATACCAACCCCTTCCCATGGTGCCTTTCCACTCTCTGCTTGCCCCTATCAAAAGTTCAGAGGATAACAACAATTAACAACGTCCACAGTACGTAAGCCACTCGCCAACGTGTAAAACTATTCACCGACCTGGTTGCCGAGGGATGGCACGCCTTGATGCACAATCCATTGAGCATCAACAACTCCTATTTTCTCATGAGCAGGCTGTCTCCATAGAAAGGGAAGAAATTGTCAGTGGACCAGCCTGTTAACCTCTCTATATAGGTATATTCAGTAGGAGAGGGAGAAATTGCGAACCTCCACGCATTTTCTCAAGGCAAAGTCCAGACCCCATCCATGAACCAAGTCATTCTGCACATCAACATGAAGGTTTGTCAAGCATGCAGAGCAAGAGCACAAGCTAAAGTAAAGACTAAATAGCAGCAACAGCTGCTGTTAGTTTTGGATGAGGAAAAGAGGGATGCTTATCCATCACTTACCTGAATCATGTGCCAAACACAACGCCAGGCCTCTCGAGAAAACACAGGTGCCATGATCTCCACAAATCTGCAAATTAAGGGGTGAGAAAATAATGTTTTGCCTAGTTTGATTGTCCTTTAGATTAAATTATGAGTACGTACGCTGCACAAGGTGGCAAGTGGGGATCCGTGCACCAGCCAGGTCTCTCCTCTGTAACTCTGCAGGTGGAAATGAAAAAGCAAATCGCAAGGAGCTTTAAGGTACATGAATATATACTGATATACAAGAGGCCAAACATGAAGTATAAAGTGGCACTGTTCTCACTTGTGAACTTCACTGTCTCCTCTCCTCTTTGTCATCTGCCATGTCAAGCCACTGTTTGGTTCTAAACCAGGCTGGGAAATTTCTAAGCCATGCTTCTTTATCAATTTTATGTACCTAGAATGTCCATGAAACCTCAATTAATTTAGAGGTAGAAATAGTGTTCGGAAGATACACATGCATAATCAAATTCAAATGACTAGAGATGGATGCCAAAAAACAAATACTCACTCCTCTGCATCAAAATGCTCCACTCCCAGGTCCTCATCCCACATAAATATGTAATCATATGCCGCCACAATATTAGGATGCAGAAAACGTTTGGCATACCACCTAGGAACATGATTTAGAGAATGTAAGTAAATAGGCTGCTTCTCGGAGTTAGTTGTTCATCAAAATTTGTCATGCACAAGCCAAGAACAGATCTGGAGGTGTCACCTAATAGACTCACCATTTAGTTTGCTTCCGTACACTAACATGAATAGCTGTCTTTGACCACTCAAATTCATTCCATTCAGTAGTTCGACCATCATAGTGGAATAACATGATGGTGAAATCTTTTGAGAACTGTCCAAAAACAACATTTGTCATTCTTTAAATTCCTTTTCTCCGTGTGTGTGTGCGTGAGAGAGAGAGAGAGAGAGACCTTCTTAACTGCTGCATCAATGTTTTTCCTCTGTTCATAGCCAACGGTAAAGGTCACAAGATACTTTGGTTTGGTCATTAAGTCCTGCATCAAGACCTCAGTCAAGCATCCAACTTGAAAAGTCTTTTCTCAATATTTCTCAAAATTATGTTAGTGCTTGATAACAAACTTCTCCATGCATCTTTTTAAGTTGGAACTACGGAATGATTGAGCACGTATCAGGATCATAGAGTGCAAATGCAAGCATTCTGGACACCCCGGGGTGTTCCATGGTAAAAGATACAAACCTCACTGGGTAGACCCCATAGTCTGCGTAGATAGAAGTCTGACTCAGCAGCAATGATCCCAGGGGGGAGTCTTTCAGCACCTCGAGGGTTTGTTGGAACCCAAATCTACAGTAGCGACAGTGAGTCAGCAAAATGAGATTATTCTAAGTGGTTACTTACTGCATTGTGAAATGAAGAAACAGAGAGAACACTGCAATTGTAAAACAGACAGAAGTATACCAGATGATGCAGCAAGATAGGGATGACATGAGAAGGTTAGATATACCTTTGAGCTATTAAATTCTACAATTGAGCTTGCACTCCCTCCATTTCCCTTCAATGAAGACCAGGCATTCAAAAGCGCCTGAGTTGAAAGGCCTGAGTATTTGTCTTCGATATATGCGAAATCAATTGAAGGAAAAAGTGCCGATGGGAGATTTAACTAAAAAATTAAAATATGCATCCATGAGTGGTGCCATACAAAGAAAATATAGGAAGAAGCTGACCATCCAATAAAAAACAATGGAAAGACTGAAAAAAGTTGTTAGTACAGAGGGTAACAATCTTGTACCTTGGTCAATGAGAGCGTTGGAAAGGAAACACCAAGAAGGAAGCCAAAAACAACTCCCATGAAAGTTGTAACCAGAAGCCTCATTGTTTCATTTGGCTTTCTTATATTTCCACTGCACATTTTATATAGATTAATAAAAACAGATATGTTGCTTTACTGTAATCAGAGACCGTGAACTCGTGAAACTCCAAATAAAACTTCAAGAGCATTGTCTAGCATAAGAAAAATAATGAAACTTGCATACATGCGTATGGGGGTTCCCATTTGAAGTCAATCTGCACAAACTCAAGTCACAGAGCTAGAAGTTGCAAAAAGACCAGCCACAACTATCCAAAAAGTCATCAAGTTCCAATGTTCCTGCTTCAAGAATATATGCCCACCCTCATGACCAGAGACCCTGAATCATGGGCGTAATATCTTAGGTTTTGGACAAGAGTGCAAATTAGACACAAAACGTGCAGACTGCAGACTCATCCTTAACAAAAATTTCACAAGCAAGGACGACATATAAAGTGTTGAAAGCCACTTCAATATTATTATTCTTGATATCAACGGGCCTTAATTATCCAAAGCTGGTTATTGCATAAAACAACAAGAAGAGTGTTGAACTGATAGACATGAGAATGATATTGGACAGCTAATGCCATACTACTCTACTAGCAAACATTTCTTTAACAACCTTCAAAGCATCGAATGTGAACTGGATCACTCATTACATTCACAAACAGATTGCCAATCAACAGAAAGATTTTAGAAAAGAATCAGGAGCTTCTGCACAAAAACTAAAAGGCATTTGAAGTTAAGCAAAAAGAGTTAAATAAAGAAGCACATTGGAACTGAGAAATTCATCCATCTAACAGCTACGGCAGCCAAATTACTGTGCATCATCTTGTAAGCAATGAATACGAACTCACTTATTTACTTGCACTTGGAAACAAACTCAAGCGACAATGCAGCCAAGAAAAAAAAAATCTCACTCACAACAGTGAAATTCCATTGTGTTAACAATGAACCTTTTGAAAAATCTTATTTATTGCAGTGAAGTTCCATTGTATTACACCTCTTATGATTTCAGCTAAAGATGATAATTGGGAAATTCCAGCTGTGAGTAATAGATTGATATCAAGAATTTCAAAACGGTAAACCATTGTACACTGACAGCGTGAAGGCTTGCAAATGGATACTAAACACCAGCTCAAGTGGAAATCTACTCGAAGCCCCTTTTCTCCCAATGAATCTGTGATTTCTCACCTAGAACCCCAAAAATGCAAAAAAAAAAAAAATCCACAATGGAACCACCAGTGTCGCACCTGCCACAGATATCTTCTCTCTAAAGATAAACAGAAGAAACCCATCGACATACGCAGCCAAAACATTCTAAAAACATAAAAACTGAAGCTACAAAAGAGCTGGCCAGGCTCAACCAAGTCCTCGAGTGATCTTACTCAAAAGGGAAAACTTTGTTGATCAAATGCCTCGTACACTCTCCACCAACGAATCACCAAATCAAAAGATTGATCGAACGAGTCAAACAAGCAAAATTCGTAGCAATCGAGCTAAACCCACATCGGTACTCCCGAAGAGAACTACGAAGAAGAAGAGACCAGCTTAATCGGTCTCCCTTTCCGCAAAAACCCACACCCAGAATTGGTGACCGATTCACCAAAACCCACCCGAATCAATCACGAGCACGAACCCAAATGGGAAACGAAAATCCACCCAGAATAGAAAATGCAAAAAACAAACAGCCCCATAAATGAACGACCTCGGATCAACCCAGAAGAAGCACAACCCCCCCGGGAGCTTATAATGAATTTTGAATCTCCCCAAGAACGCGGTCCTCGACTGGTCCGAAGATGGTCTCTATCGGGCAATCAAATCGGCCACTGACCTTCCGGAAAAGCGAAGAGTCGCAGGCGAGGCGCTGCTGCGGAATCGACGACGTCGGATTGAACGAACGAAGAAAAGGGTGCGCGTCGCTTCTCTCGTGAATCTCCAGGGGAGAGCAAAGATTTGAACTTTCTCCAATTGGCGATGCCTGCTGCTGCTGTCCTGTCGTGGGGGCTTGGATCGATCGATTGTTCCCCCCGCCGGGCGTGGGTCCCGCAGAGGCTGGGGCGGTGAAGATCGGACGGCTGGCGGGGGACGGCGCCTGACTTTTTGGCGTGCGATCGGAGCGGAATTCGAAACTTTTTTCGTCAGAAAGGTGCTTACTTTCTGCTAGGATTTTCGACTTCGGCTTTTGGAGGGTGGCGTTTTCGGTGATGTTTCCTAGGAATCAAGAAGGCTTTTTTCTTTTCTTTTTTTATTAAATGCGGGATGAAGGACCACGGCCGGCTGTCGGAAATTTTCAAAATTTCAATAATTCCGGTGATTGATTGGCCAATTATATAAAGTTCATCAGAAGCGATTCGTGATCATCGCCCCGAAGACAGAACCGATAGTTTGAATTTGTCTCTTGTTTTATCAGTCGTGCTAATAAGTGGAGTTTTTCTATATAAAATAGAAAACTTTGACTCTCATTTCACGATAAATAATATCAAGATTTGAATTCCACTTGCTAACGTTTAGAATGCTTCATGCATGAATTCTAATGTAATATCGGTATAATATTTTATTGATAATTTATGGATCTCATTTGATAAATTAAAAGTCTTATGATCACATAATATAATGTTATTATCACAAAACTTTATAATAATAATACCAAAGATATAGTGAAAGGCCCACTTTCTTTCAAGATCATTATGGTTGGTCATGGTGATCAAGTCCCTTGTTACTTTTCACTTTATCTATCAATTCATTCCAACCATTTCATTTCGTTCCCGTAATAAAATGTAAGAGAAATCTAGGACTTTTATTTAGGACTTTCCGACGCTTATTTAAACGACATACGATTTCCAAAAGCATCATCCTCGAGAGGCTCGGCCGACTTCTGGAGGTAGCGAAAGCATTTGTTCGGGCCCAACCCACGAAACAAATACATGTACGGTGGTCGGATCGTGTGGATTCTCCATCATCCACTACTACCCATTCACGATAGATTGAGTCCAAGCGAGCGTTTCACCGAGCGACGGAATTTTACTTTCCCTGCGGGGATTCCATCAGTTTTTTTGTTGTGAAAGTAGGTAGGATAAAGATCAGAACAAATCAACTCCATCTAACTAAGTGTTAACAGGGTACGCCAAAACAAAGAACTTACCAATGAAGTCTACGATGAGACGGCCATCGCAGTCACGGCCGGCCGGCTTGTGGAAGAAACCGGCACCGTACGGCGAGGGGATGGGGTCGAAGGCGGCGGAGATGCCGCCGGTGTCGGAGTTGGAGTCACCGAAGTAGTACATCGCCGGGAAACGACAGTCGGGCAATGCATCATCGGCCTCCACCCTCAGTACCCACGAAGAGCAAGAACAAGCCAAGGCTACTACAAGCAGCCAAGGAACTAGAACTCCCCAAAAACCCATTAACAAGGAATGCGCTAGCTAAAATTTTCACACTGCAATCGTGGCTGATTAGCCTGAGCTATATATGAAAAATGAAAAATGGGTGTGTGGACACTGTGCTCACGCCTGACATCAACTAGGGTACTTTTCGACCGAAAAAAAAACTAAAAAAACTTGGGCACTTTTTTTCCTTCTGGGTAATTCTATCGTCGTGCACATGAGGACAAACAGCGCAACTGTGGGGCTGCCATGGACAGAGAAAAGAGGAGAGGGATGGAGAGAGATGGAGAGAGAGAGCAGTCGGCTTGGGTTTTGGCTAGGCTGGATGCCATTCACTTCTGCAAGCACCGACTTGAAAACGGGAAGGACAACGTCGCTTTCGTAAATCAAAATCTTTACAAGACTTAACTGGGATAAGGACAGATGGTGGCAAATCGTTGGTTTCAATTAATTTTTTGGGTCAAAACCCGTCTGAATTGGCAATGAAAAAGAGCAAATCAGGACAATCTTGATTTTCCCCCGTTGAATGTTGTGTTTTGCGGATCATCCTTCCACGTCTTTGCGCTTGCTTGTTAGACGTGATCCACCATCCGACCGTCTGTTTTTGGGAAGCGGAGTGAAAGTTGGAGCGGAATTAATTTATTAGGATATGGCGACAAGAAGCAAAATCTTCCTGTCGTCGGGGTCTCACGTGACGTGTTCTTTTGTCTTGGATGTTGGGAGATTTGAACTGATGAATTCTGCATCCCATGTTACGTGCGTCCGCGGCTCGTGGTTAGGCAGGTTTTTGATCGATGGGCCATCGTTAATAAGATGGTCGGTTCTCTGCATAAATGTTGACAAAGAAACAGGGTCCAGGATGCATACGAAGGACCAAAGTCTTGATAAGATAATATCATCACGTGTAACCAGAAGAGAAGTTCGATTTATGGTTCATTTGATTGGACTTTTGAGAAAAAAAATTGAGCAAATTCAAAGGACTTTAATTTAAATGAATTTTTTAAAATGTAAATTACATTTGATAAATTATAAATTGAAAATCCATTGAAAAATATTTTGAGCAAAATAGTATTTGAAGAAATTTATATTTGTAAAGAACTTTTTGTGATTAAAAACAGAAAATAATAGTTGGCTGGCGAAGGGTAGATGGCCGTTGGTGCTCGAAATCTGTTGTTAATGGCCAACGTATCAGGCTGCAAGATCTCAAGCAGCCGTCGAGGACAACATCTTCTCCTCCTCTTCATCTTAACCACCATCTTCTCCTCCATCTTCTTTTCCACCATCTCAATCTCTCTTCTCGAGGACCATGTAGAAGCAGAAGCCCGGCAATCTCAACACTGAAGGACTCCGACCTCTTCAACCTCCTGTCCAAGGAGATCGTGCTCTTGATCCTCGACTTCCTTGATCGGGACCTGCTCGACTACAAGTCCTCCCTCGTTTGCCACTCCTTCCACACCGATGAGTCCCGCCACTACAAGTTCCTTCGCCCTTTCCGCACCGAGCATCTCCCCATTGTCCTTGTTCTTGCCCCAATGGTACCGCCCTCGACATCTCCCTTTGCCCTCGTGTCACCGACGCCTCCCTCGCCATCGTCACCGCTGCCTACGAGGATGCCCCCCGCTCCCTCGCCCTCCACATCATTGATTTTTCACTGCCGTTGGGCTGATCCGAGTTGCAGCAAATCCAAATTCAGGTCTCTATGAACCTAGATCTAGTCATCGTGAACCTAATTCTAGGTCGCCTAAGTCGCTGCGACCCACATTTGGGCCATCGCAACTCGCGAAAGTCGCCTGACCCTCTAGCGATGGTCACCTGGATTGTCATGACCACGTTGGTGTCTCTCTAGCCATCGCTGGCCCCTCGGAGCCAGGTACAACCAAGCCGGTCACCCTCAACGGAGAAGATGGACAATGTCACATAACAATGGCAAAATTAGAAAAAAACAAAAAGTTTTTTAGGACAATTTCAGGGAAAATAAAAAGATTGCACAATACCGATGTGGGCATGTCTAGAAAGTTGAAAGGACCTGATTTGGGCTTTTAGTCTTCTAAATGCCCAATTTTCTCCAATGGGGTTTGCAAAAAAGTTTCCAAACAAACCCCTACTAATAAAAATCTAGTGTGGTAGAGGGGGTTGAGAAGCCATCGAGGCCTCGTAATTTTCATATGCCCGACGAATATTCGCGAGCACACATGATTCCAATCGATCTGGTCGTTCCCACATGGGGCTCGCGTACATAAACGGTCGAGATGCATTGGTCTCGTGAATATCCAGATCATCCAACACGAAATTTTGGAAATCTCGTTTGCGGCTTGTGTTTTAGTAGCCACATCGATCTTGATTCCGGATTTTTACTAAGTGATTCGAGTGCAAGTGAGCCTAATGTATCTGAATCCTCAATTTTAATGTGTCGATCGTGGAATTCAATGAAGATGAACTGGATTTACATGGACTGAGACCATTATGTCCACGGTGTCTCTTGGAATTCAGACTTTGTTCCCGTGCCATGTTGACGTTATGCAAGTGATGTGGACCAAGGTTGTAGTGTTTGGAAGCGAACGCGCGGCGATGGGAGACTTCCTCTTGTCTCTTATAAAAAATCGGACCGACGTCATTTTAATCTCGAGCAATCAAAACGGACGAAGATGGATCGATCGAGCATCCTGACCGTCATACCATTCCTATCGTCCTTGATCATACCGAACCCGGCGAAATTGCCAAGTACTTCCTTGTGCATGTATCAGCAGGATCGACGTGCTCATCCGCTGCACTCCACGCAATTGCGAGAGCGGGCGTGCATGCGTTCGGGCGGGTGCAGGATGACCGTATTCACAGTTAGTCGCCATAGGACGTGTCGAGGACGTGTAATCTTATACAAAAATCCTAGATTGTATAAAGAAATGGGCATAAGAAGTTTTAGAATCTTCTAACTTTGCAATTTGAAGAGGAAAATCACTGGTCTGATGTTCATGTCGCTGATCTTTCCTGTTTTCTCTGCATCGCGCGGTCTCGGTTTGAAAATGGAAGCTCAGTGGTGACAAAGTCATAGCCTATAACAGGCATGCGTGATCGGGACATTCGGCTGGTCGGACAGCAAACCGCTGATGATGTGCTCGGAGATCCAGTGGTTCGCCGCCTCGGTGTAGTGGACGTCGTCCCAGCTGACAAAAATCGAAGGGTCCTCGCAAGAACCAGCAACCACTTCGCTCCCGTTGATGCTCGCCTTCTGCCCGCACCACACATGCTTGTCCTCCCATTCATATCCACAGCACATCTTCCCTGCTAAGCGTGTTTGAATTCCTCGCCTTCAGTAGACTTGAAGTATTCGCATGCGATGACTACCTCGTTGAAGCTATGGAAGTGTAACCCATGCAGCCAACAGCGATGCTTGCAGGACAAAGCTTCTATGAACTGCTTCATTAACTCCTCTTCAGCTAGTTGAGGGCAGGTTTGCATCGTGAAAGCCCTCCACCTCCCTGCGTATGCTTGGAAATCCTCAATTGGTCTTCTTGTGAAGTGAGCTAAACTCTCACAAGGCGATTCAGTTCCGATCTGGTTTTGGTACTGATGCAAGAATATGGAAGTCAGCTCATTCCAATCCTTTAGGAGATAAATATTTACTGTGATGAACCATTGCAATGCAGACCCCGTAAGAGTTTCTTGGAATGCCTGAGTTGTGAACGACATTGGGCCATAGTACCGACTCATTTCCGCATGGAGATATTGCAAATGAGCCACGGGACAAGTTGTGTCATTATACTTACGGAGATCAGGTATCCACATCTCTCCAAGGGTCATGATCCTACGAGGGCAAGACGAGCCGGGTATGTCTTGGCTAGGCTGCTGGTTTTCCCACTGCATATCTGTTGTAGTGGTGAATTTTTATGTTTCAGGGAAGTTGGATTCTGCCGAGATTACTCCATTGCTTTCTTCTTGGTCAAAATTCCCGAATGAGGATGAAGCATTGAAGCTATCCTCATGGTCAGAGGACGAGCTTAGTACTTCGTTAGGATCGTAACGGATAAAGACGTATGCTTCTTCTTCTGACGGGCCTTCATCTCCGGATGAGAATAGGAAACAGTTATACGATGAATCGTCAGTTTCATTGTTGAAATAACGCTGGAAGTCTTTGGGATTGTATTCTAGGGCCGGGAAGTCTTTAGGATTGTACTCTAGAGGATGGTGACCCTCAAAGTTGTATTCTTGGGAATGCTCGAAGCTTTGGCGCTGTGGCTTGTTAGCAGACGTTGCATTGATCTGCTTAGGCTTTCTTTTCTTGCCTCCCGGTCCAGACCTTTTGAGTAGGGCCCTTCGTTTTGCTAACTTGATTCTGTCAAGGGAAGTGAGAGACATTAGAGTTTCACTGTTTGATTTACTTTCCAGGTTGATAGGGGTTGGTATTCTTTGGACCCTAGCTCTTGGAGTAAGCTTGGGAAGTTGTCCAGTTGTGCCCCGCTCTTGAACATGCTCTGAGTCTATGATCTCATACAAAGGCTCATTGCGTTTCCTAGTGGGAAATTTTCCAGTAACAGGATGTTGCTCAACTGCCCATTTATCATGCAAGGCTTCGTTGACATGCTCCTCTCTTATCTCAGTGACTAATGGCTCCTCGTACTCCTCGATCATCGGCTCTTCGTAGGGCAAAGTGATGTCAGGGGCGATGTCGACATTATACTCTTGGTGAAAAACATGAATTAGTTCCCTCCAGGTTTTAAGGGGACTAATCTTCCTGACAATGTACCATCGCAAGGCAGGGCCAGTCAAGCTTGATTGGTACGATTGAATCATCTTTCGGACCAAGTAGGCCCGCAAGTAGGTCTCCGGGCGGGAGGTATCAGCATACCTTTCGCATTCGAGTGCTTTGAGTTTTTCAGGGATCTCAATACCGGCGTAATTGGAAAGGTCCATGGGATTCCGTCCCTGCAGCTGGTTTAACTTTTTCATGATCCTTTCAAATTGTCCATAGTACTGGCTATTTTCTGGCAAATTTGCAGGCGTCATGACGGTGCTTAAGGCAACTACAGAGTTGGGCTCAGCTTGAGTGGATTTCATTTGTCTCGAGAGTTGTTGAAGGACAATGGACATTTGTCCTATGCCGTCTTCAATGTTAATAAGGCGATTTTGTACATCATTCTGATCGGCCCCTACTGGATGAGGCCATTCACGAGCTATTGGTGGCCGGCGATTCATAATTACCTGCCGTTTGCGAAAACAATGAATGAGTATGAAAGTAAACAAAAATTGACCCATGGCAATGGTTTAACTGCTTTTTATTCATCAAAAGAGGATTTCATAGACCGCAGACTTCGACATCTAGAACTTGAAATTGAAATGAGAATAAAATACTAGATATTAAACAAAAAGTCCCTAAACAATGGGACAAAACTTTCACACTATTAACACTAAGGAGCACATGATTGCCAATTTATATTCGACAGGGAGTCTTGCGCTTGCGCAGATGCTTGCTTTCTTGGACCGGCTCTGAGGTGTGCATCCAGTCCATTCCTAAATCTCTCTCCATGAGCTCTACTTGCTCGTGCTGGCTGCTCTCGCTGATTGAGTGAGGGACTAATGGCTTCCATCTTGTCGGGATACAATGGTTGTGGATGTAGGACATGGAGGCGTGGTGGGCTTTTTCTTCTCCCTCAAGCTCTTCAGGTATCACAATCCTTTTGCGATGGCACTTGTCCCAGGTTTCCTCAGCGGTAGAAATTTCGAATTCATAGTCACGGCTTGCGTTGAAAAGAACTGGAGGGACTATCATCTTGAAAGGCGGTGGGATCTCCTGAAGGGCTCCATATTGTCGTGCTACCCGATACGGGTAGTAGGGAATGGCGTTGGTGAGACCGAGCAACGGAATTGGGCGGGTGCGCATGTAAGCAAAGCGGGCCCTCTTTTCATGGAACCAACCAGCACACCATTGGAATGCCTCAGAAGCTGGGTTTCTTAGGAAGCTTACCCAATTTAAACAGCTTTGATTGGGAATGTACGGTCCTAAAACCATAAATTTTTGTAATGGATTTTCAAAAGCATTTGTTTCGGGCGATCGCATGAAGTCTCGAAATTCGCTTAGGTGAGAAAAGAACCAGACTTGTAAAATTTCAGGAGAGGCTCGCATGATTTTCTCCGAGTTGTCTTTAAAACGATTAAAATACAAGAATGTTTCAGTTAAAATCATGTTGACATAATTCCCCCCTCTTAAGATCTGATCAACTATCCATGCCATCTTGGGAGTTATGGCATTTCTTTGATGGGGGAAGATGATGAGCCCGAAAAAGGCTAGGAGGAAAATCTCACTTTTCTGGGTCATAGGCTGATTTTGGAAACATGCATTCATAAATTCTAGTGGGTAGGTATTATGGTTGCCTTCAAAAATTTGTCTCATGACATGGATTTCAGTTCCTAAAAGTCGTGCTAACCCGCGCCATGGGAGGGCGCCTATCGATGGCTTGACAAGCTTTTTCTCAAGAGGCATTCCAAAGTGATGATCTTTGTATTCTTCCAGGGTTGAGGTTAGCTCAAACTTACCGAATATAAAAGTAATTGTCTTCGGGCACCAAAAATGTGCCATGGCTTGTATGACTTCAGGATGAACAGTGATTTGGATCAACGATAGGAGATAACCAATCCATACATGAAGGGGAAATTGTGCCGATTTCGCAACTGCACCTGCAAATAAAAGAAAGGCACACAAAGTAAGAAATAAAAAAGGAACCTCATTATTATAAATCAAGTTATTCAATATTTGGAACAAATCCCGAAATTCAAAACTACCGGTTATCCAATAAAGACCTAAAATTCCTAATAATAAACCAAAATCGCCTACACGATTCGTTACAAACGCTTTTTGACAAGCAGTCGCCGCACTAGGTCGTGTGAACCAAAAACCTATTAATAGGTAAGAACACATTCCAACTAATTCCCAAAAAATATAAATTTGTATCAAATTCGAACTAGTAACTAATCCCAACATGGAAGTATTGAAAAAACTCATATAAGCAAAAAATCTCAAATATCCTTGATCATGAGACATATAATTGTCACTATAAAAAAGAACCAAAATTCCAACAGTAGTAATTAATATTAACATAATAGAAGTAAGTGGATCTATTAAGTGACCGAACTCTAAAGAAAAATCATTATTAATGGTCCAAGACCATACATATTGATAGATAAAACTTCTATTTATTTGCTGAATAGATAGATAGACCGAAAGTATCATAACTATACTTAACAAGAAAATACTAGGAAAAGCCCACATACGGCGAAGATTTTTTGTTGCCGTTGGAAAAAGTAGAAGTCCCACTCCTATTAACATAGGAACTGGAAGTGGAATGAAGGGGATAATCCATGAATATTGATATGTATATTCCATAAAAAAACCTTTTTATTTTTAATTAATTCTTTATAATTCACCGGCTCTTATATCTTTTTATAGGTTCAATAAAAAATCAAGATATGGAATACTTAAATAGAATTTTCTATTCCTAATTATTCTGAATCTTTCTTCTTTAACCAATATTTCAAATATTCAAATCAAGAAGTTAGAATTGGTCAAATGATATGAATATGATCAAGTTACTATTTATATTTAAAATGAAATAAGACAATAATTCATTTTATTAATATTGAATATTAAGTAAAATTTTTATGAAAATGAAGAAAAAAATTCAATTATTATTACGTATTACGTATTAGGATAATTTATATGCATAGAGCAAATAATTACACCAAAATCGAGTAGTTAATACATTACTTTATTTTGATAGAAATAATAGGATGGTCCATACCAAAACGGGCGCAATAAAAAAAAGAACTCGTTTTTTTTATTAGTTCGTTTATTCATAATCATTAACTAATTCATGATAGAACTGATTATACTCCATTCGAATAAAAGATATTTTTTTTCTTTGTAGAAAACGCTAGAATATCCCACACTTTTCTTTCAATACCAGGGAGAAGAAATAGAATTAAAAGAAAAGACGAAATTACTAAGACAACTTTTAGAAAATCATGTATTCTTTGATTAACTACTAGTTTAATTCAAATTTTTAAATCCAAAAAATGTGTACTCGTTCTTTTCTTTTGAGTTTGACCAACTAATAAAAAACTAAAGTAATTTCAGTAATTTGGAATTTGTTAGGTAAGGATTGTTTTTTTTTGAACTTTTCGGTGTATTTTGTTACATGTATAAATATAGCACGACGAAAATAGACAGAGATATAAAAAAAAGAAAAAATGGAATTGTTTGACCAATAGATGTCTTTCACATTCAACTAGAGAAATGAATAACTTTTTTTCAAATTTTTAATGGCAGTTCCAAAAAAAAGTACTTCTATATCAAAAAAACGTATTCGTAAAAACATTTGGAAAAAGAAGGTATATCGGGCAGCGTTGAAAGCTTTTTCCTTAGCGAAGTCTCTTTCTACCGGGAATTCAAAAAGTTTTTTTGTACGACAATTAAATAGTCAAACACTAGATTAACTAATCTTAATCTGAAAATGGTACTTTTTTTTTTTTTTTTTTTTTAAAAAAAAAAAAAAAAAAAAGATACAAGGTTTCACTTTTTTTTGAATATGTTTTATCCGGTGGGGATTCTTATTTTCCTCATCGGTACAATTATCTGTCATATCATCATAATAAATAATAAAATTACAAAAAAAGTTTTTTCTTAGACAAAATGTTCAGTTCAGTCCAATATCGAATTAGTTTTCGAAATCCTAAATAAAATTCTTTACATGACGAAAAACCAACCTAAGGCCTAAGGGTTAATATAAAGCTCTACAAATAGTTAAATAAAAAAATTTTGAATGTCACGCTGTACTGTGATCCATAAAAAGACTTTTTTTGTTCATTGATAAAAAAAGTGCATCTTCGATTTATAAAATCAGATAAATGAGAAATGAATTTTAAAATTAAAAAATGAAATGATAATAAAGATTTTTATGGGGAACGCTTCAATCCATATTGAAACGAAACGAGTTTTTTCTCATCACTTTGAATGAAAAAAAAAATATTGAATTGACTCCTTCAATCTCGACGATTAAATAATAATAGATTATTATTATTTCGAGTACGCCGCTATGGTGAAATCGGTAGACACGCTGCTCTTAGGAAGCAGTGCTAGAGCATCTCGGTTCGAGTCCGAGTGGCGGCATGGCATCTTCTAAAACAAATGGAATAAGTCCTATAATAAATTCAATTCCTGATTTCAATTCCGTAGAATTGGTTTACCCCACTTTTTCATTTTAATAAAAATAAATTTATGATATTTTCCACCTTAGAACATATATTAACTCATATATCCTTTTCGATCATTTCAATAGTAATTACTATTTTTTTGATAAGCTTATCGGTCGATGAAATCGTAGGACTATATGATTCGTCAGAAAAAGGCATGATAGCTACTTTTTTATGTATAACAGGCTTATTAGTCACTCGTTGGATTTATTCGGGACATTTCCCGTTAAGTGATTTATATGAATCATTAATTTTTCTTTCATGGAGTTTCTCCGTTATTCATATGGTTCCGTATTTTAAAAAACATAAAAATTATTTAAGCACAATAACCGCGCCAAGTACTATTTTTACCCAAGGCTTTGCTACTTCGGGTCTTTTAACTGAAATGCATCAATCCGAAATAGTAGTACCTGCTCTCCAATCCCAATGGTTAATGATGCATGTAAGTATGATGATATTGGGCTACGCAGCTCTTTTATGTGGATCATTATTATCAGTAGCTCTCTTAGTCATTACATTGCGAAAAGCCATAAGGGTTTTTAGTAAAAAAAACAATTTTTTAAATGAGTCATTTTCCTTTGTCGAGATCCAATACATGAATGAAAGAAGCAATGTTTTACTAACCACTTCTTTTTGTTCTTCTCGAAATTATTACAGGGCTCAACTGATTCAACAACTAGATCAGTGGAGTTATCGTATTATTAGTCTAGGGTTTCTCTTTTTAACCATAGGTATTCTTTCGGGAGCAGTATGGGCTAATGAGGCATGGGGGTCATATTGGAATTGGGACCCAAAGGAAACTTGGGCATTTATTACTTGGACCCTATTTGCGATTTATTTACATACTCGAACAAATAAAAATTGGGAAAGTTTAAATTGCGCAATTCACCTCCTCCGGTCACGTCCCGTCGACGCCAACTGCTCCTCTGCTCCGCATGCGATCGCCGTCCGTCCACCCCCTTCCTCTCCGTCGCGCCCTCTGCGCGTGCACTACAAAGGCGCGAGGAAGAAGAAGATGCGGTGGGGCCGAGCTTGGCGGAAATGGGCTGAGAGCCCATGGAGGGGCTACTCCCCTTTTTTTTTTTTTTTTTTTTTTTTTTTCTTTTGCTTTGTTTTTGTTGTTGTTTTTTCTTTTTGGTTTATTATCCACAAAATCAAATAAAAAAAAATAATAATAAAGTCTAATCTAATTTTAGGCGTCAACACCATTTTTGGGCATCCTTACCATTGGGTACCATATCCATGGTACGTTGGGGCTTCCCCAAATGCATCATTGTCGGGGACTGGGAGCAGCCTGAGCAACCCCTAGCCCGACGGGAGTCCGCCAACCACGAATGGGGCAAACTCAATCGTCACGTTGGGGCTTCCCCAAATGCATCATCGCCGGGGACTGGGAGCAGCCTGAGCAACCCCTAGCCCGACGGGAGTCCGCCAACCACGAATGGGGCAAACTCAATCGTCGGTCCAGAACAAGTGAGTGGGTCGGGTGAACCGGGTTTAGGGTCGAATCCCTACTCGGGTGTTTCTAATGCGGTTTATGGATTTGAATTTAGCGGATCGGGTACAGGGGCGAACTCCTACCCAAATTTTGCACCAGGCTTCCTTCCGTTTCCGATCGCTGTCGTCATTGGCCGACCGGAACCTGGCGACCCTTTATACGTATCAACCGTCGACGGTCCAGAGCTGAAATTGATCAGTCTACAACTCACCGGATCGGAGAATTACTCCAAATGGTCGCAGGATTTCCGGCGGGCCCTCCTGACGAAGGACAAAGACGGATTTCTCAACGGAACAATACCCATACTGTCGGACGAGCGGCTGGCCAGGCACTGGAGAAAGTGCAACCACCTCATCCGAACGTGGATTGGCAATTGCATTTCTCCAGAGGTGGCCGCCGGGCTTCCTTCGACGGAAGATTAAAAAAGAATGTGGGATAACATCAAAGAGATATACGGGAAACTAGATCGAGCCAAGATCTTTTCCCTCGTGCAGGAATTAAGCGAGTTAAAACAGGAAAATATGACCGTCACGGCCTGCTACAACAAATTGCCATCTCTCTGGAACCAACTCGAGGCAACGGAGGAGAGGCTCGAGGGACCGGCAGAGACGCTCCAGCAGTACAGATCTATCAAAGAGAGGGAGAAGGCGACACAATTCCTTTTGATTTTGAACGAAAATTATCTAACATTTCGATCTCAGATCTTGGCGATGGATCCGGTGCCTCCCCTCGGACGAATTTTCCAACTGGCCGTTCAAGAGGAAAGCTAGAGGCTCGCGGTTCCGGAGCAAACGCGAGGAAGCGACAGCATCGCCCTCGCGATGCGCGGCGTCCGGCGAGACTCGGGACAAACCCTAGCCCGAGAGAGAGAGAATGCGCGGATTCCATCAGTTTTTTTGTTGTGAAAGCGGTGCAATCTGTAGTTATGAAGCTGGAGTATTGTCATTTCGTAAGATAGAAAAGTGGATGGATGAGAAGATGATGCTGATTGAACTTGGTTTTGTGACGGTCTTGAGTTGGTACTTGCTAGAGCTCCCATCAACAAAAACCAAACCATTGGCAACTCTGGTCAATGCCCAAAAAAAGGTGGCGTAACTCTCTATGCCCACTGACTAACAGTTTTCATCACCTTTTTTTACTCAGTTTTTTCTCAGCCACTTCTCTGCTTTCATAGCGAAGCAGAAAATGTCTAGCGCGTAAGTTAATCTGAGAATAGGCACTGATGGACTTGCGATGACCACACCAGTAAGTAAAGAAGATAAATCTTGAAAGACGACATCAATGCTGATACATCCATTGTCCACGCATTGCTCTCTCACAATTCGACAGCTTAAATGCTCTCGGATGGTTTGATTGAGATGAGATGGGTCACCTCAACTTCTCGAAACATTTCGACACGGTACTAGCGATACGATTAAATCGTAGACTATCTTAATTCTGGAAGCTTCTTTACTCTCTTATTGCCATAATCACTATACCGAGTGCAGCGCACGTGCACTCTAATGCCGGTGACATGCTTGAGTGACTGGAATTGGTGGATCAGACAGCGAACCATTGAGTATGCGATTGGCGACCCAGTGGTTTGTGGCCTCAGAATAATGGACCCCGTCCCAGCTGATAGAAGTAGCAGGATCCTTGCAAGAGCCACCGAAAACCGCGGTGCCGTTGACACTCCCTTTATTTCCGCACCAGATATGGTCGTAATTCTCATGATATCCACAGCAAACCTTGAAGGGGTCAACAAATCCTGCAAAGGGAGGACAGAAAATGAAGCTAAAACCAGGAGATAAGTCTCATAAGAACCGCCAATGTGATCTCACAATAGCAAGCACCAAAAAGCCAGTTTAATGTTAGTCAAGACAGTGCAACATCAGTTATCTTCCACCATCCACAACATCAGTTGACCATCAGTAGATCACCTTCGATAATATGGCATATCAACTCTTGCTTCACGGATTCGTGAGCAACAAATAATGTCAGGTAAGTGACCATGTCACAACTGTAAATTGTCCTGGCTGATCATAATAGAGGGAAAACGATGCACACCACAATTCAAGCAAATTCCCACAGCAGAATGTGCTCCACCAAATCGTTTAAAATACAGGAGATTGCATAAAATTTCCCCTGAAGACTCCACTAACAAACTGAGCTAGCCATCGTGTACAGAGTGCAAAGATCCAAACTTTACCTTCCCTCTTATAATTGCCGATAAGCCCAAACTTTGCAGCATAAACATCGACATAAGTAATGGCAGCCTCAGGGAGCTCTTGCCTCAGCTTGATCACCCTTTCTTTGAGCTGCCTATTGAACTCAACGGCCATTTCATTCTGAGTCTTCACGCACCCGTGATCATCCAAATATCCAGCTGGCGGATTGTGATTGTAGAAAAAGTTCACCGGCAAGCACCCAATTGGCCCAGTATTATGAATCCAAAATGACCTCCCCCCATTTCGATATATATTCTGAAGAAAGGTTAGAAAGACCCGAAATAATCAACACCCGCAAATTTTATAGCAAAGATTTGATATCATCATTAAAACAGTCTCAGAATTCAAATTACTTGAACAGCTGAAGCTAACTTGTTAACAATATCCGGCAATGCCGCTTTGAGCTGATCGGAGCTCAGCTTCCTGAACCCAACAGAGAGATCATTTTGCCCAATATCAAACGTGTATAGCGCCTGTGCAAATTCCTCCTGCACCGGCAATTTGCTTTTCTCCGAGACATCCGTGGCTGGTCGATCACATCAACAAATAATAATTCAAGAATTGAACAGCTATAAGAGATCAGATAGATCATGTCTACTTAATTAGGAGATTCTGGCCTTAGCACCTTGGCTGTATAGTTCGGCGGTCCGTCGCTTGAATTGATCATATTGCACGATCTGCATATCAAGTGAAAATGGGCTGATTCCATACTCAAATATGGTCTCGTTTTGCCTCCTAATGGTCGATCCGCCTGTGGCGAAGTTCGCACCGTGCCTGTAATTTGTTCCTAGGGAGTTCAGGTAGGCACTCAAAAATGGCAGCTTCAGCTTCTCAGCTGCCAAAGAAGAACACGAAACCAAAACAAAGTGAAAAAAAACATAAGTTTAGGTCAAATCTGCTCTGCTTTTAGCATTTATCTATTGAGTTTCAGGACCCATCACAGTAGGTAGGATAAAGATCAGAACAAATCAACTCCATCTAACTAAGTGTTAACAGGGTACGCCAAAACAAAGAACTTACCAATGAAGTCTACGATGAGACGGCCATCGCAGTCACGGCCGGCCGGCTTGTGGAAGAAACCGGCACCGTACGGCGAGGGGATGGGGTCGAAGGCGGCGGAGATGCCGCCGGTGTCGGAGTTGGAGTCGCCGAAGTTGTACATCGCCGGGAAACGACAGTCGGGCAATGCATCATCGGCCTCCACCCTCAGTACCCACGAAGAGCAAGAACAAGCCAAGGCTACTACAAGCAGCCAAGGAACTAGAACTCCCCAAAAACCCATTAACAAGGAATGCGCTAGCTAAAATTTTCACACTGCAATCGTGGCTGATTAGCCTGAGCTATATATGAAAAATGAAAAATGGGTGTGTGGACACTGTGCTCACGCCTGACATCAACTAGGGTACTTTTCGACCGAAAAAAAAACTAAAAAAACTTGGGCACTTTTTTTCCTTCTGGGTAATTCTATCGTCGTGCACATGAGGACAAACAGCGCAACTGTGGGGCTGCCATGGACAGAGAAAAGAGGAGAGAGATGGAGAGAGATGGAGAGAGAGAGCAGTCGGCTTGGGTTTTGGCTAGGCTGGATGCCATTCACTTCTGCAAGCACCGACTTGAAAACGGGAAGGACAACGTCGCTTTCGTAAATCAAAATCTTTACAAGACTTAACTGGGATAAGGACAGATGGTGGCAAATCGTTGGTTTCAATTAATTTTTTGGGTCAAAACCCGTCTGAATTGGCAATGAAAAAGAGCAAATCAGGACAATCGTGATTTTCCCCCCGTTGAATGTTGTGTTTTGCGGATCATCCTTCCACGTCTTTGCGCTTGCTTGTTAGACGTGATCCACCATCCGACCGTCTGTTTTTGGGAAGCGGAGTGAAAGTTGGAGCGGAATTAATTTATTAGGATATGGCGAAGCAAAATCTTCCTGTCGTCGGGGTCTCACGTGACGTGTTTTTTTTGTCTTGGATGTTGGGAGATTTGAACTGATGAATGCCGCATCCCATGTTACGTGCGTCCGCGGCTCGTGGTTAGGCAGGTTTTTGATCGATGGGCCATCGTTAATAAGATGGTCGGTTCTCTGCATAAATGTTGACAAAGAAACAGGGTCCAGGATGCATACGAAGGACCAAAGTCTTGATAAGATAATATCATCACGTGTAACCAGAAGAGAAGTTTGATTTATGGTGCATTTGATTGGACTTTTGAGAAAAAAAATTGGGCAAATTTAAAAAACTTTAAGTTAAAGGAGTTTTTAAAATGCAAATTACATTTGATAAATTATAAATTGAAAATTCATTGAAAAATATTTTGAGCAAAATAGTATTTGAAGAAATTTATATTTATAAAGAACTTTTGTGATTAAAAAAAAGAAAAGAATAGTTGGCTGACAAAGGGTAGACGGCCATTGGTGCTCAAAATCTATCGCTAATGGCTGACATATCAGGCTGCAAGATCACAGGCAGCCATTGGGGACAACATCTTCTCCTCCTCTTCATCTTAACCACCATCATCTTCTCCTCCATCTTCTTCTTCACCATCTCAATCTCTCTTCTCGAGAACCATGTAGAAGCAGAAGCCCAGCAATCTCGACATCAAAAGGCTCAGGCCTCTTCAACCTCCGGTCTAAGGAGATCGTGCTCTCGATCCTCGACTTCCTCGACCGGGACCTGCTTGACTATAAGTCCTCACTCGCTTGCCATTCCTTCCACGCCGACAAGTCCTGCCACTGCAAGTTCCTTTGCCCCTTCCACATCGAGCATCTCCCCATTGCCCTCGCTCTTGCCCCAATGCTACTGCCCTCGACATCTCCCTTTGCCCCCGTGTCACCGATGCCTCCCTTGCCATCGTCGCCGCTGCCTACAAGGACGCCCCCCGCTCCCTTGCCCTCCGCATCACTGATTTTTCATTGCCGTTGGGTTGATTTGAGTAGTGGCGAATCCAAATTCGGGTCACTACAAACCTAGTTCTAGTCGTTGCGAACCTAAATCTAGGTCGCCTAAGTCGCTACAACCTAGATTTGGGCCATTGCAACTCACGAAGGGCTGTAACTCATGAAAGTCGCCTAACCCTCTGTCGCGACCAATTTTTTCGGGGTGTGAACCACCTAGGGTTTAGCTAATGGATTGTTAAGCCTAGACTTAACTCGGGCTCTCCCAAGCCCATACCAATTCGCAACTTAGGTTCAAGTTCTTAATATGCAAATGATATTTCAATCAGGAGTCGCCACTAATCTATTTTTAGTGGGTCGATTAGAAACCCAAGTAAAGTAATTGGAGTTTTACTTTACTCCTACGAACTAGAGATTTGTGAGTTCGGGGACTTGGTTACGTTAGATTTCTCTAACGCCCTTTCGGTACTTTTTTTTTTAAAAAAAAGATTGTTTGGCAATCAACTTGAATTGATTTTAATTCCTTAACATGTGAGGTGACCATGCAGGTACGCAAACCACCAATTTAACACTCAAGAAAGCAAATGAATAAATTGCAGGACTTACCTCATAGCAACGAAAGCATCTGCGTTGTTAGTTTAGAATTCACATCAGCAGTCCTAAATATGATTTCTAATTAACACGCAATTTTTGTTTTGTTTTCACGTAATTAATGAAAATCATGCAATATGCAATGCATGCCACTAATTTAACATGAAATGATATGACATGGCAACATGACTTAACTATATGACCTAAGCAATATGACATAACTAAGCATGGAGTCTATCCTAAGCATGAGATGATTTATCCTAAATAATTTTTTTGGTATTTTCTATGAGATTCGAAATTAAAGAAATGCAACATTTAAATATGCAATCTAAATTAATCTAATGACTGACAATTTCTAATTAAATGGACCTAACAAAAATCACTAAATGACGTGCATTGTATGAGCATAATTCTATATGATATGCACATGATTTTTATTTTCTTAATAAGCATGCGATCCATCCTAATATGCAATGACGTGCAAAGAATGTCCTAGTTCTAATTTTTTTTCATTTTTCATTTATGAAATTCGAAATGAAAACTGCCAAATAATTAAACATGCAATTCAAATTTTAAAAAAAAAAAACATCCTAAATGAAGGCATTTTTTTTTGGATTTTTATTTTTCAGAAATTCGAAATAGATAAATTTCCTATTCTAAACATGCAAGTTAACCCTAAAACAAGCAAATAAACTAATCTAACTCAGATTTTTTTGGATTTTCTTTTGCGGAAATAAAATCTATTCAAACAACACGACAGCAAATCAAACAAGATATGATCGATATCCATCTAATAAATTGACGAATCGTATCTCGCCCATGAGATCGGATTGGCCAATTTTTAACAAAATCACGAATCGTATCTCGAGCGTGAGATCAGATTAGTGATTTTTCCGTGCGATTGCAAAGTCGTATTTCGAAGCGTGAAATCGGATGTCAATCATGTACACGTTGTGAAATGAGGGAATAAATCCCTAATTTAAAAATATTTTCGGGAAACTTTGGATAAGATGCATCATTGGAAGATTTGATTTAAACACAATATCAACGAATTAAGTAAGGAAATTATCAAAATAAATTTGGATAATATTTTTACCTATTTCGTAGATATTGTCCCTAAATTCGGACTCGTCAAAAGATGGCACTAGTGATGGCTTATGGTGAGCTCGACACGACGGTTCGATTGGGCATGTCCACGGCTACAGGGCACGCGAGAAGACTGCGTTGCTGGAGGAGTTTATCGTGCTTGATGGTCTTGGACCACGGTGAACACTAGAAAACCTTTTATTCCAAAGGACAGCACCTGCATTCACATAATACACTTAAACCTAATCAGACTTTTTATCACTTGTAGTCTCCTTGTTCGCATATGGTTCACGTGCACTCCTCTAGGTATTTTTACCACTTCATTCATGGATCACACCTGCACGCCAAAGGAAATTTCTTATTTATTTCTTCTATTTTAACAATAACCTCCGGTGGACATAACGTGCGAGAATTTCTGCCACAGCTACAAGCAATCGGAACTTGTCCTAGCGATTGATCGGGTGAATGCGGAGGACCTCAGTCACCAACGGCATGAAGGAATTGCTGGTTCAAGCGAGACATCGATGTCGATGGTGTCGATGGGGCTCGCCAAGGCAAAGCCGCGGCAAGTTTGGAGTTAGTCGTGACTTGATGATGCTCTCCAACGGGTACCGCTCAAGGGGTGCTCAACGGTTTACGGCCAAGGATAATTCACAGGCTGCTGGCTTGTCGTGGATGGAGTTCCGAGCGGTGTCTTGTGGAATCAAGGATGAACGGCAAAGGGGCTGTTTGCCAATATGGCTCGGTTCAAGAATCGGCAAGTGAATCTCACTTGACAACCTGCAAAACAGAAACTCGATGTTGCTAGTCCGATGGTTGCTGCTAGTGGCACTTGCTGCGAGGATCATCGTTTGAAGGTTCACGGCTTTGCTGTATAGGGACTCCTTGGCAGCAGTTGGTCATCGGCTAGAAGCAATGGCGCTGGGATTGTGGAGTTGGAGGAACCCGTGGACTGGTAACTGTGGTGATAGACTCGACTATGCACCTCCTAATTCTCTCACCTATTGCCAAGAAGAGAGTTCCTTCTCTTGTTCCTGTATTTCATGGCAGGATATTCTCCATCGTGTGGCCTCCAAAACTTCGTGACTGTTGATCACCGCCAGACGAGGGGGTGCACGCTGCTACTTTATCATCGGAGAGGATCGCGACAAAGCTGGCCGTTGTCAATGCAACGGACGATTGGCAGCAGGGTCGGCGTCGAGGCACGGCCACGAACTTGACAAATTCATGGCCGTGAAGGGGTTTCAACTGTGACTTGTTCAGCTCTCGCGAGCGTGCCCTTTCTCCATCGTCCCTTCTCACGTGTCTCTCTATGCTCTCAGAATTGTAGCCATCCCCCCTTTTGTCTATAGTGCGCCCATCTTTTATAGGTCAAGGACGTGACCGAAATCTCCTGGCGTATAATTTATTTCTTTCCTTTCTTTTTTGCTCCAATGGACGCACAAAATCCTGTCTGAGAGCATCCATGATATATATTGAAATTCCTTTTCCTTCCTCACGCTTGCGTATCATGCATTTGTAAGCCAATTTTTCTTTATTTCCTGTTTCTTTTCTTTTCCAGCTCACATATGAAATCTACCATGAAATATTTCTTGTCTTGAAACATTGAATATATCACTCAAGATATGCCCCACGTGCGATATCCCCTCTTGGTATTTCATCCTTAAACTTCCAATCTTCAGTAACATATATCACTTAATGTATAAATCACGTGAATATATGATATATTTACCGAATATTAGAAGAATAATATGAATCATTTATGAAAATACCGAATTGTCAATTCGTAAAATTGAAGCTCATCCGCCGATGATCATATGCAAAAGTGATAAACAAATGAATAAGTGCAATTAAAATTATATGCTATGCAATTAATATTTTTTCAGGGATAAAATTAACCCCTAATTTTTTAATGCAATAAATGACTAAACGGGTTGCCAAAATTTAGGTGTCAACACCCTCTAGCGACGGTCGCCTGGGTTGTCATGACCATGCTGGCATCTCTCTAGCCATAGCCGACCCCTCGCAACCAGGTACAACCAAGCCGGCCACCCCTCAACAGAGAAGATGAATAGTGTCACATAACAATGGCAAAAACGGAAAAAACAAAAAGTTTTTTAGGACAATTTCGGGGAAAAAAAAATTGCACAATATCGGCGTGGGCATGTCCAGAAAGTTGAAAGGACTTGCCATGGGTTTTTAGTCTTCTAAATGTCTACTTTTCTCCAATGGGGTTTGCAAAAAAATTCCCAAACACACCCCTACTAATGGAAATCTAGTGTGGTAGAGGGGGCTGAGAAGCCATCGAGGCCTCGTAATTTTCATATGCCCGACGAATATTTGCGACCACACACGATTCCAATCGATCCGGTCGTTTCCACATGGGGCTCGCGTACATAAACGGTCGAGATGCATTGATCTCGTGAATATCCAGATCATCCAACATGAAATTTTGGAAATCTCGTTTGCGGCTTGTGTTTTAGTAGCCACATCGATCTTGATTCCGGATTTTCACTAATTGATTCGAGTGCAAGTGAGCCTAATGTATCTGAATCCTCAATTTTAATGTTTCGATCGTGGAATTCAATGAAGATGAACTGGTTTTACATGGACTGAGACCATTATGTCCACGGTGTCTCTTGGAATTCAGACTTTGTTCCCGTGCCATGTTGACGTTATGCAAGTGATGTGGACCAAGGTTGTAGTGTTTTGAAGCGAACGCGAGGCGATGGGAGACTTCCTCTTGTCTCTTCTAAAAAATTGGACCGACGTCATTTTAATCTCGAGCAATCAAAACGGACGAAGATGGATCGATCGAGCATCCCGACCGTCATACCATTCCTATCGTCCTTGATCATACCGAACCCGGCGAAATTGCCAAGTACTTCCTTGCGCATGTATCAGCAGGATCGACGTGCTCATCCGCTGCACTCCACGCAATTGCAAGAGCGGGCGTGCATGCGTTTGGGCGGGTGCAGGATGACCGTATTCACAGTTAGTCGCCATAGGACGTGTCGAGGACGTGTAATCTTATACAAAAATCCTAGATTGTATAAAGAAATGGGCATAAGAAGTTTTAGAATCTTCTAACTTTGCAATTTGAAGAGGAAAATCACTGGTCTGATGTTCATGTCGCTGATCTTTCCTGTTTTCTCTGCATCGCGCGGTCTCGGTTTGAAAATGGAAGCTCAGTGGTGACAAAGTCATAGCCTATAACAGGCATGCGTGATCGGGACATTCGGCTGGTCGGACAGCAAACCGCTGATGATGTGCTCGGAGATCCAGTGGTTCGCCGCCTCGGTGTAGTGGACGCCGTCCCAGCTGACGAAAATCGAAGGGTCTTCACAAGAACCAGCAACCACTTCGCTCCCGTTGATGCTCGCCTTCTGCCCGCACCACACATGCTTGTCCTCCCATTCATATCCACAGCACATCTTCCCTGCTCTCTCAAATCCTGTCAAGAAAACTGTATTTTCAGCTGTCCGGATTCTTGCTCAAATGAGAATCGCGGATTTCCCAAATAATTTTGGACCATAGTTCATGGAAGCAAAGCTACATCAGTGTTCTAAAAGTCATTTGTGCTTAGAAACCAGTAGTCGAGAGGATTAGGCTTTAACCGTCACTGTAACATTGCGAAACTATATGTTCAAGGTTCTCGAAGACGATTACCTGCTCTTGTGGAGTTTGCGATGAGGCTGTATTTTGCCGTGTAGACGTCCACATAAGTCAGTGCAGCTTCCGGCAGTTCGCCCCTCAATTGCATCACCCTTTCTTTGAGTTGTCGATTGAACTCCGAGGCCATTTCATTCTGATCCTTCACGCACCCGATCTCATCGAGGTACCCTGGCATCGGATTGCGGATGTAGCGCAGCGTTATTGGTAAGCAACCGATGGGGCCAGTGTTGTGTATCCAGAAAGTCCTCGCTCCTTGCTGATACAGATGCTGTCATAAAATACCCAAAGCCAAAGCCAAATCCATACATCAGATGATATTAGAGCAAGAACGTGAAGTAAACGTTGGAAGTTGTCATGGGACTAGAGAGCTTGCTTGGCTTCTTACTTGGACTGCAGTAGCCAACTGACTGACAATGTCCGGCATCGATGCGTTGAGCTGCTCATTAGTCATCTTCCGAAACCCGGCAGCCAAATCGTTTTGGCCAATGTCGAACACGTAGAGCGCTTTTGAGAAGTCCTCGGGCATTGGAAGCCGGCTTCTGGGAAACTTCTCGGCTCTAGCTGCAAGTTTAATTTCAACAGACAGCAAATATATAATAGAAGGTTGCCAAAAGGTCTAGGAGGATTGACATTAATTTCAACAAACACGTAGTTCCAATCCGGGATACTGTCTTCTGATAAGCTAGCTTACCGTTCTTGTAGAGATAGCTCGTGCGCGCCACAAACTGGTCGTAATGCGCCGTCTGGATGTCCAACGAGAACGGACTTACTCCGTTCTCAAAGAAGCTTTCGTTCTGCCTCCGGATGGTCGATCCCCCCGTGGCAAAGTTCGCTCCGTGTCGAAAGCTCCGTCCGAGAGAGTCCAAGTACGCGCTCAAGTAAGGCAGCCCAAGGTGCTCGGCTGCATTTTCGACGAGACACAAACCTCAAGCCCCGCTGAATCAATTCGTCACAATAAAAAAGTGCTACTATCCTTACAAAATCCATCCCTACCTATGAAGTCGATGATGAGACGTCCGTCCGAGGCCCGCCCCACCGGCCTGTGGAAGAAAGTCTCGCCGGTCGGCGACCCCATTGGGTAAAACGCGGCCGATATCCCCCCGGTGTCGGAGTTCGAGTCCCCGAAGTTGTAGATCGCCGGGAACTCGCACGGCGGCAAGCCTCTTGCAATCGCAAGCAGCCCGACATTCCAAGACACTAGGAGAAGCAGGAGGGCAAGGCATGGAAGTGACGGCACTCCTCCTCCAATTGCCATTGCCAAAAGCCTCATGAAACCAGATCCTGCCTCGATCCTAACGTCTTCCTAGCAATTCAAACCAGCTGGAGCGCTGGGGTTGGAGACAAATCCTTCTCACATATGAACAAAAATGGCAAAAACAAATAGACATGAACAGTAGTAGTAGGACTGCATGTGTTGGTCTTGCCTGTGTCACTGCATTCGCAGCAACTCTGTTTTTGTTTCCATGCGCGCCTCGTTCACTGCCGATTGCTAGAATTTCTCGTTGGTTTAGATTTGGATCAGAACCGTCGTCGGGAGAGATTCTTCTGCACCTTTTGGGATCTGATCCTGGTCCATTATGCAAGATGGAGTCACGCTTTGTGTCCCCCATGGTCCATCAAAGATGGCAAATTCACGGGTTTCCTCTCTCGTTTCTGTCCTTTTATTCTTTCCTTTTTTATTCATGAGAATGACAAAAGGGTGTGTCCTGAAACTGCGTTAGCACGCGATCATCATTGACGGTGGAACCTCATCATTGTTTTTGACCCCGCCGTGAATTTAGGGACCGAAGAGGGAATCATTGACGCTCTGCACGCTTTTTTGGCGGTTGGTGATTTTCTTCGGATGTCCTTTTTCCTTTTGACGAAAATGTGATCTTTTGGGTCCAATCAAATGTCCTTACCATAAAGATTGACCAACGCGTGCCTAATTTCCGTCACGTTTTCTCCCCCAAACGATTGATTTTTTTTCAGCCTCGCCGGTGGTCGTGACTCATCGACTAGAGGAAAATGCTCCAATAATGTACTGTGCATATCGAGGCTGCAATTCAGAGGATCAAATAAAATTTTTTTGAACTCTATAACTACAACATTATCATTTAGGGTTGAAGATTTCGGTAATCAAAAGCATTGAAAGCGGGACTATTCCGTGTCAAACGTAATAAACTAGCTTACATCAAATGATATGAGATTGCTCGTGAGTAAATAAAAATTATTTATGCAATGACTATTTTGATTCCAATAAATGCTCATGATCAACTAAGAGTGTGTAAAACGGACAACTGTAAACCATATTGTTTGGACACCTATTTCACTTTTAGGAACTGGGAACCAACTAGTTAGTTTTATCTTATTAATACAATTCCTAGTTTTTTTTTTTTTTTTTGGTCAGTTCTACTCTCTATTCTACACTCACTCTCAGACTTTTGTCATACCTCTTGTAAGGCGTGGGAGTCGAAACCCACTCCTGAAACTTACACGTCCCCACCCCATCCCTCCCTGAGAAGGTGGGGATTTGAACCCCTCACCTCCCCCTTCCATGTTGGAAGGGTGGCCACTGAGTATACAATTCCCAGTTCAAATAGTCTTTTTTACATATCCCTAATTGAGAATGAGCATTTATTGGAACTAAAATAGCCATTGCTTATTGTTAACACCTAAATTTTCTCAATTTTCATTTAGGATTTAATTATCTACAGAATTAGGAATTAGTCGTTTAAAAAAAAAAAAAACAACAGCCCACCCTTTTTTCTTTTCTCTCCATGCATTGGGCCCGGCCCAACCCCCTTTTTCCCTTTCAGCCTGCGAGCAAGGGTCTTCCTCCCTTTGTGTCGGTCTTCGAAGACCTGCAAAAAAAGAAAGGAACAGAACAGAGGGGGCGGTAGGAGATAGAGCAGAAGAAGGGGAAGCGATGACAGACGGTTGCAGCATGGCGATGCCTGCGGTTGTAAAACCCAAAAGAACTTGCTGCCATCTTAGCCGAAAATACGATTAACTCGCCCCCAAGAACCGAAATAGTTGCAGGCACATACACAGGCAGGGAGAGGAGGTTGATTAACGACCGGTCTTGAGATGGAGATGGAAGGAAAAGGTAGCTGGCTTCGCTGGCCATCCGGAACCGCTCTGGAGGGATGCCAAAAGGGGGCAACCTATGGCAAATTTATAAAAAAAAGGGGAGAGAGAAAACAAAAAAAAAAAAAAAGGGGAAAAAAGACAAGAGATTGGCCGAGAGAGATTGGGGACGGCCTTTGGCAAGAGAGCTTGAAGGAAGGAGAGGGGTAGAAATGGAGAGTGACCAAGAAGAAGGAGGCCCGAAACCCACCTCAGCAAAACATCGCTTAGCTACCCCCGACGCGAGCCTGCGCCTCCTAGCCGGAACCACCAAGCTGCGGCTTCCTCTTCCTTGAATTCGAGTTTTTGCGGTGAGTTTCCTGGTTTTTGGTTCAACTCGTGTCAATTTCCCAAGGATTCCGGCTCGGGGGTGTGCGAGGCGACTAGACATTGTCCGATCTATCGATCTCGCCCACCGTTCGCCACCCTCGAGCCGGGTAGGGACGTCCATGGTCAAGCACTTCTCTCCGGGAATTCCATTGCTCGTTTTTATTTAAAATGGAACTGAAACGATGGATGGGTCTCGTTTTTCTTGGTCTACGAGCATGCTTTGTTTGAATGAGCCGTTCCTTTTGTCGAGTTTGAGCGTCGCTTGGCCCTCTTTTGCATCTAGACGCGAGCTAGAGTCTAGGATGGGCTTACGACCTCTCTTTACCCTGTGCTCATCACATATATAATGCCTCGGCGTTAGTGTTGTTCTGAAAATGAGCTCGAGGTTTTGTTTGTTTCCGTGAAAGTGCACCGCGGATCTGTTCGACAAATTTTCATCGACTTGAGATGTTGTAGGACGAGCTAGATACCAAAGCGGTGGTTCATCGGTATGCTATATTAGTTTAGTCGAACACCAAAGATTTGCTTGATGAAATGTTTATGAGATAATTGTTTAAGGAATGGCCCCTATTTTTGATCGAATGCGAAGGTACCATTTAATGCGATTTGTGCGTTTATTAGTTGTTAAGCTCGATTTTCACCAGCAATGAAGTCACTGCATCTTTGCATTTCATTTGAGATACGCTGTGCATATTTCATTGAACATGACGAGTGGTGGTGGCTGGTGTGATGGTAGACATTGGTGGCAAATTTGGTTTTGCGGTCGGCAGCACTGGGTGTTGTTGTCGATTCGTTTAAATTTTCGCTGTGGGTCCGTGGGAAAAATTTCAGGGTGAAGTTCATCGGTGGGAGGCTTCGGTAAAAGACGTCGCTGGAGAGTAAGGTGTGAAAACGCACGGAGGAAGAAGGCCAGAAGAGAGGAGGGAAAGAAATAAAAAATAAAAAAGAAGAAAAACCAGTAAAGAAAAAGAAAATGAAATATAAAAAGAAAAGCAAAATGAAAAATAGAAAACTATAAAATGAAAAGTGGGCGTCGGGAATGGCTGTTGAACAGGAGGTGCAGGAAAAGAACATAGTACGACGCAGTGAGAAAAGACAAAAGAAAGATTTTTTTTTTTTTTTTTTAAATATAAAAAAAATTGAAAAATTGAAAAATTGAAAATGATATATTTTTTATCCAAAAGGGCAAATCTGGTTTTGGGTTGGGTCAATGGCCGGATCGGATCTACCCGCTCCGAACCCCTTATCCGATTATAATAATATTAAATATTAAAAAATATATTAAAAATTTCAAGAATTCAAAAATTTTCAAAAAAATAAAAAAAAATCAAAAAAAAATTCGAAAATATTTCCGAAAATCAAAAACTCAGAAAGCATTCAAAAAAAATTCGACCTTTTTTCTTAATTAAAAAAATTAAAAATTTTAAAAAAAATTATTTAAAAAAATTAAAAAAATTAAAAATTTAAAAAAAATTATTTGAAAAAACTAAAATAATTAAAAAATTAAAAAAAAAAAATTAAAAAATTCGAAAATGAAAAAAAAAAAAAAACATAGGGTTTGGTTATGAATTGTTGTGTCTTGACTTTTTAGTGTAATTGCGCCTTTCCTTTTCTTGTACCTTGATTTTATTGCATGTTTAATTTGCATATTCGATTACGTTCGTGGATGTTTAATCGCACGTGCTCAATTTTACTGCAATTTGGGTCTTGGTAGCTATGATTATTATTTTAATGATTACGCACTGTAAGACCACCTCACATGTTAGTGGATAAGCATAAAATCAATTCAAGCTGCCTGCTAAAAATTATTTTGATAAAATGAACAAGATTAGGTACCGAAAGGGCACTAATTAGTCAATTAGTGTAATCAAGTCTCCGACCCTAGATTCTCGGGTTGCGTAGGAAGTGAGGTATGCTCCCATGCCTCACTTGGTTCCTAGCCAACCCCAATAGACTAGTGGCGACTCCTTTGATGCAAAATCTCTTAAGAATATCCCAATGTCACGCGGGTATGGGCTTGGGAGAGCTTACGCCTAATCATGGGTCTTAGGTCCGTCTTTTGGGCAATACCCCTAAACCTGTTCCCTCCCCCTGAGGGGTAGGTCGCGATAGCTTGGCGACTCCGCTGGGGACTTGGTTTTAAACTTTAGAGGACTTAGGCCAACATTAATCTTGTTCAAAAATATTTTTGTTTGGCAGCAAAGATAGTATGTGCATCCATAACATGTCAATGTTGATTATTTATGGGAGTTATAAGGGGTGGTGATTTCTAACCTTTGTTTTGTAAGGGTATACGAGTGAATAGTTTATTCATGTTTGAAGTGCTGATTGTTTTTTTAAAATTGTCATGCATGAGTCTCCTACATTGCACTACACCATAGCACACAAAACCTGCCGCCAAACCTGGGCCACATAGGATCACCTAGGATGGTGTTGAGGTGGATACCACTCCGACTATAACCGCGTAGTACGAGTCACCCACCTTAACCCCGAAATTTCTTTCTTCACGTTGAAGGTACCCACCCCGGTTTGCAACCACGCGACACGGGTTGATTTTTTGACGAAACCGGAGTCATGGGTAACCCGACCTAGCCGCAACCTTGCTGGTTCAGTCCGGTAATCCCATGGCTCCATTTTGAGCCATTTAGAGTAGATATTGAACCACCGTCCATGCGTATGTCTATGTCATTGGCTTTGCTACTCAATGAGTAGAGTAAGATTTTCAAATTCTCTCATTCGTAATTTACTTATTCACTTTCTTTTTTGGTTGGTTCATGGCAAATTAGGTTGATCGTAACTGTGAGTAGTATACGATGGGGATACCCGAGCTTCACATCATTGCTACCCCAAAAGCCGAGCTTCGCATATGGTGGGATAGACTAGACCCGACTGGCCATGATTGGGTTCGATCCTACGTCGGACGATTACTTCCCATTTTAGAAATAGAAACTCATTATGGTGTTGTACGAGCGTTGGCGCATGTCTGGTGTCCGAGACTTGCACATTCATGTTCGGTGACCACGAGCTCACTCCAACCTTAGAAGAATACAGTGTTGCCATGGGAAAGCCTTTGGTGTCGGAGTTAATTGGCCCACTTGTAGGGACTGAGCATACATCGACTTTATCCAATTTCCTTAGAGTTAAGGAGGATGACGTGAGGAAAGTTTTGAAAGCTAATCGCAAGACTTGCCCATTTTCATTCTTAAATGAGCTTTTTCAAAATGCCCCATCTTTTCAAAAGAATAGGATCTTCCTGTTAGCTTTCTTCGGGTTCGTGTTATTCCCACATTGTAGGAACGCTATTAACCCTTCCATGGCATGGGTAGTTCGTGAGGTATGTATGGGAAAGAGCTTTGTTAACGCCGTCCTGACTGAAACTTTTCTTTCCCTTACTCGTTTCAAAGAAAACAAAAACAAAACTTTCCACGCTCCTCCTGAACTCTTGCAAATTTGGTTCTTCTCTCACGTTAAAGGGTTTGGTAGCCTAATGATCGTGAACGACATCTCTGACTCTAGCCACCCTATCTTGAAGTTTAAAGATAGGAAGACGTTTGCCCCCGACTATCACTATTCTGAGTGGTTAGCTTTCATGACCAACCCTGGACTCGAAGATTTCCAATGGCACGCCAAATGGCTCCGAGTTCGAGAAGCGCGGTTTGTGTGTGGGCTTACTGGACCTGTTCCTTTGTTGGGAATTACCGGAGTCACTAAGTATTACCCAACCCGAGTCACTCGTCATTTCTAAGAGGTTCAACAACTTCCACCGATGATTCAAGAAGACCCGCTCAGGATAGACTTCCCTGATGGATGCCAAGATCACGAAGACTTCGTTACATTAGTCAAGTCAATGTGGGATATGTGCCATCCCCGGAAGCTGATATGGCCCGAAGAGGAGTTGGAAGGGCAAGAGAAGACCTATTATGCCTCGATGGAATATATCCTTAAGCATAAAATCCCAGAGAGCCTACGCCCGAAGATTCCTGACGTGCCATTAAAGACCACCCATCAAGCCGAGATCAAGCGCCTCAAAAGGAAGCTCGAAGAAGTCGAAGATCATGCCTCGAAGTTGACCCGAGTTAGTGGGGCGGTCACAAGCGGGAGCTGTCCTCGCTAGTTAGATCGAGTCAAGTGCGATATGTAATGGGCCCATGCCCGCGTATGTTACAACGTTAAAGAATTTGTCTTGAGTCGCGTTATCGGGAGATAAGAGTCACAATTAGCCTCGTTGTTTTGGGGTTCTCCCTCATGTCTTTTCCTGCGTTATGTAGCAACCTTGCTTTCAATGAAACGAGCAAATTTGGGCGATTAGATCTTTGTCATGGACCGACCGCCTAATCATTACTCTATGCTTATACATGCTTATCTATCCTTGTTTAGGTACTAGCTGATCGATTGTCTTTTATCGATCGTCGACACGGCTAAGCGGAGATCCCCAATTCGCACGCATGCGAAAGTCAGAATGGAGAACGGGGACACCAACGTACGCATGGCCAAGATGGAGGACCAGCTGGCCCAACTCACCACAATGATGTTTGAAATAAGCCAAAAGCTCAAGGAGCCCCCTGCTGTAGCTATCACGGGAATATCCACTCCAGTGTCAACAGAAGGCCCGCACGTTGCTGATCCCCCTGGGAAAGAAACTGCTGGAGAGGCTCCTTCTGTCATGCCAATTATTGTCAATCTGGATCCTCCTCCAAAGGAAAACCCAGCACCCCGTCTAAGTGAAGAGAGTGAAAGACGCTTGGCAAAGATGGAGGAGCGATTGTGTGTCTTGCAAGGTTACGAGCTGAAAGGAGCTGATAGGTTGTCTCCATACACCAAGACGAACTTCCCTAAGAACTTCCAAGAGCCTGAGTTCACAAGAAAATATGACGGAACGGGATGTCCCAAGACCCACCTCAGATATTACATGAGGAAAATGGCTTGCTACGCTGACATCGTGCCATTTCTCATACACACGTTTCAAGATAGCTTGGAAGGCATTGCCCCGACGTGGTTCATTGCATTTGGACATTGAAGAATTCACTAGTTGGGAAGATTTGACCAATGAGTTCTTGCAGCAATACCGATTTAATACCGAGCTCGCCCCTACGAGAGAAGAATTGACCCGCGTTGAGAAGAAGAGAAATGAGTCATTTAAGGCCTTTGCACAAAGGTGGAGAACCATGGCCTCATAGGTGAAGCCAGCTTTGAATGAGAGGGAGATGAATCAACTATTCCTCAAGACATTACCCCACGAATACTTCCAAGGATTAGTATTTTCGGGATGCCAAACCTTTTCACAGCTGGTAGATGTAGGTGAAGGAGTTGAGTGGGCACTCATCGAAGGGAAGATATCCACCGGAGGCATGAAGAAGTTCCAGGAGAGAAAAGATAAGGAAGTTGCAGTTGAGGTAGCGCTCATGCAAGAGTCATTTTACCCTAAGTCGCCCACAGCACCGGCGCACAAGCCTATGGCCGTTCAAGGGAGCTCGTCACAATCATATGACAAGGGCAAGAGACCCTTTCGAAAGGAATTTTCCAACCTACCACGACCGTTGTCAAAGCTGTTGCCCATGCTTCTTGAAAAGAGGATGGTTGCAAAGAAAGTACCTAGAGACAACCCCATGAGGTTCGCCGGGTTTGATGTAACTAAGACCTGCGAGTACCACATGGGAGAAATGGGGCATAATTTAGATAGTTGCAATGTGCTAAGGTACAAAGTCCAACAGTTACTGGACAAAAACATTTTGACGTTCAAGGAAGCTCAGCCTAATGTGCAACAGAATCCCCTACCGGACCACGCGGAGGGAGTGAACTCAATCTTTGAGGAGACACATGCAAGTCAACAGCCTCTAATTGCGAATGCTTCCAAGTTTTATGAGTCCTTAGTGTTGGTAGGATACTATGGAGGTCATCAGGATGTCACCCCGGAAGAGAAACTGAACTGCGTCCGCAGGATGGTAGCCATAGGGGTAATTCGATGCGGAGAAGAGGAAGAGAATGTCGTATCCATGATAATCCCGTCATCATTCCACTCATCTTTTTGCAACATTACTCGTATATCTCGAGCGAAGAAGATTATGCCTGGAATTTCGAAGACCCCGGCTTTGTACGAGGAAGGGGTGATAGCTATGATAACTTCGATGGTAATTGAACTATTGGATGAGGAGACTGCCGGTGATATCGAGATGGAAATCGCTAAACCCAGAGTGATCGACCTTATGGTCGAGGAAATGTCGGCAATTGAAGTCACGGGAGGGAACGTAATGCCGGTCACAATTGAATTGCCACCGCGGGAGGAAGATGGAGTAATAGTGTTGGAGAGTCCTCCTAAATTCGATCCCAAAGCTGTACCTTGGGATTATGAAACAAAAGAGGTAGACGATGTCACGCGATTGGGCCGCTATTACGCACCTGATAAAGGAATAGAAAAGAAGGTCGTGACTGAGGAGGAGGCGAAGCAATTCTTGGCCGTAGTAAAATCTAGCGAGTTCAATGTGGTAGATCAACTGTGGAAGTTGCCGGCCCAAATCTCCCTCCTGGAGTTGATGAAATCCTCCGAGAAGCACAGGGGCATCTTACTGAAGGTCTTCAATGAGGTACACGTACCCGAAACAATCGATGAAGTCCAATTGGAAGAGTTTGTCGGGACAGTTCTACTGAAAGACCAGATTTCCTTTACGGATGAGGACCTCCCTCCCGATGGTCCTAATCATACCAAAGTACTACACATCTCGGTGAAGCATGAGAGCACTCTCGTTTGCAGAGTGTTGATCAATAATGGTTCGGCGCTTAATATATGCTCGTTGGCTACCCTCCATCGTCTGGGCATTGATCTTGGGAGAATCCGTACTAGCAAGTCAACTGTGCGGGCCTTTGACGGGATGAAGAAGGAAGTGATAGGGGAAATTGAACTTGAGTTGTTGATTGGCCCCGTACTCTTCCAAGTCGTGTTCCAGGTGTTAGATATACCAAGCGCTTTTAATTTTCTGCTAAGGAGGCCATAGATCCACACGGCAGGTGCTGTTGCCTTTAGCCTCCATCAAAATGTACGATTTGTGGTGGATAACAGGCTTATCACGGTCCATGGAGAATCCGACTTCAAGATCTACCACGAGACGACCATCCCATAAGTGGAGCCTGAGTGTACCGAGGAATCTAGCTTTCAAACCTTCAAGCTGGTATCCATGGTCCACGTGCCTGCAGGGTCTTTCACAAAGGTTCATGAATTGTCTAAGCCGGCCATAGCTGCGGGAAAGATTATGCTAGCAAGCGGGTATAATCCTGGAGTGGGCTTTGGATCACACAGTCAAGGTGTGCAAAAACCCATCGAAGCTCGTAAAAACTTCAAAAGAAGAGGCTTGGGATATGTCGAGAAGTGGGGAGGCCATAACAACCAAGGAGGCCGTGGAAGGCATGGAGGTCGAGGTGCTCGAGGAGGCCGAGACGGGTACAGAGACCAAAGTGAACGCGTTGCCCAGACTGAAGAGGACGAGAGCTATCAAAGCCCGCTTTCCCCGTTGCTGGAGGAGACATTTCCAGGACCCCCAAGGATGTTGTTCGAAGAAGAAGAGGATATCTATGGTGTGACCAAGCTATTCGATAAGGATGTCATATGCACCATCCTGGTGTGCGAGGAAGCCGAGTCCTCTAAAGTCATGGATGTCCCACCAGAGTAGGGCGGCTCTCGTTTAGCTTAGTCTTTCGTTTTATGTCTTCTCCCCTGTGCGGGATCTCATAGTTTTTCTTTATTTATTTCCTGTTGTTGTTATTTGTAGCGTGAACTATGATCAACCCCGATCTTGAGCCGTTGGTGAGGGTAGTGTGTGTTAAAATACGGCCTTATCTTTCCTCATTCAATCAAATAGACAAATGTTTTATTTAGGACATGTGGAAGCACATCAAACTAGCCCTATGATGATTGCTGAGGCCTAGGCCTCCACATGCTCCCTTATTTGACTGTTTCGTAAGAACGAGGAAATCCGAGGATATGAGGACGAGTTTTTGAAATTTTTACAAAAATACTTTAAAAACTTTTGAAAATGACATGCATCGTTTTTGTTGTTAACATTACTCTAACTCATCTCATCGCATCTCAGGCATTACATTATGCATAATCATGATAAGGACGCATGTGACTCAGATGTGCATGAAGAAAGTCCCTCAAGTTCCGATGACACCTACGACGACGATCAGAAGGGGATCGAGTGCGAATGGAATCGACACGAAGAATCGAAGCCGTTGACTGAAGAACGAACAATCACTATAAATCTGGGTGATGCAGAGAATGTCAAGGAAGTAAAAATCGAGGCATGTCTCTCAGAATAGAGGCAGAAAGGATGACTAATCTTCTGAAAGAGTATCAAAATGTGTTCGCCTGGACATATGCCGACATGCCGGGATTGGATCCTGAAATTGTGGAATATGCTTTACCAACGGATCCCAATATGCCACCTAAGAAGCAAAGACTCAGAAGAACTAAACCAGAGTTGTCCAAGAAGATTGAGGAAAAAGTGATGAAATTATTGAAAGTAGACTTTATCGAAGTAACTCGTTATCCTGATTGGGTGGCAAATATCGTGCCCGTAATGAAAAAAGATGGGCGAATCAGGGTGTGTGTTGACTATCGCGACTTGAATCGAGCAAGTCCTAAAGACGACTTTCCGCTCCCACATATCGATGTCTTGGTTGACAATACGGCGGGATTTGAGTTATTCTCCTTCATGGACGGTTTTTCTGGATATAACCAAATCCGTATGAAGGAGGAAGATAGGAGCAAAATATCATTCATAACTCATTGGGGAACTTTCTGCTACAAAGTGATGCCTTTCGGTCTAAAGAATGCCGGGGCAACGTATCAGAGGGCCATGGTCACGTTATTCCATGACATGATGCACAAGGAAATTGAAGTATACGTCGATGACATGATTGCAAAATCGAGACGTGACGAAGATCGCGTTAAAGTTTTGCGAAGGTTGTTCGAACGTCTTTAGAAGTTCAAATTGTGCCTCAACCCTGCAAAATGTGTTTTTGGAGCGAAATCTGGGAAACTATTAGGATTCATGGTTAGTAGTAGGGGCATAGAGATTGATCCATCAAAGGTTAAAACCATTTGCGATTTACAACCCCCGACTACCGCCAAAGAAGTCCGCAGCCTGATGGGACGTCTTAATTATGTGGCGAGGTTCATTTGTCAGTTGTCTGAAACAGCAAAACCATTATTCAAACTCATGAAAAAGAATGCAAAGATTGAGTGGAACGCTGAGTGCCAGAGTGCCTTTGAGAAGATAAAACATTATCTCACTCATGCACCAGTCTTAGTGCCCCCTCTCTCTAAAATTCCCTTGATTTTGTACTTAACCATACATGATGAGTCATTGGGAGCTATGCTAGCCCAGAAAAGACAAAATGACGGGAGAGAATGAGCAATATACTACTTGAGCAAGAAATTCACTGTTTCTGAGATGAACTATACGGAAGTTGAGAGAACTTGTGTGGCTTTAATTTGGGTCTTGCACAGGCTGCGGCAGTACACACTTCATCACCGAATCTTGTTGGTGACCAAAAATGATCCTATCAAGTATCTCCTAGAGAAGCCGGTTTTGGTTGGCAAGTTGGCCAAGTGGCAAATCTTAATGTCTAAGTTTGACATTCAAAGCCTGGGACAGAAGTTCGTTAAAGGTCGAGCCATAGCAGATATGTTGGCAGAAAATTCCGAGAGTTCCAAAGCATTTGATGGGGATAGTGATGCAGAGGAGCGAATTTTACTTATATCAAGCGACAAATGGACAATGTACTTTGATGGTGCGGTTAACTTAGCCGGGTCAGGTACTAGGGCAATTCTTATCTCCCCGGATGGACAACATTACCCCGTCGCTACTAAATTGACATTCCCTTGCACGAATAACATTGCTGAATACGAAGCATGCATTCTTGGCCTCCAAGCCGCCGTCGATATGAAAATTTGGAAGCTACAAGTTTATGGCGATTCAACCCTTATCATCTTACAGGCTGAAGGCAAATGGCGAACACATGATTCTAAATTAATTTCGTATCATGAGTTCCTAGGAGAGTTGACAGAAAAATTCCAATAAATATCATTCGAATACTTACCAAGGTCTCAAAATCAGTTCGCGATGCCCTAGCTACCTTGTCTTCGATGTTGCAAGTAACTAGAGGCTTGGACATTGAACCATTGAGAATTGAAATCTTTCGGCGCTCGACTTATTGTATGACGGTTGAAGAGGAACCGGATGGACAACCTTGGTATCACGACATCTTGAAGTATCTACAGAAGGGTGAATTCCCCGAAGGAAGTGAAGCAACGGACAAAAAGCGTTTGATAAAGCTAGCATCAAAATTCTTCACCAGTGGAGATGTCCTCTACAAGAGGTCCTTTGACTCAACATTGCTAAGGTGTGTCGATGCTAAAGAAGCCGATTGTTTGATGAAAGAGATACATGAAGGGGAGTGCGGCCCCCATATGAATCGACACTTCTTGGTGAGAAAGATCATGCGACTCGGTTATTATTGGCTGACCATGGAGTCTAATTGCATTCAACATGTACGACGGTGTCATCAGTGCCAGATTTATGGAGACATGATAAATGCCCCTCCAATTGAACTTCACCAAATGTCTCAACCCTGGCCCTTTTCAATGTGGGGAATTGACGTGATCGGGCCCATTAACCCCAAAGCTTCAAATGGGCATCGATTTATCTTGGTGGCGATATACTATTTTAGCAAGTGGATCGAGGCCAACTCATATGTTAATGTTACTGCAAAAAATGTGGCAAAGTTCATTCGTCGTGACATTATCGCTCGTTACGGGGTGCCGGAGGCGATCATTACCGACAACGACGCTAATTTGAATAACAAAGTCGTAGATGGTTTGTTCAGTGAGTTTCGAATTAAGCATTTGAACTCGTCACCATACCGTCGTCAGATGAATGGAACAGTGGAGGCGGCGGACAAGAATATAAAGAAAATCTTATCAAAGACCGCTGAAAATTATCGTGATTGGCACGATAAGCTCCCTTACGCGCTAATGGCATACCGGACTTCTATCCGAACCTCCACGGGGGCAACTCCTTTCTCACTCGTGTACGGGATGGAGGCAGTCTTGCCTGTTGAAATTGAAGTCCCTTCTTTAAGGGTCCTTTCCCAATCTGCGCTTGATGAGACTGAGTGGATGCAGCGGAGGCATGAGCAGTTAAACACGATCGATGAAAAGAGATTGCAAGCTATGTGTCATGGTCAGTGCTATCAGAAACGAGTTGCAAAAGCCTTCAATCGAAGGGTGCGTCCCAGACACTTCGATGTCAATGACCTGGTGTTGAGGAAGGTGCTTCCGATCATACCAGATCCTCGTGGCAAATTCACCCCGAATTATGAAGGGCCATACGTCATTAAGAAGATTCTTCTTAGTGGTGCCATGATTTTAGTTGAAATGGATGGTAGTGAATTGTCTAGACCTGTAAATGCTGATGCAGTCAAGAAGTACTTTCCATGAATGAAATCAAGGCCGAGGGGTCACTTCATGCACAATTCAAGTCGCATAGCATCATGCATAGCATTGTAGATATCATGCATATGTTGCATACACGCATATCTATTTGTGTTTCAGGCGCTCTACCGTCTAACGAGGAAATGGCAAGGGGAAGAACTGACTCAAGAATCCATCAAGTTGTCGCACAATAGGTTGAATGTCTCTTTTGAGACGTAAGTCGAGACAATAAAAATGACAAAAACAAAAAAATGCATGACATGATTCGCATGACCTATTCTCTAGTGTCACTATGCATGCTTCACATCTGTGACCCTCAAGAAAAATAGCTTGTAAAAATGACTTTATTCGAGCAAAAGAGTGAAAGGTTAACCATGCCAAACGAGAAGTACTTAGAATGAAGAAAGGCAAGCTATTTCCAAACACGTCCTCTAAACACTTTTGAGAGTTGAGTGAAAGGCGACCTCCTTTTAGGACGAAGGATTCATTCGCATTGAGCACAGAGATCGAAATGATAAAGGCATTTCTTTCATCAACCCTAAGCATCGAGCTAACATCTTGTTAGCCCTTTGGGCCCAAAAAAGAAAAAAGAAAAAAAAGATGATACTTCAAAATACTCTTGTTGAGAACGACCCTACATTGGGGGCGGCATAGGGGGTTATGATCATGTTGTAGAGCGAAAGATTAAGAAAGATTCTATTACTTTCACTTGCATCAATCTTCTGGTGATAGCTTCAGATAAGTTCTTATTAGAGCTCGACTCATCCCAAGGTGAAGAAGAGCATTTCCTTCTCTACCCAAACACTGATACCCATTGCTATAACCAATTTGAGCCTAATTATTCATTTCTGAATCCCAAGTAGTGATCATCTCCCTTCACTGGGGCAAGGCATAAAAATTGACCAAATATAATTGACAATCACAAGGAAATGTGAAAAGCATCTCGAAAGTCATAAGAGCTACAAAAGTTCAAAAAGCAAAAAGTTTGACAAACTAGAGGGCATGAAAAAGCGGTGTGCCCGGTAAAAGCAAGGCCAATGCCCGTCAAGAAAAAGAGCCAAAAGGTTGTATCTTATGTGAAAGAAAAATTATCAAAATCCAAGTGCTGGTGAAAAAAAAAATCATCATCGCAAAGGGCAAAGGAAATTAGAGAAAGGAGCAAAGCTCCATGTAAAAATGATTAGTTGAGGGACTTTCGAGATGTGCAGCGTTTCAAAAGTCAAATGATCTCGAAAGATCGAGTGACCTGGTCACAATGCCATGATGATCACCGACTCTTAAAAAAAAAACCCTCTTGAAAATTTTAAGCCTTTTGAGCCTCTCCCGAACCAACATTACAACCCTCTTCCGAAGTCTCTTCTGATTGGGATGGTTTGAGTGAAAATGAGAATACCCCCCCGAAGCTACTGGTTGAAGGAGTGAAAGTAATTTTATCTTATCTCTTCTCCCAAGTTCTCGACTTGTAAACCCGATGAAGATAGCGACAGATGTTCCTTTATTGGCCTCAAAACAATCATTCCTTTGTGTAAGCCCTAATTGAGCCTATATTGCGGCCCTTTCAAAAGACCTTTTTGATCGATCAAATTGTGCTCATTGCGAATGTTTCTGGAAGCCTTTGACATGGGTTATGTGAGATACCCTCAGCAATCAATTATTCAAGCGGTCATTCTATCGAGAGTATGTGAGAAGCCCTTTCTGACTAATAAGCTTTAGTTTGGCATGCTTAATGAGTCTTTTTTTCATGAGTCCTAGCCATTGTGATAAGAACTTGACTCCTAGAGAATTTGATGATTAATGATATGTCCCTGAGCAAGATGACAGTTTTGTACCATGTGATGTTGATTGACATTGAATGTTTTTCTAAAGCAGTCGGACTCAGCTTGATTAGCTTGTTCAATTAATGCTGCAATATTGCCAATATGTCTCTTGATGACGTCCCTAATGACATTTGCTCAAGCTGAGTTTGACAGGATTCTTCAGTGAAGCCATGTAGTTTCAAGGAGTCAGCGGGTGCTTCCCTAAAACCCAAAGGTATGGTTAACCTTAAACCAAGTCATCTCCAAAGGTTCATGGGTTTTCCTCAAACCATGTATTTTCAACCTAGTCGAAACCCATTGTTACACGGTGAGACTTCAGTCCTTCTCCTCCTTCCTATGACACGGTGTGCTCTGTAGCCCGGGGAGCTTCTGTAGCCCGGAGAGCTTTGTAGCCCGGAGTCCTTCTTCTTATGACATGGTGAGCTTTGTAGCCCGGAGAGCTTTATAGCCCAGAGTCCTTCTTTTTATGACACGGTGAGCTTTGTAGCCCGGAGAGCTTTGTAACCCGAAGTCCTTCTTCTTATGACACGGTGTGCTTTGTAGCCCGGTGAGCTTTTGTAGCCCGGAGAGCTTTGTAGCCCGGAGTCCTTCTTCTTTTTATGACACGGTGAGCTTTGTAGACCGGAGAGCTTTTGTAGCCCGGAGAGCTTTGTAGCCCGGAGTCTTTCTTCCTATGACTCGGAGAGTTTTGTATCCTGGAGTCTTCCTCTCTTCTCATGACCTGAAGAGCTTTTGTATCCCAGAGTCTTCCTCTTATCAACAAGATGCACATCCATAATTATGAGTCATTTTTGTCGACCTAATACGTGCTTATGCACCTTGGTCTATCGTCAAAATAATTTATGTGTCTTTTGTCTTTGAAAGGAACCTCTTCGAGCTCCCATTCAAAGAGGGGCGGCTGTTAACACCTAAATTTTCTCAATTTTCATTTAGGATTTAATTGTCTACAGAATTAAGAATTAGTCGTTTAAAAAAAAAAAAAAAAACACAACAGCCCACCCTTTTTTCTTTTCTCTCCATGCATTAGGCCCGGCCCAACCCGCTTTTTCCCTTTCAGCCCGCGAGTGAGGGTCCTCCTCCCTTTGTGTCGGTCTTCGAAGACCTGCAAAAAAAGAAAGGAATGAACGAGAGGGGCGGCGGGAGATAGAGCGAGAAGAAGGGGAAGCGATGACAGACGGCCGTAGCATGGCGATGCCCGCGGTTGTCAAAACCCAAAAGAACTTGCTGCCATCTTAGCCGAAAATACGATTAACTCGCCCCCAAGAACCGAAATAGTTGCAGGCACATACACAGGCAGGGAGAGGAGGTTGATTAACGACAGTCTTGAGATGGAGATGGAAGGAAAAGGCAGCTGGCTTCGCTGGCCATCCGGAACCGCTCTGGAGGGATGCCAAAAGGGGGCAACCTATGGCAGATTTATAAAAAAAAGGGGAGGGAGAAAACAAAACAAAAAAAACGGGGAAAAAAGACAGGAGATTGGCCGAGAGAGATTGGGGACGGCCTTTGGCAAGAGAGCTTGAAGGAAGGAGAGGGGTAGAAACGGAGAGTGACCAAGAAGAAGGAGGCCCGGAACCCACCTCGGCAAAACATCGCTCGGCCACCCCCGACGCGAGCCTTTTCCTCCTAGCCGAAACCACCAAGCCGCGGCTTCCTCTTCCTTGAATTCGAGTTTTTGCGGTGAGTTTCCTGGTTTTTGGTTCAACTCGTGTCAATTTCCCAAGGATTCCGGCTTGGGGGTGTGCGAGGCGACTAGACATTGTCCGATCTATCGATCTCGCCCACCGTTCGCCACCCTCGAGCCGGGTAGGGACATCCGTGGTCAAGCACTTCTCTCTGGGAATTCCATTGCTCGTTTTTATTTAAAATGGAATTGAAACGATGGATGGGTCTCGTTTTTCTTGGTCTACGAGCATGCTCTGTTTGAATGAGCCATTCCTTTTGTCGAGTTTGAGCGTCGCTTGGCCCTCTTTTGCATCTGACGCGAGCTAGAGTCTAGGATGGGCTTACGACCTCTCTTTACCCTGTGCTCATCACATATATAATGCCTTAGCATTAGTGTTGTTCTGAAAATGAGCCCGAGGTTTTGTTTGTTTCCGTGAAAGTGCACCGCGGATCTGTTCGACAAATTTTCATCGACTTGAGATGTTGTAGGACGAGCTAGATACCAAAGCGGTGGTTCATCGGTATGCTATATTAGTTTAGTCGAACGCCAAAGACTTGCTTGATGAAATGTTTATGAGAGAATTGTTTAAGGAATGGCCCCTATTTTTGATCGAATGCGAAGGTACCATTTAATGCGATTTGTGCGTTTATTAGTTGTTAAGCTCGATTTTCACCAGCAATGAAGTCACTGCATCTTTGCATTTCGTTTGAGATACGCTGTGCATATTTCATTGAACATGACGAGTGGTGGTGGCTGGTGTGATGGTAGACATTGGTGGCGAATTTGGTTTTGCGGTCGGTAGTGCTGGGTGTTGTTGTCGATTCGTTTAAATTTTCGCTGTGGGTTCGTGGGAAAAAATTTCAGGGTGAAGTTCATCAGTGGGAGGCTTCGATAAAAGACATCGCTGGAGAGTAAGGTGTGAAAACGCACGGAGGAAGAAGGTCAGAAGAGAGGAGGGAAAGAAATAAAAAATAAAAAAGAAGAAAAACCAGTAAAGAAAAAGAAAATGAAAAATAGAAAACTATAAAATGAAAAGTGGGCGTCGGGAATGGCTGTTGAACAGGAGGTGCAGGAAAAGAACACAGTACGACGCAGTGAGAAAAGACAAAAGAAAGATTTTTTTTTTTAAATATAAAAAAAATTTGAAAATTTGAAAATTTGAAAATGATATATTTTTTTTATCCAAAAGGGTGAATCTGGTTTTGGGTCGGGTCAATGGCCGGATCGATCTACCCGCTCCGAACCCCTTATCCAATTATAATAATATTTAATATAAAAAATATATATTAAAAATTTCAAGAATTCAAAAATTTTCAAAAAAATAAAAAAAAATCAAAAAAAAATTCGAAAATATTTCCGAAAATCAAAAACTCAGAAAGCATTCAAAAAAAATTCGACCTTTTTTCTTAATTAAAAAAATTTTAAAAATTTTAAAAAAAAATTATTTTAAAAAAATTTAAAAAATTAAAAAATTAAAAAATTCGAAAAAAAAAAAAAAACGTAGGGTTTGGTTAGGAATTGTTGTGTCTTGCCTTTTTAGTGTAATTGCGCCTTTCCTTTTCTTGTACCTTGATTTTATTGCATGTTTAATTTGCATATTCGATTACGTTCGTGGATGTTTAATCGCACGTGCTCAATTTTACTGCAATTTGGGTCTTGGTAGCTATGATTATTATTTTAATGATTGCGCACCTGCAAGACCACCTCACATGTTAGTGGATAAGCATAAAATCAATTCAAGCTGCATGCTTAAAATTATTTTGATAAAATGAACAAAATTAGGTACCAAAAGGGCACTAATTAGTCAATTAGTGTAATCAAGTCCCCGACCCTAGATTCTCGGGTTGCGTAGGAAGTGAGGTATGCTCCCATGCCTCATTTGGTTCCTAACCAACCTCAATAGGCTAGTGGCGACTCCTTTAATGTAAAATCTCTTAAGAATATCCCAATGTCACACGGGGTATGGGCTTGGGAGAGCTTACGCCTAATCATGGGTCTTAGGCCCGTCCTTTGTGCAATACCCCTAAACCTATTCCCTCCCCCTGAGGGGTAGGTCGCGACACTTATGTAATTTTTATTTACTCACGAGCAATCTCATATCATTTGATGTAAGCTAGTTCCTTATGTTTGTCTTGGAATAGTCCCGTATTCAATGCTTGATGATGAGTGCATGGTGATATATGCACATATGGCATGGATATATGCATGAATGTTTGATGATAAGTGCATAGTGGTATATGCACATATGGCATGGAAATATGCATGAATGCTTGATGATAAGTGCATGGTGGTATATGCACATATGGCATGGAAATATGCATGAATCATATGGATATATGCATGAATGATATGCGTTTTATTCTTGATTATTCTGTTTGACACATTGAGTAGTGTGGTGGATCTTTACTATTGAGTGGTTGTACTCACCCCTTTTGGGGATTAATATTTCAGATTAGATCGAAGCCCCTGCGAAGCAGAGAGGCTGAAGTGCTGTGTGGTGTCTTGCCCGGGGTGCGTGGGTGGTGGTTTCCTGCGTGCCTCCCCAAGGTTTACTCTCCGGCTGCTGGTCGTGCGGGGGTTCTCTGGGTCACCAAAAAAAAAAAAATTCAGATTAGAAAGATGCCTTTGCTGTCGGTTGCACGCGGTACTTACTATAGCATACCTACTGATGTGGATGTGGAGTGTATTGAGCATGTCTATGTCGGTGCTCCTAGTTTAGTTTTTGTTCAAGTCCGAGTATTGGTGATGTACGACGTGAGTCGAGCTTATGGCCCGGTCATTTAGGAGTTTATATATGTCCATGTCCAACGCGATGGAGTTATGTTAGGGATACTACCACCGCCGCCACCCAATGTATCGGATTGGGTATGATGGTGCGTATAGTTGTTGGAAGCTGACACTTTTTGGAGATAGCCGACGCTCATAGATGGAGGGTGGTACATGTTCGATGTAGAATCGAGTCCTTTTTGGGGCGCTATGGCACCCCCGACTCGCCTGAGGTCGCCACATGTGATCTCTTTTAATTACTCGATCTCATATAACTTCACAGACCGATACCCTTTGACTAGGAATTTTTTTTTTTTAAAGCGATCCCAACGCAACTTATTAGCGGAAACATAAACAAGTCTCACCATCTCTTCCTCCAATAACCATAATGCAATACACACCAACTACGCACCATAAGAAAAGATAATGCCGATTCACTCTTATTTATATTTTCATGATGGACATCAAGGTCGATATAACAAAAAGGCCAAGGTTTTAACTATACTTGGCTATCACCCCAAAAAGGACTCGATTCTACATCGAACATGTACCACCCTCCATCTACATCTACGAGCGTCGGCTATCTCCAAAAAATGTCAGCTCCCAACAGCTATACACGCCATCATACCCAATCCAGTGCATCGGGTGGCGGCGGCGGTAGTATCCCTAACATAACTCCATCTCGTCGGACATGGACATATATAAACTCTTGAATGACCGGGCCATCAGCTCGACCCACGTCATACATCACCAATACTCGGACTCGAACAAAAACTAAACCAAGAGCACCGACACAGACATGCTCAATACAATCCACATCCACATTAGTAGGTATGCCATAGTAAGTACCGCGTGAAAACAGCAGCAAAGGCATCTTTCTAATCTTAAATGTTAATCCCCAAAAGGGGTGAGTATAACCACTCAGCAGTAAAGATTCACTACACTACTCAATGCGTCAAATAGAACAATCAATAATAAAACACATATCATTCATGCATTCAAGCATACCTTACTTTACAGTCATGCATATATCCATGCCATATGAGCATATACCATTATGCGCTCATCATCAAGCCTTCATGCATATTTCCATGCCATATGTGCATATACCACCATGCACTCATCATCAAGCATTCATGCATATTTCCATGCCATATGTGCATATATCATTATACACTTATCATCAATCATTCATGCATATACTCATGCCATATGTGCATATATCACCATGCACTCATCATCAAGCATTCATGCATATTTCCATGCCATATGTGCATATACCACCATGCACTTATCATCAAGCATTCATGCATATATCCATGAGATATGTGCATATATCACCATGCACTTATCATCAAGCATTCATGCATATTTCCATGCCATATGTGCATATACCTGTGACATCCCGATTTTCCAAGTCTATTTTCAATAAATTGAGACGGGCATTTGTTGGCACGCATATAGTTCTTTTCCTTGAGTCGGCCACTCATGTGAAAGCTAGTCTATCAGGTGAAGCCGTTAAGAAATTCTAATGTATTAGACTCGAGAGTTTAACCAGGAAGCGATCGTTCGACCGAGCTAATCTGCAAGGGTCATTACGGCACAATTAAAAAAAATCGATTAGAGACCGGAGATAGGTTGACTCGACTGAGGCATGTGATCAGGTGTGGGTGATTCCACTAGATCGCACAATTCTTGTCGATCGGCACTAGACCGACTTTTCTATCGATTGGGTACCCTATGTTCGTATTTGAAACCTTGAGATTATCTCGACAACCAAAGATCGCCAATGTTTCAAAGATTTACATTGCGGCTTGAGATTATCAACTACAAGTCAAATGCATGAAAATTCCTAAAGGCTACCCGGTAGGTTGGGTCACGCTAGTATCGTGCCAAAGTGAAATTAACCGTGGAATTGAAATCGAATTCAGAAATTGGAAGTCTGGGTGTGTCACAAATCATTTCCGGATCATTGGCTTATCTTTAGAAGATTTTTCATGTAATCAGAGTTTTTCAGCAATTAAATCAGAAAATGGCTAATTTGGCTCGAGAAATTAGTAGACCCGCTTTTAGTCGTACTTTTGGGACTTAAGTTGGTTCTATGGACAAGTGAAGATGTTAATTGAAGTGTGGTGACATTGGATTAATTTTATGGACTTCAATTTGATTCAATTGGAAGAGAATCAAGTGGAATTAAAGAATTTGTTGTACAAAGTTTAAATGCCCTTGCGGAAAAATAAATTGCACCTATTGAATATTGTTGTGGGAGGATTGAGTTAGTGGAGTATGACATCACTTGGTGATGTCATGGTGTGGGGCAAGAGTGGCTAGGATGTTGACAAGTGGAGGGTGAGAATTTGCTCTTGGAAAGATGGCCTATCACCATCATCTTCTTCCTTGAATCAAGGGAGCTTGTTGGATTTTTAAAAAAAAAAGAGGAGAGAGAGAGAGGTGAACGGGAAAACCAGTAGCTCGCCCAGCTCGCACGCACGCCCCCTCCGCTCGCTCGACGCCGCCGCACGTCGCCGGAGCCATCACTGTTGCCGCCCATTCGCACGCAATGCCTCGCGTGTGCGTTCGCCGTTCCACTGTCGTGCCATCTTCCCTTCGTCCGCACATCCAAGCCATCATCCTTCATCGTCTCGAGTTGTCCGCCATCGCCAAGACCGCCGGAAAGCCGCCGGAGCCACCACTAGCAACCGTTCGAGCATCCGCCGTCCTCCTTCACCGATTTCACGCTTGAACCGCCGCCGAACGGCCCTCCTTCAAGCTTGGACAAGAACTGGTTTTAGTGGGTATGGCAGCCCATGTTTGGCCCGTTTTGGCCGCCTTTCCGAGCCCGAATGCTCGGCCCGCCTTGAGGAAAGTCGATCCTCGCGTCGTCCTCGTCGTTTTGGTCTGCTCGGCTCGCTAATCCGGTGAGTTTAGCTCACTAAACCTCGCTTAAAGGGTTAATTATGCTTTAGGTGTGCTTAGCTTAAGTTAATTAAGCTTATGTGGTTAATTTAGTTAATTTAATTATGATTTAGATTAAGATGTTTGTTTAATCTAAAATATGTTTAATTAAAGGCTAAGAGAGTTTATTTAATGTTAAGCCTTGATGGGACATAATATGGTTTTATTTTTGAATTATTTAATTGTTTCGAAATTCAGGAATTTATAATATTATATTATATTTCGAAATTATTAAAATATTATTATTTAAAAAAAAAAACGGAAAAATTATTTTTGATCCCGATTGCAGAATTTAAATTTAGATTTCGCTATGATGTGTCGCTGCTGTGTGTTTGGATTTTGAAATTGATGGTTGGATATTATAAATTGAGTGTGGATGACGAAAAATATGGATATTATTATTTAATTAATTTTCGGAATAAATTTAATTATTTATTAAATTCGAAAATTTTCGGGACCTTATTCTCTCAGAATTTCGTGCTTGATCGCTGTTGTGTATTTAGAATTTGAATTTGATGATTGGTTGTGGCAAATTGAGTGTGATTGTGATAAATAGGGATTTTTTTATAAAATCATAAGTGTGGAAATTGATGGGAGATTGGCCGTGATTAACCACCTATTAGAGGTCGTGCCTAATAGGGCCGTAATTGACCACCTATTAAAGGTCATGCCTAGTGAGGTCGTAATGGACCACTTATGAGAGGTCGTGCCCAATAGGACCGTGATTGACCACCTATTAGAGGTTGTGCCTAGTGAGGCCGTGATAGACCACCTATGAGAGGTCGTGCCCAATGAGGCTGTGATGGACCATCTATGAGAGGTCGTGCCCAATGAGGCCGTGATGAACCACCTATGAGAGGTCGTGCCTAGTGAGGTTGTGATGGACCACCTAATTAAAGGTCGTGCCGAGTGGGGCCATGATTGCCACTAGTTATTAAACCTTACTATAGGGCCGTGATTGAGAGCAATGATTGATTTGCTAGAATGACATGTAATCGGCCGAGTCGATCGATCGCTGAGACGATCCAAGTGGTTGAATTGTTCTGATGATGTGATGGTGTTGCAGTTGTTTGGTTATTATAATTGCACGTGGTTGAATTATATAAACTGTGCTAACCTGTAGATGAAGACTAATGCGAGATAAGTCTTTCTATGTGATGTGGCGAGGCCACCTGAGGCGTATTTTCTTTCTAATAGGGGTTTAGAGGGTTGAACTTGCTGAGACATTGTCTCATCCCGGTTGTGGGATTAAAAATTTCAGGTCCCTGGTGGACGGAGCGACTGGATAGTTTTGGTTGACCTTGAGGAGTTGCAGAGGTGAAGTCAGGAGGATTGGAGAACGTGTCCGACTTATAGGTCGTAGGACAGTTCCTTTTTAAGAGCCGGTCTTTTGTAGACTGTTGGCCGTAGACCTCTATTTGTAATTCTGTTGAATTATGAAAGTGTTATATTGTGATTTTGTTTTCTGCTTTTCTATCCCATAGCTTATTATCAAGAGTTTTATAATATGCTTCCGCATATGCGTTAAAGATTTGATTGGGTCGGCGACTTAACTTGGGAACGTCGCATTTGAATGACTATGGTGGGATGTTGGCGCGCTCGAGGTTCGGGGCGTTACAATACCACCATGCACTTATCATCAAGTATTCATGCATATACCCATGCCATATGTGCATATACCACAATGTTCTCATCATCAAGCATTCATGCATATATCTATGCCATATGATATAATCTCAATTTTTATCTTTCTAGGGATCAATGTTTTCATCCCACAATTTATCACTCGTATCCAACTTGGCATCACGAGGAATCTCCGGCACACACTTCTGAGCATTTGGCACCCCTACACTCCGAGCATCTCGTATCTCAACTAGCATCACGAGGTATCCCCCCAGCACACACCTCCGAGGCTTCCAGCACCCCCACACTCCGGGCATCTCGAAACTCCCGAGGAAATCCAGTACACACCTTCGGGCATCCGACACCCCCCATTCCAGGCATCCCAATACTCCCGGGGCATTATCGGCTCACACCTCCGACAGTCTCGTTATTTTCTCAAGTTATATCCATACATGTATCTCAATTTCAACATGGCATTTGATGCAATAATATCAAGGGTCTCAACCAACTTTTCATGCCATATGTCATCACATATGCAGCAAAATCAACCACTTAAAGTACTACATCACATGGATAAATTCATTTATTTTTCAAAACAATAAATGTTTCGGATAAATCAGAATGCATTCCTCTAATTAAAACTCCAGAAAAATTAGTAAATGACATTAATAAATTCTGAAAACTTGACACATTATAGACGAGACCTAAAAGCAGATATCTCATGATAACTCCATACCAAAAGAATCTCACACAAAATAGTATGGTCCATACATCACAGAATTCAAAACTTCAATATTTCAGCTTGCACAGTTTCGGGAGTAATTTAAATTAAATACCCAAAATGAACTCCAAAAATTATGAATCTTTTATATGTTATATAAAAGTCCTATAGGTAAATATATTATGAAGAAATCTAAACCCAAATAGTTCTAGATTAATATATATATAGACTATTTATTCCCCCTGTTCTTGGTGTTATCTTTTCCAGATTATCATCTTTCAAAAGAAACTCATTTCACTGACTTACATATGTTCATTTATTCTAAATTTTTAGTATGTTATTCCTCAGGATATTACCTACAACTTTCATTTAGGACACATGAACAAATTTTAACTTTACGATTTTATAAAAATCACGAAATCATGCTGGGTCGAAGTAACGTTTTTCCCAGATCCAGTTTCTTCAAAAGACAACGATTTCACCGACCTATCTTTGTTCATTTCCTCTAAAATTTTGATATGTTCTACCTCAAGAAGTATAATACAACTTTAATTCAGAGTTCAAAGTGATATTTTCACAAGAAAGTTACTTTACAGACCACGAAATCTCTAAAGGTCATCACAACGAATTCCAGATCTAAGTCCTCCAAAGAAAAATCATTTCACTAACCAATACTTGTTCGTTTTGCCACAAATTTTAGTATGTTGTTCTTCAAGGTGTTCTCTACAACTTTCATGAAGAAATAGAAACAATATTCCAACTAAAAAGTCATATGCAGCACACAAACTCACGGATGGTCGGACTGGTCTTTCCAGAAACAGCATGCATGACCAATGAATCTCTCTTCAAAGCTCCGAAATCTCATCCCATCTACCACAACCAAGACTTACCATTTACTACACATACACACAGCAATGCAAGGGGTAGGTTTAGGACTTCACTTGCCTTAAACTCTAGCACAAATAGCAACAAGAACAGTGGCAAAGCGGCGAACGGACGGCGGCAAGCTAGGTGGATGATCCTCCTCCTTCCTCTCGCACACCCGCTTCCTCTCTTTCTCTCTTCCTCTCTCTCTCTCTCTCTCTCTCTCTCTCTCTCTCTCTCTCTCTCTCTCTCTCTCTCTCTCTCAAAATCAATTCCCCTTCGTCATCCGCCTCTCTCCCTTTAGCTTTCTTCCCTACAATCATTTGCAATCATTTGATTGCATGAAGCCACCCAAGGAAGCCAATGGGGGCAGCCACACTTGGCTCCTCCTCCATGCCACTTGGCAGCTCACATGCAAAGTTGATGGGCTTCACGGCTGGGCCGGCCTTGGGCCTTCATGGGCCGGTCGAATAAGGGGCTGGCGTGGGCTGGTTGGACGGTCTTTGGGCCTAGAAATCAGCCCACCCTCTCCTATTCCTATTCCATTTAACCCTCATTTAAATTAACACCTAATTTCAACTTATAAGCCCACAAAACTTTGTAATTTAAATCAATAAAATTCTACTTATAAAGTGCACCACCAAGAATAAGATTTCTATGTCAATTTGCACCTAAATAAAATCCTTGGTTCACTTGTAGACAATCTTCATCCAAACAATCATCCATTACAATGCTCGGCCTTAAATTAATTGAAATTCATTAATTCAATGGCTAATACAAAATCAAACGGCACTTCCATTACCTAATCATGGTTCATGGTACTCCAGAGGTTGTCACGAGATTTTAGGATGCCACATTTGATTACCAAAATCTTCAACCCCAAATGATGATGTTGTAGTTATAGAGTTAAAAAAAATTCTATTTGGTCCTTCGAATTGCAACCTCGATATGCACAGTACATTATTGAAGCATTTTCCATCTATCACAACTACCCATGTGGCTAAAAAATATGAATCATTAGGGGGAGAAAACGAGATAGAAATTTGATCATTAGAGCATTTACCTCCAATAAGAACCTATAATTGGACTATAAAGATATCCAAATGGAAGCATAAAATTTGTCTTGAACTTTAATTTGTTTCAGTCATGCTTTGGACAATAAGATAAAAAATAGCGATTGATTCCATTGGATTGACCAGAGCCGGATCGGACTAGGAACCGATTCCCCTCATGGTCAACGGCTATGGATCATGGTCCCAAAGGACCAGGCCCACGAAATTGCCAAAAAGTAGTGGAAATTCCCTTTGGGCCCAAAAATCTCTTTGAAGATGGACCTGACGGCCGTCGAAGCCCGAAAAGTCAAACGGGCCGCCCTGCCATGGCTGGCCCGGCCCGCTCAACATTGAACAACCCTCCCTCCCTCCACATCGTACCTCCGGTTTTTTCCCCTTCTTCGTTCCCAATATCGACCGGCATATCGTTCGAAGCGGCGAGCCACGTCATCGTCCTCTTCCCTGATCGTGTAGCCCTCTCTCTCTCTCTCTCTGAACAGCGACAATGGCGACGCCGTCGGCGGCGGCGGGGGCGGCGGAGAAAGAAGGGACCCAGCTGCTGGGCTCGCCGACGTTCACCGAGCTCCAAAACGGCCGATTCAAGTGCGTCGAGACCGGCCACGAGATGCTGGCCAAGGACATGGACCCCTACTCTCGCAGCAAGCGGTGCCGTCTGGGCCTCATCGACTTTGCCCTGGCCCGCAATAAGCCTCCCCTCAACATGTTCAAGCAAGACCCGCTTTGCCGGTAATCAAAAAGATGACTCCTTTACATGTTCAATCCTCTTTTCTTTTCTTTTCTTTTTGTAGGATGGCTGATGAGCTGGAGATAGTGGATGGAGAGTGTTTATTCGTTTCAGATTTTGGGTGTTTTGGAGGTGGAAGATTGAAAGCTTAGCTGAACTAGTTCGGTTTTGACAGATGAATTTGACTTATTGGTTTCTCGTTGGTGGGGGAGATTTTGTTTTGTTATACTGAATTTTGTTGTCAATATATTTTATGAATAGCATGAGAAGTTTGGCTTCCCTGGATGGATTGAATCCTAGTCTAGATTAGATGCTCTTTATATTTGTTTCTTGACGCTCAGTCCTGAGAGATTGAATTGTCTGAAATGCAAATAATTGGATGATTGTCTATTTTCTGCCCTACCCTCATTGCCAATGAGGGAGGGGAATGGAAATCTCGATGCTGATCCGGCTCTCTGCTTATTCTGCTTTTCAGTTCGAAGTTAGTGTGCAAATTGACTGGAGATACAGTGAACAAATCGGAGGAACATATATGGAAGCATATCAACGGGAAACGGTTCCTCAACAAATTAGGTTTGTATGTTTACCCTCAGTTTGATAATCAGTAGGTTTGGAAATCTATGCATGAGATAATGTAGGATGTCAAACTATTTGGTTGGCTTATACTGTTAGAAAGCACTGAGGTTTATATTTTTATCTTGACAAATTGAGAGGACAGGAATGTTTGAAGTTTTACGTGATAATGATCATGGTGATATCTGGTAACAGAGCAGAAGGAAATGGAAAAGCTGACGCCGAACAAGTTGATGGAAGAAGTGGATGAAAAGCCAAAAAAGGCATCGAAACAGAAGAAAGACAATTCAGATAAGAAGCAGAAGAAGGAAAAGCAGAAGTCCGCTGGTCAAATTATTTCGGAAGTCAGAGACTCTGCTGAGAATGGCAGTGACACAGAGGATGGTGACTTCTGGATGCCTCCGGTTGGAGATCGTTGGGACTTTGATGAGGGGGGAGATAGATGGGGATCTGATGCAGAGTCAGGGCAAGAGAGTGATGAAGAAGCCGATGGAACAGGTATTTTTTTATGAGTATTGAGCTTATGTACTAAATAGTGAGTGATGGTTAACTCATATCATGACACCCATTACCTAGCATCATGGCTCGAGTAAAGTATTTTTCTGAATTGTATTCTTTAGTTACATTGTTCTTAAGATTGCTTGTGCTGTTATAAATACTCGAATGTTAATTTCCTGAGGCAGGGGACTTTGGCATGACAATCAATGATTGCCTTACCACATTGAGGATACTGAAGATTTCTTAGTGATAAAATGGAATGAATTGTTGTGACAGTTTTCCAGAACATAAAATTTATTGAACCAAAAGCTAGCTTGTCAGTGTTCATTTTCCTATACTTCAAGATAATGTTTCAGATTGTGGGTTTCTTTTAACAAATTTTGGCAATATTTTCCTGAACTAGACGGTCTCAATGAAGTTGACGACAAAGATTCTGAAGAGATTTCTGTGAGGTAGCTTCATGCCACTAGTTATCCCATCCATTGATTATTTTTAGTGGCGATGGGGAGCAGTTGGTGAATCCCAGGTTGATATTTATAAATGCAGGACAAAAAGGATGTCGATTGAAATTGGACCCAGCAGCTTTGCTTCGAGGAAGAAGAAAAGTAGAAGAAATCCGACTGGTTGAGGCCCTAGGCAGTGATTCGTTGTTTTGGCAGGTTCATTGTACTAGACTGTTTGAAATCTTCCATCAAGGTTGTTTGTCTGACCTGTTAATGGAGAAGTCTCCGATTATGAAGCCAATGAACTTTAATTTCTATTTGAAAATGAACGTTGTTATTCTCTACCTTTAAATGTTGTTCAAAAGGAAGGGTTCATTCAATTGATATCCTTACAGTCTGTTCAATTGAATTAGGAGTTTAGAGCCGTATGCAGAAAGTGCTATTCAGAATACCCATGATGGATTTTCCTTTTCCTTGTTGTGGCAGCAACTGAAGCGTTGTTTATGAGAAATGAGTAGTTACCATAATTATCGATAGAACACAACTTGCATGGACCATTATTATCTATGCTGTAAACTCTTTTTTGTACAAAGTATAGATGATGCTGTCTGACCACTTTGAATACCGACAGATTCTTCCATCTTCCCCTCAATAAAGATGCCAGCAATAGCCATATACGTGTTTTTGTTTTCTATGGTCACTTACCTATGTTAAGAAGTGCAACTCCTACTTAAACCGCGGGTCTGTTGTTGCCTGTTTAATCAAGAGTGTAAGACAACATGCTTATTTCGGACATTCTATGAAGAGCACATGTTAGTTACAGCATTTGTTCTGGAAGACTGCAAAAAAAGGGGAAAACAATCTGATGTATGGTCCTCTTTTTGATATATATGACATTATATTATGAGCATATTCTAGTGCCAAGCAGAGCATAATTTATATTCATTGTGTGAATCTAATAGTATGAAACCATGTTTTTCTTTAGTAAAATTCTACAAGTAATACTTTAACAACATTTGATTTTGGACATTGATATTTAAAGAATGGCTGTAAAATATGGTATGTCATCATTGATTTTCCTTCCTGCTTATTCGCTTTTAAAGGTGCTTGGATCAGTGCCTCTTTGTTGTGATTTTAATCTGTTCCAAAGTAGCGATCCCCGAACTCCCCCATGCCTGGAATCACACGCGCATTCTCATCCAGAGACGCATCAATCGCTGAAGTCACAATCTTCACCTTCGGAAATCTTTTGCACACCACGTGTATACCTTGAGGTGCCTGCATTGTGACATTTAAATTGCAGCAGAACTTAAAATGCGCTGGTTTTGGTGGCTTCAGAAGAATATGAATTACCAACTTCACTTACTGTTATAAGATTAAGGAAAATGATATTAGACTCTGATACACCCTTGCTGAGAAGTAGAGTTATGGCCTTGACGGCAGAGTTCCCTGAAATATATGGATTTGCGCACACTGTTCATGTCTGTTTCAGCTGGTTTATAAAGTGATGGTGACTATTTCTGTGTTTCCAAACCTGAAGCGAGTACTGGATCGAGTAGGAACACGTGGCGGCTTGAGATGTCTGCAGGTAGCTTTTCATAGATCAGCTGCACAGTATCATCGCCAAAGTATAGTTACCATGTCGTTTGAAATAATAATGTGCATCCGATCACTTGTCTTTACGAACCTGCCTGCCGCTATTACCCTCTCTATGAATGAGGATTTTGCCAATTTTGATTCCCTTACAGCAGGCCCTTAATGCATTCTCCATGCTCTCGCCGCTGGCGCATGCACAAGCAAGTGTGAGAAATCCGTTTAATTTTTGCCACTCTTAGTTGAGTTGTTGTTAGTTCAGTGAATCTAGTGCATGCAAGCACAACGCTAGCAAAAAGAGTAACTCTTTAGCATGAACAAGGAGACCAAATAGCTCGACAGTGGTGCGAGTGGAGAATCCAATGCTAAGTAAAAGCAGACCGGTGAGGTTTCCAGGTTGAGACAGCAACTTTGTGCCCTTAATTACCATCTCAGTAACTATGCCATCCATCAGTTACCAAAAAAGAACTGATGCTAGTCGGAAGAAGCAGTCATAGCACGCAAAAAAATTTCTGCATAATCAATAACAATCTGGTATGCTTGATACTCGCCAAACCTTGAAATATGCATAAATACGCACGTGGCCCTTAAATGTTATGAGCCCTTAGCACTATGGATCGCTGACTCCGTCATATTGAATGTACAAATGATACGACATACCTTCTGATGATCGAGACTCCACACAACCTTTTGCGGAAAACAACTCCAGTGTACACAGATCCTGAGAGGAATGAAAGGCATTCAATTTTGCTAGTGTCTATGACATAAAGCAGATATTTGGCGCATTCCATTCGAGTAGTTTGGTGAAGGGCTTTCGTTCAAGCCTGGATGACCCATCAAAAAGAAGAAATTTTTTCCAACCGAACAAGTGAAAAGACTTAATGTAAAGCATCGGTGTATCTATTATCGTCCTGTTCAACAAGGAATTTAGAAAGCATTTTCTGACAACCTGTTGGAGTTGTTATCTGTTTTTCAGAAAAGGGGAGATGGCCAAGTCCGTGCTCCACCACCTGAAAAAAAAAATTGCAACCAACAAATCAAGAATTAAAACAGACAGATTACTTCTCCAGTTCTCTAGAATGCAGGAATAGCCAAATTGCTTGCCAAGCGAATAAGACGATCGGCATAGAAGACGAAGTCATGTTTTGTTGTTCTGACATCGCGTATAAGTGTGTGCATGCCCCGTATCTGGAAATAAAAACAATCATGAAGCAGTCCGTGGTATTAGTATTTTAGTCTGTGGGCAAATATAAATGAGGAGTTCACACACAAGCAGTTTTCCATGTCGTACAAGGGGAACTATACTGGAACACGTACAGAAAAATTAAGAAATCGTTGAAGATATGCGAATGATACCTGAAAGGTAGAAGTGATCACTAATAAATTAGCGTATATCTTGCATAGATCATGCTGGCCAAGCTTCATATGAATATGTTGAACTATCAAGTCGATTGCAACATCATTATCTCCTCCTCTAGGGATGATAATATCAGCAAACTTTTTTGATGGCAATATGAACTCATCGAAACTAGGCTTCACAAACCTATCATACTGAAATTTGAAGTAAATTGCCCCATAAGATAACTTGCTGATGTGTTGCTATCGGATGTGTGGTGGGGCTGCAATGCACGCACGCACGCACGCGCATAGAGAGAGAGAGAGAGAGAGAGAGAATCTTTTTAAGTAACTTTGCAGTGTATCCCTTCATTGTTTTAGCGGGAATGTTAGTGGTTTTTTTTTTTTTTTTTTTTTTTTTAAGGAATGACACGTCTCCTCATCGATTGAGATGGCATCTATATAAGGAAGGGATTGAGATCACTAACTTGGTCAAGTACACCTTGAATGTCTCTGCCTCTTTCAATGGTATCCCGTTGAATCCTCCGTGCAAGTCGTATATCAGAATCTGCACTGAAGAAGTGTTAGGATGGTTATTAGATTGTAACCCTCAATTCCATGTGAATGGCTAAGCTTGTGCCACCTAATGATGCAGGGAAAATATGTTAAGAGGAGGAGGTCAGCAAAACTCCACAGGTTCATTATGTAAATACAAACAAACTTTCTAGCTGAACTAAGAGTTCATATGAGAACGAAACATTGGGCATATTCATGTGGAAACTCCTAATCTTCTTGTCTTTTTATGAACTGCAGATAACATTTCTTTTGATGAATGATCACCAGTGTACATGTCAAAATAATGTGCCTTTCTAGCAAACATATGCTTTAGGGATCAAAGTCAGAAGGGGTCTAAGAACACTATTACATTGAGGTAAGGTTTTTCAAGTCCCAAGCTATTTAATTTCAGAAAAGCAGAAACCCACGCTGCAAAGCGCAAAGACAGGTCAGATCCTCTCAAAACGAAGGCAGAACTACTTACTCTACTGTACGAATGATACAGGGACAAGGACCATAAGAGACCTGTGTGAACGAAGATCTTCATGTTCATGAGATCACGAACTCGAGGATCATGAAGGACAAGAATTCCTTCTAAAATTATAACGTCGGAGGGGTTGACCTACACAAGAAAGAAACAGCAGTATAAAGTTAGTGCGTATCTAATTGGGAGGATCTCCAGAAAGTGATAAAAGAAAAGAAAAGGGATCTTCACAGATGTTATAACAATGTATGCGCCATTCTAATACTGGACATTCCTCCACCATAAACTTTTTATGGTAATGGTACTATTCTCAAACCAGGGACTCGCTCTTGGAAGAGACAATAATCTAACCCAAGATGATTGAAAGTTTGCTATAGTTAGGAGTCTCAAAAGTGCTTCTGGTGATTGACGTTGCAGCTCAAAAGATAGTCTGCAACATGCATATACGTTTAGTACCTTGCATGCGGCTTCAGTGCTTTTATGGCTCTTGAAATCATAGGAAGGTATGCTGACTTCCTGACCAAGTTTTAGCTTTTCCATGCATGAAAGGAGTAATTCTGTATTGAATGCATCTGAGCAATGATTGAAAATGTCAGGTACATAGTTGCGGACCCTTCAAGCTTGAAGTTTTTACCAAGCAAATTGACCAGTAAACTCACCCGGATGGTCAAAATTGTACTCATGAACCTTCTGCAGTTTCTCATCGCTCAGTGAGTGGTAGAAAGAATCCTGCAAGATGCATAGCAAAGCAATCAGCATCAATATTCATTCCAGGATAGCAGAATTTGGCTGGAGACAAAAAAAGGTCTCCTCTTTCCCATATGGAACATTCTACATATATGAATTGCTTACATAGAAAAATAGCATGAGAAAATTTGATATCTCTCTCTCTCTCTTTTTAACTCCAAAAATTAAGTCTCAGAAGAAAGGGCTATTTCCTGCCACGTGCCTTATTTATGGGTCGCAATTACATCCTTATATTCCACTTTTTACACAAAGCTTTATGAGTGTCTCCAACAAATCTATCACTAGAGCAGAGCAAACTCCATCTGTTTGACGACGAACATCCGTTTAGTTCAGGAGACGTCCAGCCATGAAACATGATCAGTTCAACCTTTCCAAACAAAAGGAACTTAATGCGTCAACAAATCCCTGTCAAGAGAGACGAACACTCGTGGAACTCCTTCAAATTCTAAGCACAGCGTAAACTCTCGTTATTACTAGCATGGCAGAAAGAGCTGATCACGAGGCGGAATTGACATAAGTCCACAACTTCAGTAAGGCCTGATGGTGGGACCTTGACTCCTAAACAATGTGCTTGGCTAGTGTAGTGGCCATGTAAGTTACTTTTGGAACAGCTTCGACGTAGGACAATCCCACGTCTCATCTCACCGTTTCTCGCGAAACATCATTCGCACCCCTAGAAAAGGAAACGTTCACTGTACGATTCTTTAAGCTGTCGTGATTTCTCACAACGCGTCAATCCATGAGGGACCAGAGGCTTTCACCTGATTCACGAGAACGACACGCTCATGATGCATCTGCGAGATGATCATGTTGCAAACGGTCGTCTTGCCGGACGCGGTCCCGCCAGCAACACCTGACCGGAAGGCCCAACAAAGCAAACACAAGAAGAAACCGCGAGTCACGATTCGTTCCGTCACGGGCGAACACAAGAGCCAAAGATCATCCGAAAAAAAGCAGAACCAAGCACGGGCAGCTCCCGATCACCTATCACGAACGGCTGCTTGAACGGCGGCGGCGGCGCTTCGGATTGAAGCGGGGGGCGCCGATCCTCGACGCCATTGGCCGCCGCGGCCGCCGGCTCCGAGTCCATGGCCGAGCCGGAATCCGCGCGCGGGGGTGGGGGAAGCCCTCAGGATCGGCCTCGGAGATCCGCGGGAGGCGGAGGCGGCGACGGCGATCGGGCCTCGACTATCACGCGCCGGCGATCGGAGCGTCGCGGCTTTCTGCGGCTTGCTGGCTTTGGCGGCGAGGATTTCGGAGGACGCGACGTGGCTGGCACAGGAAGCGGCAGAGGGCGCGAGGATTTCCATGCTCCTCCTGCGAGTTTCGGCTTCCTTTTATAAAGGGAGTCGCGGAGATGAGGTGAGGTGTGGTGAGGTGTGGTGAGATGAGATCGAAGATGGAAGACGATGGGGGAGGAAGAAAGGAACGAAAAGAGCGGGAAGAGACGAACGCTGTGGGGCCGACACGTGGCCCGTCTCCGTACTTGGGGGTTGATTGGGCTCGGCTGCGGTTGATTTGCCTTTTCCTCCGTCGTTTTGACCTCGAGGAAAGAAAAAAGCGAAAGTGATTTTTGTCCATTCCATGCCCTCTTTTCTCTTCCGTTAGGAATTGGAAGCGTATTTTCTTATTTATTGGATTTTTTTCATAAACAAATTATTTTATATGCTCCGAGTGACACTAATGTTGCATTTGGTACGATAGAACGGAATGGAATTAAAACAGAATGGTAATTTCGCTATTCTTATACGGTGGATTGTGAGAATAAATAAAAATAAAAATTATTGTGATCGATTACAAGAAAAAAGTCCTGAAAATATAACAACTTCGATATGCTCTGCATGTGCATTGAATAGTGTATTGATTGATATTTCTTAATTTTATTTCAGAATTACTAAAATTGTTCCTTTCAATTGATTCTTAATATATTATAGTGATTGATCTTTTCCATTGAAATACACTCTGCATTTAAAATCATTCAACCCTATTTATTATCCAGAAGCGTAATTAGTAGCATTCTTGAATACTGAAAGGATTTTGGTTTCTAATTCACTTAGTAACCATACTTATAACGGGACTATTCTGAATTCCAATGCACTAATTACGTAGAATACGAGAATGGCAGTGCATTCAATAGAGCAAAATTTCTTTTATTAGGTGGGCACCTGTTAACAGAGATCCATCAAATAAAATAAAAATGTGATGGCTATAATTTAATTTGAGAAGTGAAAAAGGATCGATATTTCTCCCAGAGACCATGACTCCTTCGTTCCCGTTCGGTTTTTACAAACGAGGGGTTCCTGAAGACATCCTGAACATGAGACAAGACAGTCCATTTTGAGGTCATTACAGAATATATAAGATTTATAATGTGAAATTGAATGCATTCAAAGTGAGAAGCCATCAGACAAGAAGCAGAAATTTTGACCCTTTGAAAAAGAAATAATCAACTTATCGCCTCCTGAAGACATTTTAATTATGAGACAGTTCTTTTCTATGTCAATGACCCGATTTGACATGTACAAGGACTCAGCTACTAACTTTTAAATACAACCGCGACTTAGACGAGGTAGCGATTACGGCATTGCTTCGCTTTGTTGGTACGACCGACAGAATCACCCATAAAACCTTTACGATTAAAAAGTTAAGGTAAAAGTGAAAATTAAAAAAAAGTATATTGACGAAGAATTACGTCCGAACAACCAGCCCTAGTTGATCATGTAAGCCTACTTCTCTCAAACAGTCAGTATGTAGCCGCCGCTTCACAGCCATATCTCCATAATGCCTTACACAGCAAGTCTCATGTAGAAGTCAGTCACCATCTCGAAAGGACAAGCAATTCTTGCTACCAACGGGCGTGACTGAATGCTAATTTCTCCTAGCAGGGCCATTCATGACCCTTCCGCACATCTGAAACAAAAACGGTGATGTATGTGAACTTGCTTGTAATCAAACGCGTGCACAAACATACGGTGAGCAGTCTTACTGTAGCAGGGAACACCAGAATTTAAGATACAATCGCTACAATTGAACACTGAACTTAGAATGAGTGTTCTAGTCATTTAACAGGTTTACTGCTGAAGAAGAAAGCACGAGGGATTTTTAAAGGGCCATGGTTACTTAAGTTGCTCATGATCTAACTGGCTCAGAAAACAGAGACAACTGAGCCAGGAAGCTCATAGAGAGGATCAAAGGATGAACTTGTAATCCACCTTGATCATATGTGATTAAGAAAAACAGAACTATGACTTTGATTTCAAACAGATCATACCAAACATGTACCTGATAATACATCATCAGATTGTGTTGACCTCTTCAGTCCATAACTTCTTTCTCACGATAAGAACTCTTTCTTCGGAAGAGGAAAGAGAATCCACCCTAGGTTCAACTTCTGATGACCAGCCATCCCACCTCAACGCAAGAAGATATTTCCTGATGTAATTTATTACAGAAGGTTTATCTCTTATGATTACAAAGCCCTCTGGCCTTAAAATCCGGTCCATTTCAATCAATAGATCCTCTACTCCACAATTACGCTTGTCAATCTCCGAAAAAATTTCCCAGGCGTGAAGAAGATCATATGTCCGGGGATATGTTGAAAATGCTTCGCACCTGAAAAAAAGAAGAGAAAAGAAAAGGATGAATGATATTCATACTAAGAGCTGAGAATGAGAAACAGAACAGAGAACGTCAAATTCTTAGTTATCCCTGCCATATCCACGTCATACTCAGTGGCTAACGAATATCTACATCATCAATAAGATGAACTACTGTGCATGTTGATTGGTAACACGATACACGACGTACTGATGATGTATGACAAACAAATGCATGACCTAAAATGATAATAGGCAGGATCAATACCAATCATGAACAGTTCCAATTAAGCCTCGATCATAGATAATCTTCAATTTGGCAGAGGCATGAATGGGAGCTACATTCATAACCCAAACATCTTTGTCATTTAGGGCAGCTGCAAACCCGCCAAGGTTAGAGTTCATGTCCATGACATTTCTGATTGAGTTCTTATGTAAGATAGCTCTCATCTGCTTCCAGTACTCATCAACTCTAGAACGCCATACACCCTGCATAAAAGATCATGTAATGTCTTATTAGAATGATAGCTAAATCCTGAATGTAGTGCCGCATTGGTCAGCATGGCATGCGTGCACTTACAGTATCCTCTTGAAATTCTGCAGGAATGACACCAATGTCTTCCAGGCGAGGAGGTGGTGCAGTAAGCCTCCGAGGCCAAGGAACCAGTCCACTCCATCTTTCCCGGTGCATCCCTTTTCAAAAAAATAAGTAGGATAATGAAAATTAATTTTACTCGCACCACCCAAATTTTACTCAACACTGAGGGAGAAATAGGTGTTCCCCAAAGAGCAATTGATAGAAGAAAAGTTATCAGCATCATCACCCTTCGATGAAGTCTTTTTGCCAGCCCAACAAAAAATTGTGATTATCATCATTATTATCAATCAAGGTGAGGGAAGACTAAAGGGACTTTATAATCTATCCACACCATTCAATCACTTATGTTTACCAGACAGATGCAGTTATCATTTCAGAAAGACATCTAATGCCTACTGTGATAATTTGCAAATAACAGAGTCACCAGATCAGAGAGTGATCTGGGAAGAAGCCAAGTGGTATCCATGCATAGGTCACAATTTTACATGAGATGTCCCTCCTTCCCCAGAGGCAAATTCTAGAGAAAACCAGCAAGAATTTGAAATGAGGGTGGGCAACTGATTAAGTCAGCCACACAGGAATACACAGATCATACATCAGTAACAAGACACGCGATTTCAGCAGTAAAGATATTATCAAAGCACTCACTTGCTGAGTAAGGGGAGATGCATGCCTTCATGAGCACATTCCAACTTGCATCTGGATCATCACCAGAGCTGCATAAAGGGGGTTTTGTTCCTTGATCTCTCTTCAAATAACAACTATTACTCATCGGTTTTGCCCATATAACAGTTTGGTCTTTCTTAGCTACAACTCTCCAGCACATTCTTCTAAGAAGATCATACATGGAGTTCCAAATCTTTCGGTTCTCTGGATCCTGCGCATAGGCTTCAGGAGAGGAGTACACAAAATATCCTCCTGGTCTTAGTAATCTGTCAAGTTCTAATAATAGAATGCCATCTCTTTGGAGCCAATCTATCCTACACCGTGAACAATGAGCCAGTTCAAAAGATCTACTTGGATAAGGAAGTCTTTTGGTCCCCAATACACCAAGAGTAGAAGGAATCCCCCTCTCTAATGCGAATTGTATTTGGTTCTCATGCACATCATTAGGTGCAAGGGACATGGCTATAATATCGAGAGGAAGAAGGTAAGCCCCAAAACTTGCGACTCCACACCCCACGTCAAGGACATTCCTGATACTGCCCCCATTGTGAAGCTTATCCGCGGGAAACTTTAGCATCTACAATTTCATAAGTAAAGCCCAAAAAGCACATAATGAGTTTATGGGTTTAATAATTGCAGCAAGATAAAAAAAAATGTACAGTAAATCAAATGATGTCCCCTCCTATCCAAAGGAATAATTTTTACATAAGAAAGAAAAGTTTCTGCTCTTTCCCAGCCAAGGGTCAACAGATAAGAAAGCACTTAGGTCATACCTTAGCCAATGCCATGATGTACTTGTCGGCCCCATAATGAAAATGGGTTCCACCACCCGGGAAATTAATCTTGTCACCATTCACGACCATCCAATGCTGATCGGATTTCTCCTGTGCAAGATGCGTGTGAGGTATGTTTGCTCTCCACACTTCATCCCTGCTTGCTGGCCACCTGATAGGTACCTGATATTCTAGAAATAATCATCAACATCAGATCCGACGGAGGCCAACCTAAATTAGACTGCTGCACAAAAGCGGCAAAAGAAACCAAGAACCTTATAGCCAACTGGGGGAGGGATCAAGCAGTTGTAACGGCGCTCGGGTGGTGGACAATGCCGTTCGTAGTGCTCCATCAAGGTCAAGTTGGGCTTCAATTTCATTTGGTAAATAAGGTTTCTATCCAAACAAGGTATCAATTCCGAGAATTTCATATCACATACCTAAAAAGAAACAAAGAAAGGAATTATCCAAGTGAGAAGAGCTACATGAGGAGATCATGAAGATCAACTAAAAGCACAATTGACAAGCCGAACATCAAACTGCAGGCATTTCGAAGCAATCGACAGACAAATTCCATCAAGTATCTTCCATCGATACAACCACATTTGCGAAATGATCAAAAGAGGTCGGAACAGATGCACTCAAGAATATAAGCAGTGATCTAAGCATAACCCACATCGTTGTTCGTTCAACAGGCACTGAAAAACTATAGAAATCCGATAATAGCGGGAAAAATTATCGAAAAAAATGCCGCGCGCCTTTTCGATGCAGCGATTGCATCGCTAAACTTGAAGCAGAAAGCCTCTCATTTGTCCACTTCACCGATTTTGAAATCTCCACTCTACCGGCGAGACTCGCAAACTCGCGGCATAGGACAACGCAGTAAAACCGGCCAAACAAAAGAAAATGAACGGAATCGAACTCCAAAGGTTGCAAGAAACAGTCTTTCACCGCGGAAAACAATCGGGACTTCGAGCGCGACTTACCGGAATGCTCCTGGGAACATCGGGATTGCGCTCCCGGTCGGCGAACAGATCATCCAAGTCGCGACGGGGCACGAACCCGCCGAGGACGGGGTCGGCCCCATCGGACCCGAGGCCGTCCTCGTCGGATCTCGAGAGACCCGGGGCGACCGACGACCCGTAGTACAGGCACACCAGCCCCAGGGCCGCAATCGCCCCTATCAAAACGTACTTCACGGCGACCGCATTAGGCACGAACTCGCTCCTGCTCTTCATCGGAACCGACCCGAATCCGCGGCGAGATCCCCCCGGCGCCGGAGCCCCGAGCGGAAAGGCGCGATTTCGACGGAGGACGGGGGGGCGAAGGGGACAGGTGGGGCGGCGGATTCGGCTTTGCGGCGACGGCGATCGGCGCGGTTCCCGAGCTGAATTTTTTCCGGAGATGGGGACTGTCCTGTCATCCATTTAAGTAAGCGATCTGCGCGTGTGCATGAGAGATCCGATGCGGTGCAGCCCACGGTAGTAGGCAGGTACACGAGTCAACACTTTTGACTTTTCAGAACTGACCATGTTTTCTTTTTCTTCTGGGGTCGGAAGAGCTGATGATGATGATAATGTTGAAAAAGAGAATAAAGAACGTCGCCAGGGGGGGGACACTATTCTTTGCTTGTTGCTTTCACGCGCAACTTTCATTTTTATTTTTATTTTTTTGGGTCAAATCTCTCTCTCTCTCTCTCTCTCTCTCTCTCTACCCAAAAAAATCATCTTAAATTCTAAAAAAAATTAAAAAGAATTGTTTTGGACGAATAGCTGTTTTAAGAAAAATATAATTCGTATCATCTGAAGAAAAGTAACGTTTTGATTTTCTAAACGGTGCCAATTCCAGTAACTTTCCTTACCCTTAATAATCGCCTATCGGTCCTACAATCTCTCTTGGAACCGGATCTTTTTTCTTAATTATATGTCTGGACCAATCAGGGGAAGAGAGAGGGAGGGAGAGGGAGAGTCATTAGATTTGGTGGAGGCTACGATTTGGGGTCCGGGCGGGGGCGGGGCGGTGGGGCCCGAGGGAGGGTAGGCATAAAGTGATTTTCCGCATAAGGCCCGCCGGTTGATACGGGAACAAGTCATTCCCCCCGAGGTCAATAGAGTCTTTCCATATTGGCATGGGGATTTGTCTATTTTACATGAGCAGGATATTAAGAAAAGAATCTCCGTCGCATCGATGTCCGGACGGAGGAGAGGCCACGCGCCCCGACGGGCGTGCGGCGCACGACTTAATCGAGTTCGGGGGAATTATTAATTTTTTTTTGTGGCGCCGATCCGACCAGTCGATGCGCGAGTGCGGCGCACGTGGAAAGGGGGAGAGCGGGGTTAGCGCGTGGGGTGGGCACTGGAGATTTTTGTTTTTTATGCTTGCTTTTGGTTGGTCATGGCCCGGTCCTTCTTTTTCCGCCCCCTCCCCCGGGGGCGCTGCTTCTACTTAAAGGAAGAACCTAAATGCGTGTAGGCCCAAAAGGAAATAATATAAAAAATTCGAGTCGATTTACAGTCGACATATGAAGTTTACTTATTGGGTGTTTAATATGGCTCGCTTGTATATTAACATCTCGCATAAAATGTCGAACTTATGAAACTAGCTTTGATTATTTCTCGTTATTTTTATGGGAAGCACTGGATTTGCCAAGCTTTCTCCTACTGCGAAAGTGGTTGGAGATGGGGAGGTGGATCTAAGGAATGCTCTTTTATATATCGATGTTCTATTTTCGATTATTGACTTGAATTTTTGCATTGAACTTTTTAACATGACAAAATGTAGGTTCTATCTTAATGTATTTCATGTGTGTGGGTATCAAATTTCACGTGTAGCCTACATCAGGAAGCTTAATTTCATTTGATTGTACATCCGTTTGGTGATGCGGTGCACGAAACATTGGTCATCACGAGACTCTTACTCGTGGCATGTTAGCTTGCATTCGGTAGTTCGAATTTGAATTCGAATAGTATAACAACATTTCATATTGAGTGTTTGATGACATCCTCCGTACCCGATATATCCGAATATATCCGAATTAGGGGCATGGGTGAAAGTTGGCTTGGATAAAAAAAAAAAAAATTAACTAGACAAGCAATGTTGTCTTCTAAGGAAGGAACAATGAAGCGACACGCACCATGCAAGCACCATCACGATGACAACTGATCATGGTCATTGTGCACAACTACCTTGGACCATTGCCTTTTGTCATCACTTGATAGTTGATCATGTTTCCACAACTAAGGGTGAAAGGGAGAAATTATACGTCGTATGGCTATTAACATTGGAGAACTCAAACTCCCTCGTCTGTGCTAGATTCTTTGAGGTTGTCATCCACAAAGGCATGTCCACCCTCGTCACTCATTGCCTTGACGTTGTCATTGATTTCACCTAGTGGATCTTCATCCACCTCCTCTCCACCCTCACCATCATAGATCATTGATTTCGACATGATGCCTAAACTTTGCATGCCGCATTCACCTCCTCATTGCCTCCCTTCGCCTCGGCAGAGACTGTTACTGCTTCAAAAACTATATCAGCCGTGCGACCTGAGGCCTGTCTTCGTTAGCATTGACAATGACAACAACCTTCAACTCGGTGAAGCCGAGCGAGGGCCACAACCTGCGGGTGGAGATGGCAAAGCTAGTGGCAAAGGAGATGAACCGGAGGGACTTGAAGAGTGTGGGTTTGATGAAAGCGAGCGAGAGAGCTTAGGGCAACGTTTAGAGATATCAAGGGAGTTTGCATTGGGCAGGTGAGATTTAAAATAAAAGGACTTCAAAGATTTTTAATTATATTTAAGGTTCCGCCAAATATACGATGAGGTTTTGTACAATTCGAAGGATATTTGCAAGAGTTCTAACATCAATTTATCTTATTTTATTTCAATTTGAACGCAAAACAAGTCTTTTAGTAGAAACGTCAATGCACGTGGCGTTAAAGAATGTACCATTCATCCCGTTCTAAATGAAGTAGCAAAGTACGGGAAAAATAAAATGCACCTAAGGCCTCCCTATTCTCAGGTCCTCGGATTTGGGTACTTGAATCAATTTCGTTCCATAATAGGGATTGAGATTGACAATCGAGGGACTTTCGACAATGCTCTAGACCTAGCATTCCCATTGCGAGCCACCTAGTGGATCCCGGCAAGCTAGGCATTAGGGCACTAGCATAGGGACCGACCTACCAAATGTGGTGGCGTACTTGAATTTCCCATAGTTGCATTTCATTTAATATCGCGCCAAGAAAGATTCCATCTCACGCCCCGACTCACTATTTTCATTTCGGGCAATTTTGCGTTTGTCCGCTCGGAAAAAGATTTTCGTCCGGACCAAAGCCTACTCGACCGGCGTTGCATTCATTGCCGCCTCGATCCGCTCTACCGAATCCGAGTCCGGACAAGAAATCCCCGTGAGGAAAGGGAAATGAAGTGGTCCGCAAGAAGTTGATGATTGCCGTCGCCGTTCGGGTCACTTCTCGTGGGCTTTTTTTACTTTTTGTACATCGATGACCATGGTTGGATCGTTTTCTGTAGTGCGTTTCACGTTATAGAGGTCGGTTGCATGGAAATTTCTCATATCGGATTCTCAATTTGGACATCGACAAACAAATAATCATTTGTTTATTTATACATATCTTACCTTTATCAAAAAAAAAAAAAAACCAATAATTATTTTGGCATGCACATGAGTCGAATGCAGAAGAAACTTTGAAAAAACAATAAAAGACAGCCAAAATATCCCCCAAAACCCCTGATTATATATTTCTTTGGCATAACATTCCGTGATTTTAAAACTTGTAATTGTTATTTATATTGTGTGATCCCACATTTTTTGACCAACATTTTCTCTTTAAAATGGTGGTTATTCGACATGTAGTATTTTTATATTTTGTACCTCTCCGTGACAACTGCCATTTGGTAACCGTTTTAATGAGAGACGGTATATAAAAGGAACGATCGTTCACTCTAACGGGCGATCACAAGGTCTAACATAAATCCTCTCGATTTTGAAATGCAACATCAATACGCGAGGGAATTGGGTTAGTAGTGTATACCGATATTTCGTTGAATTTTTGGGACTTTCTGACAAACATGAATATAAACAATGGCCGGAGGTTTGTTTATGATTGATCTTGTTTTTCCGCATTTGATTTTCACTTCTAACAGTAATGAGACATCCAAATCTATGGGTAGATCATACCGACTATATAATTTCGGTTACTGAGACTATTGTAAGAACAATTATTTGGTACACTCAGATCATGTAAGCCCGACTTATATACACCGTTTGATTTCGTGAGTCTAGGGAGTCAACTTCATGCAACAGTATATATGAGTTGAGCTCATATGTAATGTGCGGCTAAGATTTCTTTATCCTGCAGCATTGACTGTTAGACACAAATTGCGTAACCCCAAGATCTCCATAAGTAGAACAAGAACATGCATAACTAAGTAGAAAGATTAACGCACCTGTTTTGGGATCCATTGTTCTTGAAGCAGAAGCGGAAACACAATGTTCCACACGCAAGTCATTCTCCTCTATTGCCCTCCGTATTACTAGCTCAATGAGGCGACCCCCCTCACGTGTAGCGTTAGGTAAACGCCCCTTAGGTGATGATACATGTGAGAATTAGGGTTAGAGGAGAGACTTGAGCACTATTTATAGAGTTTCCAACCAGTCCCTCTCATTACGGGCCAGGCTCAACTCGGCCCACACTAGTCAGCCCATATTAGACTAATTAAGAAACATTCTATCTCACCTTAGACCAAACCCCGTAAAACGGTAAACGTTAAACGGTAAATTACAATATCAATTAATGTAGTCCATAATTAGAAAAACTCTTACATTCTCCCACTTTGACTATATTAATTGAAATCGTACCTTATGTGCGCACATTGGTCCAGAGATAATTCTTAATAGTCAATCCTATCCCATAAAGTCTCAAACACCGAATCATGGCGATAACTGCATGTATACACACAGAGCCTTCCATGGTCACAAGTGCTCTCAACTTTATTGATATGAATTCAATATGGTAGTGTGGCAAATGGATAACATCTCTCATAAAGAGATCCCATTTGTCAGTCACAATTCTCTTACCTTAGGTGACACAAAAACTTGTGCCATAAGAGAATGCTTTATGGTTCCAATGAACCCACATATGTCTTGTCCTTATGGTTAACCTTTCTTTATGTATCACAGGACATATGCACAAGGCTAATAACCGGATGCCCGGATGCCCCTAGCCTTCACTCAAGGTTTAAACAATACACTGAGACTTTTAACAACATATATCAACATAATAACAATCCATTCAAAAACATTTTATTGAATGCAAAAGTTGACATATATGTATCAAATTGTTATTAAATTGTAACAAAACATATGTAAACTTTATTCAAAGAAGAATAAAACACAGCTCCCACTAAATGACAACATCCCAAGACGCTCCTAGGCCCATACTAATGACATGTCGATCAAAAACACAAGGGCGTAGGCCTTTAGTTAGTGGGTTTGCAACCATATCATCTGTATGAATATAATCTACTGCAACGTCACCATTCTATACTGATTCTTTTATGGTCAAAAACTTGACCTCCACGTGTTTAGACCCCTTTAAACTTCTGTTGTTATTAATAAACAACACTGCAGAGTTATTGTCACAATATAACTGTATGGGTCTATCCACAAAATCATAAAGCGATAACTCTCTAATGAGGTTCGGAGCCAAATAGCTTGAGTAGCAGCTGAAAAACATGCTACAAACTCCGCTTGCATGGTTGAAGAAGATATGGATTTCTGTTTCTCGCTCTTCCATGACACTGCACCTCCTGCCAACATAAATATGTATCCAGTCGTTGATTTCTTATCATCTTGACAACCAGCAAAATTTACATATGAATACCCGACTAGTTGCAGGTCTGGAACATATCTATAAATCAGCATATAATCTTTTGTTCTCTTTAAGTACCTTAAAACCTTCTTGGCAGCAACCCGGTGATCGTATCCCGGATTAGGCGATATCTCGCCTAGAAGCCCGTTGCAAAAGTAATATCTGGCCTAGTACAAACTTGAGCATACATGATGCTTCCAAGCACATTAGCATAAGGTACATTCTTCATTTGAGCTTTCTCAAAATCTGAATTAGGGCATTGTGAAAGACTCAATTTATCACCCTTAACAACATGAGCAATTCCTGGTTTGCAATCCTGCAAATTGAATCTTTCTAAAATGCGATCAATTACGCCCTCTGAGATAAACCCAATGAACGGCATGAGCGATCCCTATGGATCTCAATGCCAAGAACAAAAGACGCCTCACCAAGGTCTTTCATGTCAAAATTTTTCGATAACATCCGATTTGTCTCATGCAAGTAAACTAATGTCACTACTAGCAAGCAATATATCATCTACATAAAGTATGAGAAAAATATATTTCCTCCCACTGACCTTGGTGTATATGCACTGCTCTACTTTGTTCTCAGTAAATCCAAATGAAGTAACAACACTATGAAACTTGAAATACCACTGTCTAGAAACTTGCTTAAGGCCATAAATAGACTTTTTCAATCTACAAATAAGCTGACCTGAGTCATCTGCTACAAAACCTTCATGCTGCACCATATAAACCTCCTCATCATGGTCTCCATTTAGAAAAGCAGTCTTAACATCCATCTAGTGTAACTCCATATCGTAATAAGCTACCAATGCTAAGATCACTCTAAAGGTATCCTTAGAAGAAACTGGAGAAAATGTTGCTTCATAATCTATTCTTTCTCTTTGAGTGAAACCCTTAGCTACCAGTCTGGCTTTAAACTTTTCAATCTTTCCTTTGGAATCCTTTTAGTCTTGAGTACCCATTTGCAGCCAATAGGTTTACAATCTTCAGGCAATTCAACAAGCTCCCAAACACCATTGTGTTTCATAGATTGCATCTCATCTTTCATCGCATCTAACCACAAATTTGATTGAGGACATGAGATGGCTTCGGTATAAGTCACGGGATCAACAACACAGCCTATGTCATAATCATGCTCTCCCAGGTAGACTAGATAGTCCGGCGGTATAGCTGAACGTCTTTCCCTAGTTGATCTTCTGAGTGGAGCTACTTCATCCTCATTTTGAATCTGAGGAGCTTGTGAAATTTCTTCAGGAACTATCTCAACAATATGATCATGTGCCACAATAGGCTCATTTTGTGGCACAGGAGGCTCCATAATTGTTTGCACATGATGAGGCAGTGATCTAGTAATTCCCATCATATTATCATCTTCGATAGCATGTGAGTAGCTACCCTTTTCAGCTACATCAAATTCCAGAAATTTTGCAGTCTGAGATTCCACAATTCTTGTACCTCCATTAATGTTATAAAACCGATACCCCTTTGAATGATCTGGGTAAGACACGAAGTAACACCGAGTAGTTTTAGAATCCAACTTACTCAATGTTAGATTATATAACTTCACCTTCTGCTGGACATCCCCAAACTCTAAGATGATTCAAGCTAGGTTTACGTCCAGTCCACAACTCAAAAGGAGTCAATGGAACCACTTTAGTAGGAACACGATTTATAATATAAAGAGCTGTTTTCAAAGCTTCTCCCCACAGAAAATTAGGTAAATTTGTCATACTAATAATACTTCTCATCATGTCTATAAGAGTACGATTCCGCCTTTCAGCTACACAATTTTGTTCAGGACTACCGGGTATAGTAAACTAACTTATAATCCCAGAATCCTCTAAATATTTAGCAAACGGCCCTTTAAGTTGTCCAGCATCACCGTGCCTACCAAAATACTCACCACCACGATCGGATCTAACAATCTTAATAACTTTTCCCAACTGTTTCTCCACTTGATCCGAAAAATCTTGAATTTGTCAAGAGACTCGGACTTTTCTTTAATCGGTACAAATATCCATATCGAGAAAAGTCGTCAATAAATGTGATGAAATAAAAATTTCTGCACAAGGTAGGAATGTAAGGTCCACTAATATCAGTGTGAATAACCTCCAACAAATTTGAACTCCGTACAGCGGATTTCTTCTTTATCTTAGTCATCTTACCTCTGCAGCAGTCTACGCAAGTCTCTTGATCACCTTTAAGAGTAGGCAAAATTTCAACCTTTATAAGCCTTTCTACTATTTCTTTAGAGATGTAACCAAGACGTTTATGCCACAATGCATAAGATTGTTCCTTAGGTAGAGGCCTTTTGGAAATAACATTTTCAGCGGAATAAGCAACATATATGTCATTGGGAGATAGACTCAATCGATATAATCCATCGGATAAATTACAACACCCAATCTTATTTGAATCATAAAACATGGAAATAGTATTACTCTTTATTTCAAAAGAGTATCCACACATGTCCAAACAAGACACAAAAACTAAATTCTGCCTAAAAGAAGGTATGTAAAAAGTGTTTCTTAACACCATCCGAAAACCAGAGTTTAAAATTAAAATAACATCTCCCACGAACTCTACGTCAACTCCAACGCTGTTTCTAACAGTGAGCTTTGATTCATTCAGATTTGGCGTCCTTCGGTTTATGAACCCCTGAATGGTAAATGCAACATGATTAGTTGCACCACTATCTAGCCACCAAGAATTGGTTGGAACTTCATATAGATTGGATTCATAAACAAATGCCAAAAAAATCATTACCTTTCGGCTCACTCTTATTTCTCTTAGACAACCAAACCTTAAACTTGCTGCAACGTCTCTTCACGTGTCCTCTCTCCTTACAAAAGTAGCAAAGAACACAATCCTTCTTGGTGATTGCCTTCTTAGGACCCAAAGTGTTAGAAGGACCTGCTTCTTCAGAATTTCCTTTGTTGTTGGAAGGACCAGCAACTTCTGAATTGCCTTTATGGGTATAAGTTTTCACCTTCTTACCCTTGTCACTAGCAGAACTAGAAGCATAAAGAGTAATATGTCCTTTATCTTTCTTCAATTTCTCTTCCTCTGCTACCAACCTTGCAATCAGGTCATTAACAAACTAGGTTTCATCTTGAGAACTATAATTGGTCTTAATAATCCCAAAATTAGGAGGAAGAGCATTTAGAGCTTGATGGATAATGCAAGCAGTAGGAATTTCAACATTGAGAGTCTGAAGCTTTGTTTGCAAATCAACCATCCTCAGAATATAATCTCTAACTCCACTAGAACCATCATACTTCATAGTAAAAAGTGTTTGCATATGTGTCCCTATCTCAGCATTAGGCGACACACGGTTTCTAGCCATCAAAGCTTCCATCATTTTCCTAGCATTGCAGTCTGCATGCAAACCACTTTTCAAGTGTTCCTGAATGGAACGCTTCATGGATAGTAAGCAAATTCTATTGCTCTTTTCCCATGCAGCAAAATTTGCTTTTTAAGCCTCTGTACTCTCGGCAGTCAAGACTGCCGGCCGATCAGTGGTAAGAGCCATATGAACATCTGCCATCTCCATAGCAAACAGAAAATCCTCTTTCCATATCTTAAAATTCGAACCAGCAAGAACCTCAATGGTGACGGAGTTACCATTTACAGAAAATGTGACTGAAAGACAAGCAGTATATATAATTAGCATCATGTGAGCATTGTGTAACTTGACATACAAGTACACATCCAGAGAGTTACATGCAAAATCACATAATCACCTTTGGGCAGAATACATGACAAGCAATTGTACACTCCCCACATGATAAGGGTTATGAGAATATATTCCAATCTTCGTGAATTCATCACCTTTGGGTATATGAATCATTAGGATCGGTCACTCCTCCACCACACTATCATGTATCCCTCCATGAACTAATACACAATCACCTCCTTTGGGAGTATAACTATGCATTAAACCAGGAGACATCCCAATCAAATATACGAGATCGAAATTTCTCAAATTCAATCAAGTGTGCCACTTTGGCGGTCACAACTTAATTGAATCCTTGAAACTCTCTCTTATCAGAGATATAAAATTTTCATCTCACATAAACCATACATATGTGATTTTAACTTTAGTGATAGGGGCAATAAATCACTAAAATCACATATATGCTAATTACATTGCTTCATTCATTAATAAAAATAAACTTTATCGTATATTATTAATGAATAACACTCATAAAGTTCATGTGATAACATACCTGTATCCCGGCACCTATATTTTTCAAAATCACAGGAAAAATACAAGAAAAATACGCAGAAAATACGCTAAAAAGCACGTATTTTGGATTCCGTATGTATTTTCACATCCATAAAATCATTAAAAATGTAAAATAAATATATCATGACGTAGCAAATAACCATACGAGTCCATCGCCGCCGGCCACGCGCAAATCAGAGCCCCCACGCGCCCGCACGCGCCGCTTGAGTGCGCGGCGTGTGGAGCCCACGCGCGGCGCATGTTCGACACGCAGGAGGCGCGTGGCCGCGTGTGGGGGCCGTGTGCGGCCTCCTCCGGCGACGCGCCACCCAAGGTTTTCTTCGTATCGTCGAGCCCAATCCGAATATATAATTTAATTTAATTTTTATTGAACGAAAAGTCTCGAAAATCACAAATTATGGCAAGATCCGCACTAATTAGGGCTAATTCGTACAAATTAGGGTAAAATCAATTATGTTCGTGTTCTAGGATTATGGAGGCTCTAATACCACATGTTAGATGCAAATTGCGTAACCCCAAGATCTCCATAAGTAGAACAAGAACATGCATAACTGAGTAGAAAGATTAACGCACCTGTTTTGGGATCCATTGTTCTTGAAGCGGAAGCGGAAACACAATATTTCACGCGCAAGTCATTCTCTTCTATTGCCCTCCGTATTACTGGCTCAATGAGGCGACCCCCCTCATGTGTAGCATTAGGTAAACGCCCATTAGGTGATGATACATGTGAGAATTAGGGTTAGAGGAGAGACTTAAGCACTATTTATAGAGTTTCCAACTAAGTCCTCTCATTACGAGCTAAGCTCAACTTGGCTCACACTAGCTAGCCCCATATTAGACTAATTAAGAAACCTTCTATCTCACCTTAGACCAAATCCCGTAAAACGGTAAACGTTAAACGGTAAATTACAATATCAATTAATGTAGTCCATAATTAGAAAAACTCTTACATTGACACGTAGGCTAGCACAACGAAGTGCATTTGACACAACGCCACATAGGATTAATGTGTCGTTGCCTCGGCTCTATGGGTCCGTTTGGGAACCACTTCCCAAAGCCCTTTGGAGGCCTAAAGATACTTAGGCAAATGCCAGCCCGTTTAACAAAAAATTTTGAACCCACCTTCTCCAAATGCCAGCCTTGTGAAGGCTTTCGGCTTTTTCGGCATGCCACACCCCGCATTGTTCACATCTTTTTTTTTTTTTTTTTTTTTATGAAATTATCCTCACTAATTTTTTGATTTTCCGGGTGCATGCCCTTGTCGAGCACTGTTCATCTTCTTCGAGCGTAGAGAGACGCCGCGACCTAGGCCATCTTCGTCGGAGATTCGGGCGACCTCCACGAGTCGCAGATCTGGTGGCCAAACGCACGCGGTCGCCGGCGATCGTTGCCTGCTGCACCGCGACCTCCGCACGGAGCTCGTCGGGGCCGCGCGACCCATCTAGTCGCAAGTCTGGTCGCGACCAGATCTGGTGCCGGAGGCTCGAGCGACGACCAGATCTGAGTCGCGCCTCGCCACCCCCGGATCTGGGTCGCGGCGGCGCCGTGCGACCTCGATCCGGGCGGCGTGGTCCTCCCGCGACCTCAACGCCCTGGATCGAGGTCGCTGGAGGTCGAGGCGGCATCGCGCGACCTCGCCGCCCCAGATCTGGGGTCGCCTGAGGTCGAGGTGGCATCGCGCGACCTCGCCGCCTTAGATCCGGGGTTGCCGGAGGTCGCCGGAGGTCGCCGGCGATCTTTGCCCTTGCCGGTTAATTTTTTAAAATTTTCTTTTGCCAATTTTTTTTTATCACAAATATCTTTTGTAAATGTAATTCCCAAAACACTATTTTGTTCAAAGTACTTCTCAAAGAGGCTTTCAAAGTACAATTTACCAAATACGGTTGCATTTTGAAAAAGAACTTTCTCCAAAAATAGTTCCCAAACGCACCCTATATTTGAAGACTCGATAGAAATAAAGAAATATTGAAAAGATTGCGCAAATGGAATGGATATCGCTAATTAACAAGGGTTATTGCATATTTAAACATCGAACTCGTTGCAAAAAGTGCATCAATAAATCTTTGCGAAAGTTCTAAATGTTTTTCCTGAAATAAAATCAGTTTGTAAACTTTAAACAGTGCAATAATTTTTCGAATTCAGTGCAAGCTTTGTCAACAATTGCTTACCCAGATTTGCTAACGTGGCACGCCGAATTTCTACATGGCATTTGAGCATATGTGGCAAAACTCAAAAACTAAAAGAAAATGAAAAGTCAAAAGCGCCAAAATTTAAATAGATGAGATAAAAATAAAGGAAATCAACTCGGGAGAGATTTGACAAAAAAGAAAAACTAGGTAGAGAGAACATGCGAATGCGATGTGGGTGGGATTTGACTTAGGATCTGCAGCTACTGATGTTTCCCCCACGTCACGAGGGAGAATCGGCGACCCTCATTGAAAATCCGTGGAGGCTTTAGACATTTGGGATTTAAGTAGACCTACAAAAAGGGAGCCAAGAAATGTTAGTCCAACCACAGAAATCATTTAACCAATGAGAGAAACATAATTAAAAGAGGGTAAAACAGAGCCAGTATCATCAAGTTCCCAGAAAATTCTTCTTCTTTCGGTGAAGTCCAATGTACAACACAGTACTTAAAAAAATACAATTTGTAACTGCTCTAACGAGAAACACATGCACGATCATGCGGCCTAGCAAAGAACCTACGACAAGAAACCCGTTTCTGAAGCAACAAACCCCGGAGGGCGACAACAAGAGCAGAATTCAGCTGGACTATAGATAATTAGCTCTTCAAGAGGCGTCATATGCTGTGGCTGACGCCGCCGACTCTGCCAACAGCAACAGAAGCTCCCTTTCTCACCACACAGATCCTCACGGGACCTTTACCCTCACTCATGAACATTCGTCCACCTCATCCCAAGCTTGCACAAGATCATACAAACACCAACAACAAAAATAGCTGCCAGAAACGTGAAGCTCGATTGATCGAGCTCCTCCCTTAATCGCGCAATCGCCTATCTTGCTGTCCTCCTCCTCCTCCCTTCAGCCTCACGTCAAAAGGAACCGAAACATGCCTAGCCTTGCCATGCGACCTCCGACCTTAAAACTCCGGAGACAACGACAGAATCTAACGAGAGAAGCGAGTGAAAACGCCAAGGCTCCTAGGAACGAGAAGGACCAAAGCGCGTTCGAAGCTAGCAGGGCAGCGAAGAGAACCTGCTGGGGTGAGACGTGCGGAGCAGCGATTCGACTGTCGCGCGAAGCAGAGAGATGGTGAAGGAACGATCCACCGGAAAATGCAGTCGACGGGCGAGAGAGAGAAAGCGTCTTTGCTCGTTCGGTTTTTTCCTTCGTCGCTCTCTCACTCGCTTCCTCGAGAAAAAAAGATGGCGGGGACTTCATCGAGTCCTTGCTTCTCGAATGGGCCCGAGCGTCGGGCTTATTGCAGTTCCCAAACTATAACCTGTATTTTACATTAGAAATATCTAGGCCGGGCCCCGACCAAAGTTGAGCCGGTCGGCTTTCTCATGAGGACCCTGCTCAAGCCAGCGCATTTGCCTTTCGGGCCTGAGCAGGACGAGTTGGTGGTCCACCCGTTGTGGATCACCTATATCTAAAAGTAAACTTATCAAACGGGCAAGTTAAGTCGAGTCGAAAAATGATCCAACACAAATAAATTCATTTAACCCGTTTTAACTCATTTTTATTTAACGCAAATATAATGACTCATACATGATCGACATATACTCATCCCGACCAGTATTACTTATATACTTCTATATTTAACCCAATTTATAAAAATTCATACTCAAACTGAGGTGAGAGTTTGAAATGAGTGAACGTGAGATCAAGTGAGGGTGAAAAGATAATGAAGAGAGAGTCATAAATGTGGATTGAGTCTAAATAAGTTGTATGACACTATCTTGCAATTGCTTAGTGGCGGCATATGAAAATGTATGTTCTTGTCCAATAAACTAACAAAGCAATGTCATCAACTTGATCTATGATCCATTTAATACCCATATTATGTTTAAACTCATTTACTTAATTTAACTAACTCATTTAACACCAATATGGCTTAAGAAATGAGTCAATGACCCATTTTGACAAGTTTATCTAAAAGTATCTCCATAGTCTTGTCGAATCACTCTAGTACTTGATCATATTATAGTAGGGCTAAGTGTCGGGACTATAACATAGCATCGTAGGAGTGGCGTTGAGGAAATTGCCTTTGTTACTATCTAGACACACGACTTGAAATGATACTCTAGCTTTTTAGAAATGAATATCTAAGCTTGTCGATTCAACTAGTTCTCATACGTGCATTTGAACCAAAACGCTACCTCCACATACATTGAATTAGACTCCACTCACAGACATGCCAAGCAAAACCCTTTATTTTATGTCGAAGAAATACAATTTGAACATGGAATTGACCACATTTAAATGAAGTGCTTAATTACTCAATCGATTTCATTTGGTTAGTATTACCGTAAGTGAGAACCAAATAAATGAAGTCTAATGCTTGAAATGGAAGTTTGTTTTGCACAGGTTCGGAATGCGGTAAAATTTTACAATAAGCATTGCTCACGACCCCCAACACCATGAGAGTGACTTTGTTGCAAAAATTGTATTATATGGTCTATAAACAGATCAAGTCCATTTCAATCATTGGGTGTGTGGATTTCATGATTGGATTCACATAAATCATAGTCGAGATAATATCGATCCACATGCTTCATTAACCATATATTAATTTCTCCAATCATCAAAGTAATGATACCATGGCTATGATTACACTAGAAAATAGTTCCTCCATGGATCATAGAAGGATCCATTAGATGCATCCCAAGAACAATATTTGGCTTTTAATTCCGCATTAGGTAGCTTGGATCTCGAGAGGTTTGTTGTTGTTACCCTCCACAACATTCTCATCGATGTCTTGACCTTAACTCTATCGTTGATATATGCAAATGAGATTGGCGTCAATGCCTACATCATCACATATTAAATTAGACTCAAACTTCTTCAATTGAATGATCCTCGAACTTTCTCCATTATTATATTCCCATAGTTTTAATCATTAGGGTGGGTTTCATACGCTCCATTAATAGGATGTCACAAGAGTCTCGCTTTCCGGTGAGTAGACGAGAGTTTGGGGGCCGCCCCAACAAGGGTTAGCCCCCCTGACTTTTATAACTTGAGCTCATATTTTATTGGTAGTTTGGGCTTGGCCTTGAATAGTTAGTGGATATATATTCTCTTTTTCTTGTAAATTGAGAAATGTGATAAAGAAGTGCAATGTGCTAATGATAGTGGAGTCCTCAACTCAATGTATTCTTAGTTTAAAGGTGAATAGGATAAAACCTTACGTCTCAAATTCTTTTTCTCGGGTGTACATTGATGGAAAAAGCACTCCATTCATCTAAACTACATTGGAACTCTCCACACTCGGAGCTTTCTCTCTAGCGAAGGTGTAGCAATGGCAACCCCCACCCTCACAAAACCTAATCACCCACCATAATCTTGCTTCCCATCACTGTTTCATCCATTCCCAATCCCCCACCCTCACAAAACCTACTCACCCACCATAATCTTGCTTCCCATCATTGTTTCATCCAATTCCACGCTCTTGGTCACCAGTGGAGTCTTCGCTGCTGTACCCATTTCCACTCACCGAAAAAGAGGTAAACCTGAATTTTGGAAGTAGGGATTTCTTCAAGAGGGATCTTTAAGGCGTGGCGTCCTTTTGCCATCCAAGGAGCCGATCTACCAGATTGGGGGAAATTTCGGATCATTCATCCCGCGACTAATCCCTAGCAGCGATGGAAGGGGAAGAAGAAGCTATGGGCTGTCTCGCCCATCTCTGTAATAAATTAGGTAAGATGATGTATGGGAACGATATGACCATTCTTGATGAGGATTTATCGGATGAAAAACTTCAAGAGTGCTGATTCTCTCTAGTTGGGCAGCTCTACAACAACCCTAATATCAACTTTCAAGCCCTTACAACAGCTATGAAAAAGTCGTGGAAAAATGAAAATATAGAGGTGAAACCCTTAGAAAATGGGAAAATCAGCTTTGTTTTCAATAATGAAGGGGAAAAGAACCGAGTATTAGAGGGAGGCCCTTGGTCGTTTTCGAACCATTTACTGCTGTTAAAAGCATGGGAGTCGAATACTCCTCCACACTGTTATGAATTTAAGACATGTGCATTTTGGGTTAGAATTTATGGTCTCCCTTTGGAATGGAATTCTAAAAGCATGATTAAGAATATAACAAGTTCAATGGGGAGAGTTCTGGAGGTGAAAATAGATGCTAGAGGCATTGCTTTTCAGAAAATAGGGAAAGCAAGAGTGGAGTTAGATGTGGAGGCTGAATTGCAAGTAGGACAATTGATGCGCCATGGGAATAAAAAAGTGTGCCTGGATTTTAAATATGAGACTGCCATTTTTCTGTTACTCTTGTGGCAAGATAGACCATTATGCGACTTATTGTAAAGACATACTTTATGATGAGGAGAAATTCACAACTGAACTAGGAGGGTGCTTTGGAGGTTGGTTGAAAGCAGAAACTTCTGACCATAGTCCATTCTGGAAAGTGTTCTACCATGAAGCTTCACCAGCATAAAATGTAGAAGAGGTTGTTCCTGAAACCCCTGTGCAGCCAAGACAAACTGAAATTAGGGAAGAACACTAGCATCTTCCAATTATAAACAACCAGAATTTTCAGCAGGGAGGGCCAAACCAGATGCTCATGGATCATTACTTTCACACTACAAATGAGATAATGATGCAAAACTTAGGGAAAAGAACGCTTTTATTCACTAGTCTGGAGTACACCGGCAATCCCAATCTCCAAACATCTACTTCAAACAGCATAAAAAAGAAAACAACTATGCAACCAAAAACCCCCTATTTCAAGAAACAAAGGAAAATCAATGTGCAAGCAACACTAACTCTAGTATAGGGCTGGTTGGATGAGACTCAGCTCTTTGAAACCCCCATTCAAATGACTGAAGAAGTTGAAGCACATGCTGTGGTGGCTAGCCCTAATAAGCCACCGAATGACCCATGAATATACTAAGCTGTAACTGTCAAGGGTTGGGCACACCCTTGACAGTTCGTGAGTTGAGAGCATTAACGGCTCAATATAGGCCCTGTTTGGTTTTTCTAATGGAAACAAAAAATAAGGTTGAGTTTGTGCAAAGAATTAAAAGAAGACTTCAATTCTAGAGGTGTTCAGTAGTGGATTCAGTGGGTACGGCGGGAGGATTGGCTCTTATGTGGGATGATCGGATTTCAGTGGATATTGACACAATGACTGAAAATTTTGTGAATTTAAAGTGTGAAGAAGGGATTCCGGGTAAAAAAATGCGTATCACCTTTGTACATGCTCCATATACCTACCCAAGAAGGCTGCAACTTTGGGAAAAATTGAAACAAATTAGCTCCTCAAATACTTTGCTTTGGGTGTGCTTGGGGGCGCGGTTTCATTGGGAAAAAGTGGGGAAGAAATTGGCTGAAAATTTCAGAATGATGGCTTTTAGGGATTGTTTGGATGCATGCTCTTTCATGGATATAGATAGTAAGGGATGTGCCTTTACCTGGGCAAATAATAGAGAAGGGGAAGAATATGTAAAAGAACGACTAGATAGAGTAATGTGCACGATAGAATGGCGGTTGATGTACCCTGAAGCTGAGACCTTTGCTCTTCCTACAGTAGGATTGGATCATAGTCCTATTATATTGTCTCTTCAAACAACTCAAACTAGAAGAAAACGCAATTTCAGATTTGAGGCATTCTGGCTTGAGAATGCTGAGTGTAGGGAAGTGATGTTAGAGGCTTGGCAAATGACCAATCAGAACCAAACAAATTTAGTTGGAAAACTTTCTGCTGTTCAAAATGCTCTATCTAAATGGAGTAAAGCGAAATTTGTGAATGGGAAAAAGAGAATTAGTGTGCTGAAGAGGGAGCTTGAGTGCCTAACAAATCAAGTTTCATGTTCTTTCAATAAGGCACAATTTCAAAAGATACAGGGTGAAATTGATGAACTTAGGAGGCAAGAAGAAATGTAGGTTCCGGTTCCCGGTTCCTTTTTGGGACCGGCGGAGGTTACGTTCTAAATTCAAAATAATTGATTGGTTGTGTTGGGAATGAAACCCCCTCCCTTCTTCTCTTCTTCTTCTTCATCTTCTTCCTTCCTCTTGATCCCACCACACCGCCGCCCCACGCCCTACTCAAACCGGATTCGACACTAAATCGAACTCCTAAATCAATGCGGAAGACGAAGCCCGGGAATAACACGTATCACCGATCGTAAAGCTTATCATCACACCACGGATTCGAGCTTAAAAGATTGATAAGTTTTCTTTGTCTTGTTAGCCACAGATTAAACACCAACGCTGAAGAAGAGGAAGAAATTCTGATCCGATGATGTCAATTTGCTTTGAAAAGGGAAACGGCGTCGCCTTGAGCGTTTGGGAGAAAAAAGAGCGTTGGAAGGAGAGGGAGACGTACGTACGTTATTATACCAACCCTTGTCTTCTCTCTCTTTCTCCTCCCTTTTATACCTTCCCCCATCCACGGGCCCTATTCCCGTGGGCCGGGCCCTTTTAGGCCTAACTTAAGCGGATGGGCCTTAAGCCCATCTCATAAATCCATTATCTCCCACTCGCACATGGTGGTCCAAAACCAACATGGGCGGACATGCCCTACTCATCCCCATCAGAGAAAAATCCATCATAGACTTCACTTAACATGGTGGGCCGAACATAATCATATTTTCCTCTCTTCAACATTCATACCGGTAAATAATCCGTGCGACCAGCATATTTTGAAAGCTCGTTGCCATACATCTGTTAGGAATATATAGCAGCTCATAATGGGCATCATATCTTGAGTAGATTTAGTATGCAGTACCCTAGATCGATCGATTACATTTACATCTCTCTTGATCTCTTTTAAACAATGATATATATATATATTGTATTCACAATTATGATTATCACAAAGACAGTCATAATTGGTTTAACCGGTGAATACAAAACTACAATGTGATTCTCCAAAATCGATCTTCCTCTTTCCTTCAAACTCTCAATTTCAGTTCAGCTTGCTTTTCTAGAAATGCCCTATTAGATCGAATCACTCATGACCATTGGCAACATCCTAAGATAGCAAACACTAAATAGAAATCTTGAGAATAAGTAAGAGTTATGAGGGGACTAAGAAATTGAGGAACTCTCTTCCTCAAGAGTCTCACACGACATAAAAGTTGAGATCAAACTTTTGCCGCTCTTATTGGTCATCTCATGCATACGTAGTATGAAATACGTATTACGGTATTAACTCCTTTCCCATGGAGCGTATGTCTACACTTTTCAATACCGTACAGATGATAGTTCAGACATACCCAATGTCTAACTTGAGTTCACGTATCTACTCAATCACAAAATTCATCAGAACTCACATCTGGCATCTTAGACAGATAAAGTAAAACATGTGGGGTATTTTTACTTTCGGACATAGTAAGTATTATGTCCTTATATTAACACTCAGTTAAGGCGACATACGTGTTTTAAGCTTGAGCTCTCGATTATCACCTAGATAATAAGCTTATAAACAGTCTCATCTCTATTTGTCACACAAGAAATGCAGGCGCGATTACCCGTGTGAGTGGGCTAATCTTATATCTGTTCGACATACTTCTCAACTTAAAGTAATGCACTAAGTATTAAGATGCATAAAGATCAAACAAAGATTCATAGGCATTAATGATGAAAACACAAATCTATCAAAGTGTGAACATTTAGGGAAATTACAATATTCAGCACATCAGTCTCTACGCAATCCTAGAGATTTCATATGGCCACAAAACACATCTCTAGGTATTGGCTTTGTCATAGGATCTGCTACCATTCCATGCGTAGTATGTACTCTAAGTTCATATCCTTTCGTGCAACCATATCCTTAACAAGATTATACTTGGTATCTATATGTTTGGTCTTGCCATGATATTTTGGATCTTTGGTATATGCTTTTGCTGCTTGGCTATCATAGTTAACCAACAATTAATCTGCAGCACTTCCAATAACACCTAAATGATCCAAAAATCTCTTAAACCAAACACTTTCTTACACTGCTGCTGATAATGCCACGAACTCAACTTACATCGTGGACAAGGCTATACACTTCTATGTCTTACTGCTCCAACATATGGTGCCATTATTCGGTAAGAAAACAAATCCAGAGGTAGATTTCCTTTTATTTAAATCTCCTCCCCAATCAGTATCACAATAGCCTTTGAGTTGCAGATCATTTTCTTAATAACTCAACGTATAATCAGCAGTCCCCTTTAGATACCTTAGTATTCTCTTAACGGCTTTCTAATGTGCTTGAACTGGATTGGATTGGTATTTGCTCACCATTTCGACTGCAAAGCATATGTCGGGTGTTGTATACATCATAGCATACATCAAGCTCCCAACAGCACTAGCATAAGGAACATGTTTCATTTGTTCCTTCTCTTGTGGAGTCCCTGGACACAGTCTATGGCTCAATCCTTCACATTTTGCAATAGGAGTATCTATGGGTTTATAATCTTGAAATCTTAACTCCAAGAATGTATATAACATCACCCATGTCTTTTATATCAAAGTTGGAAGACAACCAACTCTTGACAGTATGTACAAACTCTATATTGTTTCCAGCAATTAGTATATCATCAACATATAATTATATGATCACAAATTGATCATTGGATATTTTGATATATACACAATGATCATCATCTATCATTGTAAAATCATATGCCACTATGGCATTATGAAAATGTATATACCTTTGTCTCGATGACTGCTTAAGACCATATATCGACCCCCAAAGTCGACATACATTTTCTTCTTGGCCTTTCATTATGAAACCAGCAGGTTGTTCCATATATGTTCCTTCCTCTAATTCTCCATTGAGGAAAGCAGTATTTACATCCATTTGATGTAACTCAAGATCCATACTAGTCACTATTGCCGAATAATGCGAATCAAGGTAAATCTCACAACAGAAAAAATGCATTTTCATAATCAATTTCTTCCGTTGATTATACCCATTCGCCACAATGCGAGCCTTATGCCTTTCTATTAAGCCATCAGCCTTTCGCTTTATTTAGAGAACCTACTTGTTCCTATAGCTGCGTCCTTTTGGAAGATCAACCAGTTCCCAGACTTGGTTTGATTTCATTTACTCCATTTCCTCTTTCATTGCATGAATCCATTTTTCCTTATTAGGGCAGTTCAGAGCCTCATTAATATTTCTTGGCTCATTCTCATCTTGTGGAGCAACCATAAAAGTTTCCCTTTCAATGTCAAAACATCGACGAGGAATATTTTGGCGACTTGTTCACCGTATGGGAGATTGTACACTTAGCACATCATTCCCCATCATGCTCCCACTTGGATTAGGTAATGATGATGTCGTCACATCAGGTGGTTGCAATTGAGAATGAGTTGAATTCAATTCATTACATTTCATATTACTCCCACTTGGACGAACTCCACTAACATCATTATCTTAATCCAATATTTCAAATAGGAAGTTATTTTCCCTTATTTCGCCTCTCTTAGAAAATTCATCCACTAAAGATGTGACATCCCGTGATTCAAATTCAGTTATACTCCCACTTTCCTGCTCACTTATGAACACGTGCCTTTTTTAGTGTTCGCAGTATCTCATGAAAATATTTTTATTTTCTTTGGGACCCAATTTCCCAAACTTGTGAGAGGACTCATGAGCATAGGCAGCACAACCCCATGGCTTAAGAAAACTTAAGTCCGGTGTTCTAACTGTCCATAACTCATATGAAGTGGAAATAACCGATTTGGAAGGCACCCGGTTAAGTATATAGGCAGCAGTTAACAACACATTACTCCAAAAAGTGATGGGTAATATAGGCAGCAGTTAACAACACATCACTCCAAAAAATGATGGGTAAGTTAGCATGCGCCTTCATGGACCTAACCATTCCAGTAAGGTTCTGTTTCTTCTCTCTGCAACACTATTTTGTTGATGAGTATATGGAATAGACAACTATCTTTCTATTCCTTTTTCATCACATAATTTTCTGAACTTATCATATAAATATTCTCAACCTCGATCGAATCTAAATACCTTTATTTTTCTTGTCTAATTGATTTTTCTGTCAGGTTCATAAATCTTCTAAAACAACTTATGTTTTAGATTAATGAGAAATTAAATAGACATATCCGACTCGAGTATAATCATCTATAAAAAAAAGTGATGAAATAAACAGCCCTTTGTTTCAGATTAGGCAGCAGTTAATAACACATCACTCCAAAAAGTGATGGGTAATATAGGCAGCAGTTAACAACACATCACTCCAAAAAGTGATGGGTAAGTTAGCATGCGCCTTCATGGACCTAACCATTCCAAAGTAAGGTTCTGTTTCTTCTCTCTCGCAACACCATTTTGTTGAGGAGTATATGGAATAGACAACTATCTTTCTATTCATTTTTCATCACATAATTTTCTGAACTTATCGATAAATATTCTCAACCTCGATCGGATCTAAATACCTTTATTTTCTTGTCTAATTGATTTTTCTGCCAAGGTTCATAAATCTTCGAAACAACTTATGTTTCAGATTAATGAGAAATTAAATAGACATATCCGACTCGAGTATAATCATCTATAAAAAAAGTGATGAAATAAACAGCCCTTTGCCTTCCTCTCACATTCATTGAACCACAGATGTCCAAATGGATTAAATGCCGAGGAAATTCAGCTCTTTTACCTTTTCCAAATGGTTTCCTTGTTATTTTCCCTACTAGGCAATGCTCACATATGGACAAATCAACTTTTTCAATATTGCCCAACAAGCCTTTTTTGGCTAGTCTTTTCATATGTTGTTGGCCCATATGACCAAGTCTAGCATGCCACACAATCACATCATTATCATATAAGGTAGAAGACGTGAAACAATGGAATAACATATTGACATCACCACAGTCAACATTTAGTACAATAAAACCATCTAGAAAGTGACCACAACCATAGTAGTTTGTATCTAAACACAAATCTACACATTTATTATGGAAGTTCATACCAAAACCAAGCTTAACCAACACTAAGACAGACACTTAAATTTCGACGAATCTCCGAGCATATAGAACATCAAGATGCGTCCACCATGCATGTTCAATTGGCAGGTGCCAATTCCTTTACATCAGCTCTAGAGTTGTTTCCAATATAGATCCACTTAGTTCCAATTGGTATCGTCGGAATTCCACAAAAGATCCTCTATTCTTTGCTACATGGTCTGTCGCTTATAAATCTACATTCCACAAAGGATTGGATTCAGCCTATAATGCAGAACTTAACACATAAGCAAAGTTCTCAAATGTACAAGAGGTGTATAGCTTCTTTGGCTCATGACAGTCGCGAGCATAGTGACCTCTCTTGTCACAATTGTAACACATCACTCTTGACATTTTCTTCACTTGAGGACGTTTTCCTCTCTTGTGTTGGTTAACTCTTGATTTCTTGCAATAAGGACTTGATCATTTGCATTCCCACATATTGAAAGAATCAATACGCTTGTGCTTAAAGCACAAAGCCCTTTCTGAGCTAGAACCAGCATAGCAAATGTCTATTTACGGCTTAAATACCGTTAGACGGTCCTCTACTAGCTCAAGGTGGTGCACGACACTCTCAATATCTTCCATAATGTGGTCAAGAGCTTCTAGTGCTTCTTACTTTTCCAGCACATATTGAATATTCATATTCAATATTTCACAATTATTGCCGTTCATATCAGCAATTACATTCTTAGTTGCTGAACCATCGTTCTGAACACATCAGACATACATGCACGAATAATTAATGCCTATCATTTATGCATCCCTATTTGCATAGACCCATCATATTAATAAATAATTTCAAGTAAGGCTTCGAATCAAAAAGGTCACTATGTTTCCAATCATCCTCCAAAAATCCTAACTTAAAATTATTATTAATATAATTATCTTATGCAAATAAATTCTATAAAGTTACAAAAACTTCTATTACTACCCACAGCTAATTACCCACAAGAACCAGCAATAATAAAAGCAACAAGATAATTGACATACAATTAAAAACAATAATGCTTTCAATTAACACAATTAGGTAGTAATCATTACATAATCAATCAAAGAAATAAATAGGGAATGTCCCTACTAATCTATCAGTCAAAACATCTGAGAAAACTGAATGCACATTTGCCAACCATGGAAAAACTTTTGGAGAGCATTCATGTCGCCACCAAGGTGCATTCACTCGACGCCATGTGGCGCTCAATCTAAGGGTTGAAGTTTTGGCCAACTCAATCCTATAGTACTCTCTTACAAAAGCTTCCACCAACCTTCTATAACCCGGGACCACGTTGACCTCCAACACTGCTTGCCATTCAGGTGGAAGAGTGTTCATCAAAGCCGGCACCTTCTCAAAATCCGGCATAAGATAACCATTCCGATGATTTCCGTATCATCCGGTTGACCGACCACATGTGATACTAAATCACCGTCATGCCACCGATAATTAGCTAACTCTGTCATCAGCCTCTTAAGTCTTGCATTTCCCTCGTCCGTTATCGGGATTGCAAGTATCTTTGCATAACGCATCATAGTTCCTGCAACAAATGCAGAACTAAAAAATGGATCACTTATAATCCATAATAAATATAAGAGAAAATACATAATTTTCCAAAATTCATACAACAAATGCAAAATAAAAAATGGATTACTTATAACCCACATAAGCATGAAAGAAAAAGAAACAAATTCCTTTTTTTTTTTTTTTTTCGGGTCAACGGTCAACGGGTCAACGGTCGTCGGTCAACGGGTCGGGTCAACGGACGCGCGGGTCGAACCGGTTGGGCCGGTCGGACGAACCGACCGCACGTGCCGCGCGCGTGTGGTGGCTGACGTCACGCAGACGTCAGCCGGCACGTGCCTCACGCGTGAGCGTGCTGACGTCACGCAGACGTCAGCCGCACGTGCGCGGCACGCGCCAGGCTAATCGGGTCGGGTCGGTCGCTGTTGGGTCGGGTCGCCGGCTGGCCAATCGTCGTCGGCGATGACGTCATCCGTACGGTTACCGACCGTTGGATCCGTCGGTCCGTGGACCGGCGACCGTTGGATGCGCGTCGCGCCCATGCGCAACGCCTTCTAGCCGCGCGTGTGGGCGGCGGCGGCGCGGCGCCGGCGGTCGACACATCGCCGGACTTGTCTCGACGTCGCGCTTCTCCAGTGCCTTCAGAATTTGATTTCAACTTACGAAAACTCAGAGAAAAGTCCGAAAAGTGCTCGGGTGTCGGGATTTTCGCCCGGTTCCGTACGACCGAAGTAATTTCTCGAAAAATCAATCAAAAACATCATAATTGATCGGGAAAAACGTGAACTAGGGCTCTGATACCAATGTTGGGAATGACTGATCCCCCGAAAACCGGATTCAACACTAAATCGAACTCCTAAATCAATGCGGAAGACAAAGCCCGGGAATAACACGTATCACCGATCGTAAAGCACACCACGGATTCGAGCGTACCTTGTTAGCCACAGATTAAACACCAACGCTGAAGAAGAGGAAGAAATTCTGATCCGATAATGTCAATTTGCCTTGAAAAGGGAAACGGCGTCGCCTTGAGCATTTGGGAGAAAAAAGAGCGTTGGAAGGAGAGGGAGACGTACGTACGTTATTATGCCAACCGTTGTCTTCTCTCTCTCTCTCCTCCCTTTTATACCTTCCCCCATCCACGGGCCCTATTCCCGTGGGCCGGGCCCTTTTAGGCCCAACTTGAGCGGATGGGCCTTAAGCCCATCTCATAAATCCATCAGGTTGAGATGGGGAGATCAAAATACAAAATACTTCCATGCAACAACCATCCAAAGAAGACAGAGAAACAAGAATTCTATGCTGCAAAATGAAGAAAGTACATGGCTGGTTGAGCAAAATTAGTTGCAAGAACATACCGTGCAATTCTTCAGCAAGTTATACCAGTCCTATGGTCCCCGGAATTATGCTCCAGTGGTAGATCAAATATCTGCAGTAGTAACAGATGATATGAATAAAAGGTTAATGGCTGAAGTTACTTTAGAAGAAGTTACTGCAGTAGCATTTCAGATAGGAGCAACTAAAGCTCTAGGGCCAGATGGTCTTAATGGATTATTCGATTAACATCACTGGGAAGATATCAAATGGGACATATTTAAGGAGGTCGAGAACTTTATGACCACCAGCTCATTCTCACCAACATTGAATCAAACACATATCTCCCTTATTCCGAAGATTCCAAACCCAGAGAGATTGGATCAGTATTGTCCAATTAGTTTATGTAATTTTGGATACAAGATTATCTCAAAAGTGCTGGTTAATAGACTAAAACCCCTAATACCATAAATTATAGCACCATAACAAAGTGCATTTGTTGGAGGGAGGCAAATTTAGGATAACATATTTATTGTCTAGGAAGTTCTTCATCAAATTCGAATCAGGAGCATGAAAAAGAAATTCCAGGCTGTTCTCAAATTAGATATGAAGAAGACCTATGATCGAGTGGAATGGAATTTTTTGGAGGCATGCCTATTAAAGACGGGCTTTGATGAGAAATGGGTGGGATGGATTATACAATGTGTTACTACGGTCATATTTAGTGTCAAATTCAATGGAGAACCTCTACAATTTTTTCAACCCTCAAGAGGCCTTAGGCAAAGAGATCCCTTATCTCCTTATCTCTTTATTATTGTGGCTAATGTCTTGTCCTTATTGATGAAACAAGCTGTGGAGAATGGGAGTATTAAAGGAATTAGGCTTAATCGAAGCTGTCCTACCTTGTCTCATTTATTGTTCACCGATGATTCAAATTTTTTCATGAATGGCACTCTAGAATGTCAAAATCTTGCTATGATCCTTAATCAATATTGTCAAGCAGCTGAGCAGGAGATCAATCTAAACAAGTCAGGAATTTTTTTCAGCAAGGGATGTCCTCAATCATTAAAAGATAATATGGCCAGCACATTGAGAGTCCCTATTATTGATAAAACGGGCAAATATCTAGGTATTCCTTTAGATTGTAGAGCATAAAAAAAAAACAAATGTTTGCATGGGTGCTTGGGTGCTTGGGAGAATTAGTTCAAAACTAGAAAGTTGGAAAGAGAAAATGTTATCTAAGGTTGGAAAAGAAGTCTTGCTGAAAACGGTGGTTCAAGCATTACCTCAGTATGCAATGTCGGTATTTAAAATCCTGGTTTCTATATGCAAGACTATTGAACAGAAAATTGTTGCATTTTGGTGGACTAATGAAAAGAGAGAAGGTATCCATTGGAAGAGATGAGATTTATTGAAAACCAGAAAAGACAGAGGTGGAATGGGATTCAAAGATCTTATATCATTTAATAAGGCAATGTTAGGGAAACAGGCTTGGTGGTTGGAACAACAACCCTTTTCTCTCTGGAGTAGATTGTTTAAGGGTTTATATTATCCCCATACAAATTTTTGGCATGCAGCGAAGGGTCTTCGACTTTCATGGGGATGGCGAAGTTTGATTTTAGGAAGGGATTCAATTGCACCCCAAGTAATGTGGCAAGTATGAGATGGATCTAAGATTAAAATTTGGGAAGATAAATGGCCGCAAAGGGGAATTATTTAGGGCCTAGTGAATGTAAATGAATCATCCTTGGTGTCAGATCTTATAGATAAAGAGCAAGGTATATGAAATGAAACGATCGTAGTAGCACACTTTGAGGAAAGTCTAGTTGAAGAAATTCTAACTATCCCAATCAAGCCTCAAACAGAAATAAATAAGCTTATATGGACTGGTACTCAGGCAGGCAAGTATACAGTCAAAAGTGGATATAATCACATGAAGGAGGATAGAGCAAAGTCAAGTAAATCAAGCCACAACGTCGTTTCAGCCTTCCCTTGCGCTCTGGAAAGATATTTGGAAACTACATTCTCCATCTAGGGCAAAAAAATTTATGTGGTGCTTATGTCAAAACGCTTAACCGACGAAGGATAATCTGTTTAGAAGGAAAATATTACCTAATCCCATTTGCCCTCTATGTAATTATAAAAAAGGGATGGTGGAACATCTTTTTTTATTGTGCCCGTGGACTAGACAGATATGGAGGAATCCTGTGATGAAAATTAAAATCTCAAGTTAGGGCTTGACAAGGATAGAAGAATGGTTTTGCAGACTTAAAGATAAGGCGACTAATCCTCCAAACTTGCACTTGGTTGCTGTAGTGTTATGGTCAATCTAAAAGGCTCAGAATCATGCCATTTTTCGGGGAAGGGAACCAGAGGCATCGGCCATCCTAGAATTTGCACAAGCAACATTAAATAGTTATTAAAGATGGAATCCACGGACTGGTGCTTATAAAGAAAGAGATGGCAGATCTAAGAATAGAGCAGCCCCAACAGAGAACATCGAGCAAATTAGTGAGCAACGAGCTGATGGTGAGTCGAGCGGTAATCAACGAACTGGTCCTAGCACGATGGGACTCAGAACAGATGATGAACAGGAGGAAAGAGCAGATGACCCGAGTACGGACCTGCGATTGGAGCTCAACAACGCTGGAGCGGGGGTAATAGACAACTTGATGCAGAGGAGGACGCCAAAATCAATCGCAGAATAGGAACCGGTGCAGAGCCTTCCTCGATGAGCACCTCGAAAAAGCACTACAATGGGGGAGCTGAGGGCAAAATCAGCAAATCTGCAACTGGGAAGCCAACTGAGGTGCCGAGACCTCCAACCTAAGCGGTGGGCGCCAGCGAGGATGAACGATTGGAGAACAGAACAGGGCATAGGCGTCTTCGGCCAAGAGGTGAGCCGGAATAGGGGTTTCTTGGGTTGGCAACAAAAGACAACGCCGGTCTATGGAGCAGAGTAGAACGAGAGGAGCTGAGATCTCAGCGCAACAAAGGAAAGAATTAGAGTGGTGCTGGACGGAAAACCCACGAAAATGCCAAATCTGAAACACACAAAATCGAACCACCTCAGCCATGGATTCCACCACATGAAGGAGCTTGGAAGATCAATATAGATGGGACGCACGAACCTGGTTTGTTGAGGAACTCCATAGCTTGTGTGTGCAGAGATTCGGGATGGGAGGTTGGTGAGAGTGCTAGTATGAACACCTAGAGGGGGTGAATAGGTGTATAAAATAAATCTTGGCAAATATATACGGAATAAAATAAACTTTGAGTAAAATAAAGGAGTTAAGGAAGAGAATAAGAACACAAGATTTATAGTGGTTCGGCTTAATCCAAGCCTACGTCCATTCTCCCACGCTAATAGCCTTCTTGGCTGGATTCCACTATTCAATCAACAAGAGATTACAACTTTGAGTGCAAACACTTAGTAGTAGATCACACTATCTCACTAAGTCACTATTTTGGTATTTCTCTCACGATCACAAATGTTTAAGCTCTCCAAAGACAAGTGTATGATCGAAGGTCGCTCGGACTTTGGAATTATAAATTCTACGCTTTATCTCTTACTTGCTCATCGGTCCATGATCTCCTTAAATACTCCTCCACTTCCAAACTACCCGTTGGACAGTATCCCAGAGAATCGTCTTCCAATATACCCATTGGACAGCTCTGTATCTAGAAGATTTGGTAGCCGTTGAGTGACAAAGGTCGAATCCCAAATTGATTCTGATCGCCCATACAAACGGAATCTTGGTTTCCATAAGTAAAGCTCATTCGTATATAAAGTTATTGTCTTCAAGATCCAATCGTCAATCAAATCAATCTTGATGTGGAATCCAAACAAGATCACTAGCCGTTATATGATTGGGCTTGAGTTACGTTCTGTCGAATCTGGATGTAAAGTCTGAGAGCAATAGACTTTACAATCTGAGTCTGAGTGCAATAGACTTTACAATCTGGGTCTGAACATATCTGTTTCTGAACAGATTTAGCTTTAAGGTTTGTACCCAGTTCAGTTTCAGAATAGAGTCTATCTTTTGGTTCAGCTTTAGCATAGAATCTGTCTTATGATTCAGCATTCACGTTCAGTCTGGAATTGACAAACTTCTGATGTATAACAGAATTTGACACTAAAGTCTGGCAGTCTTCAGACTTTGACACGGAAGTCTGGAAATCTTCATAATATACTTTGGATATATGTTACGTTCAGTCTTCTGGCCGTCTTCAGACTTTGACAATATCCTTTACATGTTCTATTATCTGCATGGTCTATTACTTAACCATTAAACATGTTAATAGCATTTGATTTATTTTGTCATCTTCAAAACATCATAAGGGATTTTCCTAACAATCTCTCCATTTTTTATGATGACAAAACAATATCTGAATATGCAGATTTGTAAACATACTTTTAAAGATATTAATTTAAATCAAAGGATATCAGAATATAGCAAATAGATTGAGCATAATAATAAAAAGAAAAATAATCGCAGCTCAATATTATGCAATAAATAATATCAATCAATCAACACATATGCATATTCATATCTTCTCCCTCCTTTTTGTCATAATCAAAAAGCGATAACAATGAAAATAGTATCACGTATGATAATATATCTCGCATAAAACATGATTTCTAAAAAATAAGCTTTTATCGAATATTAAAGATATGCAATATAGTTCACTTCGATCCTATATATCAGCAAATATTCAATAAAAATCACGGATGCATAATAAAATTCACTTGACCCATTTTGTCATGATAATATCAATAAAAGATTTGTTAATGACAAATAGTAATAAAAGATGCACTAACCGGATTTTTTTGAACAAATTCTGACACATTTACCTTTCATTCCATCCATAGTAGGATCACGATCAATTCAAAAAGATTTTTCCATAATTGATCAAAGCTCCCCCTCAATTTGTTGCCTTTTTGAGATGATCACGATTCTTTTCCTTTTCTTTTGGATTTGATTTCTCCCCCTGTGATCATGACAATATTTGCGAATAGAAATAATTGCTGCTTGTTGAACAAATTTTTTTTTTCCAGTATTTCCTTTGTAGCAACAACATCCGCAACGATTATTTGCATTTTGAAATTCGAGGCAAAAATTTATTTTCTTTAACCAAGCTCATCTTGAATTCAACCTGCATTAACTTAACAAACTTTTTCCACAAATAAGCTATAATAATATCCACGTAATATATAATGTCCTTTCTTCAAAAAAATAAATTGAATATCATATATAAAATTATCAATTATTAAAATTCAGAACTATTCAACCTTTTATACGACATATTAGGGATTTCCTTAACAATTTGCAAAAACTTTGCACAAGGAAGAGAATTTTTGAACCTCAAAAAGATAGTATAGAATCTCCATAATTTTCTGATTGAGTTTCCAAAATCCATATGGAAGATTCTTTTGTGACCTGCAAATTCTTATATAACATATAATAATCTTTGCAAAAATGTCACTTGATATCTTCCTTTTATTTGCGGATCAAACTTGCTAGATATAATATATCTTCTAAGAATATAGCAAGAATATTCATGAATATGCAGTAATATCTTTCAAGATCAAAGAGATTTCTCTGAGCAGAAATTTCAAATATGCATTTTGTAAAAAGAAAATAGATATTTATGTCACGTGCCAAAATTGCAATACATTATATTTATGACAAAAGATATTCGCAATATAATAAACAATCATCCAAAATCATGATAAATGCACGTAAAGATTTGCAAGGCTGGATAAAAAAAATATTCTCTTACCCATGATATATATTTGCAATATACCATTGAAAAAGAAAAATCATTACCAATCTTCGCTTGAGATTTTTTTTCTTATTGCACAAAAATCTGTGTAGATTTGCAATCATTCTTGCCTTATTGAATTTTCTACAATCAACTCATTTCCCTTTTTGGTATCTATCAATTTGGATCCTTCCATGATGTTAGAGCAAAATATATAATCACCAAATATTCTTTCTTAATTCATCATAACATAGTACTCAAAGAAAGAATATTATGCACAATGATATTTTGAAAAATAAATTCTCACTTGGTCATAGTATGATAAAAAACAGAGAGAATAAAGTTCCTTGAGTATCTAAATATATCTTGCATCATAAATTAATATCATGTAAAACAGATTTTTATTTGGCAAAATATAATAAAATCTTAGAGTATAAAATCAAACCAAATAAATTCATTTGACTCAAAAAATAATCACACGTATTATATCAAATCTCAATTCACGAATAATAAATCACATGATTCTTTCTTCAATAAAACAAATTAGAGAATATGATTATTATAAAGTCTCAATCAACCAAGGATATATCGAATATCAAGTATAATGAGAAATTTTAAATTGTGTACTCAAACCAAATTGAGAATAAAAAATTCCTTACCAAATCATCTTTCTTCTTTCTTCTTTATATCCTGCAAAAATAACTCATCTTTTCTTATGTACCCATTTTTTCTTGGTTCCATGAGAGTTAGCAGAATATGCTGCTTTTATCCAATTTTTTTTAATAGGTCTCCAGACTTTAGGACAATCTTTCTCAAAATGTTCCAAATCTCGACAATTTGAACACTTAAGGGCATTTAGACCAACATGTTTTGTAAAGATATTTTGAAAATGCTTCTTGTACACAAGTTTATGAGGTCTTTGTCTAAGTCTCTCCTTAACTTTGGGAAAATCAATTAGAGAATCATTTTCCTTAATGAAACCAAATCTTGACTTATTATAGTAAGGAATTTGTATAGAAAGGATATGCTCTAATGTTTTTGATCCATTTGAAAATCTTGTTGAAATATTTGAAAATTCTTTCTTCAAAGAATCATTTTCTTTGACAAGTAAATCTCGACTTTTTTTTGATTGTAGAAAATCTTTTTGCAAAATTTCAAAATTTTCTTTTTGAGAAAGATCATGTTGCCTAAGCCGAAAATTTTCATTTTTAAGTTTGGAGATCATTTTAAGAGAAAATTTGAGATTTGAGCAAAACTTCTTTATATACTTTGAAACTTTGAGAGGAATTTTTGAATGACTTACCTCGATTTCCTCATCGGATTCTGAGTCTGTGTCTAAGTTAGACTCTGATTCTGAGTCTGTGTCTGAGTTAGACTCAGATTCTGAATATGCCATCAAGCATAAATTTATTTGCTCATCATCTTCTTTTATTGTTCTTTTCTGGCCATTCTGCTTGTATTTTCTTCCATCGAATTTTCTTCCTTTTCTACTCAGTTTTTTGAATTTCTTGACCATAAAGGCAAGTTCTTCATCGTCCATATCATTTTCTGAATCTGTTTCATCAAAAACAGCATTAGATATTAGAGCAATGGACTTCTTACCTTCGGGATCTTCATCGTTGATTTGTTCCACTTCATAGGATTGAAGAGTGCCGATCAATTCATCAACGGTGAGTGGCATAATCCTTTGAGTCTCCGGATTGAGGTCTTGACATGGTTCCAATCTTTTGAGAGACCTCGCAAGAGTTTGTTGACCTTCATTGGGGAAGAAATTGGATGACCTGGATATGCCAAACCGTTTACAATTTGTGTAAAACGATTGAACATATCTCCAATCGACTCTCCTTGCTTCATCTTGAATGATTCATATTTGCCGAGCAGGAAGTTTACTTTTGTCTTTTTTACACGATCGGATATGTAACATGAAGTCTATCCCAAACTTCTTTTGCTGTTTCACATGAAGAGGTTCTATTATATTCAGTAGGAGACAATGCGCAATATAAAGAATAAATAGCTTTTGCATCAAGCGCTTCTCTTTTGGACATCTCCATCTGAGACATAGGAGCGGGGGGTTTGTTTTCTTTGTCTTTGCCATTCTTATTTGATGTAGACGTAGCAGTAGGATTGATTCCTTTTTCCACGACATCCCATTGCAATGGATTTTTAGATCTTAGGAATGCTTTCATTTTGTTCTTCCACATGTTGTATTCATTTCCATCAAAATATGGTGGCCTTGTGTTGCTTTGTCCTTCCATAAGTCCTGGTGCCAAGATACTAGCCATAAAAGATCTTTAGCTTAAAAGTAAAAACACTTTTATAAACTGACCACTTGGCTCTGATATCAATTGAGAGTGCTAGTATGAACACCTAGAGGGGGGTGAATAGGTGTATAAAATAAACCTTGGCAAATATATACGGAATAAAATAAACTTTGAGTAAAATAAAAGAGTTAAGGAAGAGAATAAGAACACAAAATTTATAGTGGTTCGGCTTAATCCAAGCCTAAGTCCACTCTCCCACGCTAACAGCCTTCTTGGTTGGATTTCACTATGCAATCAACAAGAGATTACAACTTTGAGTGCAAACACTTAGTAGTAGATCACACTATCTCACTAAGTCACTATTTTGGTATTTCTCTCACGATCACAAACGTTTAAGCTCTCCAAAGACAAGTGTATGATCGAAGGTCGCTCGGACTTTGGAATTATAAATTATACGCTCTATTTCTTACTTGCTCATCGGTCCATGATCTCCTTAAATACTCATCTACTTCCAAACTACCCGTTGGACAGTATCCCAGAGAATCGTCTTCCAATATACCCATTGGACAGCTCTGTATCTAGAAGATTTGGTAGCCGTTGAGTGACAAAGGTAGAATCCCAAATTGATTCTGATCGCCCATACAAACGGAATCTTGGTTTCCATAAGTAAAGCTCATTCGTATAGAAATTTCTTGTCTTCAAGATCCAATCGTCAATCAAATAGATTGAGTCAATCAAATCAATCTTGATGTGGAATCCAAACCAGATCACTAGCCGTTATATGATTGGGCTTGAGTTACGTTCGTCGAACTGGAGGTAAAGTCCGAGAGTAATAAACTTTACAACTGAGTCGAGTGCAATAGATTTTACAATCGGGTCCGAACATATCTGTTTTCGAATAGATTTAGTTTTAAGGTCTGTACCTAGTTCGCCTTCGAATAAAGTCTATCTTCGGTTCAACTTCAAAGATAGAATCTGTTTTCGGTTCAAAGCATTCACGTTCATCGAAATTGACAAACTTTTGATGTAGAACAGACTTTGACACTAAAGTCTGCGAGTCTTCTTCAGACTTTGACACGAAGTCTGGAAATCTTCATAATATACTTTGGACATATGTTACGTTCAGTCTTGGCCGTCTTCAGACTTTGACAATATCCTTTACATGTTCTATTATCTGCATGGTCTATTACTTAACCATTAAACATGTTAGTAGCCTTTGATTTATTTTGTTATCTTCAAAACATCATAAGGGATTTCCCTAACAGTTGGTGGAAGGCGTGGCTAAATAGATCAAAGCTTCCTCTCCCCTTATGGCCGAAACCCTAGCTTTATAGGAAGCCATTGACTTTTTCTACCCAAAAAGACACGAAGCACTTATCTTTGAGTCAGACGGTTCGCAACTTGTCCAAGCCATGAACATATCAGATCAGCTAAGTTGGGAAATCCAACCTATTATCAGTAAATGCAAGGAAAAACTGCGGGCCTTCACAAATTTTCATATAGCCCATTGCTTTAGAGAGGCCAACATGATTGCAGATTGGGTTGCTAAAACCCATAAGAAAAAACACTTACCTCTGAATTGGGTCTTATCCCCTCCCCAAACTTTGCTCAACCTATTATGTAATGATGCTCATTTACCGGGCCCCTCATCTTTGCGTACTTAATGAAAGTTGCATATTTCTGACCAAAAAAAAAATATTTCTTTTTCTCGCTTTTCTATTCTCTACTCTCTCTCTTTTTTTTTTTTTTTTTTTGTGATTGTGTGGTGAATTCTAACACTAAGAATGATAAAAATGTACTTATAAATGGATTCCTACTCAGACCATTTAAAAATAATAATTTACTATCTTATCCATCTTTGATACATCTTAATGATGAACCCTAGCACGATTCACGGCTGCCATATTCTATTCAATGCGACATGCAGATAATGATGCGCACGAATTTCACTTTTGAATTCCATCTTTTGCAGGGCCTTCTTTCTTTCCTTCTGTAATGAGCATAGATAGCCAAGAGCTAAAGAGGGAGGAAGGGGGAAAAATAAAAAGAGACCCAAAAATGGGACAATCAATGGCAATGTCTGGTCTCACTTTGGGTCGGCACGTGAAGATTAATAATCATCGAATTGCATCCCAAAGGTGGTGGTCCAATGTCACCTTTGCATAATATAATTGACAATCAAGGTAACTGTCATCTTACATCTGTGCAAATTACATTCATTCTCCTCCACCCACAACTATTTTTTGTCCCTCAAGATAATGCTAATAATAAGTATCATTATTCTCACCATACCTAAGTCCTAGGGTTTTCTTGATCGTATATAAGACCCAAAGGTGAAAAAAAGGTGCCTGCTCATTATATCTTTTTCATTTAAATTCAAAAAACACAATCAAGGCATTTTGTTATTTATTTTCCCTATGAACCTGTTCACTATTATTTCTTCTTTTTGTCTGTAATTTAGCTTTGGTTTTCTGTTGGCTCAATCTCCAGCACCAAATCCCTCTTGAACTCCACATATGGGTAAGCAATGGGGAAATCATCTGGTTTTGTCTTCCACCTGCATTACAAATTAACATCAGAAGCGATCCACTGGTTTATATGAGTAAAGACTTTTAACAAATTAATTGTATACTATTCTTGCGACAGTCTTTGTAATTGTATCGTGATTGATTGTATCCATGTCACGTTATTGTGTACAAGGTATAAAGACGAATACGCCGCCATGATGTTTGTTTGAATCATTATAGAATGCAAAGATCGAGATCGGATACCATGTCGCTGTCCATTTGTATAATGTATGATGTCAATTAAGATTTCGATTATAGTTTTTTTCTGGTACCTGAAGCTGAGGACGAGGTGATGAAGAAAGAAGGCAATTATGAGCCGCACGAGTTCGGCGCCGGGACAAAGTCGAAGTCCACCTCCGAAAGGCATGACCTTCTTGCTCATCGCTTTATCCTGCCGACATACGTGAACAAGGTTTCTGCATATCATGATGATTTAAGTGGAAAACTAAGAAAAACATGGTTTGACTTTATTTTCTGCTTTTTCTTATGCTTTGACCTCATTTAAACAAGCATACTAGCGAGAAAAAGCTCTAAATGCATTCAAAATAAGTGATTCAAAATAAGTGAGTGCTTTTTCTTCATAATTGGAGCGGTTTGGTTTATTCGGTCAAAACAAACCCTGTCCCACTTAAATTGGGTAATTACCATGTAATCAGATTTTTCTAGCTCAGGTTCATGTTTGTATGATTTTAATAATCAAGGAGTACGCACCTTCCATCTTGAGGGATCGAATTTCATGGGATTTTCATGTAGAGTCGGATCAAGATGCGTCCCAATAAAGACAGGAAATACTTTCCAACTTGAGGGTATGGTTAAACCTGAAAGAGTGTTTTTACAAGATTAATCTCATTTCAGAGAGAGAGAAGTACAACAAAACTACTAGAGAACTACCTTTGAACTCAATATCGTGAATGGCTTTTCGGTGCACAAACTTGACCAGATTCCCACATCTCAAAGCTTCACATATGACCTAATTATATTTAAGTTTTGCATTAGCCTGTTAGAACTTGCAAGTGTGACATACCGATTACGATTTAAAAGATACAACATGTGTGGTTAATCTCACTCATACATCATTAGTGTACTCCATTTGCTTGTAATCTTCGCTGTTCAAGGGCTCTTCTCTCCCCTTTTTCCGCCTTATTGCTAGGTGCTCTTCCTATGTACAAAAGAGGAACAAAAAAGATAGAGATAAGAAAACATCAATACCTTCTCAATCGAAACTCATTACTGACCGTACACATATCTATATTGAAAAAACATTTCAGTTTCATGGATGAAATTTGCCTACGAAATTCTAGCTATCAACCTTGAGCTGTTATGGTCGATGCGTGCATGATCGTGAATTCTTTCAGATCAGGTGGGTCTCCTATGAAGCTCACTATGGCTATGAGAGAGAGAGAGAGAGAGAGAGAGAGAGAGAGAGAGAGAGAGAGATGCACCTTGAGTTGGAGGAGAGAGGCGGGCTCGTGGGCGAGAAAGAAGACGATCAGGGCCATGAGGGTGGCGGTGGTTTCGTAGCCGCCGAGCAAGATATCCAGCACGATGCTCACCATCTCTTCCTCGTTCAACCCCTCCTTCCCCAGGATCACGTCCATGAAGTCTCCTTTCTTCAACCCTGCCGCATTGCCTGTCCTTCTTCTCTCTTCTATTATCTCCCTCACGGTTGAGGAAAGCCTTGCTCTTGCCTGCCCAGGGTTCAAAAGAGCAATCATTTTTTCAGCGGCATTATTTATAAGACATCAAATATAATATTTTCAGAGATCATAAATGTACGCCGAAGAGAGAAATATAGAATTTCCATATATTCTATATCAAACAATTAATAGTACAAGTGCAGGCTTTATTAAACGATAATGTAATATGCATAATTAAAGGTAGCTATATGTGCACCATTGACTTGAGAGATATAGAGAATCAAGGGATCTATTCTAACTATCCCTAATAAAGAAAAATATCCTAAAGAAATATCTCTAACATTCACGTTGCTTGGCTTTGATTATGTACCTTCACGGCCATGGCGTATGGGGTCCCGGGAATATATAAGGGCAAGGACACGAAACCCTTCATGTACGTCAAGAAATCAGCAAGTATCTTCCTGGCCCTCGGATCTTCTGGTTCAATACTCAAAAGGGTCTTCACCATAAGGCTTAGTGCAAACTGAAAAATTGGAAACAAGAGAGAGAGAGAATAAACACTGTTTTCAATCATCAAAACAATAAATCTCATGATTGCCTGTACCAATCTTCTAAGTCATATACAAAACCCACTAGTTTAAAAATGAAAATCTTCCCAGACAAAAAAAAAAAGGGAACCTAGAAAAGTGTCTTGTCTTGCATTAGTGATTTAGATAATTTTTTTTACTAAATCCAATAGTAGAACATTGACGGGCGTGTTTCAAAATATTTCGTTTAATGAAATGAGTATAAATATCCTAAATTTAAAGTATATGTATGGAAGTGCAAACATGTCAAAATCCTGATATCTATCGAATCTAATTTAGCAGTGATTGTAAGTATTAAAACCTTGTATAATAGATTTAAGATCCTTAATCTCAGAAAGACATCATGGTAGACGGTTTTCACATCAAATTGCCATTGCGTGCTTGATGGAAGCTGAATTACACTCATACCAAAAGTGGACTTACCATTTTGGCTTCTTTGCAGAAAGCGACTTGTTCACGCCCTTTCCACGACTCCAACATGGAGACCGACAGCCTCTCGACGCACCGGTGGAATTCAGAGCTCGACCTGGAGGCAGTGACGAAGTTGACGGCCACGCTCCTCAGCTTCTTGTGGAGGTCTCCAGAGACCACGAGCAGGGAGTACTTGCCAAGAATCCCGTGCATGGGCTTCGGATAGCTCGCTTGGAACAGCCTCTCCTCGTTCTGGAGGACGAACGTGTTGAGCTCGTGGTCGCAGGAGACTATGGTCGGTGACCCGAAGAGATGGGACTTGAATACCTTACCGTACCTGTGCATCAATCGAATGAGATCATCATCTCTTACATTGCAAGTACAAAGATAGTGGGAAAACGGTATATAAAGTCTGCGTAGTTGAACCGAAAGGTTTGGATGCCCTGTGTCTTTTCTGAATCGAAGCCTCGCGGTCGACTTTTCACGCACTTTCTGTAAACCCCTTGCGTCCAACAAACGGAAAAAACAAAACAAAAATGGAAGCGTAGCATATTGGCTCGATGAGTCATACCTAGAGCAGTGATCTTGCAAGAAGCTACCGACAGAGTTGGACCGGTGAGGCGAGAGGAAGGCGAGAGTTTCTCCGAGAAGAGGCCATCCCTCGCTTCCCCGAGGCAGGTTTCTTGCCGTAATGTCTTGCTTCGAGAAGAAGAAGTTGAAGAAGAGAAACAGAAAAGCCAAGCAAAGGCCTAGGAAGATGGCAGACACAGTGTCGGGCAAGCGGCAACAAAAGATATCCATGGCCTTTCTTCGAGTCTTTCGGCAAAAGCAAAGCTCAGAATACGCACGCACGCACGCACACAACACAGCACTGTACTCAAGGGGCTAATTTTGGCGAAGCTCTCTGTCGAGATAGTGTGGTATTCTCCTTGCTTTAAATAATTCGCCCCAAAACGAGATTCACTGCTGTTTTCGCTGGCCTTCTTTTGATTCTGCTTTAATCATTTTCCCCCAAAAAGATGATATGATATTTGTTAAAATATATCTCGAGTTTGAATTCAAAAAAGAGTTTTTTTTTTTTTTTTTTAAATTTAAGTAGATGCCCTATTTTGAACAGGTTTCCTAGTTGGAGAAGGTTTACCAAAAAAAGGTTTTCTATTTTGAATCTAATTCTTGCCTATACATAAGAAGAGGATGTTCTTTGTGAAGGGCATCAAAGGGGAGTCTTTGCTTGTGAATTACACCCTAAAGATATCCCGGTGTGTTGGAGCCAATTAAATTCTTGTAGTAAGAATTTATGTATAATTTTTTTGTGAGATTAATGTTCCGTTTGTTTCGCAGAAAATAACTTCCAGGAAAATATTTTCTGAAATTTCCGGTGTTCGGATGGCGGAAAATACACGGTCAACGGAAAATCCCTCTTGAAATCGCGGAAAATGATTTCCTCTTTTGAAAAGAGGAAATCATTTTCCGCACCTCTCGCCTCTCGCGCTCCCGCTGTTTTCTCCTTCCTTCATCAGTTCTTGTTCTCTCTCTCTCTCTTTCTTTCTCTCCTTGCTGCAATGGTTTCGACAACGTCCTTCTCCGGGATCAGCCTTCGCCCTCCCCGGCCACTCCTGCCCGCCTGCTCCAGCCGGGGCGCCACCGCCGTCGCCGCGCTCCGCTTCCCCGGCGGCTTGAAGCCGCTTGGGAGGATCCGGCTCAAGAGGGAGCACCACAGCGGCGCCGGGAGGCTCCTCATGGGGAGCCCACCGTCCAGGCCGCTCGTCGTGCGGCCGCGAGCCGTGAGCTCGTCGGATCTGGTGGTGGAGCTCGCGGCTCACCGATCTAGCGGCAGAGCTCGGGCTCTCAATCCGAGCGAGCTCGAGCTCTGTCGCCAGATCCGGCGTGCTCGGGTGAGATCGGCCGAGCCTCGAGCTCGCCGGATCTGGTAGCGGAGCTCGCGGCTTGCCGGATCTAGCGGCAGAGCTCGGGCTCCTCGATCCGGCGAGCTCGAGCTCGTCGCGATCCAGCGAGCTTGAGTAAGATCGATCGAGCCTCGAGCTCGCCGGATCCGGCCACCGGGTCTTGGTCGGCCGTTGGGCGGCCGGCCATCGTCAGCGGGAAGGAGGTGGCGGCGGGCGGAAGGAGGATGAAGAAGGAGGAGGAAGGAGGCGACGGCGGACGAAGCCACTTAGGAGGAAGAAGGAGGAGGAAGGAGGAAGGAAAAGAAAAATAAATAGTAAATAATAAAAATTTATATTTTAAAAAATATAAATAATTATAAAATAAATTTAAAAATAATATAAATGAATAAAATAAATTTTTTGGTCAATTAAAAATATTAAAATTCAATTTTTGATAATTTTTTTTCAGGAAAATGTTTGAGCTAACGAATAGTGGAAAATATTTTCCATTCAAATTTTAGATTTTGGCCGAACACCGGAAAATAGAGTCATTTTCCTAGAAAATGACTTCGAGGAAAATGTTTTCCGGAAAGATGATATTTTCCGTGAAACGAACGGAGTATAAGAGATTATTTTGTGAGAAATTATGGGGTTAAACATTGCGTGAATTATTTGGTATAATTAGAGTTGGTGAAACATTGAGAGTATGTGAGTGACTCAAGTGTAGTTATAATCTCCGTTGTATTGCTTCATTTATAATGTAATTCATTACTATTTTCCCTGTGAACATAGCTCATCACAAGGGAAAAGTGCTAAAAAAATCCTAAACCTTTTGTATTTGTGCAAATTTAGTCTTAAACTTTTTTTGGTACTAATTTAGTCATAAACCTTTTTTACTTAGTGTCGATTCAATCATTTTCGTCCAATTTTGGCCGGATTTTGCTGACTGGATACCGGCTGGCTGACGTGACTTGATCGGTGCTGACGTGGACAAATTTTAATAATATTTTAATATTTTTAAAATTTTGAAATTTATTTTATTTTTCTTTTATTCAACCTCGCCAGATCCGGCTAGCCTCGCCAGCACCGCCCATGCCGCGATTTGGCGAGGTCGAGCCTCGCCAGCTCTGTGCTAGGTCGCCCTTGTGGCCTAGGCGGCGTCGGCGAGGCCGCCCTTGCGGTCACTATTGCGTGAGGTAGGAAGGGCGAGGTGGCTAGCGAGGTCCGGCGGGGTCAACCTCGCCGGCCGTCGCCTCTAGCCGGTCGCCAAGGTCCGGCGACCGGGCCGGAGAAGGGGAGGGAAAAAACCAAAAAAATAATAAATAAATAAATAAATATAAAAATAAAATTTTAAAAATATAAAAATTTATCCACGTCAGCACTAATCAAGCCACATCAACTGGCCGGCGTCGAGTCAGCAAAAACTAGCCAAAATTGGCCAGAAAGGACTAAATCGGCACTAAGTAAAAATGTTTAGGACTAAATTGGCACTAAAAAAAAGTTTAGGACTAAATTTGCACAAATACAAAATGTTTAGGACTTTTTCAGCACTTTTCCCCTCATTACAACTAAATCACGTAAATCTAATGTCAAATATATTATTTTGTTTTGTCTACTTTGTTATTGGATCGTTTGCTTTCGAAACAATATTCTAATGTAGCTATAGGATATTTGTCTTTGCTTTAGAAAATTTGCATGCCTTTTCTTTTAATCGGTGGTATACACATTAGAAATTACTCAGGCTGAAAAACTGCAAGAAATTATCACTTCTATGTTGTAATAAGACCTCGCAACACAATGACTCAACACATGCCATCCTTTTACGGAATAATATGACCTTTTAAAGAATGGCCCGGGTTACATCTAATCTTTGTCTTTACTTGCGGTTTGGGATAGAGAAAGCATTTCGAAGTGGTTATATTGTACATGACACTATTATAAATCTCCAAGAATCGGAAGAGGGTTGACGTGGTTGATTGTGGCGTTTCTCTATTCTAAGAACGGAGGTTAACAATTGACATGTTATTATTAGGATTCATGGAAAGCTTTTCATGTTCCTGTCATGGACAAATCCATTGGCACAGCTGGACAAGGCATTTATCCCTACAAGAGTCAAATGCTCAATAAGGCCCTTGCTTCATTTGGTTACAATTAATGTTCTTGTTTGAAAGAAAATGGTTTTTTTTTTGTTGGAAAAAGAAAGAGAATAGTTTGAAGAGACTGTTTTTATACAGTCCCCAAACCTAGAGAGACCAGGGGGAAAAGCCTTTGTCTTCATGCATGATTAAGTTTCAATGGGCCTGCAAAAAGTGCCATCACCATGTCTTGCCTACTCGACCGGCATTGCGTTCATTGCAGCCTCGATCCGCTCTACCGAATCCGAGTCCGGACAAGAAATCCCCGTGAGGAAAGGGAAATGAAGTGGTCCGCAAGAAGTTGACGATTGCCGTCGCCGTTCGGGTCACTTCTCGTGGGCTTTTTTACTTTTTGTACATCGATGACCATGTTTGGTTCGTTTTCTGTAGTGCGTTTCACGTTATAGAGGTCGGTTGCATGGAAATTTCTCATATTGGATTCTCAATTTGGACAGCGACAAACAAATAATCATTTGTTTCGGCATGCACATGAGTCGAATGCAGAAAAAACTTTGAAAAAACAATAAAATAGAGCCAAAATATCTCCACAAAACCTCTGATTATATACTTCTTTGGCATAATATTTCGTGATTTTAAAACTTGTAATGAGACATCCAAATCTATGGGCAGATAATATCGACTATATAATTTCGGTTACTAAGACTATTGTAAGAACAACTATTTGGTACGCTCAGTTCATGTAAGCCCGCCTTATATGCACCATTTGATTTCGTGGGTCTAGGGAGTCAACTTTCACGCAACAGTATATATGAGTTGAGTTCATATGTAATGTACGGCTAAGATTTCTTTCATTATGCAGCATTGACACGTAGGCTGGCACAATGAACTGCATTTGACACAACGCCACATAGGATTGATTTGTCGTTGCCTTGGCTCTTTATCTGAAGACACAATATAAATTAAGAAATGTTGAAAAGACAGCGCAAATGGAATGGATGTCGCCAATGAACAAGGGTCATTGCATATTTAAACAGAAACTCGCGGCAAAATGTGCATGAATAAATCTTTGCAAAAATTCTAAATGTTTTTCTTGAAGTGAAATCAGTTTGTAAACTTTAAACAGCGCAATAATATTTTGAATTTAGTGCAAGCTAATGTGGCACGCTGAAATTCTATATGGCATTTGAGCATATGTGGCACAACTCGAAAATTAAAAAAAAATGAAAAATCAAAAGAGCCAAAATTTGAATAGATGAAATAAAAATAAAGGAAATCAACTCGGGAGAGATTTGACAAAAAAGAAAAACTAGGTAGAGAGAACATGCGAATGCGATATGGGTGGGATTTGACTTAGGATCTGCAGCTAATGGTATTGCCCCCGCGTCACAAGGGAGAGTCAGCGACCCTTGTTGGAAATCCATGAGGTTGTAGCCTTTCTAGGAGTCTAGGACCGTTGGACTCTTGTGGCTGCTAGGCCAATGGAGGTTGTTTTGTGACCTTTGTATTGAAATATTTCACTGTTCGACAATGTGATTTTATATATTCTTATATGGATGTACTCTTCATCCACCTAATAGCGTATGAATCGGGTTATGCCCTTTTAACACTCATGTCTATTCTTATTAATTAAATTTCACATGTCACTCTTAACTATGTTCGTATGTAAGAGGGAGTGTTGAAATGCCCCCACATCACTTTACAATAAGATTTATATACTCTTTATATACACGTAATCTCCTTTTCACTTATTAGCTTAATTTTTTTCGGCCGGACTTTCTAACACTTTGGCTCTTTCAAGTTGTCTTTTCAGCTCAGAATCTTGAAGGAGAGCTTCTAGCCAGAGAAAGAGTATGTGATATTTGGCAACCGGAGTGAATTTCATTGGAGAAAGATAAAATGCTTCGGATGTGCCCACTTCAGATTTATTCTTTATTGTTGCTCTTCTAAAAATTAAGATGAATTGGATCCCCGACCCTTACCACTAGGTCCACCACCGCTTGCCACAACCATGTCAAACATCGTCGACGACAATTGGTTTACAACTCGCCATTGCAACCCCAATCGGCGAGGCATAGCTCGGACTGGTGGGCCCATGAAGGACAGCGCGATGCATTTATCGCCGGGCGACCACGCCGGGCGACGCATAATGATTTGATTAAATATAAGCGCGGCAGGCCCAACCAGATGTAACTTGGGCCCGAGTAGGCTCAGGGCCCAACTTGGCCTGCAAACTTCTTATTGGAAACTGCACGAAAAGGTCCCGAGATTCCCTTTGGAATTTGCCAGATGCAAACCTGGACATATAGACTCCAGTTGTCGAGGATTCCGCAATATCCAGACCAGCGAACTTTGTACCAAAAAGTCCAGACGCCTTGAACATGAAGTAATAGTTTTAGTGCCTAAGTTTCCGCACTTGGCCAATGCCGGGAAAAGTCCCCGAATCATATATCTGCACCTGTCCCTTTTTGACAAAAACTCCAAAGGCAAAATGGCCTTTTAGGAAAAATTCACTTTCTCTTTTGATGCATCCTAATCCATTGTTGCTTTTTAATTAGTTCGTTTATTTTTCCATTTCGTGAGCTTTACGTGTTGAAAAAGTTCATGCACTCATATTGATCATGAAATTAGGACGCACTACAGTCATCTCATGCATCATATTATTTCCCTTTGTAAGAGCAATGCCGATTGCTATCGATGGTGAAACTCCTTTCTTTATTTTCTAAAAGAAGGCAAAAGCCTTTTGTTAAACGATTCTTATTAACGAGTCCTCATACTATCTGAATAAAGATCAGCTTGAATTTCGAACTATTGATCACATGTCCTTGAAAAAGAACACGGGTGCTTTAATCGTATTCGCGAACAAAATATTATTAGGTAAATCAAATAATTTATTAGATGTCTACGGTCTGTGAACTTCATCATGGATAATATGGTTTGATTGTTTAAGCAAGATTGGAATGGCTATTTGGAAAAAGGGTCAAGCAACGGGTCCAATTCAACCGAAAAACCAGAGCAAACAAGCTTAGACCGATTGGTTGGGTTTCCGGGTTGAATTAGTTTTAAGCTCGAATATTCGCGTGGTCGAGGATCCCATAGTTATCCGGACCAGCAAGCAAACCTTCTAACCCAAAGAAAAGAAGAGTCAAAAAGTCCGTGAATTCAACATGTAATATTTGGAATTCAATGCAACTAAGCTATCTCACCAATTGCTTATCCATATTTGCTAACATAGTGAGCCGAAATTCTACATGGCATTTGAGCACACGTGGCGTAACTCGAAAAATAAAAGAAAATGAAAAAAGGAAAGTAACTAGGGAGAGAAGGAGAGAGAAAATGCAATATGGGTGGGGAATAACTTACGGCTTAAGTTTATACACATATCACTTTCTTCCACCTTCTAGTTTAAGTTTTTTAGGCTAGACTTTCTAAAACTATCGCTCCTTCCAGTTGCCTTTTCAGCTCATAATTTTGAAGAAGAGCTTCTAGCTAGAGAGAGAGAGAGAGAGAGAGTGTGTGTGTGTGTGTGTGTGTGATATTTGGCAACAACTAACAAGGAATTTGATTGGTGAGTTTTGGTGGAGAAGATAAAATGGTTTGGATGATACAAGACATTTTTTTTTGTCGGTCCTATTTTATTCTTACTCTAAATTTCACTCTTAAATTTTTGCCATATCTCTTTATAGGGCATGGGGAAGTTGAAATTCATACTTGAAACTAAATCTTCATCACTCCAATCCTTTGAAAATGTGGAGATTCGAACCCCTTACCTCATTTTCCATATTGAAAGCGTGACCATTTGAGTAAAACCTCAGTAATTAATGATTCAAAACTTTAAGCACTATACCCACTTTGGATTCATTGTCTATTGTTGCCCCTTCTAAGAATTGAGATGAATTGGATATCTTGACCTTCACCAACGCTACTTGCCACAACCGTGTCAAATATCGACGACAATAGGTGCACGACTCGTCATGGCAACCCCAACCAGCGAGCCAGAAGTTAACAAGTATCTTTGCACGAGATAGCGATTTTCATGATAGTAATCGTTCCTCAGCTCGTTCACGGACATAACTCGAACTTGTGAGCCCATAAAAGACTGCATGATTTGATTAAAATATGAACACAGCAGGCCTAGCCTGATGTAACTTGGGGGCGGGTAGGCTCATGGCCTAACTTGGCCTTCAAACTTTACATTGGAAATCGAACGGAAAGATCCCGACACTACCTTTCGAATTTTCAAATTGCCAGTTGCAAACCTGGATATGGACTCCAGATAAGGCACCACCTCCAATGTTCGCATTGTCGAGAATTCCGCAGTTATCCAGACCAGCAAGCCTTCTTCTACCGAAAAGTTCTAGAAGTCTTAAATATAAAGTAATAGTTTTGGTCGCACAAGTTTCCGCACTCGGCCATTTGCCTGGATAATTCCCCAAGTCATATCTCCGCACATGTCCCTTTTTGACAAAAATGATAAAGGCAAAATTGCCTTCTAGAAAAATACTACTTCTCTTTCGATGCGCACTAATCTATTTTTGCTTTTCGATCAATTCGTACGTTCTTTCCTTTCATGAGCTTTACGTATTGGAAAAGCTCGTACGCTTCTATTGATCACGAATTTAGGATGCGTTGCGGTCATCTCATTTATTAAATTATTTCACTTTTGAGAGTTATGTTGATTACTATCCACAATAAAATTTCTTTTTATTATTATTATTTTATTATTTTTCCAGAGAAGGCAAAGAACTTGGCCTAAGTTAAAAAATTACAAATTAAAGTGGAAAAAAAAAAAGAGTTGAAATTTGAACAAATGAAACAAAAGGCCAATCGTTTTTCTAAAAGAAAGAAGATCAACCAAGGAGGGAGAGATAATGCAAGAGGGGTGGGGCTTCATTTGGGTTTGTAGGCCACACATCGTCTCCGTGTCACCAAGGAGAGTCGACAATCCTTGCAGGAAACAAATGAGGATTACATTCTGAAAAGTCCATTCAACCTAAAGTCCTTTGTATTTCTTTAAAAGTTCCAATCAAACGTACCCAAATTCAACATTTCTAGTTCAATAATTTTCAAATTTTTCAATTTTCTTCATTTCATTCTTGAAAGAAAAATATAACCTTTATTCTCCATTGTCTCCTTTTGAGAATCATTGAAGAAATGTCATAATTGCTATATGGAACTTTTATTTTGAAATTTTATTGTATCCTAATTTTTTATTATCAGTAATCATTAATGATGTGACGAAGGAAACAATTCCTTAAAGGGCGGTGCAGTGTATTGACGTTTCATTAGTTGATTCCATTCTTTCCAATTACTTTGTCTAACGGTGAGCTCCCGAAAGGCCGCGTGTCCCATCTACCGCAGGGCCGTCGCCGTCGGTGGCGTTTGACGATTCGATCAAACGCACGCCCAGCAGGCGTCGCGCCGCGTGCAAAGTCTCTTACCTGGTCCTTCTTTTCCGTCCCGGGGGCGTCGCCAGCCCGACGCAACTCCGGCCCGAGCAGCCTCACCGGCCCAACTTGGCCTTCAAGCTCGTCTCGGAACGGAAAGATTCCGACAGGCGACATGGCGTTTTGAATTTTCTCCGGACCAATCACGTGTGCAGTCCGCCAGATGCGACCAGGACAGCGGAGCCAGTCCAGTCCAAGGCGGTGGTACCGTCTCGAATATACGCGTGGTCGAGGATTCCCCAAGTTATCCGGACCAGCAAGCAAGCTTTTTATCTAACCCCCAAAGGAGAAAACAAAGTCCAAAAGCCCTCCTAGAATAAAGTAATAAATAGCTTTGAGTACACCCAAGTTTTCCCGCGCCCCGGCCCCTGCCCCGATCCTTCCCCGAATCCCGTTTTGCACATGCCTCTATGTCTCTCTTTTTGACAAAATGCGAGAGGCATAATGGCCCTTTTTGAAAAAGGCCGCTCCTCTTTCGATCCGTGTGTGTTTAAATTATTGCTTGCTTTTTTTCCCATCGTTTCGTGCTCCTTTCCGTTTCGTGGACTCTACGGATTGGGAAAACTTTGGTGGCGCTGCCGCTGATTATTATTGAGTTTAAGGGACTAGCGCAGACATCTCTATGTATTAGAATATTTCATCGCTTTTAGGAGAGCAATGCTAATACGGTAACGACAATGAAATAAAGCTCTCGCCTTTTTTTTTCTGCAAAAGATGATTGACCTATTTGTCGGGTGAATTTCGTCAATGAGCGCGTCTCCTGTTGCTTGAAAGAAGATTATGATTTTCGGACTATTGATCACGCGTCCTATGGATAGGATAGGACGAGAATGCTTTTGACCACTGGTGTTTGCGAGTTAAATCTTATCGAGTTATGAAATAAATCAAATAATGGATTAGATGTATATGGTAAGTTCACTCCACGCGTGATGTGCTCAGCTTATCCAAGCAATGATTGAGTCTTTTTCTTTTGCTTATAATATGATGGCTGAGTTGAATCACTGTTCGAAGTAGGGTTTTTGTAAAGAATTATCTCTAACGCAAAAATGAAATTATCTTATTTTTGATGCACCAATAACACGTAACATGACTAGAGGTGAGCACTCGATCCGATTCAATCAAGGAATCGGACCCCACTAGCCTAGACTGATCGGTTGGGTTCTTAGGTTGAATTGGTTCTTAAGCTTCTTTTAGAAAGCAAAAAAGAGTACTTTTGCAATTAATTTGTAGCCAAATAGTGCAACTTTGGTAAGTTATTACAATAAATTTGTTATCTTACGCAAAATAAGAAAAGGTGGGTTGGTCCCTAAGTTAAATGGGAACCGTTTTAGGAACCAATGGTTTCGTTGATTTCAAAATAGATCACTCCGGAACTTTTTTGAAATTTAGTCATGAAATTGGGAATTGATTCATCTGAAAATTAATCACTCTTAAGTGCCACGGTGCTTTTAAATGACAAATTACTTTATCGAGATATTTTGAAAAACAATAAGTATAAGCGATGAAGATGAGAAATTTAAAGACGCGTTTAGTAACGTTTCGTTAAAAAATTATTTAAGGGAACAAAATAGAAAAAAAAATGTGTTTCGCATTCGGAAACAATTTTTGATCGAAATATGTGTTTGGTAAACTTGTTAGGAATAAAACATTAATAGAAACACGTTTGGTAAATTTATATTCTTTTTTTTTATTTTAATTTTTTAATATTCTAATTTTAATTTTCCTTTTTTCTTTATTTTTATTTTTTTTATTCTTTCGGACGATTGCCGATCTTCGGCAATCGGCCAACGGTGGGAGCCTCGCCCAGCCACGACGAGGCTCGCGGCCGCGGGCGGCGAGGCTCGGCCTCGCCTTGGTTGGGCGAGCTTAGCCTTGCCCAGATTTGGCGAGGCCGAGCCTCGCTAGGGGCCGGCGACGCTCAATCTCGCGAGGGGGGCGACGCCTCCGGCGAGGTTCTCAACCCTCGATGGCATTGCTGGCCCACGACGGCTAGTTGCCTCGATGGCTGGTGAGCGGCCAAAGAAAAAAAGAAAAAAAAAAAAAAAAGAAAGAAGAGAAGAGAAGTGTTTTTTCAAAAATGTTTTTGGAATAAGAAATAATTTTTTTTTTGTTTCTTATTTATGTTCTTTTTGTGTTTCGGGAACAAACTTTAGTGAAAAGCAAAGTAAAATTTATGGAGTTACAGATGGAAAATGCCGAGCAGGAGGGAGGCAGGCGTAAATATCCAAAGTGGGTCTTAACGAAAAAGTCTCGAACGGCGATGCCAAAATCGCAACTTCTCTGTTAAGGTCAAAACCCGATAAGAGCCGCGACGAGCTGATTCGAAGCTTCGTCAGTCGTCATCGAGCGGACGCGATTATCTCGTTCGCATATAAATTCTAAACTCCAGACGAGCTCTCAGTTCTCATCCCGCATTGTGTTCTCTGAAGATCCAAGGCGCACTGCAAACTCCGCAGCTTTCATAATCAGGTACGTGTTTCGATCGCGATGCTTCGTTTCGTCGGCAGAAGTTTTGCCGCCGGTGTTTCTTGCGTCAACGCTTCGTTCAAATTTGTTTAACATCTCTCGTTTTCATGTCGTGTGTTTCCGTCGTTTCTGCTCTCCTTCCTCTGGAAGCATGTTGGCAGCTTTTTTAATAATGACTAATGAGAGTCGCGTCGACCGAGGATCAGGTCAAAACCTGCTGCACGGGGCGATGTGTCTTTTGGAGTCTTGTGGGTTGGATGGGGACAATGGCGTGGAAACATCAAACCAAAACCTTAACATTAAAAAGAGAAAATGGGTTACGGACAAGTTAATTGCAGGATAGGCTGCCTACGTGCGTTGAACAAAACCTCCCTTCTCTTCCAAGTCGGTTTGTTTTATCGCACGCGGAAGTCGTGCCCGAACCAGCCTCTCTTCGTCTTCCGGTCTTCGCTTTGTTCGGTCAGCGTGCCTAAATCTGGTTCGACGCCTTTATATACACAAGCTGTATCGGTTTTCTTCATGTTTTTCCCTGTTCCAATCTCTTGAAAGTTCGATCGGAAGAGGTGTTGTTGTTGTTGTTGCTCTTTTTCTGATCTCCCGGTGTTTTGGGATCTTGAGACTTGGGTTTTGCTTGCTTTTTGATTGTAGAGCGGAATAGAGGAGAAATTTGCGATCTTGTGTTGAGATCAGTTAAAATTGTTGCAGAGTTTCTTTGGTTTGATTGATGGGGGGTAAGCTTTCCACAGAGGAGAGTTGGGAAGAGAATTCGAGTCCATCATCGCACCGTTCGACTTCTTATGCTGTGGATTCGCGGTACGAGTATGCGCAGCCTCCTCTGTACCGTCAAGAGAGCGTGAGCGATCCGCCGCCACGATATGCGCAGCCTCCTCTGTATCGTGAAGACAGCGTGAGCTATCCACCGCCACAGACAGCGTATCCGCCACCGCAGATGGCTTATCCGCCGCCCCAGATGGCTTATCCTCCGCCGCAGGAGTATTATCCGCCGCCTCAAGAGTATGGGGATGGGGGCGGTCAAGCACGCAATAACGGGAGAAGGCTCGACAAGAGGTATTCGAGGATCGGAGATGGTTACAACTCCCTGGAAGAGGTGAGATTTCAGATTGAAATTGTTGCCCTGTGATTGGTATTGGTGTTCATGCTGGTGTTGGAAATTCTCATGGTGTGCCTTTTTCTGCAATAATTCATTTCATTGAAGATGGATATATTTTGTACTTAAACATGGGAACGGAGCTTGCTTCTGATGTAGCTACACCAATAAATTCCTCATGTTGATCCTTTCACATATCACATGTATTCGACTCAATTATTGCTCTATCTCTTTAGTCGCCATATTCAGCATCTTATGCTAAAAAGGAGACGGAACAGCTACTTGAAACTTTTCAAGTGGTCGATAGATGATCTTTAATTATATGTGGCTGGAGGAACGGTTACTTATCTTGGGACCTAAACTTGTTTGGTATATAGAGTTATAGGGTGACCACATTTATCATGTTGACCTAGTTCTTTTGTTGCATTTTGTAAGAGGATGAGGCCTTTCTTTTTCATTGGCTTCTTTTCTTAATTGTGATATTTTAGGTTACTGAGGCTCTTGCGCGCGCTGGTCTCGAGTCTTCCAACCTTCTTGTTGGTATTGACTTTACTAAGAGCAATGAGTGGACAGGTGAGGTTTTACATTCAATTCTTCTTTCTAGGCTCATAGTCATACTCGTTCCTTTTCAGAATGCTGAGATTTGTTTGTGATGTAGGTGCAAAGTCATTTAATAAGCGCAGCTTGCATGACATTAGCAATGGTCTGAACCCCTATGAACAAGCGATATCCATCATATGGAGAACCTTGGCCGTTTTTGATGATGATAACCTGATTCCTTGTTTCGGGTTCGGAGATGGTATGTAGAATGGATCTAGTACTAGATTTTTCATGCAAATATTGTTAATTGAGCTCTACGAATGATGAGTCTTGCTTTCTCATGCCAGCATCGACACATGACCAAGACGTCTTCAGCTTCTACCCAGATGATAAATATTGTAATGGTTTTGAAGAAGTTTTGCAACGTTACAGAGAAATACTCCCTCATTTGAAGCTTGCAGGTGATTCGATATTTTTAGCTCATTGTGCTCTAAAGTATGTTTGTTGGAGAAAGGCTGATCTAACAATCTTTATAATGAATATTTTTTTTCATTAATTCAATTTTTATTTTTATTAGTTTAACCTTTTTTTTTTTTTGGATTCTCTGGTCATAGGACCTACTTCTTTTGCACCGATTATAGAGATGGCCATGACAATCGTTGAACAAAGTGGCGGGCAGTACCATGTCTTAGTGATAATTGCTGATGGACAGGTGCCTATTTCTAAACTTATCGGCTTACATACCTTTTCAGGGGTTGTGTTACTATGCCCCTGTTTTGACTGTTGTATATGTAGTAATGTGTTTACATTTATATCTTTTGCGTCTAATGAGTCGGTTGCTGCAGGTGACTCGGAGTGTCGACACTGCACCAGGCCAACTAAGTCCACAAGAGAGGAAGACGGTTGAAGCAATTGTTGAAGCAAGGTATATATAGAATAACTGATGAAGTCTACCTTTTTTTCTGTCCATTGTTTTTGATCTAATATTCTTGTTTTCTGCAGCAAGTTGCCTCTTTCAATCATATTAGTCGGGGTAGGAGATGGGCCTTGGGACACGATGAAGGACTTCGATGACAATATCCCTGCTCGAGCATTTGATAATTTCCAGGTATGTGGTATTGAGCATGACTGTTTTCTCTACTGTGGTTTCCTTAGAAATTGTTTGGATGAGATTGTTTTCTTAAGAAAGTTATTGACTGTAAATATCCTTTTCTTCCCCCTTCCTCCTCCTCCTCTAGTTTGTCAATTTTACCCAAATTATGTTGAAGAATGCGGCGGCTCAAAGAAAGGAGACAGACTTTGCTCTTTCAGCCTTAATGGAAATACCTTCTCAGTACAAGGCAACTATTGAGCTTAATTTACTTGGGTAAGAAGAATACACCTAGTTGGTTATTTCATGGGTGCTTGTTCGATTGTTTTTGGCTGGCTGGGAAGTTGCTCTTTCCGAATCTGATCTTTTTATTTGTTTTTTTACATGGGAGTAGCCAGAAAAGAAATGTTCCTCGGAGGGTTCCTCTCCCGCCGCCTGTATATGGTACACCATCCAATGGTATGTTGAAGCCTTCCCGTCCAACCATCTCTCAGCCAAGTGTTTCACCTTATCACAGAGATAGCTATCCACCAACCTCACAGCCAAGTGTTGCACCTTATTATGAAGATTACCGTCCAGCAATCTCCCAGCCAAGTGTTCCACCTTATCCCGGGGATAGCCGGCCAACTCCCACAGCTCCGTCTGCTCCAAGTGCCACTAATGATGATCAGGTATTACAGTTCAAATCTCTCTGTTTATCAAAATGTTGCAATTTTTACTGTTCTATCGTGCTTGCTATATGTTGAGAATATGCTGATTCACAGCCAAATTCCTAGTTGGGAAATGACACTTTAATAGCTTTGGACAACCGTACTGTTCCCTTGATGGGCTTGTCATTGATTAAGGCATTTGATGATGTCTACGTTTGCCAAAAATCCTGGGTTTCCTAGTCTTTTCCGGGCATCCTATCCCTAAGACTTGCTTGCTTTGTATGGAGGGCTGTGTGGTTCCACAAGTGCCAGCCACAGAAAGGAATGCTGTCAACTAGGCGGTATTGGCATGTTCCCATGTATAATACATCTGTTCCATTGCTCAACATTTTAGAAAGCAGAAGGAACTTGTGGAAAGGGCAATGTTTCCTTGAATTCTTTCCATTTTTCCTTTGGTTAATCTTCATTAAGTTCACTAGGGCTTGGATTGCATGCTCTAGTTGGCGTTCAATTTGGAGTTCATTGTCTAGGAAGATATCGTTGGGATGCTTGCACTCGCATCGATCTTCTTACACGATTGTTTGGTTCCAAGTTTTGCTGACTCATTTTATGCCATGTCGTGCAGATTTGCCCTATTTGCTTTACCAATAAGAAAGACATGGCTTTTGGTTGCGGGCATCAGGTATGTCTTTTTGCTTTTCTCTCTGTGGTTACACATACTTAGGCCGGCTGTCATCAACATGAAATTTTTCCTTGTGACAGACATGCTGTGAGTGCGGGCAAGATCTTCAGCTGTGCCCCATTTGTCGAAGTTCGATCATTACTAGGATAAAGCTCTACTAGCAATCGGATTTTCTCCCATTCGCCGCGATTCATTAAATTTTGCCATCATCAGCCATGCAAGTCATAGAGGCTGCCACGGGTTCTGATCCCTCAGTATTGTTTGCGGATCCATGAGAAGACTCTTCTGCATCGGTTGTTTATTCGGGATATTGCGGCCCTCTGTATATAATGATCTCAACCTAAACTTATTTATTTATTGATTTTGTTGATAATTGTTGGGTATCGGTTGTTTGCCAATACCAAATGACCAGATCAATTGGAGACTGTAAATGTGATATGCTTCGAGAGAAACAAAAGCTCGTGGGTCTGCTTTTGCCTGCCTATTTATTCATTTGAGGGTTTGCTGTATTGTTATCGTGCTGTTTCATTCAATTCAGCCTGAACCGACCTCATTTATTATTGCTGCAATGGGCCCGGTTGATGATGAGGACTTGTCACCCAACTATCTTTGTTTTTCCCTCTTCCTTTCTGGATCGATTTGCCTACCTCGGGTTGTATTTGCTCAAACGATTCTATTCTCGAGAGGTAATCGTGTCCTTGTAAATTTGTAATGAATCGCGGCCGTTCAATAGGTCTCAACCTGGACGGTCCTGGCTCTTTGCTTTTCGATCCGATGTTGGAAAAACACAGACGGCACGGTGCCTCATAGCGAGGACTCTTTTGACCTTGTGAACGGAAGAGGACCTGAAGAAGCTATCCTATCCATTTGATGGTGATCTTTGGAAGCCGAAGACCCTTCTTTGCTAAGTCACGGGTGGCGTGGAGATCAGGGCGATTTCGTAGTTGTTCTGTCCATTCAATTCATGCGTGCTTTCCTTTCACCTAGACAAGGAAAAAAGCGATGGTTGTCTTCCTACGCGGGGAACCACAAAGGCTCTGCACCGCCACCACGAGTCATTGCCCTAGGTTGTCCCAATTTGGTCTTCGATGACCACAAGTTTGGTCGGCGATCGACTTCCCTCGAGCCCGAGTTTTCGCTAAGTGGTGGTGTCGAGTAGCCATTGGCCGGCATCCCCAACATTGTTCATGGATTGCATGTCCTTCCGATCGGTCCAAGATTGTCACTAGCATGTCCCCGATTACAGCTAGTTCCGCCCCCTTATTGCTCTTGGTCGGTTTTGATGATCATTGGATCGTCGGGTCGTATCACATTCCTATGGTTTGACAATACAAAGGGTGGGCTTTTTATTGATAAATAGGTCTAGGCCCCCTTCACTGGATGAAGTTGGCACCCTAAAAAAGTCAACTTGGATGTCAAAAATTGGGTTAATACTATAAAAAAAAGAAGGTTAAATTTGAACTTCCTTGACAAATTTACCATAAATTAATTTTTTGACAATTATAAACTCCAAAATAATATATTTGTAATAAATTTACCTTATTTTAACTTTCATTAAATTTTGCTATTAAATTATTGAGTTAGATGAAACTCGACAGGTTGGTGATATACAATTTTAGGATTTTACCTTTCATAATTTGTAATTTTTCGTGATATTAATTCATTTTAATGGAAATTAATGAATGATAGATTTATTATGAATATATCAATATGAAATTTTTGATAATTAAAGAATTAATTTGTGATAAATTTATTATTTTAAATTTTCTGTGATATTAATCCAAATCAATAATAACAATTGATGTCTTTGACCAGTTATTAATTATGGCTTTGAGCATCACATCGACTCGGGTGTTGATGAGAAAGTGATAAGACCATTGAGACAAAAGGGAAATCTCTCGGGGGTCGGCCTCACCGATAAATCAAAGTCATCCACTAAACAAAAACAACTCGTTTACAAGTATGTACGGATTGATTCCGCACGTTATCGACAGGGGAGGAGAGAATATGGCGTGGTGACTAGCACATGCGTATACACGGCCGACAGCCAAACCCCAGTACTAACTACGAGAAGCCAATAAAATTAAGTCGAGAAGACAAGAAGGGTTTTCCGTCCATTGGCCGACAGCCGAGTTAATGTCGACCGAGTCGGGAAGCATTGATATCGGCTCATAAAGTCTGGCCCGGGCCGGAATCGACGCCGACCACAACGATGAAAATAGGGGGAACAGTTCGTCCGAGTTTATTAAAAAAAAAAAAAAAAAAACTTTCGGACAGATAGACAGCGATCGAACACGTGGATAGACAGTCGCAGCAAACTTCACACCAGTGAAAAAAACCTTAAAAAAAGCAATCTCCCTCGGCATTCAATGCGAGCTCAACTGCCGCCCCGAGCTCAACCGCAAACTTTAACCTCTCTTTCGTCTCCACAAATCCAACTTCGAGCGATCCTTACTCTCCATCAAACGACATCTCATTCCCCAACGCCCCCATCTCTTATCTCTTTCTCTCATGGCTTCCGCCGCCAAGTTCCGATACCAGAGACTGAAGGCAGAGGGCGGCGACGGCGATGCCGGCGGTCTCGTCCTCGACGATGAGGTCGTCTTCGAGAGATACAGGGCGATCGTGCGGCCCAAGCTGTGGTACACGAGGCTCAAGAGGGTGGCCGTCAAGAGGAGGTTCAGGCTCAGGGTGCCGGGGCTGAGGAGGTTCCTGCGGGGGCGGGCGAGGCTGGCGACGGCGGTCAGGGTCTCGTGCGCCACGGTGCTGCGGAGGCTGAAGGAGAGCCACTCCCACTTCGGCGACCTCTTCGCCGGCAACTACCTGTTCCTCCAGGTGAACCCGACGCCGGTGAAGAAGCTCCTGGAGCGATCCGCCGCCGGCGAACGAGGTCGCGCCGCTGGCGTGGGAGGCTACGGGTGGTCTCCGAAGGTATCGGTGCAGAGAATCGCTTGTTAAGTAGAGACCTTTTTCATGCTTCCAGAAATAATCGTCTGTGATTTGTTGTCTATCGGATCGGGTCTCTTGTCGATTCGGTCGTGGAAAATGGTCCAAAGTGACCCGACCCGAAATTTGAATATTGGATCAATTTGCCCAGCGTGCAATGCAAAAGCTTCGCCTACTCTGTAGATGAATACATAACAATGCGCAGATTTGTTGTCACTTGTCCGTATGCACATTTAGTGCAATTGGACATCTCGTTACAAAGGTCGTGCATCCTGTAATCCCCGTTTTGCAATGTTATATGGTGCTAATCATCTCAGTAGGTACAAGATTCGAGTTGATAATTGATTTGCATATCTCGTGATCATATTTGTTCAGCCTATCATGTATGTTCAGCGCATTATTGACCCGCCAACAAGCATGCGACCTTACTAGTAAATGGATTGAGGGTGTGCAATTCAAGAGTATCAAATATGAGATTTGTGAGCACCACGCTCACATGTATATATAAGAGATACAAGACAAAAAAAAAAAGAAATAAGAAAGGGAAATAAGCTGGAATCATGATAAAAACCAAAAAAAAAAAAAATGATTAAAATGAAGGCTTCACATATTTTGTGGAAAAAAATGAATTTGAAAATATATTCATAAAAATGATATTTATATTACTTGAAATAATTAGTCAATAAAAATATATAATTATTCATATATAATCATATTTGTGGATAAAGAAAATATTTTATATTCATTTATTCATTTTTTTTAAGGGATACAAATAATCACTTTTAGGAAAGTATTTACAAAATCATTTATGTTCTATGAAAGAAATGAAGCCGAATTGATGGTAAAGAAATTAACTTCCTCCATAAATAGAGAAAGCGACTACGTGGGCTTTTGGGCCAAGAAGAAAGATACCGCAGGTTTCGTTTTGGGCCCTGAAATCTTTGGCCCACCATTTTCATGGGCTTTTTGCATCACCTTCAAAGCAACCGCTGACTTCGGTCCTGCTGTTGTTCTCCTTCTGGCACTCGAGCCGACTCGTCGCCTCTGCTTCTCGCTCTCCGTCTCTTCTGCGAACGACGGCGGCCGCCGCCTAACCCAGCCAGCCAGCCAGCCAGCCGCCGCGGCGTTGCCGGAAGGTGAGAGCCTCGGTCGCTTCTGCTTGCGGTTCGTGCGGGATGTCAGTTCTTCTCTGTCTAGCTCGACCTGCTCGTTTCGTTCGGTGAAATCGCCATTGCTCTGTTAAATTAGCCTCCGGATTCTGATCGAGCGCTCAGGAGGGAGCTCCGTGCTCCTGCGTCGATCCTCGCCTGAGCTTTGTGCTGACTGTCTGTGTTAAGGTTTCGTTGAGGGAACGAGTTTCGATGGAGGAGGAACGCTTGGATTCTACTGTCAGAAAGGAAAGGAGAGGGAAGAAGAAGAAGGAGATCGAGGCAGTGGTGAGTGAAAAGAGATTGGAGGCCGGGGATGAGAGGGAGGGGAGTAGGAAAAGGAGAAGGAAAGAGAAGCTTCTAGAGGAAGCTGCGGAGGACGGCGAACCGCGAGCTGTAGGCATCGATAGTGAGATCGATGGTCGTGAAAACGGAGAGGATAGTAATCAGAATGGAGGAGCCGATGCTGCGAGAGCGGGGGATGTTGATTTTGTGAATCCTCCAGACGACGTGGAGATGGAAACGAATGGCGAGGAGGCAATGAGGAAAATTAGGAAGAAGAAGAAGAAGACGCAGTTGGCGAAGGAGGCTGCTCGAGCTGGGAATCGCGGGGTCTGCTACTTGAGCAGGATTCCTCCTCACATGGATCATGTGAAGCTTCGCCAGATTCTTTCTCAGTATGGAGAAATACAGAGGATATATCTTGCGCCCGAAGGTAAATACAATGCCCTTCCTAGATGTTTGATTGAATTTGTGCATGCACGGAATTATGGAGTGTTAAGTTTTTATGGAGTGAAGTCTTTGGGTTGTAATAGTAGCGACGAGCGCATTTTGGCGAATGTGAGGCTTCTCCTTGTTGACGTAACCGATGTGCATGTTGTAACTCACTATGTATGCCTACCATCATAGATCCTGCGGCTCAAGTGAAGCGCAAACGAGCGGGTGGCTTTCGAGGACAAGGATTCTCAGAAGGGTATGATCCACCTTGGACTTGCAACAAGTTTTTTGCATTTTCTTTTATGCCCTGTATTAGTCTTACTCCAGTCAAAAGCCTAATGCTGGATACTGCCGGTATTAGGTTATGATCTGTGAACGTATGTTAATACCTCGATTCAATGTGTTTTTGTCGTGTAGATGGGTTGAATTTGCCAAGAAAAGTGTTGCAAAGAGAGTTGCTAACATGTTAAATGGTGAACAAATAGGTAACGTTTTCATTCTTATTCTTTTTACTGGACGGTGTTGGGTGTGCTTTGTCACATGCATATATTTTGAGCATTTAAATAGAGCACCTTTTGCCCTATGTTCTTGTCGATACTCTTTGTTTTGCGTTTGATACATCTCTCCTCATAAAAGTTGGTTTTTCCTTTTTCCTGAGCTTTCTTGAATATTTTCCTTGGTGTCACTGTCTACTATTAATTTTCTGCATGTTTGATTCTAATTAGGAGGGAGGAAGAGGTCCTCATTTTATTATGATCTCTGGAATATCAAGTATTTGAGCAAATTCAAGTGGGATGATCTTACTGAAGAAATCGGTATGTAGCACAATGAGATATTTCATGCCGCACTCATTGTCTGCTGGAGCTGATCGTGTTTTGTATTGTGATGTTTGTAATGCAGCTTATAAGAATGCTATTCGGGAGCAAAAGCTGGCTTTAGAACTTTCTGCTGCCAAGAGAGAGCGGGATTTCTATCTTTCTAAGGTTGATAAGTCCCGAGCCTTAAGCTCCATAGAAGAACGGCTCAAGAAGGTAAAGGGTCCTCCGTACTCCTCGTAGATGTTTTCTAATTGTACTTGCAAGACCTTAGCAAATCCTAGTTGGTCACTAGTGACTAGTCAGTGACGCCAGGCTGAGCAGACCTCATCATGACTCTTAAGAATGCATTTCGGAGGTCCAACAATGGACAGTGGTACTGATCCTTGAGACATGGCTAGAACACACAAATGTCCTTGAAAATTTGGGAATCTTAAAAATTTATACTGTTTTCTTGTTTGAATGCGTTAATAACTGCCTAGTCTATGCAAAATACCTCTTAACATCTTTTTGGAGCGTCTTTGTTGTGTAGACATGTTCATCAGTGTGTGCGGGCGTGTTATTTGTGAAAGACTTGCTCATTATGATCCATAGAGGATATGGTAGCAGAAGTAACTCTTCTTAATCTTGTGCAAGTATGAAATTTGTAACTCTTCCAGAATGATATCATTATCCTTCTCCCTTTTCAGCGTGGTATTTCATGTCTGTCACTTCGTTATGGTGTTGTTGCTGTTCATCCACGTCTGGTGTCTCTGAGGCATTTCTATTTTTCAGTTCTTGCCTTTTGACTATGTGTCATCGTTTTGCTTTACAGAAGCAAGGGTTACAAGAAGGTTCAGCGAAAAGCCCTGAGCAACTGGTCAGCCAGCCAGTGGCGAAGGTGATTCGCCAGTTCCCACAAAAGCAACCGGTTGCTGAAAATGCAGCCCAAAACAAACCTCGTCTCTCTAAAGATATTCTAGCTGGGGTAAGTTTCCTTTATCAAGACACATCATTAGATATATATCTTTGCGCTGCTGTCTAAAGCATGAGTTTTCATCCGCAGGTGTTCGGCGCTTCCTAGTGTCACACAGTTCGCAAGTGTCTAATTTGGTCGTAAAAAAGTCAGGCCTGATAAGAACACAGTTTTCCGCATATGGCTCAACAGCACCTTTGACTATGTAAAATTCTTAAATCGGACATGCCTCAATTTTGTTTGGCAACAGTTTTGCTGGTGTACAAGTCACTCAGTTTAATCAATTATTTTGCCAGTAGCAGTTCCCATCTTTACTGAACTCTCGCCCTAAAATTCTTTGGCTCCTTATATTTTAAGATCAGTTGATTCTGTGGTGTATATCCCACCTTCGTTGATTTGTATGCCTGAGACGTGGTTTAGTATAATGAACATTAATCATCTTGTTTTAAACTTTGGACGACGGAGTATAGGTGGGTACCAAGTCAGAGAACATGACACTGAAGCAATTTCGCCTCTAGCGATGACCGGTATCACATTCCATGAAATTGTGATCGAAAGATGAAATTTCTCATTTCTAGTGGGTATATGACCGTGGGTATATAAACTAGTTTTGAACAGAGTTCGACAGGGACAGCTCTGTCCACTCTGTAAGGTCATCAATGGCGAGATGATGACTTGACTGCGAAGAAATTATGCTGCACCTGTAGTATAAGTGGAGAATTGCATACAAGTATTTCCATGTCTCTACTGCCATTCACAAGATTCAAGATGAAAATCATCTTGCTTCCCCTTGTTCACCAGCAGAGTGAGTGGGCATGCCTCCTGGAGAAAGCAGTCATATGAACTTCATAGTTCGAGAAGGCACTCCAATGATGACCAAATTGGTTAAAAATCATGCAAGCTCCCAAGGCACAGAGTCGAATCATTCATGAAATCGAGCAAGTCAAAGTGATTAGAAGATTTAAAGGGTCTACAAATGATAGCTATCGAGGAACAGGTGTGAACAGATCTGTACATTTCACATTATCTAAAGCAGCATCAGAACATATAGAAAATTTCAGGGCCAAGATCAGAATTAACAGATTGGAGAAGAACAGATCGGAGAAGAACACCAATGCCAATGCTGCGCTATCCTCAATCAGCTGCAACATCCACCCCTCTGAGTTACAGTTCCATCTCTTGCACCAGCTTGACCTTGAGGGCGCCCATATCCCACCTTGATTCCTGACGTCTGCAAGTACAATTTGAAACAAAGACATGTTATTAAGATAACTGGTTGTGATCCAATTGCCCACGTTTGAATCCAACATATCGAGTATACATATGGTCCATTTGTTAAAAGAAACCTATAACTCATCCACACAAATGACATTGCCATCAATGACTTATGTTAGCATTGAATATTACAAATCAGTTGAATTAAAACTTGAAAAGTTTGACGCGTGTATCTTGGCTGAAAAACATAAGTAATGTCTGTTTACTGGCAAGAGAATGTATACCTCATTAGATACATCAAACACACCGTCTTGTATATTCTGTAGGATCTGTGCCGCAGTCTTTACAAAAGCCTGGAGGATGAAAAAGGTAAAAGATCGTAAGGAACAATGTTATGCTGCTGTGGACTCACCCACAATGGGATAGAGGAGATGGTAAGAGTCAAATCACCTCCTCAACATTTTGTGCTGTTCTCGCAGATGCCTCCAAAAATAGAAGTCCATTTTCCTTTGCAAACTGTTCTCCTTCTTCTTTGGTGACAGCCCTCCGATGAGATAGATCAGATTTGTTTCCTATAAGCATGATTGTCATGTTGGGATTTGCATGCTGCCGAGCATCTTCCAACCAGCTTGCAAGATGATTAAAAGTATCTCTCCTAAAATACAAGAGAATTTTGGTCTCAGCAATAAAATACAAAATGATTGCAATAATAAGACATAATGTGACCTCTCCCTTTATATTCCTCCAACAAATTACCCAAGTTCTGACACTTGTATCTCACAATGGACGATAAGATCAGATTCCAAAATAAATATTCTCTAATCATAGGTTTCACAGCCTCGTAATCTGTTGATCACATTCTCTCCCCTTTTTAGTTTACTGCATAGCTTTATGTGGCAGCATCCATATTATGAAGTTACTCAATGTCTAAGGAAGTAATTTAACCTGGACATGAGATCATCAGGAGATCGTTCCATCCATTCTCACTCCCTCCCAGAAAAAGGAAACAGACAGACACTAGCATTTCAAATTTTACATACCGGGTGATGTCATAAACTAGAAGTGCTCCAGCTGCTCCTCTATAGTAAGATCTAGTGATGGATCTGAAAGATTCCTGTCCTGCCTGTAATGAAACAGAAAATTCAAACAAGTTATGACCAATGCCTGTGTAAACATACAGACATTTAGACTGTGCAATATCTCAAATTCAAGCATTTCTGAATTCTTTGACAAGCTCTGTACATATAAAAGTAAATAACTGGAAATGTGGAGAAATGGGTTCCATCTTGAGTACTCTCTGCTGGCCAAAATAGAGAGGGAGTAGGTATTACTGGCTTCTCTCCGCATCTCTGTCTTTGACATGCTTAATGGCGCATGTTATATCAATCAAGTTCAAAGTTTTCCTATTGACTGCAAGGAAAACGTACATCATGTCCCTAAACTAGGACTAAGCATCACATGATGACATCTGTCCTACTGTGATTAATCTAAACACAGGCCACAGATGACAGGTTCAAATTGCTAAAAGATACAGGCTCAACTTTGTTTGATATTTACTTCGGTCATCCAAAACTTCACCAAAATTTTCCAACCTCCAGGTTAAAACTTACTCCTTCAGCCAGCCTCCAGCCTGTAAAGCAAACAAGGACGGAAGGCCAAACTTCGACTTTCCATATCTTGGTTCCTAGTCTTCTCCTAGAATTAAAGGACTAATTCTGCAAAACTTCTGAAATATCCACAGGGATGACAAGAATAGTCCCCAAGTATAACAGAACTCACCAGTTTCACACATCCAATGCTTCTAGATACAGTGAAAACAAAATAAGTCAAATTCCATCACTGCCAACAAGATACGGCCTATGTTACCCATTTCAGGACAAATCAGCATATCACCAAAAGCTCATCGCGCTAACGACAACTGCCTGTGAACTAACTCCATGTCCCATCCGATTAAGTACAAGTATAGACAAAACAAAACACCAAGATGGAAGAGCTGCACGATATCTTATTGCCGTCTTCGACTCTTAGAGAAGAGTTCCTTGGAATGGCAAAAGTCATCATCTCAGAATCAGCAACAAATTGCCAGTAGTAATACTACAGACTTCCAGTTCGAATTACCAATTGCAAGAGAGCACTAAGTTTTTTCTATGCTACGACCCCAGACACAGACCTTAGAAACCTCAATCCAAGACGGAACGGAGAGAGGGACGCGGTTCAGCTCGCCGCGCCCAATGAATCCTACGATGTCAAAAAAAAAGTCGAGGAAAGAGAGAAAGGAATAGCAGCTCACCGTGTCCCAAATCTGAAGCTTGATCGGCCTGCCGTCGATGGTGACCATGCGAGCGCCGAACTCGACGCCGATGGTGAGATCATGGACGGGCTGGAACCTCTTGTCCGTGAATTGCAGAAGCAGGCACGATTTGCCCACACCTGCACGCAAACCACCCCCCCAAAAAAAGAAGAAGAAAAATTAGGGTTTCCGCAATCGGACAAGATCCAAAACCAGAAGCAAGCCCGCTCCACGGGAGGTCCCGGGGGGGGCTCACCGGTGTCGCCGATGATGATGTACTTGAAGAGGTAGTCGTACGACATGTCTGGAGACGACGTCGCCGCCGGCCGGAGGTGGCGCACGGAGGCGGAGGAGGAGAAGCGCCGGGGGGGCCTGAATCGATCGAATTAGAAAGAGAGAGAGAGAGAGAGATGGTGGGAACAGTGGAATCGGATTTGGATGGGGGAATTTGAAAAGAGGGGAGATGAGGGAAGAAGGGAAGGGAAGGGAAGGGAAGTGACGTAGACACCCCCCAAGCACGCTAAGGCGTTGGTTTGCTTCAAGCTTCCACATACGCATCGCATCGCATCTTCTCCTTCTTTTTAATCGCATAACATAAACATTATTTTAATCGGTAATCTCAATCGTGTGGCTACCCCGACAGCAACGTTTGATTAGAGGGACAAACCGACTCCTGTACTTTCGATATTTCAATTTAGTCCCGTGTTACCTTTAGATTATCTTTAGATTGAACTTTTCGTGTGATCTGAATTCAAAATAAGTCCTATACACGTTTGTGATGACGAAAGTTTACATGAGTTCAACTAATCTTATATGCTCTAATGTCCAAATCAGCATTCTGGATCCTAAGTGAAAGATTAATTGTGATCGTTTTGATTGTTTTAACTTTTGACCAAAGTCATTTTTGAATTTTGAAGTAGGGTGAATGGACCGCTTAGCATCACATTATCTATTGCCAGAAAGTAACGTGATCGGAGCTTGGACTAAACTGATTTCGATCCAACTAGGCAAAGGAACATACTAAATCAATTTAGGCCTCGTTTGGTTGGACTTTCCTAAAGGGCTTTTGGGCCCGAAAGCCCCTTGGGGATTTTTTTTTGTGTTCGGCTAAGTTTTTGAAAGCTCATTTGACCAAATATGAACATTCCGAATGCCGAATGTTGAAAGCTAGGGAGGGGTAGCATTCGGCATTGAGCATTTGGGAAATGTCACTGCATACTGTTCATCTTCTCTTCCCCATTTCATCTTCTTCTTCCCTATTCATCTTCTTTTTCTCCGCCTCCTTCGACAGCCACCATTGCTGCCTGAGGGTCGCGCGTCCCCAGTGACCACTCACCGAGGACGCGCGACCCACAACCCAAGCGGCATTGCCTGGTTCTGCGCAAACCAAGCGATGTTGCTTGGGTCCGCGCGACCTCAGGTCACCAGATCTGGCGGTCCAGAGGCCAAATCTAGTCTCTGTGACCTTAAGTGCCTAAGGTTGCGTTTCCAGGCAATGACGGCGTCGCTTGAGGTCGCCAGATCTAGCCGCCGGATTGGATTTTCAAATTTTTTAAAAAAATAAAAATATAAGCAAAAACCCATTGCAAATATTAGTTTTGCCAAACGGTATTTCGGCTAAAGGGACCTATGTTACTTGAGACTACAATTTACCAAACGGTGTAGCATTTCGGAAAACTCCTTTACCGCAAAGATATTTGCATTCTCCCAAGTGCATTTTCCCAAAACCGAACCAAATGGGCCCTTAGACTGGTCGGTAGTCGTCCCAGACTGAATCGGCCCATTGGACCCCAACCATATATGCTTTGCTTTTTCTTCGGTAAACCATGAGGTCAAGGCCCTGCGATTAATCGCACGATGTGCGGCCAGAAAAACACGAATCTGCTTTCTAACTCATGCCAGGTCCAACAGTCCTTACAGACACATAAAACAAATTTCACATGACGGACGGACACTTCAGAGGAAAGTTCAAACCATGCCTGAACGAAATCCATTAAAAAAGCAAGCGCTTTGGAGCATGGCTCAACTTGAGATGTCACTTAAGATGGAGCCACACAAAGCATAAGTGCACAAAGGATGAACAAGCAATCAATCGCTCTAGCTTTCTAATTGAAGGCCTACCATCTACTCAAGTTTAGATGCACCCATCTCTGCGCCTGTTCATGAAGCATTGGAGCTGCAATAAAGCCAATTAAAATGCTCAATCCTCTCCTACCCCCAGCGATGATTTACTCTTCCATTGCGTCTCCTCCTTCAATGATTTCGACTTTCTCCCTCAATGGCGTGATTTTCGTTAGCAAAACCTCTGCAAGCACGGAAGGCACGGATTTATCAAGTCCGAACAATTACACAGAACGGCAGTCATGTTACTTAACAGGAGTAAAGTGGAATCATGCCTCGAGCATAGGAACCTGAAATTTTGGCTTTATATAGATAACGAGGGCAAGACAAATGATGTGCTATATTTATTATGCTTAAAGTCATGTGGCTGCCGCACTCTGAGAAGCCCAAGAATCTATATGGTATCCAAATATATTTCTCAACTGTCAAACATGAAATGCAGCCAAGAAAAAAGAACTACCAGACAAGAAAACTTCCCTAATGCCCCCGAGATCCCCAAAACAAGCAAAACCAAGCTACTTCATCAATATCTTATTTCTACCATATAAAACTCAAGCTAGAACAAACTGTAAGAACATATCCTCAAGAGACTATAGATAGCTCAGCATAAAAGGTACTGACCAGTCTTCTTAGGAAAAGTATACTCTCTCTTGAGTGCATAAACATCAGAATTCGGCAAAAGGTGGTTTCTGAGGTATTCCTTGTGACCCTATCACCAAAAATGGGGAAAACTGACATCAACATGAGTCTCATAATCGATCTCACGAAAAACAAGTTTCTTTGCTCTTTGTACTTTTGGGTACAGGAAGAATTGCAATTGGTGAGTGACCACAAACCTTTGTTATTACACAAATATCAACATTGCTTCCACTTCCCAGGTCATTGAATATACCAGCGCATATCGCCTCGGAAACAAGATTAATTCCTTCATCTTTCTGCAGGAAAATGAAAATGAATTCTCCTATCAATACCCTTGGTATTCTTTCCAAATAGACAAACTACAAGAGATCTAATCCCCTGCCTTTTTTCCTTTCAAAGACACACACACATATATATATATATATATATATAACTAGATGCAATATAAGATAGGCTAAACACAACAATGATTGACTAAATCAGCTAGAATTACAGTTAATGTGGACAAAAGAAGGTTCGGCAAAAATAGTAACCATAAATAGTAACCATTCCTAATATAACAAAAAAGACTTACAGTTAAGCCTTCCCTATACTTTGATTCAAATACAGACATTGCAGCCAGAGAACCAGATCCCATTGTAGCAAATGGCAATGTGTCAGTTGATCCATGGGGATATATCTGCAGAAGAAGGCATTACATTAAAATTTGCGAGAAGTTAAGCTTATCAGGCCAAAAGAGGCATTGCCAGCAGTCTTCAATCTCAAACGCACCGTATGTAGATGAGGTCCTGTGAAATCAACACCGCCAAGTACCAAAGCAGCTTGGACATGACCTTGGTAGCTGTGTAGGACATATAGAACCAGAACCAGAACCAGAACCAGAAGAACCACGAGAGAGAATTTCAGATTTGTTAACCATCATTTAATCAGGAAAAAAGAAGAAGGGAGAAGCAATACTTGAAAAGATGTCGCTTAAGATAGGTCAAAGCTGTCACAACCCTAGATTCTCGGCCCGTATGGTAGCGATGTAGCTGTAACTGTGAGCTTACCATGTCTGAGGGATGGAAAGACAGCATATAAGAAATAAATGCATTAGCTTCACCAAAACAATAGTGAGAAATCACAGGTTTGACACTATTCTTAATAGGTACACACTGACACCGTAAATATCAGATAACTCCAAGCTAATGTTAGAGAGAAGTGTGGAGTCCTCATTAGCACTGCCAAATGATACTCGAAAGCAAAAATTGAACCTGTCACAGCCTCTGTATCGGCAGCAGTCCCAGCACCACAGCAATATATGTTTGGTGCCATGTAGTGGATTTTCTCGCAGTTCTTATCACAAACTATTGGCCCTTCAGTAGCTCTAGTATCTGCTCCAAGAATAACTCCATCCTACAGAAAGAAGATTTCAAGAAGAGAAAGAAAATCAGATGAGCATATTTAACTATTATTGAAAGTGATAAACCCACATCACGCATAAAATCATTCATGGTCCTAGACCGTTATGGCCAATCCATGCACACTATAGTAAATGAAGCTATTTACTACGACATTCACCGTACTCTAATATGCTCTTATTTCAACCTCTAGTATTCTTGCAAAATATAATGACATCAACTCAGGATCGACATAATGCCAATCTTTTAAGAGGGGAAAATGGAAATTGAAGTGCTTTTTTTTTTTTTGGGGGGGGGGGACCACGAAAAGCCATTCAATGTCTAAGACAGCCCTACCACTCTCATGAATTGACTAAGGATGGTAAGCACCAATAAGGCACCAAAAGAAAGCACCTAAATTCTGTTGTTTCTTAGATTAGGTCAGGTATCACACTAAGTAATACTTTCTCACTTGAAAATAATGAGCAGATACATAACAGTAGGATTCATCAACAACTTCTCAGCCGACTGAATCCAAACAAGCACTAAATAATTAAAGTTTATATAGAATAGACATAAGGACAGAAGTTTAAAGTGCAGCAGTGCCCATCATAATCAGTATGAATGAAACCAGCCAAGCTATGATAATATCAAAGGTTCTCAAAAAGGCTGGAGAAATTTATTTATATAAATAAGGTTAGCTTATCCAGAGACACAAGATTTCATAGGGTGTTCACAGAAGAACTGACATCACTTCTGATATTTCACTGGTCCAAGTGTGCCGATTTTTGGCCTTGCAATCACAGAGCAAAGCAAAATGAAGGAGACTTAATTATCATATTTATGTTAAGGTGATATTTGGCTCACTCATCTGAAAAACATATATCAATTTTACATGTTCCCTTAATTGCCACTTTAAATAGTGGTAGCTAGAAGATCATAGCTTGCTGCGCTGATAACCAAATCTAACATAAAGCAATACCTGAAAAATTATTCCAACAATGGTTGTTCCAGTTTTCCGATATGAAGGAGAGCGAACACCCTTCGATGACAGCATGTCATTTCTTCTGCACAGATCAAAACTAAATCCACCTTTTGGAGGGAGATCTATTGTTGCTTTAGACATTTTGGATTTAAGTAGACCTACAAAAAGACAGCCGCGAACCGTTAGTCCAACCACGGAAATCACTTGACCAATGAGAGAAACATAGTTGGAAGAGGGTAAAACAAGCCGGTATCATCAACTTCCCACAAAATTCACCTTTGATGTAGTCCAATGTACAACGCAGTACTTAAAAATACAATTTGTAACTGCTCTAACAAGAAACACATGCGTGATCATGTGGCCTAGCACAGAACCTACGACAGAAGCAACAAACCCCGGAGGGTGAAAACAAGAGCAGATACAGCCGACTATAGATAATTAGATCTTTAAGAGGCGTAATACACCGCCGCTGACACCGCCAACAGCACCTGGTCCAATCCACACAGGCCGTCGCGGGACCGTTACTCTCACCCATCACAAACATTCCTCCACCTCATCCGAAGCTTGCGCGCGAAGCTTAAGATCGTACAGACACTAACAACAAAAGTAGCTACCACCGGAAACACGAAGCTCGATTGATCGAGCGCTCCTCCCTCAATCGCGCGATCGCCTGTCTCACCATCCTCCTCCCCCCTTCAGCCCCACGTCAAAAGGAAACCGAGACATGCCTAGCCTCGCCACGCGACCTCCAAACCTTAAAACTCCAGAGACAACGACAGCATCTAACGAGAGAAGCGAACGAGAACGCCAAGACTCCTCGGAACGAGAAGCGACCGAAGCGCGTTCGAAGCTAGCAGAGCAGTGAAGAGAAACCTGCTGGCGGCGAGACGCGCGGAGCGGCGAGACGGCGGAGGACCGATCCACCGGAAAATGCAGGCGACGGGCGAGAGAGAGGAAAAGCGTCTCTGCAAGTTCGATTCTGTTTCAGGCTCTGCTTCTCATCTCGTTCGGTTTTTCTCCTTCGTCGCTCTCTCTCACTGGCTTCCTCGTCAAGAAAAAGAGAGAAAGATGGCGGAGGACTCTCTCGGGCTGGGCTTCACGACAACTTAAATTGGGCCGGTATGGGCGCATGATGGGCCGGACTTCATCGAGTCCTTGCTTCTCGAATGGGCCCCAGCGTCGGGCCTATTGTGGTTCCCAAACTATAACATGCATTTTACATTAGAAATATCTAGGCCTGGAGCGGGTGGGGCTTTATCATGAAGTCCCTGCTCAAGGCAGCCCATTTACCTTTCGGGCCTGAGGAGGAGGAGGAGTTGGTTGTCCACCTGTCATTGACCTACTCTATTTAAAAGTAGACCTATCAAACTTGGATCAGGTCAAAAAATGGCCTGATCTAAATAAATTTATTTAACTCGTCTCGACCAATTTCCATATAACATAAAAATAATGAATCACATTTAACATGACTCATATTTTAAAAATATTTTCATATTCAACACAATTTATGAAAATTCATACCTAAAATGTGATGAGAGTATGGAATGAGCAAATATGAAATCAAGTGATGATGAGAAAGAATGAAGAGAGAGTCATAAAAGTGGATTCGGTCTAAGTAAATTATATAACATCATCTTGCAATTGCTCAATGGTAGTATATGAAAATGTATGTTCTTGTCCAATAAGCTAAGAAAGCAATGTTATCAACCTAGTCCATGACCTATTTAGCACCCGTGTTATATTTAAACCCATTTACTTGACTTAGTTAACTCATTTAACACCAATATGGCTCAAGAAATTGGTCAATGACCTATTTTAACAGGTCTATCTAAAAGTTCCTCCATTAATCTCATCGAATCATTATAGTACTCTATCATACTATAGTAGGAGTAAGTGTTGAGGTTGCAACATAGCATTGTAGGTTCAACTAGTTCTCATACATGCATCTGAACCAAACTGCTACGTCCACATACATTGAATTAGACTCCACTCATAGACGTGCCAAGCAAGATTCTCAAGATTACTTTATGTAGGAGAAATACCATCGGAGCACGGAATCGACCTTTTTTAAATGAAGTGCTTAATTACTTAACCAGTTTCATTCGGTTAATATTATTGTAAGTGAGAACCAAATAAATGAAGTCTAATGCTTTGAATGGAAGTTTGTTTTACACAGATTCGGAATGCAATAAAATTTTATAATAAGCATTGCTCATGACCCCCAACACCATGAGAGTGACTTTGTTAAAAAAATTATATAATACGATCAAGTCCATTCGTGTGGACTTCATGGTAGGATTCACGTAATTCATAATCGAGATAATATCGATCCACATGCTTCATTAACCATTTATTTCTCCGATCATCCCAAGTAATGATATCATTTTCCAAATTACACTAGAAAATAGTTCCTCCATGGATCTTGGAACGATCCATCAGATGTATCCAAGAACAATATTTGGCTTTTAATGCAGCATTAGGTAGCTTGGATCTCGAGAGGTTTGTCTTTGCTAGCCTCCACAACATTCTCATTGTTGTCCCGACCTATTCTCTATCGTTGATATATGCAAATGAGATTGGTGTCAACGCTTACATCATCACATGTTAAATTAGACTCAGACTTCTTCAATTGAATGTTCTTTAAAGTTTCCCCATTATTGTCTTCTCGTAGTTCTGGCTATTAGGATGTGTTTCATACTCCCCATCTATAAGATGGCATGAGAGTAGATGGGGGCTGCCCTGGCAAGGGTTAGCGCTCCAGCGACATTGAATGGCTTTTATAGTTAGAGCCCATATTTTATTGATAGTTTGGGCTTAATCATGAATAGTTATTGGATATATATATATATTAGCGCTCCAGCGACATTGAATGGCTTTTATAGTTAGAGCCCATATTTTATTGATAGTTTGGGCTTAATCATGAATAGTTATTGGATATATATATATATATATATATTCTCTTTTTCTTATAAATTGAGGAATATGCTAATTATAGTGAAATCCTCAGTTGGATGTAGCCTTTATTTAAGGGTGAATAGGATAAAATTTCGCATTTCAAATTCTTTTTCTCGCTTTTCTACTCTTTACTTTTTTTTGTAATTGTGCGGTGAAGTCTAACACTAAGAAAGATGAAAATTTACTTACCATGAAATGGATTCCTACCAAAATCATTTAAAATTAATGATTCACTATCTTATCCATCTTCGATATATCTTGATGATGAACCCTAGAATGATTCACGGCTGCCGTATTCTATTCAATGCGACATGCAGATAATGATGCGCACGAATTTCAATTTTGAATTCCATTTTTTGCAGGGCTTTCTTTCTTTCTTCTGTAATGAGCATAGATAGCCAAGAGCTAAACAGGGAGGAAGGGGGAAAAATATAAAGTGACCCAAAAATGGGACAATCAATGGCAATGTCTGATCTCACTTTGGGTCGGCACATGAAGATTAATAATCATTGATTTTTATCCCAAAGGTGGTGGTCCAATGTTACCTTTGCATAATATAATTGACAATCAAGGTTACTGTCATCTCACATCTGTGCAAATTACATTCATTCTCCTCCACTCACAACTATTTTTTGTCCCTCAAGATAATGATAATAATAATTATCATTATTCTCACCATACCTAAGTCCTAGGCTTTTTTTGATCATATATGTAAGACCCAAAGGTGAAAAAAAAGGTGCCTGCTCATCATATATTTTTCATTTAAATTCAAAAAACATAATCAAGGCATTTTGTTATTTATTTTCCCTACGAACCTGTTCACTATTATTTCTTCTTTTTGTCTGTAATTTAGCTGTGGTTTTCTGTTGGCTCAATCTCCAGCACCAAATCCCTCTTGAACTCCACATAAGGGTAAGCGATGGGGAAATCATCTGGTTTTGTCTTCCACCTACATTACAAATTAACATCAGAAGCGATCCACTGGCTTATATGATTAAAGACTTCTAACAAATTAATGGCATATTATTCTCACGACAATCTCCATAATATTGTATCATGATCGATCATATCCATGTCACGTTATTACATACAAGGTATAGAGACGAATATTCCGCCATGCTGTTTGTTTGAATCATTATAGAATGCAAAGATTGAGATCGCATACCATGTTGTCCGTTTGTATAATGTATGGTGTGAATTAAGATTTCGATTATAGTTTTTTTTTTCTGGTACCTGAAGCTGAGGACGAGGTGATGAAGGAAGAAGGTAATTATGAGCCGCGCGAGTTCGGCGCCGGGACAAAGTCGAAGTCCACCTCCGAAAGGCATGACCTTCTTGCTTATCGCTTTATCCTGCCGACATACGTGAACAAGGTTTATGCATATCATGATGATTTAAGTGGAAAACTAAGAAAAACATGTTTTGACTTTATTTTCTGCTTTTTCATATGCTTTGGACCTCATTTAAATAAGCACACTAGTGGAAAAAAGGTCTACATGCATTCAAAATAAGTGAGACAGTGCTTCTTTTTCTTCATCATTGGAGCGGTTTGGCTTATTCGGTCAAAACAAACCCTGTCCCACTTAAATTGGGTAATTACCATGTAATCAGATTTTTCTAACTCATGTTGATGTTTGTATGATTTTGATAATCAAAGAGTACACACCTTCCATCTCGAGGGATCGAATTTCATGGGGTTTTCTTGAAGAGTTGGATCAAGATGCATTCCGATAAAGACAGGAAATACTTTCCAACCCGAGGGTATGGTTAAACCTGAAAGAGTGTTTTCACAAAATTAACCTCGTTTCAGAGAGAGAAGTACAATGACATTACTAGAGAATTACCTTTGAACTCAATGTCTTGAAGGGCTTTTCGGTGCACAAACTTGACCACATTCCCACATCTCAAAGCTTCGCATATGACCTATTTGCATTTTAATTTTTGCATTAGCCTGTCAGAACTTGCAAGTGTGACCTACTGATTATGATTTAAAAGATATAATATGTGTGGTTAATCTCGATCATACATCATTAGTGTACTCCATTTGCTTGTAATCTTCCCCGTTCAAGGGCTCTTCTCTCCCCTTTTTCCGCCTTATTGCTAGGTGCTCTTCCTGTGTACAAAAGTTAAAGGAAAAGAGAGAGAGAGAGAGAGAGAGAGGTGTGAAGACATCAATACCTTCTCAGTTGAAACTCATTACTGACCGTACACATATCTATATTGAAAAAAAAACTATGATTTCGTGGATGAAATTTGCTTGCGAAATTATAGCTATCATCCTTGAGCTGTTACGGTTGATGCGTGCATAATTGTGAATTCTTTCGGATCAGGTGGGTCTCCTATGAAGCTCGCAATGGCCATTAGAGAGAGAGAGAGAGAGAGAGAGAGAGAGATGCACCTTGAGTTGGAGGAGAGAGGCGGGCTCGTGGGCGAGAAAGAAGACGATCAGGGCCATGAGGGTGGCGGTGGTTTCGTAGCCTCCGAGCAAGATGTCGAGCACGCTGCTCACCATCTCTTCCTCGTTCAACTCCTCCTTCCCCAGGATCACGTCCATGAAGTCTCCTTTCTTCAAACCCGCCGCATTGCCTGTCCTTCTCTCTGCTATTATCTTTCTCACGGTTGAGGAAAGCCTTGCTCTTGCCTGCCCAAGGTTCAAAAGAGCAATCATTTTTTCAGCGGCATTATTATAGATCATAAATGTATGCCGACGAGAGAAATATAGAATTTCCATATATTCTATATCAAACAATTAATAGTACAAGTGCAGGTTTTTATTAAATGATAGTCTAACATTCAGGTTGCTAGGCTTTAAGTGTGTACCTTCACGGCCATGGCGTATGGGGTCCCGGGAATATATAAGGGCAAGGACGAGAAACCCTTCATGTACGTCGAGAAATCAGCAAGTATCTTCCTTGCCCTCGGATCTTCTGGTTCAATACTCAAAAGGGTCTTCACCATAAGGCTTAGTGCAAACTGAAAAATTGAAAACAAAAGAGAGAAAATAAACACTGATTTCAATCATCAAAATAAGAATCTCATGATTTCCTGTACCAATCTTCTAAGTCATATACAAAACGCATTAGTTTTAAAATGAAAATCCATCACCCCCCCCCCCAAAAAAAAAAAGAACCTAGAAAAGTGTCTTGTCCTGCATGAGTGATTTAGATAAAAAAATTTATTGTATGCAATAGTAGAACATTAAAGGACGCGTTTCAAAATATTTCATGAAATGAAATGATTACAAATATCTTAAATTTAAAGTGGATGGAATGAAAGTGCAAACATGTCAACATTCCGATATCTATCGAATCTAATTTAGCAGTGATTGTAAGTATTAAAACCTTGTATAATAGATTTAAGATCCTTAATCTCAGAAAGACATCATGGTAGACGGTTTTCACATCAAATTGCCATTGCGTGCTTGAGGGAAGCTGAATTACACTCATACCAAAAGTGGACTTACCATTTTGGCTTCTTTGCAGAAAGCAACTTGTTCACGACCTTTCCACGACTCCAACATGGAGACCGACAGCCTCTCGACGCACCGGTGGAATTCAGAGCTCGACTTGGAGGCAGTGACGAAGTTGACGGGCACGCTCCTCAGCTTCTTGTGGAGGTCTCCAGAGACCAAGAGCAGGGAGTACTTGCCAAGAATCCCGTGCATGGGCTTCGGATAGCTCGCTTGGAACAGCCTCTCCTCGTTCTGGAGGACGAACTTGTTGAGCTCGTGGTCGCAGGAGACTATGGTCGGTGACCCGAAGAGATGGGACTTGAATACCTTACCGTACCTGTGCATCAACTGAGTGAGATCATCATCTCTTACATTGCAAGTCCAAAGATAGTGGCCAAACAGTATGTAAAGTATGCGTAGTTGAACCGAAAGGTTCAGATGCCCCGTTTCTTTTCTGAATCGAAGGCTCGCGGTCGACTTTTCACTGTAAACCCCTTGCGTCCGACAAACGGAAAAAACAAAACAAAAAATGAAACGTAGCATATTTGCTCGATGAGTCATGCCTAGAGCAGTGATCTTGCAAGAAGCTACCGAGAGAGTTGGACCGGTGAGGCGAGAGGAAGGCGAGAGTTTCTCCGAGAAGAGGCCATCCCTCGCTTCCCCGAGGCAGATTTCTTGTCGTAATGTCTTGCTTCGAGAAGAAGAAGTTGAAGAAAAGAAACAGAAAAGCCAAGCAAAGGCCTAGGAAGATGGCAGACACAGTGTCGGGCAAGGGGCAACAAAAGATGTCCATGGCCTTTCTTTGAGTTTTTCAGCAAAAGCAAAGCTCAGAATACACGCACACACACAACACGGCACTGTACTTGATGTTGGAAGATATACCTGAAGATCCGCCGGATTTGATCTAATTGATCCGATTTGATCAATTAGAGATTGGACAGAATTGAATTGATTTGTAGAATATTTGTAGAATTCTTTATTTCCTTTTTTCATATACATCTTGTATTATAATTACAAAGCATTGTACATTGATTACAATCGAAGGAAAAGAAAAAGATTTCTCTCCAAAAATCCTCTCTTCCCTACGCTCCTTGCTTCCTTTACGAATTCTTTCACTTAAGGGGCTAATTTTGGGGAAGCACTCTTTTGAGATGATGAGATATTCTCCTTGCTTTAAATAGTTCGCCCCAAAACGAGACCGCTGCTGTTTTCGCTGGCCTTCTTTTGATTCTGCTTTAATAATTTTTTCCCAAAATAATGATGTGATATTTGTTAATGTTAAAATAAATGTCGAGTTCAAGCCCGTAAAAGAAAGCCCTAACAAGCGCGGAGTTAATTTTTCAGATACGCTTCGAACGAGTTTCGAACTTCAATTTCGATAACTCTCGGATATGGAAATTATCCCAAGAAGGTTTATCTGATGATTTTTGAATTAAAGTAAAAGATATTTTGGACAATATCAGCAAAGCAAGAGACGCGAGGAAGCTTTCCTTCTAGGTTAGAGTCAGTTTCCAACATTGGCCTGCAGGAATCAGAGGGATATATATTCCATGCTCCATATTAATATATTCCTTTTGTCTAACTGCTGATGGCACATCTATTTGCTTGGAATAAATTCGTTGAGATTTTCATCCTGATGCCAACTCTTCTCGTCAATTACGTCCTTGCATATATGTGAGATAGCCAATGAAAAAATTCGTGTACAATTTCTTCATGAGATTGAGAGTTCATTTCGCAAGAAATTATGGGGCTAAACAGTGCATGAATTATTCGATGTAATTGGGGCTGAGAAAACACTAAAACTGTTTGAGTGACTGGAATATAGTTATAATTTCTATGATATCGCTTGATTTATAGTGGAATTCATTGCTACTCTTCTCATGAACGTAGGTCATTATAACCGAACAACGTAAATCTGGTGTTTGATCTATTTTATTATTCAACCGCTTACTTTTGCAACAATATTTTGATGTAACTACATGCTATTCATCTTTGCTTTAGAAAATTTGCATGTCTTTTTTTTTTTTTAATCGGTAGTATACACGTTAGAAATTATTCAGGCTAATAAACTGCAAGAAATTATCACTTTTGTGTTGTAATAAGACCTTGCAACACAATAACTCAACACATGCCATCCTTTCACAGAATAATACAACATTTTAAAGAATGACCTAGGTTACATCTAATTTTTGTCTTTACTTGCGGTTTGGGACGGAGAAAGCATTTCGAAGTGACTATATTGTACACGACACTTCTATAAATCTCCAAGAGTCGGAAGAGGGTTGACGTGGTTGATTGTGGCGTTTCTCTATTCTAAGAATGGAGCTTGACAATTGACATGCTATCATTAGGACTCATGGAAAGCTTTTCATGTTCTTGTCATGGACAGACATCCATTGGCATAGCTGGACAAGGCATTTATCCCTACAAGAGTCAAATGCTCAATAAGGCCCTTGTTTCATTTGGTTACAATTAATGTTCTTGTTCTTTGAAAGAGAATAGTTTGAGTTCTTGTTCTTTGAAAGAAAATAGTTTGAAGAGATTGTATTTTTATACAGTCCCCAAACATAGAGAGACCAGGGGAAAAGCCTTTGTCTTCATGCATGATTAAGTTTCAATGGGCCTGCAAAAAGTGCCATCGCCATGTCTTGCCTCCCTATTCGAAGTAAAGGTGAGAATACTAGAAAAGAAGGCAGGGTGAGGCTCACATACTAATGAGTCATGACACCCCCACCCCTATAAAAAAAAAAAAAAAAAATATATCCAGGAAATGGTTCCGAAAATGGATTTCATAAAACTTAAAATATGAGCCGTTCAGATTATAAGGGTCTTTTGAGATGAGATATTCTTTAATCTTGGTCAATTGAAATCACATGTTACAATAATATGGCTTCTCGTGTTGGTCCTGGCGTGTGTTATTCCTTTCTTCACATCGATCCAAATTCTGCAACCGGAAAAGATAAGGACATTTGCCGATCTTACAATGTTCTAATCACTTGTCAGGAACGCATGCGGGTGAAAAAAAGGTGCAAGTACGAACGCAACCTGCGCCGATCTTTGGAAGAGCATGACTCCATGTATAACACGACAAATTTCGGTCCCTCCTTTTAATTTTGGTGCGACTCAATAGTCAATAGCGCATGGTGCTGTTTGGGGTTCCGATTAGGCGTACTACAGTGAATGCTGTTCAAAGAATGCGCAGCAGAAATCGAACGGTCAAGAAGCTTGGCCACGTACATACCCATAAAATAAGAGTCGCCGGTCCCCTAAAGCAGGAGCCACTAGGGAACAAGCGAGGGAAAATTCCACCACCGACGAGCACCAATCGGAACCCAAAGGTCTTCGCAAAATTAGCCTTTCGTTGACACTCTATACGTAGGCTCTCTATACCGTGTGGGCTTTTGATGTTCACTGAAGAACCGACATCACTTCTGATATTTCACTGGTCCAAGTTCGCCGATTTCTGGCCTCGCAATCACAGCGCAAAGCAAATTGAAGGAGACTTAACTATCACATTTATGTTAAAGTGATATTTGGCTCACTCATCTGGAAAAACAAATATCAATTTTGCACACTCCCTTAATTACCACTTTAAATAGTGGTAGCTACAAGATCATAGCTCGCTGCGCTGATAAACAAATCTAACATGAAGCGATACCTGAAAAATTATTCCAACAACGGCTTTTTCCAGTTTTCCGATATGAAGGAGGGCGAACACCCTTCTTTGACAGCATGTCATTTCTTCTGCGCAGATCGAAACTAAATCCACCTTTTGGAGGGAGATCTACCGTTGCTTTAGACATTTGGGATTTAAGTAGACCTACAAAAAGACAGCCAAGAAATGTTAGTCCAACCACAGAAATCATTTAACCAATGAGAGAAACATAGTTAAAAGAGGGTAAAACAGAGCCAGTATCATCAAGTTCCCAGAAATTTCTTCTTCTTTCGGTGTTGTCCAATGTACAACACAGAACTTAAAAAATACAATTTGTAACTGCTCTAACGAGAAACACTTGCACGATCATGCGGCCTAGCAAAGAACCTACGACAAGAAACCCGTTTCTGAAGCAACAAACCCCGGAGGGCGAAAGCAAGAGCAGAATTCAGCTGGACTATAGATAATTAGCTCTTCAAGAGGCGTCATATGCTGTGGCTGACGCCGCCGACTCTGCCAACAGCAACAGAAGCTCCCTTTCTCACCACACAGATCCTCACGGGACCTTTACCCTCACTCATGAACATTCGTCCACCTCATCCCAAGCTTTCACAAGATCATACAGACACCAACAACAAAAGTAGCTGCCAGAAACGTGAAGCTCGATTGATCGAGCTCCTCCCTTAATCGCGCAATCGCCTATCTTGCTGTCCTCCTCCTCCTCCCTTCAGCCTCACGTCAAAAGGAACCAAAACATGCCTAGCCTCGCCATGCGACCTCCGGCCTTAAAACTCCGGAGACAACGACAGAATCTAACGAGAGAAGCGAGTGAAAACGCCAAGGCTCCTAGGAACGAGAAGTGACCGAAGCGCGTTCGAAGCTAGCAGGGCAGCGAAGAGAACCTGCTGGGGTGAGACGTGTGGAGCAGCGATTCGACCGTCGCCCGTCGTGCGAAGCCGAGAGACGGTGAAGGATCGATCCACCGGAAAATGCAGCCGACGGGCGAGAGAGAGAAAGCGTCTCTGCTCGTTCGTTTTTGCTTCAGGCTCTGCCTCTCTTCTCGTTCCGTTTTTTCCTTCGTCCCTCCCTCACTGGCTTCCTCGTCGAGAAAAAAAGGATGGCGGAGGACTCTCTCAAGCTGGGCTTCGCGGCAACGTGAACTGGGTCGGAATTGCCCCTGATGGGCTGGACTTCATCGAGTCCTTGCTTCTCGAATGGGCCCGAGCGTTGGGCTTATTGCGGTTCCCAAACTATAACATGTATTTCACATTAGAAATATCTAGGCCGGGCCCGGACCAAAGTTGAGCCGGTCGGCTTTCTCATGAGGGCCCTGCTCAAGCCAGCGCATTTGCCTTTCGGGCCCACCCGTTGTGGATAACCTATATCTAAAAGTAAACCCATCAAACGGGTGAGTCAAGTCGAGTTGAAAAATAATCCAACACAAATAGATTCATTTAATCCGTTTTAACTCATTTTTATGCAATGCAAATATAATGACTTATACCCGATCGACTTATACTCATCTCGACCCATATTACTTATATACTTCCATATTTAACCCAATTTACAAAAACTCATACTCAAATGAGAGTATGAAATGAGTGAGCATGAGATCAAGTGATGGTGAAAAAATAATGAAGAGAGAGTCATAAAGGTGAATTGAGTCTAAATAAGTTGGGGAAAAGTGCCAAAAAAGTCATAAACCTTTGGTCTTTGTGCCGATTTAGTCATAAACCTTTTTTTGGTGCCGCTTTAGTCCTAAACCTTTGTACGTTGTGCCGATTTAGTTCTTTCCGGCCAATTTTGGCCGGATTTTGCTGACTGGACGCCGACCGGCTGACGTGGCATAATCGGCGCCGACGTGGTCATAATTTAATAATTTTTAATTTTTTTTTTTTTTGTTCTCCTCTTCTTCCTCCGGCGGTCGCCGGACCTCGCGGCGACCGGCCGAGGCGATCGCCGGCCGGCCACCTTGCGGGCGAGGGTCGAGCCTCGAGCTGGGCGGCAGGCAGGACGGCGCGCCCGACGTCGGGGAGGAACAACGGCAGCTTGGCGACCGGCCAGAGGCGACTGCCAGCCGGCCACCTTGCGGGCGAGGGTCGAGCCTCGAGCGGGCGGCGGGCGGGGACGGCGCGCCCGACGTCGGGGAGGAACAACGGCAGCTTGCGTCGAGCTCCGGGCGTAAGAACGGCGGCAAAACCGCATCGGGGTAACGGTAGAAGCGAGCTCGGCATGGTAGGGCTCGCGGGCGGTTGACGGGGAGGCAACGGGTGAGGCCGCGCAAAGAACAGGAGGCGTCGGGCGGCGGAGGCCTCACGCGGGCCGGGGTCTCCCTCTCTCTTCGGATCTGCCCTCCCCTAGGGCTTTTTTTCTCTCTCACAGTTCGGATCTCGCTCTTGGGCCTCCCACCTCGCCAGATCCGGCGAGGCTCGACCTCTCGCCTCGCCGCCTAGCGCGAGGTCGCCGCGAGGTGGGCGAGGGCGGCCTCGCCCGGCCGGCCGTCGCCTTTGGCCGGTCACCGAGGTCCGGCGACCGGCTGGAGGAAGAAGAGGAGAACAAAAAAAAAAAGAAAAAGAAAAAGAAAAAAATTCAAGAAAAAGAAAAAAAAATTAAAAAAATTAAAAAAAATTAAATTATGTCCACGTCAGCGCCGATTATGCCACGTCAGCCGGTCGGCGTCCAGTCAGCAAAATCCGGCCAAAATTGGCCGGAAAGGACTGAATCGGCACAACGTACAAAGGTTTAGGACTAAATCGGCACAAAGACAAAAGGTTTAGGACTTTTTTGGCACTTTTCCCAAATAAGTTGTATGACACTATCTTGCAATTGCCTAGTGGCAGCAAATGAAAATGTATGTTCTTGTCCAATAAGCTAACAAAGCAATGTCATCAACTCGATCTATGATCCATTTAATACCCATATTATGTTTAAATTCATTTACTTAATTTAACTACCTCATTTAACGCCAATATGGCTTAAGAAGTGAATCAATGACCCATTTTGACAAGTCTATCTAAAAGTACCTCCATAGTCTTCTTGAATCACTCTAGTACTTGATCACAGTATAGTAGGGCTAAGTGTCGGGGCTATAATGTAGCATCATAGGAGTGGCGTTGGGGAAATTGCCTGTGTCGGGGCTATAACGTAACATCATAGGAGTGGCATTGAGGAAATTGCCTTTGTTACTATCTAGACACACGACTTGAAATGATACTCTAGTTTTCTATAAATGAATATCTAAGCTTGTCGATTCAGCTAGTTCTCATACATATCCAAACCGCCACCTCCACATACATTAAATTAGACTCCACTCATAGACATGTCAAGCAAAACCCTCAAGATTATTTTATGTTGGAGAAACACGATCTGAACATGGAATTGACCACATTTGAATGAAGTGCTTAATTACTCAACCGATTTCATTTGGTTAGTATTACCGTAAGTGAGAACCAAATAAATGAAGTCTAATGCTTGAAATGGAAGTTTGTTTTGCACAGGTTTGGAGTGTGATAAAATTTTACAATAAGCATTGCTCACGACCCCCAACACCATGAGAGTTTGTATTATATGGTCTATAAACAAATCAAGTCCATTTCAATCGTTGGGCGTGTGAACTTCATGATTAGATTCACATAATTCATAATCGAGATAATATCGATCCACATGCTTCATTAATCATATATTAAATTCTCTGATCATCAAAGTAATGATGCCATGTTCATGATCACACTAGAAAATAGTTCCTCCATGGATCATGGAGGGATCCATTAGACGCATCCCAAGAGCAATATTTGGCTTTTAATTCCGCATTAGGTAGCTTGGATCTTGAGAGGTTTATCGTTGTTACCCTCCACAATAGGGATGTCAAAAACCGAACCGAATCGAACCGAAAAATTCTATTTTTTTGGTTCGGTTCTCATTAAAACCAATTTTTTTTTATTGGTTCATTTTTTAATGGTTAACTTAACCAAACTGAACCAACAAACCGATAAGAGCTTATTTCTTGGAAATACAACGGAAAAAAAATGAAAAGAAAAAACAAATGCAAAAACCGAAAATTAAAAGTTGAAAACTGAAAACTGAAAAGCCGAAAAGCCGAAAAACCAAACCAGACCAAACCAAATTTCGGTTCGGTTTGTATTTGGTTCAGTTCTCATTTGGTTCGGTTCGGAAGTTTTTCCTAATGGTTCGGTTCAGCTTGGTTTTTCAAAAAAACCGAACAGAACCGAATTGTTGACAGCCCTGCTCCACAACATTCTCATCAATGTCCCAACCTTAACTCTATCGTCGATATATGCAAATGAGATTGGCATCGACGCCTACATCATCACACGTTAAATTAGACTCAAACTTCTTCAATTGAATGATACTTGAACTTTCTCCATTATTATCTTCCCATAGTTTTAATTATTGGGAGGATGGCAGGGGAGTCCCGCTTTTTGGTGAGTAGAAGGGAGTTTGGGGACAACCCCCAACAGGGGTTAGTGCTCTCGTGATGTTAAAAGACTTTTATAACTTGAGCTCATATTTTATTGGTAGTTTGGGCTTGGTCATGAATAGTTAGTAGATATATATTCTCTTTTTCTTGTAAATTGAGAAATGTGATAGCGAGGTGCGAGGTGCTAATAATAATGAAGTCCGTAGCTTGACGTAGTCTTAATTTAAGGGTGAACATAATAAAACCTTGCATCTCAAATTCTTTTTCTCACTTTTCTGTTCTCTACTTTTTTTGTGATTGTGCAGTGAATTATAACACTAAGAAAGACAAAAATTTACTTACCATGAGATGGATTCCTACTCAGACCATTTAAAAATAATGATTTACTATCTTATCCATCTTCGATATGTCTTAATGATGAACCCTAGCATGATTCACGGCTGCCATATTCTATTCAATGCGACATGTAGATAATGATGCGCACGAATTTCATTTTTCAATTCCATCTTTTGCAGGGCCTTCTTTCTTTCCTTCTGTAATAAACATAGACAGCCAAGGAGCTAAAGAGGGAGGAAGGAAAAAAAAAAAAAAGAGAGAGAGAGAGGCCCAAAAATGGGACAATCAATGGCAATGTCTGGTCTCACTTTGGGTCGGCACGTGAAGATTAATAATCATTGAATTGCATCCTAAAGGTGGTGGTCCAACGTCACCTTTGCATAATATAATTGACAATCAAGGTAACTGTCATCTTACATCTGTGCAAATTACATTCATTCTCCTCCACTCACAACTCCCTCAAGATAATGATAATAATAATTATCATTATTCTCACCATACCTAAGTCCTAGGGTTTTCTTGATCATATATAAGACCCAAAGGTGAACAAAAGGTGCCTGCTCATTATATCTTTTTCATTTACATTCAAAAAACATAATCGAGGCATTTTGTTATTTATTTTCCCTATGAACCTGTTCACTATTATTTCTTCTTTTTGTCTGTAATTTAGCTGTGGTTTTCTGTTGGCTCAATCTCCAGCACCAAATCCCTCTTGAACTCCACATAAGGGTAAGCAATGGGGAAATCATCTGGTTTTGTCTTCCACCTGCATTACAAATTAACATCAGAAGCGATCCAGTGGCTTGCATGAGTAAAGACTTTTAACAAATTAATTGCATACTATTCTTGCGATAGTCTCTGTAATATTGTATCGTGATCGATCGTATCCATGTCATGTTATTACGTACAAGGTATAGAGACGAATATGCCGCCATGCTGTTTATTTGAATCATTATAGAATGCAAAGATTGAGATAGCATACCATGTCGTTGTCCGTTTGTATAATGTACGGTGTGAATTAAGATTTCGATTATAGTTTTTTTTTTTTCTGGTACCTGAAGCTGAGGACGAGGTGATGAAGGAAGAAGGCAATTATGAGCCGCGCGAGTTCGGCGCCGGGACAAAGTCGAAGTCCACCTCCGAAAGGCATGACCTTCTTGCTCATCGCTTTATCCTGCCGACATACGTGAACAAGGTTTTTGCATATCATGATGATTTAAGTGGAAAACTAAGAAAAACATGTTTTGACTTTATTTTCTGCTTTTTCATATGCTATGGACCTCATTTAAACAAGCACACTAGCGAGAGAAAGCTCTACATGCATTCAAAATAAGTGAGACAGTGTTTTTTCTTCATCATTGGAGCGGTTTGGTTTATTCGGTCAAAACAAACCCTGTCCCACTTAAATTGGGTAATTACCATGTAATCAGATTTTTCTAACTCATGTTCATGTTTGTATGATTTTAATAATCAAAGAGTACGCACCTTCCATCTCGAGGGGTCGAATTTCATGGGATTTTCATGTAGAGTCAGATCAAGATGCGTCCCAATAAAGACAGGAAATACTTTCCAACCTGAGGGTATGGTTAAACCTGAAAGAGTGTTTTCACAAAATTAACCTCATTTCAGAGAGAGAGAAGTACAATGACACTACTAGAGAATTACCTTTGAACTCAATGTCTTGAAGGGCTTTTCGGTGCACAAACTTGACCACATTCCCACATCTCAAAGCTTCACATATGACCTAATTATATTTAAGTTTTGCATTAGCCTGTTAGGACTTGCAAGTGTGACATACCAATTACGATTTAAAAGATACAACATGTGTGGTTAATCTCACTCATACATCATTAGTGTACTCCATTTGCTTGTAATCTTCGCCGTTCAAGGGCTCTTCTCTCCCCTTTTTCCGCCTTATTGCTAGGTGCTCTTCCTATGTACAAAAGAGGAACAAAAAAGAGAGAGATAAGAAAACATCAATACCTTCTCAATCGAAACTCATTACTGACCGTACACATCTCTATATTGAAAAAACACTTCAGTTTCATGGATGAAATTTGCCTACGAAATTCTAGCTATCAACCTTGAGCTGTTATGGTCGATGCGTGCATGATCGTGAATTCTTTCAGATCAGGTGGGTCTCCTATGAAGCTCACTATGGCTATGAGAGAGAGAGAGAGAGAGAGAGAGAGAGAGAGAGATGCACCTTGAGTTGGAGGAGAGAGGCGGGCTCGTGGGCGAGAAAGAAGACGATCAGGGCCATGAGGGTGGCGGTGGTTTCGTAGCCGCCGAGCAAGATATCCAGCACGATGCTCACCATCTCTTCCTCGTTCAACCCCTCCTTCCCCAGGATCACGTCCATGAAGTCTCCTTTCTTCAACCCTGCCGCATTGCCTGTCCTTCTTCTCTCTCTTCTATTATCTCCCTCACGGTTGAGGAAAGCCTTGCTCTTGCCTGCCCAGGGTTCAAAAGAGCAATCATTTTTTCAGCGGCATTATTATAAGACATCAAATATAATATTTTCAGAGATCATAAATGTACGCCGAAGAGAGAAATATAGAATTTCCATATATTCTATATCAAACAATTAATAGTACAAGTGCAGGCTTTATTAAACGATAATGTAATATGCATAATTAAAGGTAGCTATATGCGCGCCATTGACTTGAGAGATATAGAGAATCAAGGGATCTATTCCAACTATCCCTAATAAAGAAAAATATCCTAAAGAAATATCTCTAACATTCACGTTGCTTGGCTTTGATTATGTACCTTCACGGCCATGGCGTATGGGGTCCCGGGAATATATAAGGGCAAGGACACGAAACCCTTCATGTACGTCAAGAAATCAGCAAGTATCTTCCTGGCCCTCGGATCTTCTGGTTCAATACTCAAAAGGGTCTTCACCATAAGGCTTAGTGCAAACTGAAAAATTGGAAACAAGAGAGAGAGAGAATAAACACTGTTTTCAATCATCAAAACAATAAATCTCATGATTGCCTGTACCAATCATCTAAGTCATATACAAAACCCACTAGTTTAAAAATGAAAATCTCCCCAGACAAAAAAAAAAAAAAAAAAGGGAACCTAGAAAAGTGTCTTGTCTTGCATTAGTGATTTAGATAAATTTTTTTACTAAATCCAATAGTAGAACATTGACGGGCGTGTTTCAAAATATTTCGTTTAATGAAATGAGTATAAATATCCTAAATTTAAAGTATATGTATGGAAGTGCAAACATGTCAAAATCCTGATATCTATCGAATCTAATTTAGCAGTGATTGTAAGTATTAAAACCTTGTATAATAGATTTAAGATCCTTAATCTCAGAAAGACATCATGGTAGACGGTTTTCACATCAAATTGCCATTGCGTGCTTGAGGGAAGCTGAATTACACTCATACCAAAAGTGGACTTACCATTTTGGCTTCTTTGCAGAAAGCAACTTGTTCACGCCCTTTCCACGACTCCAACGTGGAGACCGACAGCCTCTCGACGCACCGGTGGAATTCAGAGCTCGACCTGGAGGCAGTGACGAAGTTGACGGCCACGCTCCTCAGCTTCTTGTGGAGGTCTCCAGATACCACGAGCAGGGAGTACTTGCCTAGAATCCCGTGCATGGGCTTCGGATAGCTCGCTTGGAACAGCCTCTCCTCGTTCTGGAGGACGAACGTGTTGAGCTCGTGGTCGCAGGAGACTATGGTCGGTGACCCGAAGAGATGGGACTTGAATACCTTACCGTACCTGTGCATCAATCGAATGAGATCATCATCTCTTACATTGCAAGTCCAAAGATAGTGGGAAAACGGTATATAAAGTCTGCGTAGTTGAACCGAAAGGTTTGGATGCCCTGTGTCTTTTCTGAATCGAAGCCTCGCGGTCGACTTTTCACGCACTTTCTGTAAACCCCTTGCGTCCGACAAACGGAAAAAACAAAACAAAAATGGAAGCGTAGCATATTGGCTCGATGAGTCATACCTAGAGCAGTGATCTTGCAAGAAGCTACCGAGAGAGTTGGACCGGTGAGGCGAGAGGAAGGCGAGAGTTTCTCCGAGAAGAGGCCATCCCTCGCTTCCCCGAGGCAGGTTTCTTGCCGTAATGTCTTGCTTCGAGAAGAAGAAGTTGAAGAAGAGAAACAGAAAAGCCAAGCAAAGGCCTAGGAAGATGGCAGACACAGTGTCGGGCAAGCGGCAACAAAAGATATCCATGGCCTTTCTTCGAGTCTTTCGGCAAAAGCAAAGCTCAGAATACGCACGCACGCACGCACACAACACAGCACTGTACTCAAGGGGCTAATTTTGGCGAAGCTCTCTGTCGAGATAGTGTGGTATTCTCCTTGCTTTAAATAATTCGCCCCAAAACGAGATTCACTGCTGTTTTCGCTGGCCTTCTTTTGATTCTGCTTTAATCATTTTCCCCCAAAAAGATGATATGATATTTGTTAAAATATATCTCGAATTTGAGTTTGAAAAAGACAGTTTTTTAATTCAAGTAGATGTCCTATTTTGAACAGGTTTCCTCGTTGGAGAAGGTTTACCAAAAAAAGATTTTCTATTTTGGATCTAATTCTTGCCTATACATAAGAAGGGGATGTTCTTTGTGAAGGGCATCAAAGGGGAGTTTTTGCTTGTGAATTTCACCTTGAAGATATCCCAGTGTGTTGAAGCCAATTAAATTCTTGTGCTAAGAATTTATATATAATTTCTTTGTAAGATTGATAGATTAGTTTGTGAGGAATTGTCGAGCTAGACATTGTATGAATTATAGGGTGTAATTAGAGTTGGTGAAACACTAAGAGTATTTGAGTGACTCAAGTGCGGTTATAATCTCCGCTGTATCACTTGATTTATAATGGAATTCATTACTACTTTCCTTGTGGACATAGCTCACTACAACTAAATCACGTAAATCTAGTGTCCGATCTATTGTCTTGTTCCATCTACTTTATTATTGGATCGTTTGCTTTCAAAACAATATTCTAATGTAGTTGTAGGATATTTGTCTTTGCTTTAGAAAATTTGGACGCCTTTTTTTTTTAATCGGTGGTATACACGTTAGAAATTAGTCAGGCTAATAAATTGCAAGAAATTATCACTTCTGTGTTGTAATGGGACCTTGCAACACAATGACTCAACACATGCCATCCTTTCATGGAATTATACGACCTTTAAAAGAATGGCCCGGGTTACATCTAATCTTTGTCTTTACTTGCGGTTTGGGATAGAGAAAGCATTTTGAAGCGGCTATATTGTACACGGCACTTCTATAAATCTCCAATAATCGGAAGAGGGTTGACGTGGTTGATTGTGGCGTTTCTCTATTCTAAGAATGGAGCTTGACAATTGACATGTTATTATTAGGATTCATGGAAAGCTTTTCATGTTCTTGTCATGGACAGACATCCATTGGCACAGCTGGACAAGGCATTTATCCCTACAAGAGTCAAATGCTCAATAAGGCCCTTGCTTCATTTGGTTACAATTAATGTTCTTGTTCTTTGAAAGAAAATAGTTTGAAGAGATTGTATTTGTATACAGTCCCCAAACCTAGAGAGACCAGGCGGAAAAGCCTTTGTCTTCATGCATGATTACGTTTCAATGGGCCTGCAAAAAGTGCCATCACTGTGTCTCGCCTCCCATATTCGAAGTAAATGTCAAAATAGAGACAAATCAGATAGCTGAGAATACTAGAAAAGAAGGCAAGGTGAGGCTTACCTACTAATGACACCCCACCCCTATAAAGAAAAATATATCCAGCAATGAAATGGTTCCAAACACGGATTTTGTGATATTTAACTCTATGAGTCGTTCAAATTATAAAGGTCTTTCGAGATAACGTATTCTTTAATCTTATTCAATTGAAATCACATGGGTCGAGTTTACAATAATATGACTTTCTCGTGTTGGTCTTGACATACGTTTTTCCTTTCTCCACATCTATTCAAATTCCACAGGCCGAAAAGATAAGGACATCTGCCGATCTTACAATGTTATAGTCACTTGTTCAAGAACGCATGCAGGTGAAAAGAACGTGCCAGTACGAACGCAACCTAAGCCGATCTTTGGAAGAACATGACTCCATGTATAACACGACAAATTTTGGTCCCTCCATTTAATATTTGGTCAACAATTTTGGTCCGACTCAATAGTCAATAGCGCATGGTGCTGTTTGGGGTTCCGATTAGGCGCACTACAATGAATGCTGTTCAAAGAATGCGTAGCCGAAATCGATTGGTCAAGAGGCCTGGCCGCGTACATACCCATAAAATAAGAGCCGCCGGTCCCCTAAAGCAGGGGCCACTGGGGAACAAGTGAGGGAAAATTCCACCATCCACGGGCACCAATCGGAACCCAAAGGTCTTCGCAAAATTAGCTTTTCGTTGACACTCTCTACAAGTAGGCTCTCTACCGTGTGGGCTTTTGATGTCGACGTATGCAACAGAGATCCGACCGGACATTTTTTCTTTTGTCAAAGCCGGGGGAGGGAGGACTTCTCATCATCGAATCGAACACATTTCTCGGCTTTTCTCATGAGTTCAAAGTCGTTCGGAATTTCCCAACGATTATAATAAGGGACAATAGTTGGAGAGCGAGGGGGCATCACCCCGTGCTCATCTCCTTTGTGCGGCATCTAGTGCACCGTTGGATTTGCGCCACGTATCCCTATCTGCTTGCTGGGAATGAGAATGCCAAAGCTTGAAAGTTATCATCAGGGCCACGTTGGTCATGAAATTCTTTATTTGAGATATTCAAAAAACACCGGGAATAGAATAGAGGTCGACACATTGACCAAACGATTCATTAGTTATAATACCACTTGTTCTTTCATATTAGATATCATCGAAAGGGGGTTCAAATCTGGACCTATCATTGTATCTAGTCTCTCTTCACTAAAAAATTTAAGCTCTAAGATACATTATTTGATATGAGATTTTCATGACACGGTTCTCTCTCTCTCTCTCTCTCTCCTTTTCCTTGATTGACCAATGGCTTTCGATCCCAAAATTAATGGATGTTAGACAAAACTAGTGAAACCAAGTTTTTAATCTTGAGATATTTGGTTTATGAAAGTAAGGAGGCCCACTATGCCTTCTCTCTCTCTCTCCTTTTCCTTGATTGACCAATGGCTTTCGATCCCACAATTAATAAATGTTAGACAAAACTAGTGAAACCAAGTTTTTAATCTTGAGATATTTGGTTTATGAAAGTAAGGAGGCCCACTACGCCTTACTCAGTTCTCTAATCGGCATAAAAAAGTTTAGTGAGAGTTCTAATCTCATTCAGTTAATAAGAAATAAAAATTAAAGATGTGTGATCAATAAGATTTGAAAAGTTTATATGAAATATAAACATCACTTTGTAAGAAAGGTCACCTAACAATTTATTGAACTCCTCGAGATTTATCTCAAGAGGGTATGATAATCATTTACACGCCACTGGTGCATAATGCATTGTCACTTCACATGAGCGAGCGACGCGACACCCGTCTAATGTCAGAAAGTCTTCTCATGGCTCGTTTTCAAACCCATCGCCGGGCAACTGTACCACGGAGTGTTACATCAATGATGGCTCTTGGAGGCCGGGCTAGGAACGTACTTATGCTTCGATTCACCATTTCAATTATAACCAAGGAATCTGGGGGCGTGTGTTTTTACCAGTACGGTCCCTAGAGGAGGCAATAGGGAGGCAAAGAAAAGGTGAAGTGGACTGCGGGTGTCCCCTTACTTTTGTAAAGCGAAAGGTGGCAGTGCGCAGGGTGCACGTGCAATGGATTTTGGGGCCCTCGTCTTCCTTCCTTTTTCTCCCCCGCCTTGGATCGGCGAATTGGCAGGTAGCAGATCCCCAATGATGAGCCATAGCTGGAAGATCAACTCCTTTCATCGAACGCAATCATTGCCTGTTACAACGTGTAGCCCCCCGTCTCATCATGAGTTTTCCTCGTTCATCATTCCAACAGGGAAAGGGCAAAGCTCGAGCGCTGCGTCTTCCTCCTCATGCTCTCATGGCCTCTCTCTCTCTCTCTCTCCCTCTGTGTTGAAGTTTTTAGGCCTTACTGTCTCTTCATACCTTTATGTCTCGAACACTATAATTACCCTAAAGTGAATATTACGTGCAAAGTTCGCTTTCCGGACCACATCAACTTGCTAATTTCCCCACATCGAAGGGAGCAGACCCTAGTTTATAGGGTGTGTGTGTGTTTCAATCAGTGGAAAACAAGAAGTTACTCGAATCGGGTTTTCTCTATTAAGGCCTTTTCCTTTGCCAATTTAATTGGCGCATTATAGTTATCCTGAAATTTGGAAAAAAAGAAGAAGAAAATTGCGGTTACTTAGGTACTTAAGTGTAATAAAAAAGGATTTACAAAATATAATTATTTAAGTGCTCGTTCTTATTTAAGAGAATATTCTAAACACGAAATTGATAGATAACTTTCATTTCATGGCTTGCCAAACAAATGAAGTAGTATCAACTATGTTAGGGTTGTTGGGATAGTATGACAAGGTGGCACGTTAAAAATTGCTTCATCAATCACCGTTGGCTAGTCTTTTTTTGTTCTCTTTGTTTTGTCCCACCCTTTTTTTTCTGATTTTCTTTTGATTATTATGAGAAAAAAATTACAAATCGATATTCCCTTCTTCTGGGTTAAAAACTGAAATATTTGGCATTTAGGCCCTGTTTGTTTATTTTTGTTTTTGTTCCCCGAAACAAATTTTTTTTTATTCTTTTGTTCCGAGAACAAAAGAAAAAGAAACGCGTTTGGTAAAACTTTGGTTTATGAGAACAATTCCAAGAAATAATTTTTCTCTCTTTTGTTTCTTTTCTTTTTATTTTTCTTCTTCCTTTTGCTAGTCACTAGCCTTGGCCATGGCCGGCACTGGCGACCGCCCAGACAAGGGCCAGCGACCTCGTCGGAGTGTCACTGGCCCCCAAAGACGTCGAGCCATGGAGATGCCGAGCCTCACTAGTGGCTAGGCGAGCTTGAGCTCGCTCAGCCTAAGTGGGGCCAAGGCTCGTCAGTTGGCGTGAGGCTCGCTTGGCCATTGAGGCCACCGATGAGGCTTGGCCTCGCCTAGATCTAGCAAGGCCGAGCCTTGCGGTGGCTTGGCAAGGCTCGGCGAGCACCGTGGCCGGTGACCGACCACAAAGAGAAAGAAGGAAAAAAAAGAAAGAAGAAAAAGAAAAAAATATTATAAAAATATTGAAAAACTAAAAGAAATAACAAAATTATACAAGTTTACCAAACACATTTCTATTCCTAGATTAGAATTTTTTTGCAGTTACCAAGCACATTCTTATACTAAAAAATTGTTCTTGGGAACAGATTTAAAAAAAAAACTATTTCTGTTAAAAAATTGTTCCTCGGAATAAAAACTTTACCAAACGCGCCCTTAGTTTCTTTCCACGATTTTATCGAAAAAATTGACTTCGGTGGTCACCGAAAGAAAGCCGTCGATTGTCAAAAGCATAAAGGAAAATCAAAGAAAAAGAATGTCCCAATGGAAAATGTTTTTACTAGGTTGGACAGGCAAGAATTAGGTTGATGTCGACTTCACCTCCCATGCACGAACCTCGAATTGATGAAGTGAAAAGCCACATTGCTTAGACTGGACTTTTGCACGGCTCGTGGTTGTGAAAGTAATTGTGTTCAAAAAAAAAATATTTATCTCATTAATTTACTCATAAAAATCCATCTCATATTACATCTCCCAGGAGGAGTATTTTGTACATGTTGAAGGGAAAATTTCTTGCTTAATCAAGTGTGGTAATACGTTGAATTAGTTTTGAAAGAGCCCGAATATTTCTTTACCGCATGTAATTATAAAAAAGATGTTTCACCAACTTGACCCGCACAGATACTCCAAATTATTTGAAAAATTATAAGAAAATCTCATTTAATTAATGTTTGGTATCTATACCTTGATTTTTTTTTTAAAACCGAAATTGTAGCAAGGCGATTAGGGTTTTGCAGTTGGGCCATTCCAAGTAGGCTGAGAAGAGCCCGATACAATGGGCCTATTTCTTAGCTGCTTGCTAGATATAGATGGCAATTTGACATCACTGTCGTCAAGTGTCAATCCTTCGATGAAGCCCATGTTTGAGGCCTTACATCTGATGCCAAGAAAAAAAGGGCATCTTATGCATCTCTTACAAAATGTTTTTTTTTTCAAGCCATAATTACTCAATCCATCCATAAAATGTACAAGCCTGCCGTCTCAGTCCACTGACGTTTTCTCAATAGCAAAAGCCCGAAATTCAACCATTAATTTCACCAAATGAACTTATGATCTCATGGAAAAAAATATTGTCATCATTTATTATTGGTTGTGATTGGTTGAGCTACTCGAAGCCCCCTAATCACGAATTTGAATCATTTATAATTCTTTATTCATTGCAAATCTCGGTTGCTTTATCTCATTAATGCAACATATATTTTACGTAGAGCGCAAATACTGCTTATTCCAATCAGAATTTAGTATTGCGGTGATTATGGTGATTAGACTCAAATGAACATCAACCACAACACAAACTTAATATTCTAGTGGCGGGCGTGACAGTTTATCGTCGTGGATCGTCCCTCTCATCTTTGGCTCGGAACAAAAAAAAATTACATATATAAAAGAAAAAGAAAAAGAAATAGCTCCGCTAGCCACAAGAAAAACGTTATCTCTTTCCAGGTATCTCTCGCTCTCTCCCTCCTCCTCAGTCACACACGCACTTCGATCCATGTTCATAGCCCCCCATACCCACCACCACCACCGCCACCGCCCATGTCCGCCATCTTCTCCGACCACCGCCCACAAACGCTCGACCTCTCTCTCACCCTCCAAATTCAAATCCCTCATCCGGATCACGAACACCATCACCACCCCGGACGACGCCGATGGCAACAAAACCGCCGCATCCAACCAGCCAACGCCCTCGTCGGCGGGCAGGATCAAGCGGCTGGTGCTGTCCCCGGAATCCCGGACTAAGCTCAACGCCCTGCCGGACCGCGACTTCTACTCGTTCCCGCGCTTCGTGAAGCACGTGGACGACGGCTTCCTCGCCACGTTGACGGACCTCTACAGGGACCGGGTGAGGCCCGGATCGGAGGTGCTGGACCTGATGAGCTCGTGGGTGAGCCACCTGCCGGAAGAGGTGGCGTACAAGAGGGTGGTGGGCCACGGCATGAACGCGCAGGAGCTCGCGAGGAACCCGCGCTTCGACTACTTCTTCGTCAAGGACCTGAACCGCGAGCCGAGGCTCGAGCTGGCGAGCGGGAGCTTCGACGCGGTGCTGTGCACGGTCAGCGTGCAGTACCTCCAGCAGCCCGAGGAGGTAATCATTCGTGAATTTTTTCAAGCACTTGTCAAGCAATAAAAAACGAAGATATTCCCGATCGGTTGAGAATGCTAAAGTAGGAACCGGAGGCCCTCGTGAATAAGACTCGATTGTGGTCCAACTGCATTTGCAGGCGAGTACATGATCAGGTCGCTTTTGCACCATTCGATTCCTAATCTGAAGGATTGAAAATCACGAGCACATTGCAATTGGGGAATCTTGAAAAGTGATCCATTCAACTTAGAAATTCCTAGAAGTATCTTGTCTAGTAGTGGGAAGTTAAGTCTAGTGGTGTTCGAGTCTATAAGGAGTAGTTAGACTTTATGGTGAAGAGAAACCCACGCCAGCATGTGCGCAGAAAGATCCAAATAATCTCTGCAACCTGCAGGGATTTTGCATGAGTGGAATGGCTCTATAAATAGAGCTTGATCCTTATTTAGTGTGGGGGTAGCATGGACTAAAATACTATATCACGTTATGTTGGAAAAATCATCAAAAAGTCCTAAACCTATTACAATTACAGTAATTCAAAATATAAACATTTTCTTTTTTTGGCCAATTCAATCTTAAACCTTTTACAATTATGTCAACTCAGTCCATCTAACTAATTTTAACCAGTTAGTGTTGACATGGATGATGGCTAGCATCAACCATCCGGCCCACATTGACGTGGCAATCTTCTAATACATATATTTAAATTTTTTTTGCTTCTTCCTTGTTCGGCTTCTTTTCCTTGCAGTGGCTAATGAGGCTCGTTGGCCATTGGGCGAGGGTTGCCTACAAGGGTCATGACCCTAGCCTGGTGAGGCAGTTTTGTCCAAATCTAGGAGAGGCCAGCCTTCCCATGGCCTTGCTGGTTGCAAGTGAAGGGGGCCTTGCTAGCTATGGGCAAGGCCATGGCAAGGCCCTCGCTCATGGCCCTAGACCTCAGTAGGATTTGGGCAAGGCGGGCAAGGGATTTATGGCCCTCACCTAGCAGCCGATGAGTTGGGAAAAGAAGCCAAAGGAGAAGAAGAGAAAAAAAGAAAAGGAAAAGGAAAAAGTAAAAAAAGAAAAATTAATAACAAATATTATTAAAAAATTGGCATGTCAGTGTTGGTTGGACAACTGAAGTTCGCCGATGTCCATGTTAGTGCCGGCTAGCCAAAATTGACTGGATGGATTGAATTCACACAATTATAAAATATTTAGGATTGAATTGACAAAAAAGAAGAAGTTTAGAACTAAATTGGCACAATTCCAATAGTTAAGAATTTTCTTGGTAATTCTCCATATCATGTGATGTAGCTTCTCCACTAATAGCTCCTCCAACTATTGTAAAACCATTTCTATAAACTAGCGAAACCATCTTTCCTTATACCATAAAACTATATATCTCATTCCCTTGTTCATCCTCTATTAAATATGGTCATATGAGAGATTGTACAATATCAACTCAAATTGAATGGAGGTTAAAATGAAAGAATGACAATAGACTTCTTAATTGATTCGGTCCAGTCGAGATAATCTGATAATGTTTCCCAAGAACATAAAGATCAAATAATATTTGAGGAGTTGATTGACACTATCTCGTGTCGAGGGTCGTGATAACAAAACGAGTCAAATGAGATTGAGAGTCAATTCAATTTCCTTTTGCAGGTGTTTGCGGAGGTGTTTCGGGCGCTTAGGCCTGGCGGCGTATTCATCGTGAGCTTCAGCAACAGGCTGTTCTACGAGAAAGCGATCACGGCATGGCGAGACGGGACCGGGTACGGCCGAGTGCAGCTGGTGGTGCAATACTTCCAGTGCATCGAAGGGTTCACGGAGCCTGAGATAATCCGCAAGCTGCCCGGCTCTTCCGCCGCTCGAGAAGGCAAATCGCCTCTTGATTGGATCTTCAGGTTCTTGGGATTGCTTAGCGGGCTTGATCCTTTCTACGCTGTGATTGCCCACAAGAACTTCAAACCTGTATATGAATGAGCAGATCAGCCGATCCCCCTAAAACGAATAAGAAAACGTACGTGAACCAATGCGTTGGGTTGAATTGTCCATTACTCTTCCTGCTTCTAGGTCAAATCAAGGATGTCGCTGTAATAGAGTAGATCAAGCAAATAATTTTTCACTTTCGAATTCTTGTCGTTCAAAGATGATTGATTCCTTGTAGAGTACTACATTCGTCATGCACGAGAGAATTCCAAAAGATCCGCCTAAATTCCCATTCTATCTAACCAAGTCAATCAATGATATGGAATTGACAAGTGTTGGGAATAACGAATTCCTAAAAACCGGATTCGACACTAAATCGAACCCCTAAATCAATGCGGAAGCGAAGCCCAGAATAACACACGTATCACCGATCCTAAAACACACTACCGATTGAGCATCTTGTTGCAGATTAGATACCGACGCCCGATAGGAGGAAGAAAATCTAGTCTGTTTGATCCGATGAAGCTATGAAGGGAAGAAAAATTGCCGGAGCCTTACTGTTTTTCTTTTGTCTTTTGAAGAGAGAGAGAGCGCGCAGGAGAAAAGCGTACGTACGTTTGTTTCCAACAGGTGCCATCTTTCTCTCTCTCCTCCCTTTTATACCTTCCCCCATCCACGGGCCCCTATTCCCATGGGCCGGGCTTTTTGGGCCCAACATGGACGGACGGGCCTTAAGCCCATCACTAATAAAACCATCATCTCTCACTCACGCATGGTGTACGAAACGATGGTCTCTTTACCTCTTCAACATTAAATGCAGGTGAATAATCCGTGCGACCAAGCATCTTTTGAAGCTCGTTCTTTATCATACATCCGTTAGGAATATATAGTTCATAATGGCGTCATGTTTTCGAGTAAATTTAGTATGCGAGTATCACTAGATCGATCGATCACATTTATATCTCTCTTGATCTCTTTTAAACAATGATATATATATATATATATATATATTGTATTCATGATTATGATTATCACAAAAACAATCATAATTGGTCAATTGATGAACACAAAACTATAATGTGATTCTCCAAAATCGATCTTCCTCTTCCCTTCAAACTCTCAATTTCATTGCTTGCTTTTCTAGAAATGCCCCATTAGATCGAATTATCTCATGACCATTGGCAACACCCAAGATAAAGAAACATTTAAATAGAAATCTTGAGAATAAGTAAAGTCATGAGGGGACTAAAAATTAAGGAACTCTTTTCCTCAAAGTAGTCACACGTCATAAAAGTTGAGATCAAGCCTTTTGCCACTCTCATTGGTCATCGCATGCATACGTAATATGAAATACATATTACGGTATTAACTCCTTTCCCATGGAGCGTGTGTCTACACCTTTCAATACCGTACAGATGATAGTTCAGACATACCCAATGTCTAACTTGAGTTCACGTATCTACTCATTTACAAAATTCATCAGAAGTCACATATGGCATCTTAGACAGATAAAGTAAAATATGTGGGTTATTTTACTTTCGAACATAGTAATTATCATGTCCTCGTCTTAACACCCAGTTAAGGCGACATACGTATTTTAAGCTTGAGCTCTTGATTATCACCTAGATAATAAGCTTAAAAACAGTCTCATATCTATTTATCACACAGTAAATATAGTCGATTATGTAAGTGTGAGTGGGCTAATCTTATATCGTCGACATACTTTCAATTTAAAATAATGTACTAAGCATTAAGATGCATAAATATCAAACAAAGATTCATAGGCATTAATGATGAAACAACACTTGTTCATAAATGTGAACAATTCAGGGAAATTACAATTCAGTACATTAGACTCTACGCAATCCTAAAGATTTTACATGACCACAAAACACATCTCTAGGTATTGGCTTTGTCATATGATTTGCTACCATTCTATGCGTAGATATGTACTGTAAGTTCACATCCTTTCGTGCAACCATATCATTGACAAAGTTATACTTGGTATCTATATGTTTGGTCTTGCCATGATATTTTCGATCTTTGGTGTACGCTATAGCTGCTTGGCTATCACTGTTAACCAACAATGGATTTGCAGCTTTCTCAATAACACATAAATGATCCAAAAATCTCTTAAGCCAAACTCCTTCTTGTACCGCTGCTGATAATGCTACGAACTCAGCTTCCATCATGGATAAGGCTATACATGTTTGCTTCTTATTGCTCCATGATATGGCGCCATTGTTCAGAAAGAAAGCAAATCCTGAGGTAGATTTTCTTTCATCTAAATCTCCTCCCCAATCAGCATTTGAATAGCCTTCAAGTCGCAGATTCTTGCATTGGTAATTCAACTTGAAATCAGCAGTTTCCTTCAGATACCTCAGTATTCTCTTAACAGCTTTCCAATGTGCTGGACCTGGATTGGATTGGTATCTACTCACCATTCCAACTGCAAAACATATGTCGGGTCTTGTACACATCATAGCGTACATCAAGCTCCCAACAGCACTAGCATAAGGAACATGTTTCATTTGTTCATTCTCTTGTGGAGTCCCTGGACACAGTTTATGGCTCAATCCTTCACCTTTTGCAATATGAGTGTCTATGGGTTTACAGTCTTGCATACGAAATTGTTCAAGAACCTTATTTATATATATTTCTTGCGAAAGAGACAACGATCTCTTCGAACGATCTCTTGAAATCTTAACTCCAAGAATGTATGCAGTCTCACCCATATCCTTCATCTCAAAGTTGGAAAACAACCAACTCTTGACAGTATTAACAAACTCCATATTGTTTCCGGCAATCAGTATATCATCAACATATAATGATATGATCACAAATTGATCCTTGGATCTTTTGATATATACACAATGATCCTCATCAATCATTGTAAAATCATATCCCATTATGGCATTATGAAAACGTATATACCATTGTCTCGAAGCTAGCCATGGCCATATATCGACCTCAAAAGTCGACATACATTTTCTTCTTGGCCTTTTACTATGAAACTATCAGGTTGTTCCATATATATTTATTCCTCTAATTCTCCATTGAGGAAAGCAGTCTTTACATCCATCTGATGTAACTCGAGATCCATACTAGCTACTATTACCAGAATAATGTGAATCGAGGTAAATCTCATTACAAGAGAAAATGTATCTTCATAATTAATTCACTCCTGTTGATTATACCACTTTGCCTCAAGGTGAGCCTTATGCCTTTCTATCGAGCCATCAGCCTTTCGCTTTATTTTGAGAACCCACTTGTTCCCAATAACTCTGCGTCCTTTTGGAAGATCAACCAGTTCCCAGACTTGGTTTGATTTCATTGATTCCATTTTCTCTTTCATTGCATGAATCCATTTTTCCTTACTTGGGCAATTCAGAGCCTCATTGATATTTATTGGCTCATCCTCATCTTGTGGAGCAACCATAAAAGTTTCTCCTTCAATGTCAAAACGTCGACGGGGAATACTTTGGCGACTTGTTCGCCGTATGGGAGATTGTACACTTTGCACATCATTCCCCATTATGCTCCCACTTGGATGAACTCCACTAATATCATTATCTTGATCTAAGGTTTCAAATAGGGAGTGATCTTCCCTTATTTCGCCCTTATTAGGAAACTCATCATCTAAGAATGTGACATCTCGTGATTCAAATTCAATTATACTCCCACTTTCCTGCTCACCTATGAACATATACCCTTTCGAGTGTTCGGAGTATCTTATGAAAATACTCTTCTTTCCTCTGGGACCCAATTTCCCAAACTTGTGAGAGGACTCATGTGTATAGGCAGTACAATCTCATGACTTAAGAAAAGTTAAGTCCGGTTTTCTACCTGTCCATAACTCATATGGAGTGGAAGTAACTGATTTGGAAGGCATTCGGTTAAGTATATATGCGGCAGTTAACAATGCATCACTCCAAAAAGTGATAGGTAAGTTAGCATGCGCCATCATGGACCTAACCATTTCTAGTAGGGTTCTGTTTCTTCTCTCCGCAATACCATTTTGTTGATGGGTATATGGAATAGACAACTGTCTTTCTATTCCTTTTTCATCACACAATTTTCTGAACTCATCAGATAAATATTCTCGACCTCGATCGGATCTCAATGCTTTTATTTTTTTGTCTAATTGATTTTCTACCAGGTTCATAAACCTTTTGAAACAACTTATTACTTCAGATTTATGAGAAATCAAATAGACATATCCGAATCGAGTATAATCATCAATAAAAGGTGATGAAATAAACAGCCCCATGCCTTCCTCTCACATTCATTGGACCACAAACATCAGAAATGATTAAATACAGAGGAAATCCAGCTCTTTTACCTTTTTCAAATGGTTTCCGTGTCGTTTTCCCTTCTAGGTAATGCTTACATATAGGCAAATCGACTTTTTCAATGTTGCCCAACAAGCCCTCTTTGGCTAGTCTATTCATACGCTGTTGGCCAATATGACCAAGTCTAGCATGCCACACATTCACATCATTATCATATATATTAGGAGACGTGAGAAGGGAATAACAAACATTTGCATTAACATAATCAATATCTAATACAATGAAACCATCCAAGAAATAACTACAACCATAGTAATTTGTATCTAAATACAAATCTACACCTCTATTATAGAAGTTCATATTAAAACCTAGTTTAACCAACACTAAAATAGACACTAAATTCCGACGAATCTCCGGAGCATACAACACATCATGTAGGAACAAAGTGCGTCCACCACGCATATTCAGTTGGCATGTGCCAATTCCTTTCACTTCAGATTTGGAATTGTTTCCCACATAGATCCACTTAGTTCCAATTGGTACTCGTCGAAATTCCACGAAGGATCCTCTATCCTTCGCTACATGGTCTGTCGCTCTTGAATCTACAGTCCACAAAGAATTAGACTCAGTCAAGAATATAGAACTCGACACAAAAGTAAAGTTTTGATTAGTATAAGGGGTGTTTACCTTCTTTGGCTCACGGCAGTCGAGAGCATAGTGACTTTTCTTTTCACAATTGTAACATCTCACCTTTGACAATTTCTTCACCTGAGGACGTTTTCCTCTCTTGTGTTGGTTAACTCTTGATTTCTTGCAACAAGGACTTGATCCTTTGCAATCCCACATATTGAACGAATCAATACGCTTGCGCTTAGAGCTCAAAGCCCTTTCTAAGCTAGAACCAGCATTGTAAATATCTATTTTCGACTCAAATGCCGTTGAGCGGTTCTCTACTAGCTCAAGGTGGCGCATGGCATCCTCAAGATCTTCCATAATATGATTAAGAGCTTCTAGTGCTTCTTGCTCTTCCAGCACATACTGGATTTTCATTTGCCAAATTTCATAGTTGTCGCCATTGAGCTTTTCACCTTTGTTTAGCTCGGCAACTATGCTCTTTGTGGCTGAAGCCATTGATCTGAACACATCAGACAAATATGCACGAATTTATTAATGCCTATCATTTATGCATCCCTTTTTTACATAGACCCATCATATTAATGAATAATTTCAAGTAAGGCTTCAGAATTAAAAGGTCACTACGTTTCCAATCATCCTCCATAAATCCTAACTTAGAACTATCATTAATATGATTGTTTTATGCAAAATTAATTATGTGAAGTTACAAAAACTTCTAAAATTACCCACAGCTAATTACCCATAGCAACCAGCAATAACAGAAAGCAACAGATAATTGACATCCAATATAAAACAATAATGCTTTCAACTAATACAACCAATATACAGGTTGCTACATGAACAATAATTAGGTAGTAATCATTACATAATATGTCCACAAAGCACACTTAACATATATAAGCCAATACAACTAACACCAAGTCAGCACACGAACTGGGAAAGATTTTTTTTTGTTCAATTTCTTGATCTTTTCCCTTGAAACAATACAGTAATATTCATTTACAAAATCCATCACAATTTTCTTATAGGAAACAGCTCCATTGACATCCCATATGCAATTCAACACATCTTGCCATTCAGGTGGAAGAGTGTTTATGAAAAATTGCACAATCTCTGACTGTGACATAGGACGACCATTCCATATGAACTGTTGAATTTTCCCGTTGACTTCAAGGACGTGATCAATTAAGTCACCTCTCTCCCATTGATGATCATTCAGCTCAGCTATCAACTTAGACAACCTATTCTTTTGTTCATCGGTAACTGCGCGAATAGGTGTGCGCAACCTCAGGAGAGGCATTGTTCCTGCAACAAATGCAGAACAAAATAAGGGATCACTTATAATCCACATAGACTTAATTGAAAAAGAAACACATTCTTTTCCTCTTTTTTTTTTTTTTTTTTTTTCGGTCAATGGTCGTCAACAGTCAACCGTGGTCAACGGTCAACAGTCGTCGGACGGGTCATCGGTCGCCGGACCGGATGGGCCGGTCGGGCCGGGTCGCACGACCGATCCCACGTGCCGCATGAGTGTGCGGGCTGACGTCTCGCGGACGCGTCGGCCCAGAACGTGCCGCGGGCATGCCGGCGTCCGCGGGTTGGGTCGGGTTGCCGGTCGTCGGTCCGGTCCGTGTATTTGCGGGCGAAAGATCGTCGTGCGACGTCATCGATGACGTCAGCACGCGTCGGTCCGTGGACCGGTGCGTGCCGGTTCGCTGGCCGGCGGCGAGCACATGCCAATTCGCCGACCGGCGCGTGTGTCGCATGCGCTGGGCAAGTTAGCGCTTCCGGGCACGTCGCGCCCACGCGCAACGGCTTCCGGCCGCGCGTGTGGGCGCGTGCGGTGTTTCCCGGCGGCGCTCGACGTATCGCCAGACTCGTCTCGACGTCGCATTTCTTCCTATGTCATTGGAATGCGATTTTGACTTACAAAAACTCGGAAAAATGTCTGAACAGCGCTCGGGTGTCGGGATTTCTCGTCCCGATCCGTACGGCCGAATTGCTTTTGCGAAAAATCAATCAAAAAATGTCAAACAGGTCGGGAAAACACGAACTAGGGCTCTAATACCAATGTTGGGAATAACGGATCCTCGAAAACCGGATTCGACACTAAATCGAACCCCTAAATCAATGCGGAAGCGAAGCTCGGGAATAACACACGTATCACCGATTCTAAAGGACACTACGGATTCGAGTATACCTTGTTAGCCACAGATTAGACACCAACGCCGATAGGAGGAAGAAAATCTGGTCCTGTTTGATCCGATGAAGCTATGAAGGGAAGAAAAATTGCCGGAGCCTTTTTGTTTTTCTTTTGTCTTTTGAAAGAGAGAGAGAGCGCGTAGGAGAAAAGCGTACGTACGTTTGTTTCCAACATGTGCCATCTTTTCTCTCTCCTCCCTTTTATACCTTCCCCATCCACGAGCCCTATTCCCGTGGGCCGGGCTTTTGGGCGCAACATGGGCGGACGGGCCTTAAGCCCATCACTAATAAAACCATCAACAAGCCTCGTCTCCAAAATCCACAAAAACTCATGCGACTCGAATGATTCTGACCGCGTCTGATGAAGCAACCTCGATGTGAAACATCTTGATTGGCTATGAACAGAAAGCAGACTGTTACCTATGTGCACTGCATGTCTTTCCGGAATATGCTATAGTGAGATTGACCAGTACAAAACCAGATTTGGGGGCCATAGTCAAATGATACGGTAGCCTTCCAGTGGGAAGCAAGGAATCGAATATGTTGTTCCCCCCTGTTCTCCTCTCCTTTTTGTACTTTTTCGCCTCTTGTTTTTTAGTGGAAAAGCTTCATTGGCATAAGGTGGCGAAACTCAATACGCTCCCAACTCGACCAAGCAAGGAAGCAAAAACTATAAAGTAAAAACAAAAGCATCGAAATCTTCCTACAATTCTCCATGATGTTAACCTTAAAGTGCATATAATGTAATGAAAACACTAATATTTAGTGCCACACATCCGTTTCCTAAGAAGCATGAGCTATTATGAAAGTAATTGCAAGCGACGAGGTTCATCGGAGACTCATTAATTGGCTCGCCACAATAGACAATTTGGGGTAGAGATCGACGGGTAGATAAATGGACAACATAGGAAATTGGAAGATATGACTTTCTTAATCATGTCTACTTCAAGTAAAGCAAAATGGACTTAAGATTATATTGATAATGCCTTGACTATATGTTGCTATCGAAGATTTGATTAGTTTACTTTTGGCATGAAAAGCTGAAACGTGAACCCTAAATCTTGCTACTTTTGCACTGTTCTTTTGAGCAGGAGGATCACTCCTCCTAAACAATATCTTAATCGGTGTTTCATTATTTAATCATTATAAGAAGCTAATCGAAATCCCACGAAGATTACCATGTGCTTCGGACATTACACAGAGAAATGCTCCGCGCATGGTCCCCAGTATCTTTCTAGCTGGACAAAGTGGAAATAAAGAGAGCCCAAGGCTTCAATTTAACGTCCAAAACATTAAATTACAATGGAAGCAAGGAAGTCGATTCACCCCAAGGCTTTACGCCATCTATCATGCCTATAAAGAGAGACCAGGCTGAGGGCTATATCAACCCAAAACCGAGATAACAATATCTCTCCCCCTCTTCCATAAACCATAGTCTTGTATTTTCTCTAGAGTTTACATATCGCGTTATGGCCATGATGACCACGACCAGCAAGATGATGCCGCCCGCCATGCAGAGGCTGATCAAGGGCGGGGATCGGAGCATGATCACGATGTCCGATGACACTGCGATGATGAAGCAGGTCACGGACACTCATGCCCCTGATGGCCGCGAGGTTGATGTGAAGCCACTCCTCCTCCTCGTCGAGGACATCCTCAACCGCGCTACCTTGACTGCTGGCACCGGCCCCACCATGGTAATGGAATAGGAATGATCTTTTTTTATCTTCCTTCTTGCGGTGTACTGGATCAAATGCTTTGATGACATTTTACAGATATACTTTATTTAGCTAGGAGAGACTTGCCCAGTTTCGTATCGCTCGCCAGATCTCTGACAAAACGAGCCATATCACGACAATAATCAGTCTCAATTATCTGTATTTCTTATGAGTATTATGATCGCTCGTTTCTCATTCTAAATCCTGCGTGCATGGCTCTTGCTGTGTATAGGGATCCCTATACGCGGAAAACATGGAGGACAAGGGTTACCAGGCAAGCTTCAACGCCGTGCTCGACGTGCTGTCCTTTACCATCGAGCGGATTTCCTGCGAGGTGATTCATGAAAAATGTCATTTTGTGCGCTTCATCTATTTCGAATTTCGCCATGAAATTAAATGAAGAGCAATCAATTCTTTGTTAGAAAAACAAGTCTTTCTACTGACATCTGCCAGCTGGCAACCGTTCCTCAGCTATCCACGAAAGCGCTGACTGGTGGCGAGGCGCACGCGACCACGCTCTCCATATGCAATATGCTCGCCCCGTTCTCGTGGGACGCCAAGCTGGTGCTGACACTGGCGGCCTTCGCCTTCAACTATGGCGAGTTCTGGCTCTTGGCCCAGATCTACACTACCAACCAGCTCGCCAAGTCGATGGCAATCCTGAAGCAGCTGCCCATGATCATGGAGCACTCGGGCGCCCTCAAGTCCCGGTTTGACGCGCTCAATGGCCTGATCCAGGCCATGCTTAAAGTCACGAGGTGCGTGGTGGACCTCAAGGACCTTCCCTCAGCTTACATCTCCAGCGAGGCCCCCGCATTGTTAGCCGCCATGGCCCACATCCCAACAGCCGTGTATTGGACCATAAGGAGCGCCGTGGCTTGTGCTAGCCAGATCACCAGCCTCACTAGCTATGGCATTGAGTATGCGCTCTCGAACTGTTTCGATTTCTCTACTCTCGTTCAATTATAAGGCATTATAATAGCCGATCGGTTAATAGCAGACTTCATCATATTACTGAAAGTTTATCTCTGAATGAATATTTATGTAGATGCCTCCCACATGAAATCATAACATGGAAGTGAGAATTTGCAGGTACATATCATCCACAACTGAGGCATGGGAGCTGTCAACCATGGATCACAAACTGAAGAACATATATGAACATTTGCAGAAGCAAATTGACATATGTAAAAAATACATAGGTAATCAATTAGCCACTGATCTATATGAACCCTTTTTTTATTTCCTGTGTAGTAATTGAAGAGAAAGAAACCTTTTCGCAGAAGACTTAACCGAGTTAATGGTGACGCAGATGAAAAGCGGGATGTTGAAGCCTATGAGGCTCTCCTGAATCTCTTTGAAACCATCCACATTGACAATATGAAGGTCCTGAAGGTTCTGATTTATCCCAAGGATGATATTCTGCCTCTTGTTGAGGGCACCTCAAAGAAAAGGGTATAGCCAGTCTCACCATTATGCAACGACCATGAACCCTTCTAATCGAAAATGATTTGACCACGAGTTTCTGTTCTATCTTGCGACATACAGATCAACCTCGAAGTCCTGAGGAGGAGGAATGTGTTGCTGCTGATCTCCGGGCTGGATATCTCACCAGACGAGCTATCCATCCTGGAGCAGATCCACTCCGAGTCCAAGGCACACGCCACCCGCCATGATATTCATCAGTATGAGCTGGTGTGGATCCCCTTGGTGGAACGCGCGGGCGAGTTGACCGACCCAATGCAGAAAAAGTTTGAGGCCCTGCAGTCCACAATGCCATGGTACACCGTGTACCACCCAAACCTGATCCACAAGGCGGTGATCCGGTTCATCAAGGAGAAGTGGCACTTCAGGAACAAGCCCATCCTGGTGGTGCTTGACCCACAAGGCAAGGTTGTGTCCCCCAATGCCATTCACATGATGTGGATTTGGGGAAGCAATGCCTTCCCTTTCACTACACTGAGAGAGGAGGCTCTATGGAGGGACGAGGCATGGCGGCTTGAGCTTCTTGTCGATGGCATTGATCAAACAATTCTGAATTGGGTAACTCACGGTCATGTCAAGTTAGCATTTTTATCATATTTAATTGAAAGGTTTGTGACATTGAGATCTTCAATTTTGTCCCTCATCAGATTAAAGATGGCAAGTACATATTCATGTACGGTGGTGATGACATCGAGTGGATCCGCAAGTTCACCTCAGAGGCACGAAAGGTTGCACTGGCTGCGAATATCTCCCTGGAGATGGTCTATGTGGGCAAGAGCAACAAGCGAGATCAGGTGCGGCGCGCAATTGAAACTATCAACTCTGAGAGGCTGAGCCACACCTGGGTGGACCTGGCCATGGTGTGGTTCTTCTGGACCCGACTTGAGTCAATGTTCTTCTCGAAGATTCAGCTCGGGAAGATAGACGAGTCTGATGTCTTGATGCAGCAGATCAAGAGGCTGCTCAGCTTCGACAAGGTCGGGGGGTGGGCGATTCTGAGCAAGGGGTCCAGCATCACGGTGAACGGGCACGGAACCACGGTCCTGCCGACCCTGCTCGAGTACGACCTGTGGAGGGAGCATGTGCCGACCAAGGGGTATGACAGGGCATTCAAGGAGCACCATGACAAGATCCACGACATAACGCACCCATGCTGCCGGTTCGAGTTCCAGACCACGGCAGGAAGGATCCCAGAGAGTATGCAATGCCCCGAGTGCCAGAGAAAAATGGAGAAGCTGACCACCTTCGTCTGCTGCCATGATGAGGCTGTTTCCACCATCTATGACTGATCAATCAATCAAAGCCTTCATATGGAGGAGGGACACATGAATGTCTTGCTGGAAATAATAAGAAGCCATGTGTGTGCTTGAATTTCCTTGTTTTGATTTGCATTGGGAGTGTGAAGGACAACGTCGAATAATCAACATCTGATGTTTAAGATTAAATAAGAATAGAGTGTGAACCTCTTATAAGTTCTTTGTCCTCTCAAGATCTTGCTCTCCCTCTTCTCCTCCTCTCTAAATTATGTTTTGGTCTTCTTCCAAGAAATTGTCATTATCGTTATGTGATTGATCAGTTAATCACATACCATATGCTACATCACAGTTATTATTATTTCGCCAGTCCTCAGTTCAAGATGTAGTGCCATTAGTTTGTGAAATTTCTCATTTCTCAATATCCTAAATCGAAGTCGGAAGAGGCCATTCTAAAGTAATCTGAGGAGAATTCTTCGGGGAGCTAGACTGAGAAATAGAATTCGCACCAAGCGCCTCTTCTTTGACTAGTGACACGGCCCACGGACAAAGCATTCGTGTCACGTACAAGGGGCTACCCGAGAACAGCCCACGGTCGACCCTTGAGCAGAACGAGCGAGAAGGACCAGGCGTAGCCCATGGGCGGCCCATGAACGATGTTTGCATATATGCTAATTTTGACGAGCACTAATCACCCATGCGACTGGAAATGACGAGAACTGAACCGTTGGATCGGAGGGACGATCGTTAAAACATATAAATGATCCCTCTCCCTCCTTGTAAAATTCCAAAATTGCTGACTTGGGATCACCGAACGGTGTTTGAGGAAATTGATCGACCCGTGACACAGAAACTTTTGAGAGCACTAATCAATTGGAAAAAAACTAAAACATATTGACAATTCAAAATTGTCTTAACAGGAAAACATGAAAAACTCACATTCTCCAAACATATTTAAGGAAACTTAACGAGTGCATTTAACATAGTATTACTAGGAGGACAATGGGGGTCAACCCAGAGAATACATGAACGAACCAAACGACGTGCAGCTCATCAAACTGATAAAAAGCCAGTTCTCATCGCCGTTTTTGGCATTCCCTTCGTGTCTCTCGCCTTGAAATTGTTGTGCCGGGAGACAAGATAAATTGCTTCTTCGATGGCTTCTTTTTCTTCTTCTTCTTCATCGAAACAGATTGTTCAGAAGAGAGGCAGCTTGTCTTGTCCAAACAGCAACCAAGGCGTCGCTGAAACCAAACACGAGCATCGTCAAAAGGTTTGACGTCGGAGCTAGTTGTGGAGGGAGAAATGGTGGGTGCTAAGGGGTTAGAGAGAGAGAGAGAGAGAGAGAGAGAGATGACGACCACGACGGTGGTGGCGGTCAAAGGAGGAGGGCAGCCAACGTAGTGTCCGAAGTTAGTGTCGATTTTGGTTTGCAATTGAAAACAGGGGCTGCAATTTATTGCAATCTAATTTGGTCCCAAAATTCTCCATTTGGGGACAATAAAGGGTTAAACAGCATTGTTTTAAAATTATTTTCACTTTCGTCATCTTTTCGGCGAGCCATGTTGGAGAATGGATATTAAATTAATGCTATGCAGGATTTTCATGCAGGTGTCACGAGATGACAAAGTTTTGGCCACGGAATAATCAATGTAGCGCCTGGTAAGTAGAGAACATCAGGTTAGCTTTTTTTTTTTTTCTTTCTTTCTATAGTTGTTCCTAATAATTGTACGACAAATCGCATCCACACATAAAATCATATTTTATTAAGTTTAGCTCGAGCATTCAGTCTCTCAAGCGAGACATACAAAACACTTTGGTATAAGAAATGGTTTCGGCTTGCCATGGCCTCATCAAACTAACAAGATTAAATCTTGTCTAGTTTGTGCACGGAAGCCAACCTCGGCTTTAGAGCTTCTCGAAGTTATAATCATTCTATTTTAGAACTCTTAACACAAATGCCTTGATACCACTCCTACAAACAAGTTTTATTATCACTCTTACATCACTCACTCTTCACCCGATGCCATAAAACTCCACTCACAAGAGAACTAGAGTATGGAAGAATTCAATTAGTAACCCAAAGGAAATTGCCCATGTAACTTAGTGAATGTTTTCTAAAAATTATGGCAATGAAGCAGGTGTTGTACAAAAGTCATTGAATTGTTAGTGTCATTTTTCTTAAATTGATAGGAAGATAAGTGGATAATATAGGAAATAAGATAAATGCACTAGAAGCTTTAAAAATTGTTACAACTAGTTTGTGTTCAAGAGGCCAACTTTGCCTTTAGAACTCCTCAAATTTATAACCATCTTATTCTAGGAATTTCTAGCATAAATGCCTTGATACTTCTCTTACAAACCAAATGTATCATCAACTATGCATTGCTCACTGTCGCGACCAAATTTTTTCGGGATGTGAACCACCTAGGGTTTGGCTAATGGATTGTTAAGCTTAGGCTTAACTCGGGCTCTCCCAAGCCCATACCAATTCGCGACTTTAGGTTCAAGTATTTTAACATGTAATTGATTTTAATTAGGAGTTGCCACTAATCTATTTTTGGCGGGTCGATTAGAAACCCAAGTAAATTAATGAGAGATCTACTTTACTCCTACGAACCAGAGATTTGAGTACAGGGATTTGATTACGCTAGATTTCTCTAACGCCCTTTCGGTATCATTTCTTTTATTTTGAAAAAAAAGTTTTGCAGGCAGCTTGAATTGATTTTAAACTATCTCCCTAACATGTGAGGTGTTCATGCAAGTGCGCAAACCACCAATTTAACACCCAAGAAAGTAATTAAATAATGCAGGATTTACCTCAAAGCAACGAAAGCATCTGCAATGTTAAATTAAAATCCACATCAACAACTCTAGATATGGTTTCTAATTAACAAGCAATTACTCAATTTTTATTTTCTCTTTTTCAATGAAAATATAGTCCATATGCAATGCAATGCTATTAATTTAACATGACATGACATAACTCTAATGACGGACAATTTCTAATTAGAAATGAACCTAACAATAATCACTAAATGACGTGCATTTCATGAATCTAATTCTATATGACATAGGCATTTTTATTTTCCTAACAAAAACATGTGATTTATCTAGGAGAGATTATCTACCTATAATTGATAAACATGCAACCCTAACATGCAATGACGTGCAAAGAATGCCTTAATTCAACATGATATGTGCATGATGAGTTTTTTGTGTTTTTATATTAATTTCGAAATTAAAATTTCACATGCAATTCAAATAATGATAAAACTAACATCCTAAATGAATGTGCTTTCTTTTTTTGGTTTTCTTTTCCTTGATTCAAAATAAAATTATTATTCTAAATATAAAAAAAAAACCTAATCCTAATTCAACATTTTTTTGATTTTTAAACTTCGAAATAAGATTGCAATTTTAATCCTAAAAAGAAATATTCTAAAGCAAATATATTCCTAACTCAAATATCTTTTGGATTTTTCTTTTTTGAAAATAAGATTGACTCAACCAACTTGATGATAGCAAATCAAACAAGATAAGATTGATATCCAAAAATTGACAAACCATATCTCGCGCATGAAATCGGGTTGGCCAATTTTAAATTAAATCGCGAATCGAATCTCGGGCTTGAGATTGGATTGTCGATTTTTATAAGGAATTGCGAGTCGGATTTCGGGCGCGAAAATCGGACTGTCAATCCCTAACTTGAGGGACTATTTCATATTGGGATATCAATAATATATTAAGGAACAATTCCACTAAAACAGGATATTAAAGAAATAATAATAAAAATAAAAATAAAAAATAAAAAAAAATAAAAGAGAAACTACCTAATCTGATTTTTCTTTTTTTCTTTTGTTTTTATGTTTTCTTTTTCCCTTCCCAAGCTCGGATTGCTCGTGGCAGGTCACCTAGGTCAACTGTCGTCGATCCGGCAGGGGCAGCTCCAGCGAAGGGAAGGCACAGTTGGTCGCGGGTTAGGCGGGACAGGGATGGCACGGATGAAGCAACCGGCGAAAGGGGCGTCGCGGCGTTGCTGGTGTCGAGCGGACCACCGGATATGCAGCAGCGATTGGTGAAGAAGGCTCGACGGAAAGCTGCTATGGGCGTCGCTCGGAGAGGGGCGGAACAGAGATAGAAGCGGCGTCACGGGCGAGACCAACCGGGTGGCGATGCAGATCGGCAGCACCGCGGCTTCACGGGCAAAACAGCCGGGTCGTCGGAGCGGAGGCGAGCGGGGTAGAGGCGCGCGGCGGGGAGTCACGGGAGAAGCGGCAACGGTCGTTCGGGGAAGCTCGGAGGAGACGCGGTGCGGCGGTGGGAGATCCGCTCGGGTCCGGCCGCGGCAGCTTTGGCGGGCCAAGGGTGCGGTCGAGGTGGGTTGCAGAGCAGAGGGAGTTTGGAGTCGAGGTGGGTGGACTACCGGCGTAGCAACGACGGAGTTCGTGTGGTGGATGGAGGCTCGCGGGCTTCGTGCGGCGAGTCGCGCGGGCGGGAGTCACGAGGAACGAGCGGCGGCTGCGAAGGTGCGGCGGACAGGTCAAACAGAGATGCGATGGCTCAATAGGCGGGTCGCGGCGGTGGCTGCACGAAGGAGATGATAAACATCGCTCTCCTTTTTCTTTTCTTTTTTTCTCCTTTTTTCTTCTGCTGCACACGCTTCTCTCTCACGTCACTCTCACATCTCTCTCTCTTCTACTTTTGCTTTTTTTGCTTTTTTAGCAAAAGTCAAACCTTCACTCTTTCCTTCTCCCCAAACCCTAATGAAACCGAAGCTCTTCTCTCTTTTGGTGTGCTTGATTTTCGTTTTTTCTTCAATCGAGAAAAGAACCCCCCTTTTTCTCTCACCGTACACGATTGCTTTTATAGGTAAAAATAGGTGATCTTCGTAGAATATTTTCTCTCGCTTTTTTCAATATACATGAAGATAACCTATAACCTCCCGATCACCCAAAGTCCTCTTATTTTCCTTATCTCCTTAATATTCCCAACGATCTTATCATCTAAAGACTAAAGATAAGATTGCAACCCGATTCCAAAAACCACCATAATATCACAAAAAATCTCAATTTCCCACGAGATAATTAATTTAATAAAAAAACATAGGCTTGGGCCAACTTACTCGCTTTGTGGGTTTAGTCCAACTAATTTGACTCCATCCGCACTGGTCCAATAAATAAAATGCAAATTAAAATAAAATGCATCTAAATCTATACGCTATAAAATTAAACCCTAATTTTTAATGCGATAAATAAATGACCAGATCGCCAAAATTTAGGTGTCAACAGCTGCCCCTCTTTGAAGGTGAGCTCGTAGAGGTTGCATTCAAAGACAAATTGAGACCTAAATTTTGACCATGTACATGCACTGGATGATTTTTTGATTTTTTTTTTTTGTCGGGAAATGAATCCAATTTTTTTTTTTTAAAAATGCAACTCATATGATGCATGTAAATGCTAATGCAAATGCATGATGTGAAAGGAAAGAGCGTACCTACAATTACTTACCAATCGGTGTGGTAAAACATCTTGAGGCACATGATAAGTCCCCATTTACTCTACAAGTACCCAACTCTCACTCGGGTTCCTTGAAGAGTGTAACAGGTAATAGATTGAGACATTGAGATTGAGAAGATCATTCACATCCAAAGTGAAATGTTCAAAGAATTGAGACATCCAGATCCAAACTGAGATGTCAAGATTTTTGAATTCAAAATACCTAGATCCAGACTAAGGTATAATGAGTATGATCGAAAAACATTCACATCCAGAGTGAAATGTTCAACGAAAATAATTAAGACATCCAGATCCAGACTGAGATGTCAAGAGTTTTGAATTCGAAATACCTAGATCCAGACTAAGGTATAACGAGAAATGTTGAAAAAACATTCACATCTAGAGTGAAATGTTTAGACGAAAATAATTAGGACATCCAGATCCAAACTGAGATGTCGAAATTTTGGAAATCGAAATACCTAGATCCAGACTAGGTATACGAGAATAATTTAAAAACATTCACATCCAGAGTGAAATGTTTGAATGAAAATAATCAAGACATCCGGGTCCAGACTGAGATGTCAAGAGTTTGGGACTCGAAATACCTAGATCCGGACTAAGGTATAACGAGGAAGATCGAAGAATATTCACATCCAGAGTGAAATGCTCTAACGAAAATAATCAAGACATCCGGGTCCAGACAGAGATGTCAAGATTTTGAACTCGAAATACCTAGATCCAAACTAAGGTATAACGAGGAAGATTGAAGAACATTCACATCCAAAGTGAAATGTTCAACAAAGAGAATTGAGACATCCAGATCCAGACTGAGATGTCAAAATTTTGGAATGCAATTTGTATGCAAATGGTAAAGGAACCTACCTGGAATATCTTACCTTCAAGGAGGGTAGAGTGATTCAAGATAGTTGGTGTTACATGTTCAGGACCCGTACCTTTCTACGGTCACCTAGTAGGGCAGAAAGATTTTGTAAGGAAACTACTTTCCTAGGGATTCGCTTTCCAAGACTCGTACTTTTCTATGGTTGCCTGAATAAGGAATCATTTTCCTTGACCCGTACCTTTCTACGGTCGCCGAACCGAGGTAATTGCTTTTTCAGGACCCGTACCTTTCTACGGTCGCCTGTTAGAGCAATAAGATTGTCTTGCGAGGTTTTGCTCGGCTAGGACCCGAACCTTTCTTCGGTCGCCTTAATCAGACTGAATCTAAAGAAAAATCTTTGGGGGACAACTCCATCGAGTGTCGATAAAAAGGGACTCTGAGCTATGAAAGCACGCCAACTCAATATAAATGGACATCGGGCTACAAAAGCACGCCGAGTCGATAAAGAGGGACTTTGGGCTATGAAAGCACGCCAGGTCAATATAAAAGGACATCGGGCTACAAAAGCACGCCAAGTCGATAAAGAGAGACTCTGGGCTATGAAAGCACGCCAGGTCAAGAACTCCAGGCTACGGAAGCACGCCGGGTCTATTAAAAGGGACATTGGGCTATGAAAGCACGCCAGGTCAAGAAAGGGACATCGGGCTACGGAAGCATGCCGAGTCAAGAAGAATGACTCTGCGCTACGAAAGCACACCAGGTCGATATAACTGGACAGCTTGACCAAGTCAAGTGTCGATGCACTTGAGAGAGCATACTTGCATAATGACAAGTATTTTAGAGTATGGTAGAGATATACTTACCTGGTGATATCTCTAATTTTTGGGGAAATGTCTTCTGCAAAACATGGTCATAGGAGAAGCAATATGCATTTATGATAACAAACATGCATTGATTTAAGGGAGGTTCATGCGCTGTGATTTATATCAAGCCTGCATCACCTAACTTCCATTGGGAAGGATTTCACAAAGAATGTTCTAATTTGAACACATGAGTGTCATGGATGTGCCAAATGGGAAACTTCTTGGTCTGAAAGGACTTTTCACTCATCCTCATTAAAGTGAGCTGTTTTATCCTGACCTTTGATACAGGATTTTTGTCAATCACTCTATCTTTCCATCATCATGCCAAACAAGGGTTCGAGCAATCTCGCAAGTAGTACGAACTTACCAATCTGAGAGGTCTTTAATAGGGACCGTAACGCTGGCTCGGTCAAAGGCTTAGCAAAGGAGACTCTTTTGAGTCGAGGCTATTAAAAAATTAATGATATTTCACAATCATCTTGGGGTTTGCAAGCCAAGAAACATGAAAAATGAAGTAGAAATTATCTTACTCGCACTTCTTCAAGCGATGCTTTCAAACATATGGACTTTTACGTTAATTCAAGTGCCCTAATTTGAAGAGACTTTGTAAGGGACATAACGTAGGTTGGGTTCATAGGTTAAGAAATGAAATGATCATTTGGCTCAAAAAGTGTTTACGGGGTCAAAGTTGGTGATCATCTTGACATTTCCAACAATTTTCCTCCCCATCATCGAAGATTTTCTTCACATCACAACTCCACTGATTGCAACATCTCAACATTTGAGTTTTTTTTTTTTTTTTTTTGGGTACCACCTTGTTGGGGATACGACTCATTCATCAAGTGTTTGATTTTTTTTTTTGGGCATTGGCCTTGCTTTTACCAGGCACACTACTTTTTTCATGCCCCATTTTTTGCACTTATTTTTTTACTCGCACAGCCTTCATCTTTTATCAGCATTGTAAATCATGCTACTTGAGTGGTTTGATTTTTCTTGCCTTGCCCCAATGTGGGGGATGATCACCAACTGGGTTTAATAGGAAACAAATTCATAGGTTCAAGGGGCTATGCAGTGGATAAAGTGTATAGGATAGAGAAAGAACTGCTCTTCGTCGTCCTAAGGCACTTTAAATTATCGTACAAGTCACACTGTAAAAGCAATACTCGAAGATTGATGCAAGTACGAGTAAGAAAATTCCTATCATTCATTTCAAATCTTGTCCTAGTATGGGACGATTCTTGATAGGGATAATTTAAAAAGCTCTCCGTGTGTGTGGGTTCAAAGGGTTGAACAATGGATATACCTGGAGTGTTTCGGGTAGCAGAAGAAACTGCCTCTCATCACCTTGGTTGATGTACCCTTTGCGAGATCACCCTTTTCGTCGTGGGCATGGAATTTTTCACACAACTCACTAGGGGTCAGTGTATGGAATAGGGTTTGCCTTTCATCATTCCAAAGTATCCCATTTGGCACATTCAATTTATCTCACACAATTCATCAAGGAGGAAAATGTAAGATTTGCAACAAATTTGAACAATTCAATTCAATGAGGAAATTTACTCATCATAAAAATGCTTGCAGCTCAAAACATGACATGACAAATTCTATCATGAATAATACTTCTTGAAAGCATTAGAATTCACTGGAGTTTGAAAACTCATAACCATCCATTTCTGCTAGGATGGCACCTTCTGGAAGTACCTTCCTTACCACATATAGGCTGTAATTTGGAGCAAACTTGCCCCCATGATCTTCCACCGAAGAATGATGGTTCTCTTTTACTTGTCTCAAATCCTTTTTCATTACAAGTGCGCTTTAAACCTGTTGATCACAAGTCAAGTTTATGATCATTGAAACTTGATACGCTATAGATGTCCCTTGTCATAACAAGTTATAGAATTATGCACTGAGACAAAAAGCAAATGAGTCAGACAAACAAACATGTTTAATCTGCTACAAGCTTTGGAATGAAATGCTTTTGCTTTCGAAAAAGTTTTTGGGAGGAAGCATGAAAAAGTCCAGCCCTCAGGATTTCTCCGTGGATGATAGTTTCTTTTATAGTTGGATATCGTCATTGGATTGGTTTGGAGTACCCCGTCATGTCCTCAAAATTTGAAATAAAATGGTAATTTCATTGAATAGAATCAAATGAATTACATTATTTGAATGGAAATTGTGATTCCTAAACCCCAAAAAGAGAAAACATCAAAAACGATTCCTAGAAAGCGAGAACGATTCCTAAAAAGCAATAAGAATTCCCACGCAGGGGAAGGTGCAACCGAGCATGCCCCTAATTAAACAAGGAAAGTGAACTACTTAGGACCATGAATCATGTATGCTTTAGTTCTTCACCCTCCTTGATCGTGTGATGAGAACCCTTCAGGTCAGAGATTCTTCTTTCTAGATATGTCACTAGTCTCTTCATGGTGGCATCAAATTCAGCTACCTCGGGAAAATGAGACGATTCAAAAGTTCTCTTGGCTCTCTTCTTCGAGTCGCAGATTCTCACTAAAGATAGAATACCTATGTCATCACGGCCCTTTTGCTTAGTGAGAAAAGCTATAGTAGTAGACAATTCATCGACTTGACTTTGGAGGTGTGCAATTCGCTTATTTATATTGTCGATGATACGGTCCAGCACCTTGTTTTGATCCGCCATTTTAGATCTCGACCGTGTACGGATGGGTGAGCGAGATCACTTCATAATCACCTAATTTAAATAAATGGGAACATGTAAGGATGAAGTGTAAATAGAGAGCTAGTCCATGACAACAATTTATTTTTAGTCAATAAAAGTCCACATATGAAGAGGATTTCCTAAAAATGAACTAGGAAAACAAAGATATAGGATGCTCCAATAGGGACGAAATTTCCTAAATATGAACTAGGAAGAGCCAAAACATAAATTGAAAACAAACTTCCATTTTTTCATTTTCCAAATGATTCATTGTATGGCAATTTATTTCCTCATTTCATCCCTAATTGACAAAGGAATTAAATCAGTGATTAATCTAAATTGTCATGGACGGACAAAACTGCAATAAAGTAAGTAAATTGCAAAGTGAGACTTTAGACAACTTACTTTCACCGAAAGGGATGACAATCACATAGGCATGCGCATGGTAAGTGGCTTGATTTCTAATCTATAAGGCTTAGCAAGGTGAAGCCACAAGGATGATCAGACTAGCCACGGGCTTGTGGACTATGTCGGGTTCTCATGACTTCGGCTTGGTCAAAGAACCGACCCGGGTCGCGGGCATGCGGACCGAGGTAGGTACTCTTGACACCATGAAAGAAATTTCGGGATTGAGATGGACGACTCGTACCGCGAGCATGCGGTCGGAGTGGTATCCATCTCAATACCATCCTAAATAATCCTATGCGGCCCAGGTCCGGCGGCAGGTTGTGTGTGCAAAGTGTAGTGATAAATGCAAAGCATGCACATCAGTTTAAATCAAACAATACTTCATTCATGAAAATAAACCATACATTCATACACCTCCTTGCATAACAAAGGTTAGCAGACACTTCCCCTTATACCTCACAATCTGCAGGAACATTTAACACCTAAATGTTAGGGACGTACCTGGAATCCTTGCTACCAAACAAAAGCATTTTTTTCAAAAAAGAAAATTGGCCTAAGTCCACTAAGAGTTTCAACTCTAGTCCCCAACGGAGTCGCCAAGCTGTCGCGACCAAATTTTTTTGGGATGTGAACCACCTAGGGTTTGGCTAATGGATTGTTAAGCTTAGGCTTAACTCGGGCTCTCTCAAGCCCATACCAATTCGCGACTTTAGGTTCAAGTATTTTAACATGCAATTGATTTTAATTATGAGTCACCACTAATCTATTTTTGGCGGGTCAATTAGAAACCCAAGTAAAGTAACGGGAGATTTACTTTACTCCTACGAACTAGAGATTTGGGTACGGGGACTTGATTACGCTAGATTTCTCTAACGCCCTTTCGGTACCATTTCTTTTATTTTGAAAAAAAAGTTTTGCAGGCAGCTTGAATTGATTTTAAACTATCTCCCTAATATGTGAGGTGTTCATGCAAGTGCGCAAACCACCAATTTAACACCCAAGAAAGCAATTAAATAGTGTAGGACTTACCTCAAAGCAACGAAAGCATCTGCAATATTAAATTAAAATCCACATCAACAACCCTAGATATGGTTTCTAATTAACAAGCAATTACTCAATTTTTATTTTCTCTTTTTCAATGAAAATATAGTCCATATGCAATGCAATGCTATTAATTTAACATGACATGACATAACTCTAATGACGGACAATTTCTAATTAGAAATGAACCTAACAATAATAACTAAATGACGTGCATTTCATGAACCTAATTCTATATGACATAGGCATTTTTATTTTCCTAACAAAAACATGTGATTTATCTAGAAGAGATTATCTACCTATAATTGATAAACATGCAACCCTAACATGCAATGACGTGCAAAGAATGCCTTAATTCAACATGATATGTACATGATGAGTTTTTTGTGTTTTTATATTAATTTCGAAATTAAAATTTCACATGCAATTCAAATAATGATAAAACTAACATCCTAAATGAATGTGCTTTCTTTTTTGGTTTTCTTTTCCTTGATTCAAAATAAAATTATTATTCTAAATATAAAAAAAAACCTAATCCTAATTCAACATTTTTTTGATTTTTAAACTTCGAAATAAGATTGCAATTTTAATCCTAAAAAAGAAATATTCTAAAGCAAATCTATTCCTAACTCAAATATCTTTTGGATTTTTCTTTTACGAAAATAAGATTGACTCAACCAACTTGACGATAGCAAATCAAACAAGATAAGATTGATATCCAAAAATTGACAAACTATATCTCGCGCATAAGATCGGGTTTGCCAATTTTAAATTAAATCGCGAATCGAATCTCGAGCTTGAGATTGGATTGTCGATTTTTATAAGGGATTGCGAGTCGGATTTCGGGCGCGAAAATCGGACTGTCAATCCCTAGCTTGAGGGACTATTTCATATTGGGATGTCGATAATATATTAAGCAACAATTCCACTAAAACAGGATATTAAAGAAATAAAAATAAAAATAAAAATAAAAATAAAAATAAAAATAAAGAGAAACTACCTAATCTGATTTTTTTTTTCTCTTTTGTTTTTATGTTTTCTTTTTCCTTCCCAAGCACGATTGCTCGTGGCGGGTCACCTAGGCAACCGTCGTCGGTCCGGCAGGGGCAGCTCCAGCCGAAGGGAAGACATAGTTGGTCGCGGGTCAGGCGGGATAGGGATGGCACGGGCGAAACAACCGTGAAAAGGGCGTCGCGGCGTTGCTGGCGTCGAGTGGACCACCGGATATGCAGCAGCGATTGGTGAAGAAGGCTCGGCGGAAAGCTGCTGTGGGCGTCGCTCGGAGAGGGGCGGAACAGAGATAGAAGCGGCGTCACGGGCGAGACCAACCGGGTGGCGATGCAGATCGGCAGCAGCTGCGGCTTCACGGGCAAAACAGAGCCGGGTCGTCGGAGCAGAGGCGGAGCGGGGTAGAGGCGCGCGATGCAGGGGCGTCACGGGAGCAGCAGCAACGGTCGTCGGGGGAAGCTTGGAGGAGACGCGGTGCAGGCGGTGGGCAGATCTAGCTCGGGTCCGGCCGTGGCAGAGCTTTGGCGGGCCAGAGGGTGTGGTCGAGGTGGGTTGCGGACTACCGGCATTGCAGAGGGGAGTTCGGAGTGACGGTGGCCGACGGTAGCAACGACGGGCTTCGTGTGGTGAGGGAGGCTCGCGAGCACTACGAGTCGCGAGGGAACAAGCGGCGGCTGTGAAGGTGCGGCGGACAGGTCGAACAGAGATGCGATGGCTCAGCAGGCGGGTCGCGGCGGTGGCTGCATGAAGGAGATGATGAACAGCGCTCTCCTTTTTCTTTTCTTTTTTTCTCCTTTTTTCTTCTGCTGCACACGCTTCTCTCTCACGTCACTCTCACATCTCTCTCTCTTCTGCTTTTGCTTTTTTTGCTTTTTCAGCAAAAGTCAAACCTTCACTCTTTCCTTCTCCCCACACCCTAATGAAATTGAAGCTCTTCTCTCTTTTGGTGTGCTTGATTTTCGTTTTTTCTTCAATCGAGAAAAGAACCCCCCTTTTCTCTCACCGTACATAATTGCTTTTATAGGTAAAAATAGGTGATCTTTGTAGAATATTTTCTCACTTTTTTCATATACACGAAGATAACCTATAACCTCCCGATCACCCAAAATCCTCTTATTTTCCTTATCTCTTTAATATTCCCAACAATCTTATCATCTAAAGACTAAAGATAAGATTGCAACCCGATTCCAAAAACCATTGTAATATCGCATAAAATCTCAATTTCCCACGAGATAATTAATTTAATAAAAAAACATAGGCTTGGGCTAACTTACTCGCTTCGTGGGCTTAGTCCAACTAATTTGACTCCATCCGCACCGGTCCAATAAATGAAATGCAAATTAAAATAAAATGCACCTAAATCTATATGCTATAAAATTAAACCCTAATTTTTAATGCGATAAATAAATGACCAGATCGCCAAAATTTAGGTGTCAACACTCACTCTTCACTCGCTACCACAAAACTCCACTAACAAGGGTACTGGAGTACTGAAGAATTTGGTCCATGACACAAGGGAAATTTTTTATGTAATTTTAGTGATTTTTTTCTTAAAATAATGGTAACAAAGCGAGAATTGTACAAAAGTCATGGAACTATTGGTGTCATTTTTCCTAAATTGATAGATAGATAAGTGGATGGTATAGGAAATAAGATAAATGTATTATAAGTGTTAAAATTTGTCATGAAAATGCAATTGAGTTCTAAAATTTACAGAAAATACAAGCAAGTACTAAAATTTGTTAAGTTGGTGTATTTAATTTCTTTGTTAATTTCATCTAACTTGACTAATGGAAATTGTTGGCATGACTTTTTTTTATTAGTTTCCATCATATGTGGCTTTTAATTTTTAATTTTTAATTTACCCTATCCTATGTGCAGTGACCTTTCCTGAAATAAGACTAAAATGACGTCCCTTTGATTAAATCATAGTTTTTAAATCAAAATCTTAATTAAATTAAATTAAAACAAAAAGAGAACGATTTTTCTTTTAAAAAACACATAAAACGATAAAGTGGTGGGCCCTTGTTGACACCAACCCATTATCACTACAATGGGCCGGTGGGGTTGCTGAGGCCTCAATGAGGTTTGGCAACTCTCACCGATCACAAGCGAGGCCTGATCACCCTTAATCAAATTGGGTCGAGGGTCATGGCCCTCCACCTAAATTTGAGTCACTCAATTATCTGGATTTCTCTAATTAGGTTTTGTTATTTTCTTTCTTTGTTTCTTTTTAACCCCTGATTAGAAGGTAGCTGGTTTTCGATGGTTCCTTGAAAATGCGGATGATTATGCTAGTAATAGCGCCTTTTCCTTGCAAAATTGAGACCGTGGTTGGTTCCTTCCCATTTTTTCGTATGCTGATGATGGCGTCTGTTACTTGCCTTCGGATGTTTTTCGGAAATCAGTTTTTGAACTTTCATCCGATTCAGAAAAACTTTCTGGTCAACAAAAATATTTATGCATAAAATCAGGAAAGTAAATTACTAAATCTAAAATTTGAAAACATATTCTGGAATTGCTCATCTCTCTCCCAAGTCGACTCAAAATTGACTTTTCTCTCTCTTTTCTCTTTGTCTCTACTTGTCTGTGCCGTTGCCGATCAAAGGCTGCAGATCTCTCTCTTCTCTCCGTGCTCGTGCCATGGCAGTGTCGCCTTCTTCAAGCGCAGCGAGCATCGAAGCCATGGATGTTGCGCCTCTAATATCGTCGGGGCACCTGATCCCTTGTGGTCATTGTCTCCCGCTAGTACAAGACGTGTTTCTCTCGATCCTTCATTTTTATGGCCACGAATAGAGATGACAAAATTATTCTTACCCTTTACCAAAAAAAAAAATAAATTAGAGATGACAAAATGGGTCTTAGATTCATATATGACCCATTTAAATCATAAATATATCACATATGGGTCACTTATTTTTTGAAGAAACTAGTTAAATAGGTTTAACAATTAAAAGCTTAAGATATATGGGTTTTAAGTTGGTCTTAAATGAGTTGATTAAAAGCTTAAGATATATGGGTTTTAAGTGGGTCTTAAATGGATTGGATTTAGAACCCATTTTCAACCAAAACCTCATAATCTCTCTCTTCCCTCTTTAACTTAACAAAAAATATTTATATATATATATTTTTATAAAAATCAAAATTATAATTATTTATTAATTTTCTATTTTCTTTCCTTTTTTTTTTTTTTTTTCTTTCTCCTTTCGGTGGCCGGCACGGCGATGGTTGGCAACCTGGCTAGGCGAGCCTCTAGCTTGCTGGCATCGAGTGAACTCGAGCTCATTAGATCTAGCAAGTCTTGAACTCGCGGGCGTCGAGAGAGCTTGAGCTCGTCGGGTCTAGCGAGGTGGAGGCCTCGCCGACATCTAACGAGACTCAAACTTGCTGGTGTTGGGCGAGGCTTGAGCCTTGCCAATTTGGCAAGCCTCAAGCTCGCCGGATTTGGCAAGGCGGAGGCCTTGTTGACATTCAGTGAGGCTCAAGCCTCGCCGATCTAATGAGCCTTGAGCTTGCCAGTGTTGGCAAGCGAGCAAGCTCAAGGCTCACCTGTGGCTAGTCCCCAGTTGTTGTCGTGGCCAGTGTTCGGCCAAAGAAGAAGAAAAAGAAAAAGAAAAAAAAATTATATTCTTAAAAAATAAAAAATAATTAAAATTTGATTTTTTAAAATAATTATTTTAAAAATTATAAAAATTGTCCATTAAATTTGTGACGTATAAAACTATTTTAGCAATATAATTTTAAAAAAAATATATATAAATGGGTTGGGTATAGGTAAAAAAATTTGCACTATAATAAATTGATCATAAACGGGTTAAATTGGTTGATTGGGTCAGACCATCTATGACCCGACTTGATCCACCTGTTTAATGAGTCTAGCCATGAACTCCATGCGCTCTTCGTAAAAACTTGAAGAAAGGGCGAGTGAAGGAGACAGAAGAAAACGAGCAAAGTAAGAAGACGTGAGTGGATGGACTTGAATAGAGGATAAGGAGACGATCAGAACGATTCGAGGAAGGAAACGGGACACAAAGGGAAGCAACTCAATTTGCGACGTTGCAGTTGTAAGAGAAGGAGATGAGATAGCAAAGAGGCTGCTTTCACTAAGCTTTTCAAGGCAACGGGTTCCTCCTCCTTGTGAAATTTCGTTCGAACTTTGCCCAAATTTCACATGTCTATTGCCCTAAAAGGTTTTGGATTGCCCTAAAAATAACGGTTTATTGTGAGTCATAAATTTTTAAAGAAGTGAACTTCACAATAATTTATAATTTATAATTATTTGTTATTTTATTTTTTGTGATAAAAAAGCAAACCGTTATTTTCGTGGTAGATTAATAACTGCAACCCAATCAATTATCTTTTCCAAATGACATCTAAGGGTGCATTTGTTTGCGTTTCGTTTAAAAATTGTTAAAGGGAAACGAAATAGAAAAAAGTGTTTGTTCCGGGAATAATTTTTGAACAAAAACGCGTTTGGTAAACTTGTTCCGAGAATAAAAATAAACAGAAACATGTTTGGTAAATTTGGATAATTTTTTTATTTTTTTTATTTTTTTTATTTTTCCTTTTTTTATTTTTTATTTTTCATTTTTTCATTTTTCTTATTTTGGCCGGTCGCGGCGAGGCCGAGCTCGCCCGGCGACGGGCGAGGCGCGGCCTCGTCGGGCCACCGCTAGGCTCGCCGCCGCCGGGCGAGCTCGGCCTCGCCGGATCCGGGCGAGATCGAGCTCGCCCGGGCCGGCGCGAGGTCGCCTCGCCATGGCCGGGCGAGCTCGAGCTCGCCCAGATCGGGCGAGCCTCGGCCTCGCCAAGCCACCGCCAGTTGGCGTCGCCGGGCGGTGGCTCGGCGAGGCCGAGGCTCGCCGGCCGCCGGGCGAGGTCGGCCTCGCCGGGGACGGCGAGCCTCGGCCTCGCCGTGGCTAGGCGAGCCGCCAGCCCTCGTCGGCCGGTCGCCGGCCATGGGCGAGGCCGGCGACCGGCCAAAAGAAAAAAGAACAAGAAAAAGAGAAAAAAAAAGTGTTTCTCAAAAGTGTTTAAAACAAGAAACACAAAATTTGTTCTTGTTTTGTTTCCGTTTTTTTGTTCCCAGGGAACAAAAACACAGAAAAAAGTGTTTAAAAACAGAAAAAAGAAACATAAACAAACGGGCCCTAAATTGCAAAAAAAAATGTTTTTAGTCGCATATCATCAAATAAAGAAATATTAAAAAATATTTTTTTGAAAAATATTTTTATTTGTTATGAATTTTCTTTTTTCCAAACATATGCACCCTATGAAGTTACATACCGATTGTTGGTCATTCTTTCATTTTCAATTCTCTATTGAGCTCAATCTCCGACACGCCTGTCGAATTCGACAACCATGCAATTGAAGAAAGGTTTCCTTTTGATTAGCTCCACAGCTCCTGCAGCTGCGCAACCAGTGCAGCTGGTGTTGTTTCTTTTGCTTTTTTCTCTTTTTCCTTCTTTGTCTTTTCCTATTTTTTGAGTTTTTAGGTAGCTGATTTACTTTTTGGAACTTACTCAAAGATAGACTCGTGTTGTTTAATGTTTTAGTAAGGTGAACATTACGTAGAAGAGAAGAGATGGTTTTTTAAAAAAAGGCCACGTAGGAGAGAGAAACTAATTTAAAAAAGCCACGTTACCATTTTTCATTAATTAAATTGAACGGAGGTAACATAATGGCTTCATTGAGCCAATTCGATGGATTTTAATACTTGAATGTACATTCATGATAAACATTAGGATTGGATCGTACTTTTGTAATAAGACTCGAGATTTTTAGTGAACTTATTTCTATAGGAAATTGAAAGAAATTTGAAATCTAATAACTTTTAAGAGATGATCATATGTGTCGCGACCTACCCTCGGGGGAGAGAACAGGTTTAGGAGTATTGCCTAAAGGATGGACCTAAAGCCCATGATTAGGTGTGGGCTCTCCCAAGCCCATACCCCCGTGACATTGGGATATTTTTAAGAAAATTTCGCGAAAATGAGTCGCCACTAGCTTATTGGGGTCGGCTAGGAATCAAGTGAGGCATGGGAGCGTGTCTCATTTCCTACGTAATCAAAGAATCTAAGGTCGTGGACTTGGTTACACTAATTGACTAATTAGTGTCCTTTCGATACTTAATCTCGCTCATTTTATCAAAATAATTTTTGACAGACAGCTTGAATTGATTTTATATTTATCCAATAACATGCGAGGTAATCATGCGGGTGCGCAGTCATTAAAATAACAATTAGCAACTAAGGAAAACGTTAAATAAATTGCATGAGAAAGCAAAGAATTAATACTATAGAGATGACAAATGTTAATCCTGACTAGACTAAAGAGAAGCCAAACTCCACATATCAACATTGTGCACTCAAAGACAATTGTCCTAAGGACGGTTGAAACCCTAAGGTGAAGCCCCAAAGGCTTAGTCAATTTTTTAGCACAACTTTAGAGTTAAGAAACTTCCATTTTTTTTTAGAAAAAAAAAAAGCTCATAAAGTCTTTTTGTAAAAATTTTCAAAAGAAAATTTGAATTTCTTGACATTTTCCAATTTTTTGATTTTTTAAATATTTTTAATTAAAAACTCGAATTTTCAATTTTTTTTTAATTTTTTTTTGTTCTTCTTAATATTTTTTTTAATAATTAATATTATTATAATTAGAAAAACGGGTCCGGACTGGTAAACCCAATCCGGTCCTCTGGCTTGACACAAACTCGGAGTAAAACTAAAAAAGACGAAATCGATTTCTTAAAACTCATTTTTTGTTTCTTTTGTTTTTTCGTTCTTTATATTATTATTAATATTTTAATCGATTTTTTTTTGTCTTTTCCCTATTTCATCTTTTTACCACGTCTCTTCTCTGCGGCTTCTCTTCCCGAAGCCTGCTTTTCTTTTTCTTTCCTTTTTTTTTTTAACTTCAACCCTTTTGGCCTTCTTCCCCACGGATTTTCCTCTCCGAACGTCTTCTTTTCCCCTTTTGTCTTTTCCCACTTTTCCCACTTTTACATTTTTGATTGTTTCTTTCTACCCATCTTCTTCTTCTTCGATGGTTTCTTCCCACGCCCGACACTGGCCATTGAAGCTAACCCACACACCAGCACCGGTCGGAGTAACTAGCGCCAACCGCCGCTGGCAACCACCACCTGACGGTCGTCCGCTCTGACCGGCGTCGACCGCCGCCAGCCATTTTCTCCGGCAACCAACTGACATTCTCTTCGGCGCGAAGGAAAACACTTGCCGATACGACAATACATGGCCACTTCACGAAAATTACACCAAAGCACAGCAACACACAAGACTCGAACATCGAACAACCATTACAACAGTAAAGACGGGTTGATCTCCGGTTTAAACACGTGCTAGCCTTCGGCCTTCTATGAGGCATTTTTTCGAACATGTAGGATGCACCGGTTAACAAAGGAACCTAGTCTCACTTGGGACATAGATTTGGGCAAACATCAACACGACATACCGATGCAATGCTAAAGATCCGCTCATGGACAGATTAATCACAGTCGGAACAGATATGGACGAAGAATGATTATCTCCAAGCTTCAACAAACTTGCAGAACATTAGCTATCGTTTATGCATTTCTATTTGGTATGCGAGACAAATCTAAACTCCTACGACGCGTACTAGAACAGCTAGCAGCTTTCAAGGAGAACCGGCTCGGACCGAAGCTCGCGCGAACTAGTCGGCACAAGCTCCGGCCCGACGCCTCCCGAGAAACAAAGGACACACGGTCGAAACAAAAGCCTACTTGGTTCGAGAGGAGGACTGCGGCGAATGGCAACTGACGAACGGACCTCCGGCGACGACCAAACACTCTCTCGAGCTTGCACTCTCTCCAGGTCGCTCTCTCTCCAGCTCGCTCTTCGGTGCTTTCTTTTTTTCTTCATCTCTTTTCCTTCTTGTTTTTGTAGGTCGTCATCCCGCCGTGCCAGCTGCCGGCCAAGCTAATCCCGACCCGCGGATCACGCTGGCCACCTGCTCCTCCATCGCTGCTTCCCTGCCTCTGTTGCACCTCTGCTACTGCGTTTTTCTTTTGCAGGTCTGGGGGACGACTAGCTGTGGTGGGCCGGGCTAGTGGGCTGCCCGAGTAAGAAAGAGGCCGGGCCCAGCCGAAGGGAAGAAGTGCCAGGCCAGATCCGGCCTAACCCGATTCTAAGCATTTTTTCTTTTTTTTTTTTTTTTAAAATTTTGCTGCACTTTTACTTCTCTTGCCTTTTCTTTTATATTTGTTTTTTTTAGTGACTAATTTCTAATCTTGTACATAATAAAATTGTAAAATTTAGGTTTCAACAATATGTGAGAGGGCCCATGAGGGAACTTATCATGTATATTTGAAAATATCTATGAACTTTAGAATGCGAATTGTGGCGGTGGATGGGTACCAAAAGGAGGATTATTCTTCTTCACCTAACGGTTATTGATGATCGATAGGGATAATTACCACAAAAGAAAAGGACCTAAATTTATAGTATGAAAGCAATTCACTTCAAATTTTTCAATTTGTCAATCTAATCATAAATATATAGACAATTTGTCAATGTAATCCTTCGTTGGCTAGAAATCACTAAAGTGAACATTGGTCGATTATTTTTTACATTGACATGGTTAACGCTAATAATGACAATTATTACAATTTTTTTAAAATTGAAATATTTTATTTTTTATTTTTTTCTTTCTTTTCCTTTTTTGTTTAATTAAGTCTAGTGTGGGTCGATAAGTCGGCCCATAGTGGAGAAAAGAAAGGAACAAAAGAAAAAAGTTGTCCGCGTAAGTGTTGACTATGCCATCCACATAAGTATGAGGCTATGTCAACGATCGTCAACTAAAATTACTCGTAATAATTATATTGACAAATCGTCAAAAGATCTAGGATTAAATTGATCATATTGAAAGTGTAAGAATATACAATAGGTTTATGATTTTTTTTTAAAATAATTTTTTTGATAATTGATAGTGCGAACACTAAATCCATTAGAGACATTTCATAAAGATCGAAAAAGAAGGAGAAAGGACTGTGCTCAATCACATCTACTTTGAGTAAAGCGAAAGGGGCTTGGATTATATAAATCATGCGCTGATTTTATGGTGACGGGGATTATCTTTCGGCCCGAAAGGCCTAGATGTAAAACCCTAGTATCATATTACAGTCGCACTGTTCTTTCGAGCAATAGGTTTACCACCCCCCCCAAAAAATCACATCTCATCTGTGCTCATTATTTAATTATCAGAATAAATTAATGAGAAATTCCACCAAAAATCACTATCTGCTTCGAACATTACACAGAGAAAAGCTCCATGCGGGGTCCCATGTATCTTCCTAGCTGGACAAAGTGTAAAGAAAGAGAGGCCAAGCTTCAATTTAACGCACGAAACATCGAATTACGACTGGAAGCAAGGAAGTCGATTCACCCCCAAGGCTTTACTCCATCTATCACGCCTATAAGTAGAGACCAGGCTTAGGGTAAGATATCAATCGCTCAAAACCCAGATAACAATATTTTCCCCATCTTTCCTAAAACCATAGCCTTCGAATTTCTCTAGAGTTCTATATTATCCCGTTATGGCCATGACGACGATGACGACCGACAAGGTGATGCCGCTCTCCATGCAGAGGCTGATCAAGGGAGGGGATCGGAGCATGATCGCGATGTCCGACGACAGCGTGATGATGAAGCAGGTTGTGGAGACTCACGCCCCCGACGGCCGCGAGGTTGACGTGAAGCCACTCCTCCTTCTCGTCGAGGACATCCTCAACCGCGCAACCTTAAATGTGGACACTCTCGCCGACACGGTAAAGGAGTGAAAATGATGCTTTTTGGTCTGCCTTTTTTCGCGGTGACCGGGAACGAAATGCTTTGGAGTATATTTAACAGATGTATTTGATTTTAGCTTGCCATTACTCTGTCAAAGAATGAGCAATATCACGACGATAATCGATCTCAGCGATCTGTTTTGCTTATGAGTATTATAATCTCGTTTGTAATTCTAAATCATGCATGCGTGGCTCTTGCTGTGTAAAGGGATCGAGAAAGCACGCGGAAAACATGGAGGACAAGATTTACCAGGCCAACTTCAACGCCATGCTCGATGTGCTGTCCCCTATCATCGAACGGATTTCCTGCGAGGTAGTTTACGAAAAAATCTTATGTCGAGCTTCATCTATTTCGAACGCTGCCACGAAATTAAATGCAGAGCAACCGATCATTTGTTTGGAATTCGAGTCTTACTACTGTCATTTGCTAACTTGCAACCGATCCTCAGCTATCTGCGAAAGCACTGAGTGGGAACGAGGCCCATGCGACCACGCTCTCTGTATTGAACATGCTCGCCCCCTTCTCGTGGGATGCCAAGCTGGTGCTGACCCTGGCGGCCTTCGCCTTCAACTACGGCGAGTTCTGGCTCTTGGCCCAGATCCAGTCCTCCAACCAGCTTGCCAAGTCGATGGCCATCCTGAAGCAGATGACCCTGATCATGGAGCACTCGGCCGCACTCAAGTCCCGGTTCGATAAGCTCAACAGCCTCATCCAGGCCATGCTCGAAGTCACAAGGTGCGTGGTGAAACTCAAGGAGCTTCCCTCAGCTTATATCTCCAGCGACGTCCCTGCATTGTCAACCGCCATGGCCCATGTCACAACTGCCGTCTACTGGACCATAAGGAGCGCTGTGGCTTGTGCTAGCCAGATCACCAACCTCACAACCTTCGGCTACGAGTATGTGCTCTCGAGCTATTTTGATTTCTCTACTCGTGCTTACTATAAGGCATAGATAGAAATCATTCTATAGCAAATGGATTAATAACAGAGTTAATCATACTACTGGTAGTAAATCTATGAATGATGATTTATATAGATGCCTCCTGCAAGAAATCAATAATGCGGAAGTGAGAATTTGCAGGTTCATAACATCCCCAACTGAGGCATGGGATCTGTCAACCTTGCATCACAAACTGAAGAGCATATATGAACATTTGCAGAAGCAAATTGACATATGTAACCAATACATAGGTAATCAATTAGCCACTGATCTATATAAACCCTCTTTTATTTCCTATGTGGTAATTGAACAGAAAGAAACTCTCTCGAGGAAGGCTTAAATGAGTTTATGGTGATGCAGAGGAAAAGCGGTATCTCGAAACCTATCAGACTCTCGTGAATCTCTTTGAAACCATCCACATTGACAATACGAAGATCCTGAAGGCTCTGATTTATCCCAAAGATGATATTCTGCCTCTCGTCGAGGGGACTACAAAGAAAAGGGTTCGATCTCTATAGCTAGTCTCACCATTATTCAACAACCACGAGCCCTTCAGATCGAAAATGATTTGACCATGATTTTACGTTCTATCTTGCGACATACAGGTCAACCTTGAAGTCCTGAGGAGGAAAAACGTGTTGCTGCTGATCTCAGGGCTGGAAATCTTGCAGGATGAGCTGGCCATCCTGGAGCAGATCCACAGCGAATCCAAGACGCACGCGACACGGCATGAGATCCACCAGTATGAGATGGTGTGGATCCCCATGGTGGACCGTTCGGTCGAGTGGACCGACCCAATGCAGCAAAAGTTCGAGGCCCTGCAGTCCACAATGCCGTGGTACACCGTGTCCGACCCAAACCTGATCCACAAGGCGGTGACCCGGTTCGTCAAGGAGAAGTGGCACTTCAGGAACAAGCCTATCCTGGTGGTGCTTGACCCTCAAGGCAAGGTTGTGTCCCCCAATGCCATTCACATGATGTGGATTTGGGGAAGCAATGCCTTCCCTTTCACTACACTGAGAGAGGAGGCTCTGTGGAGAGAAGAGAAATGGAGGCTTGAGCTTCTTGTCGATGGCATGGATCCAACAATTCTGAATTGGGTAACTCACTATCATGTCAAGTTAGCATTTTTATCATATTTAATTGAAAGGTTTGAGACATTGAGATCTTCAATTTTGTGCCCCATCAGATTGCGGATGGCAAGTACATATTCTTGTACGGTGGCGATGACATCGAGTGGATCCGCAAGTTCACCGCGGCGGCGCGCCAGGTCGCGCTGGCCGCGAGGATTCCCCTGGAGATGGTCTATGTGGGCAAGAGCAACAAGCGAGACAAGGTGCGGCAAGCGATTGCGACCATCAATGCTGAGAAGCTGAGCTACACCTGGCAGGACCTGACCTTGGTGTGGTACTTCTGGACCCGGCTCGAGTCGATGCTCTTCTCGAAGATCCAACTTGGGAAGGCAGACGAGGAGGACCACATGATGCAGCAGATCAAGAGGCTACTCAGCTTCGACAAGGCCGGGGGGTGGGCAGTGCTGAGCCGGGGGTCAGCCATCACGGTGAACGGGCACGGGACCACTGTCCTGCCGGCGCTGCTGGAGTACGACCTGTGGAAGGAGCATGTGGCTACCAAGGGGTACGACGTGGCGTTCAAGGAGCACCACGACAAGATCCACGACGTGACGCATCCATGCTGCCGGTTCGAGTTCCAGAGCATGGGGGGAAGGATCCCGGAGAGCATGCGGTGCCCCGACTGCCAGAGGCGCATGGAGAAGCTCACCACCTTCGTCTGCTGCCATGATGAGGTTCTTCCCACCATCTGAGTGATCAATCAATCCAAAGCCTTCATACGGAGGAGGCATATACGAATGTCTTGTGGGACATAATAAAGAAGCCATGTGTGCGCTTGAATTTCCTTTGCTTGATTTGCGTTTGGAGTGTGAAGGATGATGTTCAATGATCAACATCTGATGTTTGATATTAAATAACAAGCGGAGAATGGGAACCTCTAATGAGTTCTTTGTCCTCTCAAGATTCTCCACTCCCTCTTCTCTTCTCTTCTCCTCTATTTTTGTTTTTGGTCTTCAATGGCTTCTTTTTCTTCATCTCTCCACAGATTCCTTAGAAGATACACTCTCTGCAAGGGTCGCCACTACTATGCGTCAACTCCAAATGCCGCCGCTGTCAACTTCCACTCTCCACCATACCCAGGTCGTCCACGAGCTGTCGTCGAAAGTCCCACTCTAGGGATTATCCTCTAGATTTAGACAGTTTACTAATACTACTACGGCTTTCATATATGACGCTCACTTTGACGTTACTGCTCCTTAAGAGATCATTTGATTATCATAACTTCTAAAAATCAAATACTCAAGCAATATAGATCACTTGTGTTGTTCCAAAATCACATATGACATTATTCTAATATAAATAATCCGACTTGTCTCGCTGGAGATGTCAACACTCAATTTATAGATGAGACGACGTTGTCTAGCAACACAAATTTGCTTGAAATCGAGAAATCAATTTCACTTTGCTCTAGAAATCAAACCCTTAACTGAAAATCTTCTTCCAAATTGAGAAATTGTTTTAATCTTCTTGCACCTTCATTTTTGAGAGAATGTAGGTCTAATTAGATTTGTTAATGGGCTTGGATTTAGCCTCTCCCTTGACAATTTAATCCCCCAAGTGAAGGTATCATACTTTTGTTGCGCGCTTTCGAGCGGTGGGCTTTATAGTGTAACAATATGAGCCTGATAATAAACTTCATGATTCAGTCTAGAGAAAGAGACTAGGGATTAAGTTGGGTGTTGATGGAGATTTAAGTTGAGATATTTTCATGTGGAATAATACTTCGATTAATGGAGAGCAGATCTAACTTTGAGTGCATATGTGTGGGGAAATTGTTGATATGTCACATCAAATAAATGTTGTGATATATAACATTTAATATATCTTAATAAGCTTATAACTTATTGTAAGCTTTTGACCATAGATGAGTTCAATTGGATATGTAGACAAGCTCATATTTAGGTTCTCCCTTAACAATCTCTTCATGTGAAAGTATCATACTTCTATTGCGTGCTCCTAATATAATTAAATTACTACCCTTTGTGTACAGACATGTAGTAAATCAATGCTTATAATAAGTCACATTATCTGAGCATCCAAAGTCAAGCACTCACTCATCACCTAACAAACTCATGGTGACTGTTAACATAACATCATCATCATTAGATCTATTATCAGTTGTAGTAAAATAATACAATCAATGGTGCCGATCGTTAGACCGGGATATAGAACAGCTCTTCCATTTGCTATCTCCAGATTCTCTTTGTTTGTCTCTACCTTAGAAAATCAAACCTCGCACTATATCCTACCCTAAATTATTTTTTCGTAATTTCTTTTTTACACCTTATAAAACGAGGCAGACTTTACTTTTCCCAAGGTAATCGTAATGCGCCACTATAGCAATGAATGGGTGAAGTGCTCAAAAGAATCTGGTAAAGATGTCAACAACATCGTACTTTGATTTTCACCAGACAAAGCCTTATTGACGTTTTTTAAATCTCTCATGAGTTTGTTAAACTTATCTAAATGGGTTATGATGGATGCACCTTCAACCACCCGGAACCAAAATAGCATTTTCAGCATATATAAGCAATTGTTCAATCCCTTCATCAGCTAATGTCTTGCCTATAATGTTGGATCATTCTCTTCGGCCACTTTAATTAATACCTCGTTTGATAGATTCAATAGGATTATGCTTTTAGCCTTCTCCATCAACTCTACCTTATCAACCTCTTTCATCATTTTTGATGATTTATCATTTCCATCCAAAACCTTCACCAAATGTTAGGTTGTTAAAAGCAAGCTCCACGACCTAAAGATGTTCCTTCCGTTGAACTCCCCAATTTCTATTTTCGCTTTGGACATAATTGCAATAACATAATTTCCATACAATGACGAGACTAGCAAAGCCCCAAATTTGCTCTGGAAACCCTAACCTTTGTCCCAACACCAATCATTGTCAAAATTAATGCAAAAACTAATGGATCTTGCAATTTATGCTTAACGCAAGGAGGAGAAAATTACTAGCGAAATTGATGAGGAACATTAAAGAACACTAGAAATTAATGTGGTTCAATCCAGGTGTTGGTACCGATTCAATTGGGAGAGCTAGTTGCAGTATTCCATTACAAATCCAGAGAATACAAAGTTCACAATCACCAAATTCCCTAGATTACACTCAAAACAAACCCAAAATATTATCTCACAATCTCTATAGAGAACCCACTCAGAAAATGGGAGAAGATTCGATAATTCTCTTATTTGCTCTGTTATGACGTGGATTTGGGGAAGCAATGCCTTCCCTTTCACTACATTGGGAGAGAAGGCCCTAAAGGTGGAAGAGACATGGAGGCCTGAGCTTCTTTCTAATGGCATAGATCAAACAATTATGAATTGGGTAACTGACGATCATGTCAAGCCAACTGTTTTATGGTATTGATTCAAAGGTTTGTGACATTGAGATCTTCAAATTTGTCTCTCATGGGATTAGAGATGGCAAGTACGTATTCCTGTACAACGGCAACAAAATCGAGTGGGTCCGCAAGTTCACCATGGCGGTGCGCCAGGTCGCGCAGGCCACGAGGATCCCCCTGGACATGGTCTACTTGGGCAAAAGCAGCAAGCCAGAGCAGGTACGGTTGCGTGATTGCGACCATCAACGTTGAGAAGCTGAGCTACGCCTGGCAGGACCTGACCATGGTGTAGTTCTTCAGGACCTGGCTCGAGTCGACGCTCTTGTCGAAATCCAACTCAGGAAGGTGGACAAGTACGACCCTGTGGCGCAGCAGATCAAGAGGCTGTTCAGCTTCGACAAGGCTGGGGTTTGGGCGGATACTGAGCAAGGGGTCGAGCATGACGGTGAACGGGCATGGGATCACGGTCCTACTTACGCTGCTGGAGTATATATGACCTGTGGAAGGAGCAAATGCCGACCAAGGGATACGACCTGGCGTTCAAGGAGCAGGACGACAAGATCCGCAACATGACGCACTCGTGCTGCCGGTTCGAGTTCTAGCTCACAATGGGAAGGGTCCCGGAGATGCATTGCCTCAAGTGCCGGAGCTCACTTGTGATGATGTCGCTCCTAGTATCTAGTTTGATCAATCAATCAAAGTCGCGTTGGTGTTTTTCGTTAATGAAGTTGAACAAAGTTAAAAAAAAAGACTCGATTGCACCTATCGGATAAGTTATAGTAATTGATTGTGCTTTTGATTAGATTTATGAATTAATTACACTTTAGTAACAACTTTCAAGAATTTCGTTGCGCTTATCCTTACATAGAGTTGAAGGAATTTGAAATTTGATATCTATAAAAAGATGATTAGGTATGGAGATTTGTGAGAGAACCCATATAATGTATATCAAAATTATTTATGAACTTTAGAATGCAAACTATGTCTGCACATGGGTATTGAGAGAAGGATTTTTTTTTTTTTTTTTTTTTTTTTTTAAGGATAAGTGTAATAGAAGTCTTAAAACTTGTTACGAAAATGCAATTAAGTCCTAAAATTTGTAAAATGTGCAATCAAATCCTAAAACTTGTTAAATTGTTTAAATCGAGTCTTAAAGTTAACACCGTCGGCCTTTTCAATGGAAAATGCGACGTAGCACGGACGTGATGTTTAAAATGATTTTTTTATTTCCATGTGGCTTTTTAAATTTTTTTATTTTTTTTATTAGAAAAGAAAAGCTAAAATTTATTTAAAAAACAAAACAATTTAAAAAAAAAAAATGGCCGGCTTCCTTCATCGTCATCGGCCCTAGGCGGGGTTGTCGACCCTCGCCAAGCTCAGGAGAGGGAGCCTAGATCTAGGCATGTTGGCCCTCACGGGGGCCGACGACCCTCGCCCACCTTGGGCAAGTTGTCACCGGCCCTCACAGGAGTCGGCGACCGTCGCCCACCTTAGGCAAGGGCCGACGTGCCTAGATCTAGGCACCCTCACTTAAGCTTGGCAAGGGTCGCCGGTCCTCGACTAGGGCCGGGCAAGGGCCGGCCACCCCGCCCAGGTCGCTGGCCCCTCTAGCAATGGGCAAAGGCAGCGGGGAGGAGTTGCTAATTTAATCTTCTTCTGTTTTAACAATTTTTAAAAATAAATTTTAAATTTTCTTTTTAATTTTTAAATCTAATTTTAAAAAATGAATAAAAATAATTTTAAAAAATCCATGTGGAAAATGAAAAAAATATTTAAAATGCCATATTCACGCTACGTTAGCATTTTCCGTTAAAAGGTGGACGGTGTTAACTTTAGGACTCAATTGAAATAATTTAACAAGTTTTAAGACTCAATTTCATTTTCATGACAAGTTTTAGAACTTCTGTTGTACTTATCTTTTTCTTTTTTTTTTTCTATTAGTTACTAGTAATCGAAGGGATAATTACCAAAAAAGTCCTTAATCTATTGACTAGAAGCCAACTTTATCAATTTAGCCCTAGACCTATAGACAATTTGCCAATATAGTCCATGTGTCAAAAATTACTGATGTGGATATTGGCAATCCTATGTGGCATGATAGGTACTAATGTTGACAATCCTTGCAATTTCTATAAAAGATTTTCTGAAAATTTTAATTTTTTTTTATATTCTTTTCGTTCTTGTCCTTTTTTTGTTCTATTAAGTCCGATGATGGTCAACAAGCTAGTGGAAAAAAGAAAACAACAAAAAAACTTATAAAAATTTAGAAATTTTATTAAAATATAGAAAAAAAAATAAAGAAAAGAAACTTTTGTAAAACATTTAGATAATTTTAAAAAAATTCAAAAATTTTGTCCACTTTAGTTGCCAACTGAAATTTATTAGAATGATTATATTGACAAATCATCAAAAGATTTAGGATTCAATAAGCCAAATTAAAAATTTTATAAATGAATGGATATTTGTATAATAAATTTAGGATTTTTTTGAAATAATTTTCCCAATTATCAATCATCCTATCAATGAACCCAGTAAATACTCTACAGAAAGATTAAGATAAGAAGAAGAAAGGACTTTGCCGAATCACATCTACTTCAAGTAAGCAATATGCTAATGATGATTACTCTTGGGCACGAAAAGCTAAAACGTAACCCCTAAACCATACTACATTTGTACTGTTCTTTTGAGCAACACGTTTTACTCTCCCCAAATCACATCTCATCTGTGTTCATTAATTAATTATTCGAATAAATTAATCAGAAATTCCACAAAAATCTCTGTCTGCTTTGGACATTACCCAGAGAAAAGCTGCATAAATGGTCCCACGAATCTTATTAGCTGGGCAAAGTGTAAAGAAAGAGTGGCCAAATCTTCAGTTTAACGTTCAAAACATTAAACTACAATTGAAGCAAAGAAGTCGATTCATCCCTAGGCTTTACGCCGTCCATCATTCTTATTTATATAGACCAGGCTTAGGGCTATGCCAATCACGCAAAACCCATATAACGATATTCATCCCGTCTTTCCTAAAACCGCAGTGTTAGAATTTTCCTAGAGCTCATAGTATCCCGTCATGGCCACGTTGACGACGGCCAGCAAGATGATGCCGCCCGCCATGCAGAGGCTGATCAAGGGTGGGGATCGGAGCATGATCACGATGTCCGACGACATTGCGATGATGAAGCAGGTCACGGACACTCATGCCCCTGATGGCCGCGAGGTTGATGTGAAGCCACTCCTCCTCCTCGTCGAGGACATCCTCAGCCGCGCTACCTTGACTGCTGGCACCGGCCCCACCATGGTAATGGAGTAGGAATGATCTTTTTTATCTTCCTTCTTGCGGTGTACTGGATCAAATGCTTTGATGACATTTTACAGATATACTTTATTTAGCTAGGAGAGACTTGCCCAGTTTCGTATCACTCGACAGATCTCTGACAAAACGAGCCATATCACGACAATAATCAATCTCAATTATCTGTATTTCTTATGAGTATTATAATCGCTCGTTTCTCATTCTAAATCCTGCGTGCATGGCTCTTGCTGTGTATAGGGATCCCCATACGCTGAAAACATGGAGGACAAGGGTTACCAGGCAAGCTTCAACGCCGTGCTCGACGTGCTGTCCTTTACCATCGAGCGGATTTCCTGCGAGGTGATTCATGAAAAATGTCATTTTGTACGCTTCATCCATTTCGAATTTCGCCACGAAATTAAATGAAGAGCAATCAATTCTTTGTTAGAAAAACAAGTCTTTCTACTGACATCTGCCAGCTGGCAACCGTTCCTCAGCTATCCGCGAAAGCGCTGACTGGTGGCGAGGCGCACGCGACCACGCTCTCCATATGCAACATGCTCGCCCCCTTCTCGTGGGACGCCAAGCTGGTGCTGACACTGGCGGCCTTCGCCTTCAACTATGGCGAGTTCTGGCTCTTGGCCCAGATCTACACTACCAACCAGCTCGCCAAGTCGATGGCAATCCTGAAGCAGCTGCCCATGATCATGGAGCACTCGGGCGCCCTCAAGTCCCGGTTCGACGCACTCAATGGCCTCATCCAGGCCATGCTTAAAGTCACGAGGTGCGTGGTGGACCTCAAAGACCTTCCCTCATCTTACATCTCCAGCGAGGTCCCCGCATTGTCAGCCGCCATGGCCCACGTCCCAATTGCCGTTTATTGGACCATAAGGAGCGCTGTGGCTTGTGCTAGCCAGATCACCAGCCTCACTAGCTATGGCATTGAGTATGCGCTCTCGAACTGTTTCGATTTCTCTACTCTCGTTCAATTATAGGGCATTATAATAGCTGATCGGTTAATAGCAGACTTCATCATATTACTGAAAGTTTATCTCTGAATGAATATTTATGTAGATGCCTCCCACATGAAATCATAACATGGAAGTGAGAATTTGCAGGTACATATCATCCACAACTGAGGCATGGGAGCTGTCGACCATGGATCACAAACTGAAGAACATATATGAACATTTGCAGAAGCAAATTGACATATGTAAACAATACATAGGTAATCAATTAGCCACTGATCTATATGAACCCTTTTTTTATTTCCTGTGTAGTAATTGAAGAGAAAGAAACCTTTTTGGAGAAGACTTAACCGAGTTAATGGTGACGCAGAGGAAAAGCGGGATCTTGAAGCCTATCAGACTCTCCTGAATCTGTTTGAAACCATCCACATTGACAATATGAAGGTCCTGAAGGCTCTCATTTATCCCAAGGATGATATTCTGCCTCTTGTTGAGGGCACCTCAAAGAAAAGGGTATATAGCCAGTCTCACCTTATTGCAACGACCATGAACCCTTCTAATCGAAAATGATTTGACCACGAGTTTCTTTTCTATCTTGCGACATACAGGTCAACCTCGAAGTCCTGAGGAGGAGGAATGTGTCGCTGCTGATCTCGGGGCTGGACATCTCGCAGGACGAGCTATCCATCCTGGAGCAGATCCACGGCGAGTCCAAGTTGCACACGACGCAGCGTCAGATCAACCAGTATGAGGTGGTGTGGATCCCTATTGTGGACCGCTCGGTCAAGTGGACTGACCCGATGCAGAAGCAGTTCGAGGCCCTGCAGTCCAGAATGCCGTGGTACACCGTGTACCACCCAAGCCTGATCCACAAGGTGGCGATCCGGTTCATCAGGGAGCAGTGGCACTTCAGGAACAAGCCCATCCTGGTGGTACTTGACCCACAAGGCAAGGTTGTGTCCCCCAATGCCATTCACATGATGTGGATTTGGGGAAGCAGTGCCTTCCCCTTCACTACACCGAGAGAGGAGGATCTGTGGAAAGAAGAGAAATGGACGCTTGAGCTTCTTGTCGATGGCATGGATCCAGCAATTCTTAATTGGGTAACTCTCGGTCATGTCAAGTTAGCATTTTTATCATATTTAACTAAAAGGTTTGTGACACGGAGATCTTCAATTTTGTCCTCGTCAGATTAGAGAAGGCAAGTACATATTCCTGTACGGTGGTGATGACATCGAGTGGATCCGTAAGTTCACCACGGCGGCACGCCAGGTTGCGATGGCCTCGAGGATTCCCCTGGAGATGGTCTATGTGGGCAAGAGCAGCAAGCGAGAGCAGGTGCAGCGCGCGATAGATACCATCAACGATGAGAAGCTGAGCTCCACCTGGCAGGACCTGACCTTGGTATGGTACTTTTGGACCCGGCTCGAGTCGATGTTCTTCTCGAAGATCCAGCTGGGGAAGGTGGACGAGCATGGCCTCTTGATTCAGCAGCTCAAGAGGTTGCTCAGCTTTGACAAGGCCGGGGGGTGGGCGATACTGAGCAAGGGGTCAAGCATCGTGGTGAACGGGCACAGGAACATGGTCCTGCCGGCGCTGCTGGAGTACGACCTGTGGAAGGAGCACGTGCCGACCAAGGGGTACGACGTGGCATTCAAGGAGCACTACGACAAGATCCACGACGTGGCGCGCCCGTGCTGCCGATTCGAGTTCCAGAGCACGGGGGGAAGGATCCCGGAGAGCCTGCGGTGCCCCGAGTGCCAGAGACTCATGGAGAAACTCACCTCCTTCGTCTGCTGCCATGAGAAGGTTGTTCCCACCATCTATGAGTGATCAATCAATCAAAAGCCTTTATATGGAGGAGGGATATATGAACTGTCCTGCGGGACACAATAAAAAAGCCATGTGCGTGCCTGAATTTCCTTGTTTTAATTTGCGTTCGGACGGTGAAGGATGATGTCCAACAATCAACATCTGATGTTTGAGATTAAATAAGAAACAGAGAGTTTGAACCTCTTATTGACTTGTCTGTCCTCTCATATTTTGACAATTCTACAATTGTAATTGACGAGAAAAGTATCCAAATTACGAGGAAAAACTTACAGTCTCAAAACTTATTTAAGGAAACTTAACAAGTGCTTTTGACATAGTATTAAGGTGAAAATTAGTCGTGATATCAGCAAAAATTTGGTGTGGATGGATGACTATGATCCTAGTAGGACAACGTGGTCAACCCAGAGAATACATGAAAGACCCAAACGACGTGGGGCTGATCAACCGACAAAAAGCCAGTTCTCATCGCCGTTTTTGGCAACCCATTTCACCAAAATTTAATCCAAAATTTAATTAATGATGGAATATTTTTCCATATGTCCAAAAAGATGTTCACCAAAATTGAATCAACGATGAAATGACCTTCGAATATACATGGACCAATAAGCGAATCAACAAAGGTTGTGAAGGATCCATGAAGAATCAACAAAGGCTGTGAAGGGTATTTTCATGATTTTGGACAAGAATGTAAATGACAAGAAATTTAAAGGTACGAAAACCGGAAACAATCATGGCTAGCCATTTAAATTATGGAAATGTAATGATAAAGATAAATTTGCCAAAAATGTTAGGTTGTGTGATTGATTCAGGGGTTACAAAGAGTACACTCGGGGAAAAGTGTCATAAATAAACCTATTACATTTGTGCTAATTTAGTCATAAACCTTTTGACTTTGTGCAAATTCAGTCTTTCCAACTAATTTTGGCATGATATTATTGACTAGATGTCGGCTGGCTTACATGGCACTATTAGTTAAAGGTGAGCGGTTCCCACCTTAGAATTAGGAACCACCAACTAAGGATCAATTCCGAAAAAGTAGAATCGAGACTCATCCATTAGTTCTATGGATCCACTAGTCCAGTTCCTAAGTGGGTCCATGGAACCAGTCTCCAATCCTTATTTGCATCTATTGATTAATATCTATAAGTTCATATATAATTGGTCAAAAAACTACCAAATAATTAAGTAATTAAGATTGAATATCTTTATATATACTGGTCCGGTACGGGTGGGCAATTTCATGGCTAGAACCAGGAACTGAATTGGTACTCATTGGTTCCATTAAATTGGAACTGGGAACCGGACCGGCTCCCATGGGAATCGCTGGTTCAGGTTCAGTTTGGTTTAGTTCCCGATGGTCCAAGTGGTTCTAATTCTTTTGCATACCCTTATCGTTAATGTTGATATAGATAGTTTTTAATAATCTCTTAATTTCTTATTTTTTTTATTTTCTATTCTCTCCTTCCTTTCTTCTTCCTTTAGATAGTGGCCAAGCAAGTTGGTCGCGCTTGGCTATGGCAAGGCTGACCGTCACCTAAAGGAAGAAGAAAGGAATGAGAAAAAAAAATATAAAAGAAAAAAGATAAAGATAAAGATAATAAAAATATATTAAAATATTATTAAAAATTGTTCACATTAAGGCCGGTGATGCCACATAAGTTGACTGGCGTTTACATAAGCAATATCTTAGCAAAATTAGCTAAAAGGATTTAATTCTTATTAAGTCAAAAAGTTTATGATTAAATTGATGCCAAGGTCATAAATTTAGGACTTTTCTAACACATTTCCCAACACACTTGGGATATTATAATTCATGACCGACATATACATAAGTGGTTACTACAACTCCACTACTCAATGGTCATTAAGACTCTACTACTTGACTGCTATTGAGACTCCATGACTAAACGGTTACATCGACTTCACTACCTTGACGGTTTCATCTGTTCTACTATTTGTTGATTCCTTTAAGTTGTCAATTCATCAAGTTGTCAATTATTCTGACCAAAGTATCTTTATCAACTAAGTTTGTCAATTGTCGATAATCACTCAAAGTTGACCATTTTTGGGTGTCAACGCCCCTTCTCTCTCGTGTACGCACCCGACAAATCACTATTTCAATGGCTTCTTCTTCTTATCTATAAGACTCCTCAGAAGATCACTCTCTCCGGGCCGCTTCCACTTTACGTCAACTTCAAACGCCACCACCGTCGCTTTACCCCCACCTTCACTCCCACTTCGTCAATGAGTTGGAGCGGAAAATCCATGTATTTTTTCAACATGATGGACAATGAATATTAATAGTGCCACAATTTTTATACGACACTTGTTTAGTATCATATCTTTTTAAGTGTTCATTTGAGTGTCACAGCTTCTAAAAATCTAGCACTCAAATGATATCAATCACTCATGTTGTCAGAAAATTATAGGAAGAAGTACAGCACATATGATAAAACTTGATAGGGGGAATCTTTAATTGTTGAAGATTATGAAAGGTATACATAAATATAACTTTAAAAAATAATAATAATAATAATACATTTCAATGCCAATTCCCTCGAGGGGTCCCAGAGAAATCCTACATGGCATTTTGTTAATAATTTTACTTGCCACATGACTCACTAGAAAGCTAAGTTAGCAAAGAGGAGTCAAAACGATGTCATTTTGCCTCTTATTTAAATTTTTGTATAAATATTAATTAAAATAAATTTAAAACTAAAAAAATGGAAGATGGTAGAACTCAGACAGCGAGGGCGGGCCTGGCAACCACAATTGACCTTCACCCCACCATCGTCGGCCCTTCTCAACGATAGAGGATAGGTAGTGGCGAGGGCTATGCAATCTTCTTCCTCTTTTTAGTTTTATTTTTTTAGCCCTTGTCACCTTATGCAATCTTCTTCCTCTTTATTTATTTATTTATTTATTTTTAAATTTAAGTAATATTTATATTAAAATTCAAATCCAAAGCAAAACAATGTCGTTTTCAGCTTATCTAGCCACGTTATGTGTAAAACGACGTCGTTTTATACTCGTCTTGCTGGAAAAACGCCATGTCAGGATTTTGAATGGAATTTCTCTCTGTTGGCACTTAAGTGATGCATTTTTTTTTTCCGATTTTGGCACTTAAGTGTACTTTTCTGAACTTTTGATACTCAAGTATCACCGTGCTAAGTTTTAGTACTTCAGGTATTCCCACCTCGAAAATTACATGTGTTTTTATTTCACAAGAAATTATTTGATGTAACTCACCAAAGATGCTCAACACTCAAAATATAGATTAAACACATTGTTGGGCAGCATAAGTTTGTTTGAAATTGAAAATTTATGTTCAATTTGCTCCATAAACCAAACCCTAAACCCAAAATCTTTCCCCAAATTGAGAAATAAGGTTTAATTTTCTTATGAGCAAACCTAGTGCCGGATTCCAGTTTCAATTTGCACAGATTCGTTTACCAAGGTGTTGGTGTGAAACCGAACATGAGCCCTGTTGGAAAGGTTTCCCAATAAATCGATGGTCTTGTCTGTTAATTTATGACTCGAGTTTGAGATTCACTGGACTTTTGATGGATTTATAAAAGAGGAAATAATTAAAAGAGGAATTTTTTTTTTCTTCTTTGGAGTGAAGCTGCGGAAGCCCCATGCTTTGACGAAATCTTTTGGCATGAAGCCTCTGTACGTGAATTGAAAAGAGGTGGGCCCAGAGTCAAAGTGTTTACCCTGGGCACACACAAAAGTTTAGCGTGAAGCCGAAGCAAGGAGCATAGGTGAGCATTCCCTTGGGCACACATATATATACAATATATTTCCTTCTTTGCTGGTGTGCGTGGAGCGGCCGACGACCTACGTATAAAAGGAGAAGCCACACGCCACTGAAGCATTGTTTGTTGATTGAAGCGCCGTTCTTATTTTGAGTGCCATGGACTGCTCGGATGTGAGAGCCTTGGTTTTTTCGTGCTGCTCCTAGCTACGTTGCACCTCAATGGAATCTTTGATCGAGTCTTCGGGATCATCATTATTGGCACATGTCGCATTGGATTGGACCATTTACATACCTTTGCATGTTATATGATCATTCCTGAAACAGAATGCAGATGGATCAGAAAAACAAACAGGGTAACCTAGATTTTTTACGAAATTCTTTGGCGAAAACCCCTTTTATTTTAAAATTTTTGACACGAGGAAGCAAGATGAAGCCCAGGCCTCAGAATTCTCCTTGGATTTTTCTTTTCTTTTATCGGCTGGATATCATCACCGGGCTGGTTTGGTGTACTTCAACATGCCCTCAAAACATGAAAATTTTATTGGATGAAAAAGCAAATTACATTATTGAAATGATAAAAAACCTAGGAATGAAAATGCAAATACGGAAAGCAATAAAAACTCCTGCGTAGAGGAGTGTGCAAATAATTAAAATTCTCCTACTCTCGAACTTCGTCGATGGCAAACACGAAATTCTCTTTGAATAATTCGGCCATTCCTCCGAGTGCGTCGTCTTTTCCAATGGATCGAATGGTGTCTGCAACTGACTTGTTTGCCTCTCTCCATCCGACATCAACGTCAACACCTGGAGGCTTGGGGTATTGAACATAGGTATTGATCGCCCCTTCCTCCTCATGCATCATTTTCGCAGGCCCAGGGAATGTGGACCTAATATGGGGTATAATGAAGCCAACTCGTCCTTGTCCTCTTCCTCTACAGGATCGTCCACCTCTACCACAATAGCCCAATCCAGTAGTATATGAATTCCGCCCGGCCTCAATTGGTTGGCGAGTGCCCTGACCATGTCGACCTAAACCATTACCTGGAACAAAACCACTCCCGACCATGGTCTTGCCTACCATGATTGCCGACTTCGATAACTTTGGAGTGGGTAGGGTAGTGCCTTCAGAGACATGAATGGTCGAAACCAACTCAAATGCTTGAAAACTGGATTCTTCTTTACAATCTGGTTCAATATAAGGGATAGCCATCTCGTGATAAATCTTGAACTCATCCTCTCCTCGAACCGTAATAAGCTTCCCTTTCGTCACAAACTTCACTTTCTGATGAAGACTTGAAGAAACTGCCCCTGATGCATGAAGCCATGGACGACCTAACAAAAAGTTGAAGGCTGTAAGTATGTCCAGGACATGAAAAACTGCATTAAATAACACTGGCCCTATTTGCAAGTCTAAATCAACTTCCCCAACTGCTTCTTTTTTGATTCCATCAAACGCTCGAACAGAGGTTTTAGCCGTGCGAATTTTCCCCAAATCATATCCAAGACGTTTTAGAGTTGCAAGAGGGCATATGTTTAAAGCCGATCCATTATCTATGAGCACACGGGACACCAAGGTATTTCGACACTTGGTTGAGATATAAAGGGCTTTGCCGTGTCCTCTTCCTTCATCTAGGATTTCATCATCTGAGAAGGTAATCTGGTCATTTAACAAAATGGCCCCCACGAATTCCCCCAACTTCTCAGGTTCAATGGACTCTGGGACATGTACTTCGTTAAGGACTTTCATCAAGGCTTTTTGATGTTTCTCCGATGTCAAAAGTAACTCTAATATGGAGACTTGTGCCGGCATTTTACGAAGTTGGTCCACTACGCTATACTCGCTTGCCTTAATTACTGCTAAGAATTCTTTAGCCTCCTCATCAGTGACTGGCTTGACGGGTTGTGAGTTGGCCTGAGTGTAAGTGCGTCCCGATCGAGTGACCACATCTATCTCCGCATCATAATACCATGGTACCGCCTTATCACTTGTGTAAGCATAAGGTTGCGTAACATCAAGAATCAATTCTTCATCATCTGGTGGTGGCACATCGTTGATGATTAATCCATCTTCATCCGACGCATCTTCCAACGGTGGCATGTCAAGAGCTAGGGGATCGTTAGCTCCAATGTTTAAACCAGTAAACTCATCTTCAAAATCAGAAACCTCCTCTTCCAGATCAATAATGATTGGAGTGATGGTCGAAACGGTGTCAGCAGGATCCGCGTAGACAATCATTCCCTTCTTGTACAATGCCTTAACTCTTTGCACCTTCTGAGACATGGTAGGCTCTTCTACGTCTGAGTAGTATCCAGCTCAAACTAAACCATTATAAACATCATCCACATGTGCTCTCAAACTCTTCTTTCGACCAGCATCAAAACTAAAAATGGCATTCACAGCTTCTGGGTGGTCAGGGAGTGGATTATTCTGGATGTTTGGCTGTGCATCACGAAATGAAACCACCTTGGCATCCAACAGATTCTGGATTTTGTGTCGCAGTGTATAGCAATCGTCAACAGAATGCCCTACCTCCCCCATATGGTAAGCACATGTCTTAGAAGGATCGTAGTTGGGAAAACGCTCAGGATTAGGTCGCTTAGGCTCCTTGGCGAGTAATCCTTTCTTTTGAAGGGTTGGCAAGATCTTAGACAATGGTTTAGGAAGAGGCGTAAATTGACGCTTGGAAGAGCTCTTCTGCTGGCTGAAGAATGGTTGTGCTCCTCTTGTTGAGTGTTCAAGACGGGGCGAGGGGGTTGAACATAAGCTGCATTAATTTCTGCTACAGGCTCCTTATCCTTCTTCACTGAGACTCTCCTATACGAGCTGGTTTGATCTGACGCCCATCCATCACGTAATGCTACTTCAATTCGCTCGCCAACGGGGATTAGGCGATTGAACGACTCGGCGATCGATCCTAACATCTGATTTCGATATTCAGGCGGGAGCGTCTTCATGAACAAATCCATCAACTCTTTTTCTGTCGGCTCTGGAGTAATCTGAGCAGCTATGGTCCTCCATCTCGTGACATATGCCTTGAAAGATTCCGTCCTCTTTTTCTCAGTGCGAAGTAAATCTTCTCGAGATGGGGTGACATCAATATTATACTTATATTGCTTGAAAAAGGCATCGGTCAAATCCTCCCAAGTCTCCAGAAGATTAATTTTCTTCATAATGTACCACTGTAGTGCTAGTCATGTAAGGCTTGCTTGAAATTGTTGAATCATCAAGGGGATGTTATCAACATATTGGGTCATCCTGATCACATAAGTCTGCAAATGGATCTTCGGGCAAGAGGTGCCATCATACTTTTCAAAGTCCGGCATTTTGAACTTCTTCGGCATCTTGACCTTTGCATAGTGGGACAAATCAGTTGGGCCTTGGATAAACAAACCCTGCAGCTGCTTGAGTTTCTCCTCCATCTTTGCCATGCGTTTTTCTTGTTCTGTCTTCGGTACAGCCGAGTGTATCACTTGTACCTCCTCATCAACAACAATTTGAGGCACGTCAGTAATTTTCTCCTTGGAAGCACCATTAAAGGTTGATGTCCCGATTGCGAACGTATTCTTGCCTTTATCTTTCGGGTCAGCCACAGGAGCATGTTGTGGTAACACCACTTCAACTTGCGGAGCTGGTGGAGCAGTGTTTGCTTGAAGAGAATCGATTTGCTTAGAAAGCTGCTCAAGGACATTCAGGACTTGCTCCATTTCCGTTTCGAGGGCAGCAATGCGAGTTTGTTCGGCAACACGTGTTTGTTCAGTGTTATTAGCCATTGTTGCTCTGGAACGAGTACAGATTGGCGATCTTAGGTGAGCCGTGTTGTCACCTATCAATGTAAAATAATACAGTAAGTATCATAACAAATGAGATTGGTCCATGACAATGATCTAATCGCCTGATTTTATTCAAAATTTATTTTAAACATTGAACCAAACTTCCTAACATTGAACTAAGAATTGAAATTCAAGTCTTTAAACATTGAACTAAAAATTGAAAGCACTGAATTAAAATCAAGGTCTCTAAACATTGAACTAAGAAACAAAAACATCTCATTTTATATGCTTTTGGGAGTGGAAATGAATTGTAAATCGGTTTTCCCCATCACATATAGAACAAGATGGATAACAAAACCTATCGTCATGGACCGACGAAATTACAAGTAAGTAAATTGCAGAAGTGAAAATTTAAACAACTTACTTTCACTGGGAAATGATGACAATCACATAGACACACGCATGAAATGTGGGGCTCGATTTCTATCTAGATGGCTTAACAAAATGGAGCTAAGAGGATGATCTGACCGTTGCAGTCTCACATTAACGTGTCAGGTCCTCCTAACCCCGGCTCAGTCGAATGGAATGTCTAATATCACGCAGTCTCACGGATATTGACAAACACATTCGACACCATGAAGAACTTTTGGGAAAGAGAAGGTCAACCTCTATATAGCAGTCTCGCTTTAGAGGAAGTATCATTCTCAACACCATCCTAAGAATCCTATCGCAGCCCCAGTCCGACAAAGCGGGTTGTGTGTGCAATAGTGTAGTGCTAAAAATAAAACATGCACAACAGTTTAATTGCAAACAACACTTCTATAATTTAAATTCAACAATTCATCCTTAACTCCAACCTGCAAAACAAGGGTTAGCAAAGACTACTCCCCTTATACCTCCCATCTGCAAAAACATTTAACACTTCATGTTAGGAGCGTACCTTATTTCCATTTTGCCAAACAAAATATTTTTCTTAAAATAAAACAGGCCTATGTCCACTATGAGTTTTAACTCTGTCCCCAGCGGAGTCGCCAAGCTGTCGCGACCTTCCCGAATTTTTTTGAAGGTGAATTATTCGAAAAGAAGGCTAATGGATTATTAAGTCCGAAGACTTGGCACGGACCCTCCCAAGTCCTACCAATCGCAACTTGATAGAAATTAACTCATTTAAACATGCAATTATATTCAAATTCTGAGCCGCCACTAACCAATTAGGGTTGGTTAGAAACCCAAGTAAAGTATGGGAGAATACTTTACTTTTGCAAACCAGAGATTCAGTAGATTTGGGGACATGGTTACGCTAGATTAGTCTAACGCCCTTTTAGTACCTTTTATTTTAATTTCAAAAAAATATTTTGCAGGCAATGTTGATTAATTTTAACCTAAGCTACTAACATGCAAATGGTGGTCATGCAAGTGCGCAATCAATAAAGTAACATTCAATAAAAAAATGCTAATAAAAATGCATACCCTAAACATGATTTCTAAATGACATGACACCTAATTTTTCTTTTTCTTTTATGTTAAAAAAATGTTAATTATAGGCAATCTTAATCTAACTTAATATGCATGAATTTATTTTGATGACATGCGAGATGCAATTCATATGGTATGACTTAAGCTTATCACTATATGTATGCAATCTAATTTATATAATCCTAAATATGCATGCGCTACATGATATGGAATGAATGACATAATAATTCTATATGCATGTTTTTTTGTATGATTCTTTTTTAATGATTTTTTTATTACACATATGCAACATATATTAAACAATGATGATATGAAATGGGATTAATTATGAACTAACCTATTAATTAACCAAGTAAAAGACTTTTGTGTTTTCTTTTTTTATTTGAAATGACCTAGTAATTTTTATTAAAAGAAAGTAACGTAATGATGCAATGCTAATTTTTTTGGCTTTTTTTTGACATTTTTTATATATATTTTTTAAAAGAAAATACTACATAACGAGAATGTTAAAACATTAACCTATAACCCACTAATTAAAACGCAACATGTAATGTGCACATTATGAAATCTATATAACCTAAATAACATTTTTTTTTTTGTTTTGGTTTTATTAAAGGAAAATCATCCTAATTCTACATGAATCTTAGAAAAAACATAGAATGCGAAGTTTTAAATATGAAATGCATATGGACCTAAATATCTAAATTCTAGATATAACATTTGATGCATGATATGTGATGAGCAAATAATAATAACACGCTAAAATAAAAATCCATCCATGTAAATCAATGGCATTTGAATATGAATCAATGATGCAAAGTAATTCATGAATTTCGCCATAAAAAGTCGAAATAATCAAAAATCTAACCCGACGTCTCGCGGGTCAAAATTTTTGATTATCATAACTTAATATGACAAATTTCCTAATGATCAAAGCAAATCAATGTTAGAGTAAAAAACTATGAGCCCGAACACTCGAACCAAATTTGGCCTAAAAATTTTACCTAGCTCGGAAAAATGATCTCCAAGATGGAAACCGGCGAGGAATGATGCCAAGTTCACCCTTCTCAAGCCTCAAGTGACCTGCACAAACAAAATGATACCAACAATACTAAACTTGCTGGACAACTTCGGATGAAGGTTGGTCGGCGTCGGAGCGGGCCGGAATTGGAGCTCCGGTGAGGACTGAGTGGCAGCAGCAGCAGCAGGGAGGTGCGGCGTCAATGACTGGCGAACAGTAGGGTCGCAGGTCGCAGCAATGGTGGCTCGGGCTAAGGCGCAATGTCAGCGTCGCGAGGGGAGGACACGAGCAGCGGACAGCGTCAGGTGCGAGTCCGGCGTCGCGGGGGGTTTCAGCAGCGGTGGATCGCGGTGAGGCAGGGCGTGACGGTGCTGGGTTGAGGGTTGCAGAGGCGCGGTCGTCGGGCGTCGGGCACCGGGTGGTCGCGGACGGAACAGGAGCGGCGGTGCTGGTGCAATGGGCCACGGAGCGATGGTGGGCGACAGTAGCAGCGCGGCGATCAGGGGGTTCGAGGACCGGCGGTGCTCGGGGAGATGCAAGGACGTTGGCTGCTCGGGGTTGCGGCGGAGGTGCTGGATCAACGGCGTCGGGGCAAACTCGTGGGTGCAGAGGTGCGGTGGGGCACAATGCGGTGGCCGAGCAGCAGGTGGTGCCTCGCGACGGTCGTGAACAGGGATCGGCGGGGCGTCTGGCGAGGGGGTTCGGTTGCTGTGGCCGGCGAAGACCACCCGTGAAGGAGATGAACAATGCTTCTCCCTTTTCTTTTTCTTTTTGCTTTCACATCACTCACCTATCTCTCTCTCACGTCACTTTCTCTGACTCTTCTCTCTGCTTTCACCTCTTTTTTTTTTACTTTTTCCTTCTTTTCTACCTCGCCTTCCTTTTATAGAGAAAAGACTTGATTGAAGATCCGGCGATATTCACTCAACTTCTTCAACAAAGAAATGGCTCCAAAAATCAAACGGTTAATTTTTTTTTTAAATTTTGAAATGAGAATATATTTTCAACAACAAAGATTTTCAAAAACTGAATTTTATTTAATTTATTATTTTTAAAATATTAGGTGTCAACAACGAGCTATGGGTGTTATTCGTCTAACGTTGGCTCATAACGTTGCGTTTAACATCCTGAAGGAGAAGACCATTGCTGATTTGATGCAAGCCCTGTCGGATATGTATGAGAAGCCATCTACGATCAACAAAGTCTATTTGATGTGACGTCTATTTAACTTGAAGATGAAAGAAGGTGTGTCAGTTGCAGATCATATCAATGAATTCAATGTAATTGTTAGTCAATTGAGTTCAGTTGAGATTGATTTTGAAGATGAGGTACGTGCTTTGATTCTATTATCCTCATTGCACGATAGTTGAAATACTACATTCTCGCTGTTAGTAATTCCTCTGGGTCAACAAGTTTGACGTTTGATAGGGTTCGAGATTTGATTCTAAGCAAGGATATTCATAGAAGAGAATCTGGCGAATCTGTATCTACTGCTTTAGTAGGTGAAAATAGAGGAATATCTGTAACACGTATGAGTAACAGTAGTACTAATATGAACAGACATAGTCAATCTAGGACTACTAATGTTGTCTGTTGGAGCTGTGGCAAAAGGGGGCATCGGATTGCCTTAAGCTGAAGAATGAGAAGGGTAAGGGAATTATAGTTGATTCTATAGATAATGTTGCAGCTGTAGCAGATAATACCGATTATGTCTTGTCTGTCACTAATGATTCATCGCTTGATGGATGGATTATGGATTCTAGTTGTTCTTTTCATGTCACACCAAATAGAAAATGGTTTATCACTTATCAGTGCACGGGTAGTGATAAAGTCCAATTAGGGAACAACGCTGAGTGCAATGTTGTGGGTGTTGGTGATGTTAAAATTAGAATGCATGATGGTATCGTGAGGATATTGACTGGAGTGAGACATGTTCCAAAATTAAAAAAGAACTTAATTTCCTTGGGTGCCCTAGATTCAGCTGGTTGCAGGTATTCTTCAAAAGGTGGAGTTCTGAAGATTGTTCGAGGTGCCCTGGTGATAATGAAAATAATCAAGCACGATGGCCTGTATAAACTTCAAGGTGAGACAGTGATAAATTTCGCTGCGGAGACGTCGAATGCATATATTCGAGAGTCTTTTGACTGTTCGAGGAAGACTTGGGTGTTTGTGCCAAGGCACAAGTTTGATGCTGGTGTCAGGATCTCATAGTCAAGAGCTTTGATCGAGATGGAGACTAGTAAGTCGATCAAGCATGTGCAGACTGACAATAGCATGGAGTTTTGCTCAGAGCTGGCAAATAAATTCTGAATGAAAGATAGCATAGTGAAACACCGCACTAGTGCCAATAAATCACAACAATTTGTAGAATTGACGAACAGAACATTACTAGAGACGGCCCAAAAAATTATCTCTAGTGCTGGTATTGCTAGGAGAATCCTAGCTAATGTGCTAAGTACGGTAAGCTGCCTGGTGAATAGATCCCCATCAACTGCTATTGAATGACGAACTCCTGAAGAAAAAGTGTGGTCAGGTAACGTTGTTGATTATTTTATGATTAGAATGTTTGGTTGCACGTGTTATTTTCGAGTGAGTGATGGTAAGCTCGATGAGAGGGCAAGGTGAATATTCCATGGCTATGCACAAGGTGAGTAGGGCGATTGGTTGTGATGCCCAAATATAAATTCACCTGTTGACAGCAGAGAAGTTACTATTGACAAGTCTCCGATGGTTCTGGCTAGGAGTAATTATAGCAATGTTAATACGGATCTGGACGGTGTTCAGCTTGAGATGGAGTTGCAACCAGAAACTCCTAAGGTAGCGAGTACATGTACTAGCAAAGTAATCGACACATATGGTGTTTGTAGCGAGATGGAGCTTATAGAACTAACGGTTGTTGTAACTGCTGAAATTAACAAGGTACGTGTTCGATCTCCTGATAGATATGGATGCAACACTGATTTTGTTTTATCTGCAGTTAAGGAAGTTGTGTCAAAAAATCCTTGCGAAGCAGTTAAAAGTACGTGTGGAGTTGGTATTCTGATGAGGTCCTCAGTTATGGCGAAGTTCAAGTGAGGCTTGGACTTGGATGATATCTGTGGCGGTTGAGCCCATCGGGGGTTATGGAAAAGTAGGGGCAAAATTTGAATTTTTATGAAGCGATTGTAACTTGACTCAAACGTTGAGGCAAGGTGGAGATTGTTAATTTATGACTCGAGTTTGAGATTCATTGGACTTTTGATGGATTTATAAAATAGGAAATAATTAAAAGAGGAATTTTTTTTCCTTCTTTGGAGTGAAGCTGCGGAAGCCCCATGCTCTGCCGAAATCTTTTGGCATGAAGCCTCTGTACGTGAATTGAAAAGAGGTGGGCCCAGAGTCAAAGTGTTGACTCTGGGATCACACAAAAGTTCAGCGTGAAGCCGAAGCAAGGAGCGTAGGTGGGCCCTCCCTTGGGCACACATATATATACAATATATTTCCTTCTTTGCTGGTGTGCGTGGAGCGGCCGACGACCTACATATAAAAGGAGAAGCCGCACGCCACCGAAGCATTGGTTGTTGATCGAAGCGCTGTTCTTATTTTGAGTGCCATGGTTTTCTTTGTTTGTGAGAGACATTCATAGGTGCTGGGTGCTTGGCTTTGGGTTTTGTGTTTTTGTGCGACAAAGCTTATTCGTGATTTACATCCAAGATAGATTGGTGTATTTGATGTAATTGGGGCTTGGGAAACACCGACATCCAAGATAGATTGATGTATTGGATGAGAGTGTTTGGAAGCCAGAGAGAGTATTTGAGTGATTTCGAGTGTGTAATCTCCTTGTATCGCTTGATTTATAGTGAAATTCGCTGCTGCTCTTCCCGTGGACGTAGGTCTTTACGACTGAATCACGTAAATCTGGTACCCGATTTATTTTCTTCTTCCATCTATATTTTGTTCGATCGCTTGCCCCATCACAACACTGTCAACAAACCCAGCAAAGATTTTCACAAAGATTAAAAAAGAAGACGAAAGGAAGGGCTTGTCTGGTCATATCGAGCAAAGCAAAAGGGACTTTGATTATACGAATCGTACCCCGATATTATGTTGCCAACGAGCATTTAATTAGACATTAAATAAACACGTCTCATCTGTGGTAATTATTTAATCATTAGGAGAAATTTATAGGAATCCCACAAAAATCAGTGTCTGCATACAGAGAAAGCTCCACGCATGGTCCCAAGCATCTTCCTAGGCTGGAACAATGCTGACCCAAAAAAGAGGCCAGAGCTTCAATTTAACGTAGCAAGGCATTTTAACTACAGTTGAAGCAAGGAAGTCGATTCATCCCAAGGCCTTACTCCATCCATCATTCCGCTTTATGGAGACCAGACTTAGGACTATATCAATAACACAGAACCCAGATAAAATTATACTTATTTTCTTCCTAAAACCATAGTGGTTAAATTTCTCTAGAGTTCGTATATCCGTTATGAACACGACGATGACGGCGACTGACGAGGGCTGGGTTCGGAGCATAATGATGATGGCTGACGAGGACCTGATGAGGAAGAAGGTCGAGGAGACTCATGCCTCTGACAGCCGCGAGTTTGAAGTGGAGCCGCTCCTCAATCTAGTTGAGGATATCCTCGTCCGCGCCACCACAAATGTTGACACTGACCTCGCCCCCGTGGTAATAGAGTAGGAGACCTGGAATCAAATGCTTTGAGCACATTTTACAGTAATTTTGGCTAGGAGAGATTTGTTCAGTTCAATATCACTCACCATTTCTATGACGAAGGATGAGCAATATCACGACAATAATCAGTCTCCGTTATTTGTTTCTCTTATGAGTTCACGGAATACATGGAGGACGAGACTTACAGGGACAGCATCACCACCATGCTTGGCGAGTTGTCCTCTACCATCAGTCGGATTTCTGGCGAGGTGGTTCATGAACAGTTCCATTTTGTGCTTCATCGATTTCGAATTCCACCACGAAATTAAATGAAAAGCAATCAATTCTTTGCAACAAAATCAAGTTCTTTACTGATGTTTGCCACCTGGCAACCGATCCTCAGCTATTGGAGAAGGCGCTGACTGGGGGTGAGGCGCACGAGACAACGCTCTCCATACTCCAGGTGGTCGCCCACTTCCCGTGGGATGCCAAGCCGGTGCTGACCCTTGCGGCCTTCGCCTTCAACTATGGCCAGTTCTGGCTCTTGAACCAGGTCTACTCCTCCAACCAGCTTGCCAAGCCGATTGCTATCCTGAAGCAGCTGCCCGTTACCATGGAGTCCATGGGCGCACTCAAGTCACGGCTCGATAAGCTCAACAGCCTCATCCAGGCCATGCTTGAAGTCACTGGGTTCCTGGCGGACCTCAAAGAGCTTTCCTCAGCTTTCAGCTCTAGCGAGGTCCCCGCATTGTCAGCCGCCATGGCCTCCGTCCCAGTTGTCGTCTACTGGACCATAAGAATGCGCTGTGTCTTGTGCTAGCCAGATCACCAACCTCACTAGCTTCAGCCATGAGTATGCGCTCTCGAGTTATTTCGATTTCTCTCCTCGCGCTCATTTATAATTCATAAGGCACAGATACAAATCATTCTATAGCTAATGGATTAACAACAGATTTATTCATGTAACTATGAATAATTAATTGAATAGATGCCTCCCACAAGAAATCATAACGTGGAAGTGAGAATTCGCAGGTCCGCAACTGGGGCACAGGAGCTGTCAACCTTGGATCACAAATTGAAGAGCATAAATGAACATTTTCCTAAGCAAATTATCATATGTCACCGATTAGTAAGCGGTAGCCCAATGATCTATATAGACTCCCCGTTATTTTTTTCATAATAAATGAAGAGAAAGAAACCTTTCTGAAGAAGGCTTATCCAAGTTCACGGTGATGCAGTGGAAACTGAGCGGTTTGACGAAGCCATGTACATTGACAATATGAAGATCCTGAAGTTTCTGATTTATCCGAAGGATGATATTCTGCCTCTTGTGGATGGGACTACACAGAAAAGGGTTCGATCTCCATAGCAATTCTCATCATTTTGTAACTAATGACCTTTCATATATAAAATGATTGGACTGTGATTTTCTGTTCTATCTTACGACATATGTGTCCAAATATCCCACATTGCTTGACAGTCTTATACGCTCTTTCTCTATTTGTGGTCTCCCTTTTAAGCTTTTGGATTGGATTTTCTAATAATACAGGTCAATATTGAAGTCCTGAAGGGGAAGAACGTGTGGCTGCTGATCTCAGGGTTGGACATCTCACAGCACGAGCTGTCCATCCTGAAGCAGATCCACAGTGAGTCCAAGCTGCACGAGACAACAAATGAGATCCACCAGCATGAGATGGTGTGGATCCCCATGGCGGACCACTCGGTCCAGTGGACCAAGCAAAAACAGAAGCAGTTCGAGGTCCAGCAGTCTATGATGCAGTGGTACACCGTGCGCCACCCACGCCTAATCAGCAAGTTGGCAATACAGTTCGTTGAGGAGAAGTGGCACTTCAGGAACAAGCCCATCCTGGTGGTGCTTGACCCACACGGCAAGGTTGTGTGCCCCAATGCCATTCACATGATGTGGATTTGGGGAAGCACTGCCTTCCCTTTCACTAAACTGAGAGAGGAGGATCTGTGGAAGGAACAGACATGGACGCTTGAACTTCTGGTCACTGCCAGTGATCAAACAATTCTGAATTGGGTAACTCACAATCATGTCAAGTTGACATTTTCATCAAAGTAGTTCAAAGGTTTGTGAGATTGAGATCTTCAATTTTTTCCCTCATCAGATTAGAGATGGCAAGTACATATTCCTGTACGGTGGCGATGACATTGAGTGGCTCCACAAATTCACCGCGGAGGCACGCCAGGTCGCTCAGGGTGCAAGGATCCCCCTAGAGATGGTCTATGTGGGGAAGAGCAGCAAGCGAGAGCAGGCACAGCGCGTGATCACGACCATCAACAATGAGAAGCTGAGCTACACCTGGCAGGACCCAACCATGGTGTGGTTATTCTGGACCCGGCTCAAGTCGATGCTCTTCTCAAAGATCCAGCTGGGGAAGGTGGACGAGCACAACCCCATGATGCAGCAGATCAAGAGGCTGCTTAGCTTTGACAAGGCCGGGGGGTGGGCAATGCTCAGCCAGGGGTCGAGCATCACGATGGACGGGCATGGGACTACGGTCTTGCCGGCACTGCAGGAGTATGACCTGTGGAAGGAGAACGTGGCGACCAAGGGGTACGGCATGGCGTTCAAGGAGCACCATGACAGGATCCAGGACTCGATGCACCTGTGCTGCCGGTTGGACCTCCAGAGCACGGTGGGGGAGATCCCGGCGAGCATGCGGTGTCCGGACTGCCAGAGTCTCATGGAGGAACTCACCACCTTCTTCTGCTGCCATGATGAGGAAGTTCCCCGCATCTCCGAGTGATCAATCAATCAAAGCCTTTGTATGGAGGAGGGATGTATGACTTGTCTTGTGGGACATATTAAAAAGACCATGTGTGTGCTTGAATTTCCTCGTTTTGATTTGTGTTTGGAGCGTGAAGGTCGATGTCCAATGGTCAACATGTGATGTTTGAGATTCAGTAAGAATAGAGAGAGGGAACCTCTGATGAGCTCTTTGTCCTCTCAATAGTTTGCACTCCCTCTTCTCTTCACCTTTATTATGTTTCTGGTCTTCCACGAAATTGTCATTATCATCATGTGATTGACTGATCAATCATATGCCATATGCTCTATAGCAGTTATTATTTTGTCATTCCTTAGTTCAAGATGCATTAGCAAAATTATGATATTTTTAGAAAGTATGATTCTTAAGTGATTGTTTGATAAATTATGATATTGAAAAAATGCTGTATGAAGGTTATGATATCATTAATTTCCTTCTTCTGAAATTGATAGGTAGATGTTGACACCTAATTTTTGTTTTCAAATACAGAAAAAAAAAAATTAACAAAAAAAAAAGAAAAAGAAAAATAGAAGAGAATTCGAGGGGGGCCGGGTTGGGCCAAATCCGGTCTCGGCCCAACCGTCCTCTCCCTTTTCTTCTCCCACACGCGCGCGGCCCGGCCTAAATCCTTTCTCCTTCGGCCCAACCCACGCACAGCTGTCTTCCCCCTTCGCGTGCACCTGCAAAAGAAGGGAACGACAGCAACAACAGAGGGAGCAGCAAGAGCAGGAGCAGCAGAGGATCGGTGTGGCAGGCGGGCGGCGTGATCCACGGGTCGGGGACAGTCCGGCCGGCAAGCTGGCAGCTGCAGAGGCCATGCGCACCGGTCGGTTGCTCTAAAATAGGGGAGGCGGCACAGCAACGGGGAGAGGAGAAACACGGTGAGAGACACAGAGAAGGGAGGGGAGAAAAGGCCGGGGGTGAGAAGTTTGAATCGAGCGGAGAGAGCCGGCGAACTGAGAGAGCGGTACGCTCAACCGTGAGCAGTTCAGTCACGCACGGGCTTGTCCGAAGACCTTCCCGGCGACATCCTCGAGCTGACCAGGTAGGTTCGGCTCTCTCCTTGTTCCATTTTAGGCGGCACCGGGGCCGGAGCTCGCGGCCGTCCGGCTCGCGCAAGCTCTGGCCCTCGTCGCCCTTGCGTTTCGTTCCCATGTTCCTTGTATGTTGTGTTCGAGACCCCAAGGCACGTTCAAGGCTCGGTTGAGCCAAAAACCTTGAAATTTGGTACTGCACTCCAACTGTTCGACAAAATGCCTCACAGATATCCGAAAAGTCAGTTCGTGTTTTAGCTTAGAATCGATCCGTGCTTGCATATGTAGCTGCTGAATCATGTTTCTTGTTCGCACGGTTATTGTGTTTTGGCGTGGTCTTCGTGAAATAATCATGCGTCGTCGAGAGAGTGAGGGTTTTCATTGTTCCGGTGAACGGGTTATCGGTCGTCGGAAAAGGTGGTCGGCGGCGGTCGCCGGTTGAGCGGTATGACCAACGGGCGATGATGGTCCAAACACCGGTGAACCTTCGCAAGAGATGACGTTCGTTGGCGCTGGTTTGGTGGGGGAAATCGTCGGATGGAAAAGTGGTTCAGGAAGACGTCGTGGGGGCTGCGTGAAGACCAGAAGAAGAAGACCAGAAATTTAAAGAAATTAAAAAAAAAAAAAAGTAAAAAAAAAGCAAAAAAATATAGAAATAGAAAATGGGCTGTGATTTTAGTTTGGTTAATGGGCTGGTGAGGTTAGGAGCTGAAATGAAAAGTTGGGTTGAGAGCAAAAATTGGGATTGGGCTGTTTCTGGAAAATGATTTTCATGGGCCTTATTTTGTTTTTTTTTTTTTTTCGAGGCCGGCCCATTTTTGTTTTTAAAAAAAACGACCAGGACCGATGGAGTCCGGGCCGGTTTAGTAGGGCTGGGTCTTTCGACCCGGTCCGATTGGTTTTTCATATATTAAAAAAAACAAAATCCAAAAAATTCAGAAAATATTTAAAAATATTAAAAAAATAATTAAAAAAATTTCCAATTTTCAGAAAATTCATGGAAAATTCAGAAACCTGAAAATTTATAAAAAAAATTTCGGAATTTTTTTTGAAAAAAAAAACTCGAAAATATTAAAATATTTAAATTTTTTTCAAAAATCCCAAAAATTCCAAACTTGTTTTAGAGTTCCTGAAAAGCTTTAAAATAATTATTGGACCAATTTTCTCTTAAAACATGTGGGTAAATCATTGACTTGAATTGTGCTTAAAATTAAACAAACCGCACGACTTCACCTTGGGTTCTAATTATCCTCAGATACAATTGCCCTTAATTGCACGCTTATCACACGATGATTATGGTTCCCCCTTGGTCTAATTAGGATTGTCATTTATTTATCTCTTAATGCTAAGTGTTTATTTCTCTTGCAATTCATTTAATGTTTACTTTAGATTGTTATTTTGATAATTGTGTACTTGCATCATCACCTCACATTTTAGTGGATAGGTATAAAATCAACCCAAACTGCCAACCAAAAAGCATTTTGTTAAAATGAACAAGATTAGGTACCGAAATGACATTAATTGGTCAATTAGTGTAATTAAGTCACCGATCTTAGATTCTCTGGTTGCGTAGGAAGTGAGATACACTCACATGGCTCACTTGGTTTCTAGTCGACCCCAATAGGCTAGTGATGACTCATTCTATGCAAAATTTCTTATGAATATCCCAACGTCATGCGAGATATAGCCTAGGGAGAGCCCGCGCCTAATCATGGGCCTTAAGCCCATCCTTTAGGCAATATTCCTAAACATGTTCCCTTCCCCCGAGGGTAGATCGCAACAGTCGATAAAGTGTATGAAAACGGAAAAGCGGAAGAAATTCGAAATCTGATAACCATGGAGAGATGATCATTTATGACGGAATTGACCTATAATGCATATCAAGCATATTTATGAACTTTCAAAATGCAAACCATGCTTGCACCCGGTTATACCTTCCAAGACTAGACCAAGAGGAGGATTTTTTTATTTTTTTATTTGGTAACCAAACGTTTACAAAAGATCGATGTTCCCACCACCAGTCGCGGTGGCTCCACTGGATAAGACTCTGCTGATCCTCAATGAAGAGGTGAATGGTTCAAAACCCAATGGAGGTAGGGTTCAAAACCCAGGGGAGACGCTAGGTGTATTAAGTGTGACTTAGGGTGGTGGGTCCTCCTGCTTAAGTGTCACCTGGGGGTTTACGGCGCGGCTGTCAGCTACAAGCCGGTTCCTCCACAACCAAAAAAAAAAAAAGATCAATGTTCCCCGTCAATAAATCTAGTAAAGACCTTTCGTAAAGATTAAAAAAAGAAGAAGGAATGACTTTGCGTAATCACATCTACTTCAATTAAAGCAAAAGGGAATTTGATCATGTGAATCATGCCCTGATTTTTCAGCATTTAAAGCTAAAATGTAAAGCCTGAACCGTATTGCATTTGTGCTGTTCTTTTGAAAAACAGGTTTACTCTTCTAACCATATCTTATCGGACATTACACGGAGAAAGCTTCATGCATGGTCCCAAGTATCTTCCTAGGCTGGACCAAAAATAACAAAAGAAAATGCCAAAGCTTCAATTCAACGTGCGAAACATTTAACCATAGTTAAAGCAAGGAAGTCGATTCATCCCAAGGCTTTACTCCATTTATCATTTCTTTTAGGGGGTGTGCAATAGAAGCCCTAAAACTTGTTATGAAAATACAATTGAATCTTAAAATTTACAAAAAATATAATTAAGTCCTAAAATTTGTCAAATTGGTTCAATTGAATCCTAAAATTAACATTGTCAAACTTACTAAAGGAAAATGCTAACGTGACGCGGATGTGGCATTTTAAATGATTTTTTATTTTCCAAGTGGCTTTTTAAAATTATTTTTTATAAAAAATTAGATTCAAAACTATTTTTAAAAAAATATTTAAAAAAATGGCAAGCTCCTACGCCATGGCCGCCCATCGCCAAAGGGGCTAGCAACGATTGCTAGCCTTGGGCAAAGGTTGTCGGCCCCCGCCCGACCAAGGCGAGGCCTCGTTGGCCCGGCAAGGGGATGACCGTCGCCTAGCGCGAGTGAGGGCACCCAATTTGCGCACGCCATCCCTCACGGGGGACGACGATTCTCACCTACCCTGGGCAAGGCCTCGCCGGCCCTCACTGGGGGTCGGCGATTGTCGCTTGCCTTGGGTGAGGTCTCGTCAGCCCGAGCCTAGCGAGGGTCGCCGACCCTCGCCTGGGGCCAATGATGGGTAGCGGCAGAGGAACTACCGTTTTCTCTTCTTCTTTTTTAACAGTTTTTAAAAAATAAATTTTAGCTTTTCTTTTTTAGTTTTTAAATCTAATTTTGAATAAAAAAAATATCTAAAAAAGCCATGTGGAAAATGAAAATTTATTTAAAATGTCACGTTCACGCCACGTTAGCATTTTCCTTTAGTAAATTTGATGGTATTAATTTTAGGACTCAAATGAACCAATTTGACAAATTTTAGGACGTGATTGCACTTTTTGTCAGTTTTAAAACTTCTATTACACTTATCACTTTCTTTTAATAGACCAGACTTAGAATTATATCAATGGTAGTTTCTTGACCGCTGAATAACATGTGCGGCGCTTGATGAGCAAACAACACCAAACTAACCCTCATTTTATAGTTGTTCTAGAGAACAATTCGACGAATAATTTTCTCGAATCGGATTGTATCACGTCCAGCTTAGCTCAGGTGTTTGGTCCATTAAGCGAGATAGCATATCACTTTAGGCTCAACAATTAGTTTTGGTTTGCCATGGTTTCATCAGGAGAATGGCATCGACTCTTAACCAATTTGTGCACGGAAGACTTACCCCGTCTTCAAAGCACTATAGAGATATGTTTGTTCCATCATAGAAGTCCTAGCACTAATCATCATCCTGACGCCACTTTCACAGGCCAGTTGTATTCATTTCCTTTACATCACTCAATCTTCATTAGATAACCCCAAGCTCCACTCATAGGGGTTCCCGAGTATAGGAGAATCATGGATCGTGGTCCCAAGCATCTTCCCAGGCTGAACCAAAACTAACAAAAAGAGAGGACAAAGCTTCAATTAAACGTACGAAACATTTAACCATTGTCGAAGCAAGGAAGTCGATTCATCCCAAGGCTTTACTCCATTTATCATTTCTTTCAACAGAGACCAGACTTAGGGCTATATATCAATCGCACAAAACACAGATAACAGCATTTTCCCGATATTTCCTAAAACCACAGTGTTATATTTTCTCTAGAGTTTATATCCGTAATGGGCCTGATGGCCGTGACGACGGCCGACAGGACCATGCCGCCCTCCATGTAGAGGCTGATCAAGGGTGGAGATCGGAGCGTGATCACGATGTCGGACGACAACGTGATGATGAAGCAGGCCATGGAGATTCACGCCCCCGATCGCAGCGAGTTCGACATGATGCCACTCCTCTCTATCATCGACGGCTTCCTCAGCCGTGCCACAGAAGTAAATAGATGAGGAATGATCTCTCTTCTCCGCCTTTTTGCGGTGACCTGGAGTCAAATGCTTATGACGCAATTTTTAAAATATTTTTAAAATTTTCTGAATTTTTAATAATATTTTTTTTTATTTTCTTTGTTTTCCTTTTTTTTGTTGTGCAAAAGTCCAATGAGAGTCAGTGAGGAAAGAAATAAAAGAAAAGAACAGCATCAAAAAATTTATAAATTTTTTTTAGAAAATTAAAAAAATATAAAAATTATCCATGTTAATATCGGTCATACCATGTAGGACAATCAGTGCCCATGTTGGACTGCCAACCAAAATTAATTGGAATAACTATTTTGACAAATTATTAAAATATTTATGATTAAATCGATTAAATTAAAATGTTTATGATTGAATTAGTATTTGCACAATAAATAAAGGATTTTTTTTTTTTTTTGGTAACCTTCTCGATAACTGCAATCTTATCAATAATCCAATAAGGACTTTTCATAAAGATTAAAAAAGAAGAGAAAGGGACTCTGCCCAGTCGCATGGCATCTACTTCAAGTAAAGCTAAAGGGAGTATTATCATTATATAAAATGATATACCCTGATTATATGCTAACGATGACTAAATCACACTTCACCTGCACTGTTCTTTTGAGCAACAGGTTTACTCTCCCCAGTCACATCTCATCCGCGTTCATTATTTAATTATTAGACGAAATTAATCAGAATTCCACAAAAATCAATTTCTGCTTCGGACATTACACGGAGAAAAGCTCCCCACATGGTCCTGAGAATCTTACCAGCAGGGCAAAGTGTAAAAAAAAGAGAAGCCAAAGCTTCGATTTAACGTACAGAACATTTAACTACAGTTGAAGCAAGGAAGTCGATTCATTCCAAGGCTTTACTCCATCTATCATTCCTATTAATACAGTCCAGGCCTAGGGCTTTATCAATCGCACAAAACCCAGACCACAATATTTTTCCTATTTTGCCCAGAACCATAGTGTTAAATTTTTTCTAGACCCCATATATGCCATTGTGGCCATGACGACCACGGGCAAGATGATGCCGCCCGCCATGCAGAGGTTGATCAAGGGCGGGGATCGGAGCATGATCACGATGTCTGGCGGCTACGTGATGATGAAGCAGGTCGAGGAGACGCACCGCCCCGACGGCATCGAGGTTAACGTGAAGCGGGTCCTCCAAATTGTCGAGGACGTCCTCAAACACGCTACCTTGAATGCTGACACTAGTGCCACCGCGGTAATGGAGGGGGAATGATGCTTTTTGTCTGCCCTTTCGTGTTGACCTGGAATCAAACGCTTTGGAAAGATTTGTTCATTTTAATAGCGCTCAGCATTTATCTGACGAAGAATGAGCAACATCACGACAATAATCAATCTCAAGTGATATACTCTTCTTATGAGTTTCATAATCTCTCGTTTCTAATTCTAAATCATGCATGCTTGGCTCTTGCTGTTCATAGGGATCGCCAGTGCACGGGGAAATCGTGAACGACATACTCGAGGAGAACCGGATTATTGATCAGGTTTCCGACGACATAGTTTACGAACAAATTTTACGTTGCGCTTCATCGATTTCAAATACTGCCTCGATATTAAATGGAAAGCAATCAATTATTTGTTTGAAAATCAAGTCCTTTTACTGACATTTTCTAGCCGGCAATCGACCCTCAGCTAAACTTGAAAGCACTGACTGGGGTCGACGATCACGCGAACACACTCGCCGTATTCAATATGCTCGCCCACTTCTCGTGGGATGCCAAGCTGGTACTGACCATGGCGGCCTTGGCCTTCGACTACGGCGAGTTCTGGCTCTTGGCCCAGGCCCGCTTTTCCAACCAGCTTGCCAAGGCGATGGCCATGCTGAAGCAGATGACCTCGATCATGGATCACTTGGACGAACTCAAATCCCGGCTGGACGCGCTCAACAGCCTCATCTGGACTATGCTTGAAGTCACGAGGTGCGTCGTGAAACTCAAGGAGCTTCCCTCAGCTTACATCTCCAGCGAAGTCCCCGCGTTGTCAGACGCCATGGCCCATGTCACAACTGCCGTCTACTGGACCATAAGGAGCGCTGTGGCTTGTGCTAGCCAGATCACGAACCTCACAACCTTTGGCTACGAGTATGCGCTCTCGAGCCATTTCGATTTCTCCACTCGTAGCATAGATACAAATCATTCTATAGCTAATGGATTAATAACAGAGTTAATCATATTACTGGAAGTAAATCTATGAATGATGATTTATATAGATGCCTCCTGCAAGAAATCAATAACGCGGAAGTGAGAATTTGCAGGGACATAGCATTCACAACTGAGGCATGGGAGCTGTCAACCTTGAATCACAAACTGAAGAACATATATGAACATTTGCAGAAGCAAATTGACATATGTAACCAATACATAGGTAATCAATTAGCCACTGATCTATATAAACCCTCTTATTTCCTATGTAGTAATTGAAGAGAAATTAACCTTTTTCGAGAAAGGCTTAAATGAGTTTATGGTGATGCAGAGGAAAAGCAGTATCTCGAAACCTATCAGACCCTCCTGAATCTCTTTGAAACCATCCACAATGACAATATGAAGATCCTGAAGGCTCTGATTTATCCCAAGGATGATATTCTGCCTCTTGTCGAGGGCAACTCAAAGAAAAGGGTTCGATCTCTATGGCCAGTCTCACCATTATGCGACAGCCATGAACTCTTCAGATCAAAAATGATTTGACCACGATTTTCTGTTCTATCTTGCGACATCCAGGTCAACATCGAAGTCCTGAGGAGGAGGAACGTGTTGCTGCTGATCTCGGGGCTAGACATCTCACAGGACAAGCTGTCCATCCTGGAGCAGATGCACATCGAGTCCAAGTTGCACGCGACACAGCATGAGATCCACCAGTATGAGGTGGTGTGGATCCCTATGGTGGACTGCTCCGTCAAGTGGACTGACCCAATGCAAAAGCAATTCGAGGCCCTGCAGTCCACAATGCCGTGGTATACCGTGTACCACCCAAGCCTGATCGACGAGGCAGTGATCCGGTTCATCAAGGAGAAGTGGCACTACAGGAAAAAGCCCATCCTGGTATTGCTTGACCCTCAAGGCAAGGTTGTGTGCCCCAACGCCATTCACATGATGTGGATTTGGGGAAGCCACGCCTTCCCTTTCACTACACTGAAAGAGGAGGCTCTGTGGAAGGAAGAGACATGGAGGCTTGAGCTTCTTGTCGATGGCATTGATCAAACAATTCGGACTTGGGTAGCTCACGATCATAAGTTAGCATTTTTATCCTATTAAGTCAAAGTTTTATGACATTGAGATCTTCAATTTTGTCCCTCATCAGATTAGCGAAGGCAAGTACATATTCTTGTACGGTGGCAATGACATCGAGTGGATCCGCAAGTTCACCACAGCGGCACGCCAGGTCACGCAGGCTGCAAGGATCCCCCTGGAGATGGGCTATGTGGGCAAAAGCAGCATGCGAGAGCAAGTGCAACACGCGATCGTGACCATCAACGATGAGAAGCTGAGCTACACCTGGGAGGACCTGGCCATAGTGTGGTTCTTCTGGACACGGATCGAGTCAATGCTCTTCTCGAAGATCCAGCTCGGGAAGGTGGACGAGGACGACCCCATGATGCAGCAGATCAAGAGGCTGCTCAGCTTCGACAAGGCCGGTGGGTGGGCGGTACTGAGCAAGGGGTCAAGCATCACGGTGAATGGGCACGGAACCACGGTCCTGCCGGCGCTGCTGGAGTACGACCAGTGGAAGGAGCACGTCTCGACCAAGGGCTTCGACGTGGCGTTCAAGGAGCACCACGACAAGATCCACAACGAGACGCAACCTTGCTGCCGGTTTGAATTCTCGACCATGATGGGAAGGATCCCGGAGAGCATGCGGTGCCGGAGTGCCAGAGACTCATGGAGAAGCTCACCACCTTCGTCTGCTGCCATGATGATGCTGTTCCCACCACCTATGAGTGATCAATAATCAAATGCCTTTATATGGAGGAGGATATATGAATGTCTTGCGGGACATAATAAAAAGCCATGTGTGTGCTTGAATTTCCTTGTTTTGATTTGCGTTTGGAGCGTGAAGGATGATGTCCAATGATCAACATATGATGTTTGAGACTAAATAAGAATAGAATGTGAACCTCTTATGAGTTCTTTGTCCCCTCACAATTTTGCTCTCCCTCTTCTCCTCCCATCTTATAATCAATCTTCCATGAAATTGTCATTATCATTAGGAAAAATTGTCCAAAATATCCTAAACCTATTACACTTTGATCAATTCAAGTCTGAAATCATTTTTATGTTATCAATTGAGTTTTAAACATTTTGATAATTTATCAATTGAGTCTATCCAGCCAATTTTGATTGAAAATTACCAACATGAGCACCACTTGTCCTACATAACATAGTCAGTGTTGAGTTGACATTTTTTTTTTTAAATTGAATTTTTTTTTTCTTTGCTTGTGATTGACGAGGCCATATTGGCGTTGTGCAAGGCCTTTGCAACATTACTAGCCACGGGCGAGGCTTCAATTTTGCCACATCCCAAATCCTAAGGGGATAGGGAAGACACGACCGTCCTTCTACACAAAGGACGCTACCTCAAACAACTAACTTGTTATCAACATATATATCTCAATCCTCATATATATATATATTAGATAAATCAATAGGTTGGTTAGAATATTAAAGTTTCTATAATCCACCAAAAAGAATATGTATAACTAGAATTCAGTTTACCCAATAAATTAACAACAATCACATATGCAACCTCCTTAAACCATATCCAAAGTATAACTCCCAAAACTCCCCATGATAGTGTTCTCATACTATTGGTTGCTAACCAAAGAACTTGAAAAGATTGAGAAAAAGAAGGGTGAGCAATTACAGCCTAGTGGTAGTACATCTCTTTTAAGTACATTGAGCAATCACTATGCATATATATAAAGCAATACGGAACTTCATAATCCAAACTCAGGTATAAAATCATATTGTATTCCATATAAGTTGTTTCATTTCAACAAAACTTGTACAAGTCAAGAATACTCATTTAAATCCATAATCACAATTGAAGCATCAATGGTCGAGTCCATTAATTAACCTCTATCACACATCAATTGTACATTTCATTGATGGAACTCATATCACACATTGATGGTCTATTCCACCGATCAATATCATAGTACATAATATCTTAAGGCCCTAGAGGTGACTTCCACAAGACCACATCATCGTGTTGCACTTAGCCTTTGAGTAATACAAAGCCCTAGAGGTGGCTCTTATGAAATTACGTTATCATGTAATACTTTGTCCTTAACCAATATATACCAATAGTACTAGACTCTAGAAGTAGCTCCCACGAAACTACAATATCGATAGCACTTAGTTCTTGACCACAAAGCTCTAAAGATGGCTCTCATGAAGTTATGTTATCGTGTAATACTTAGTCATTTACCAATCCATATCATAATTGGCTTCATAAACCAAAAGATAACTTTTCACAATTAATTCCCTCCATAAAACCAATTCAAAATCCGTATCATAAATCAGTTTCACATATCAAATCAAATTAATTTTCATATATCGTACTCAAGTCAACGCAATTCTTTTATAAAAAGGTTTCACAAACCCAAAATATAGCATCTCTCATAACTCTGTTCATCAAAGAGAATTTATATATATTTCACAATACATTTCTCATACCATTTTGAAATTCATTTCATAACCCACTAACATTTCAAAATGTCTTTCTCATTAAACATTTCCCCAATCATTAAAGATACATTCCATAAATTAGTTCTCATCGTAATACACACATTTAAACTTTCACAACACTTTGCATAACACATTTCTCAAATCATTCTCAAATGAATAAAAAGTAGTAAATGTCTGATCTAAAGTTATACATCAAATATGCTATAAACATTACTTTTGCCTTTTGCCAATTCAAAATGTGCATATAATATACCTCATACTTTTCATTTTCAAAATATGAGTTTTCAAATTCAAAGACAATATAGCATCATTCACTTGAGAATGCCCAAATCAAACAATGCGTAGCTAAACAAGCCAATTATTTTTTTAATCCCACCATTTAAATGAGAATCAACATTGAAACCAAATAAAACTCTACTTCAATTACAAAACAGCTAAACTATGCTTAAACACCAAAAAACGACTTATACACTCTAATAAATCACCCACCTAAAGTGATTACTTAAGCTTAAACTCAACACGAAACTTGCTTGTGAAACTATAAAATTTTGCTTGGACCAAACTACTACTTCAAATCAACCTCTATCAATCCTTACAACTTCTACAACACATAATCCATTATTTCCATAAAATCTCGAAGCTCCTTAACTCAAAGATCGGACTTCGTAGGTCGATTTTCACATAATTTCAAATTCAAGCGCTAATTCTTAAAACTATCCCAAATAAACGAATGAGGGGCACAAGTACTTACCGGGTGTTACGATACATAGTTGATTTGGATTGGCAAAGTCCCCATGACGAGCACACACATAACCCATCCTTTCTTTCTTTCCTTTCCCCCCTCTCTTTTTAATTCTATCATTGAAAGCTCTTGATTTAAGACAAGCCAAGCATCCCCTTCTTTTCCTTTTTTCTTTGACTTTTCAAAACTTGAGTTTTTCCTTTTTATTCTTTTTCTTTTTGGGTGGGTCTTGATAAGGTTAATAATATTATTGGTGAAACATCAGAAGATTAGATTAGAGTAGGAGATATGATTTGATTCGATTATTCTAATTGCGGGTTAATTGATCTGGTCAATCCATAATCTTAGATATACGAAATCCGGTTATCTTTTTAATATTGTTGGGAATTATCGGATTCCCAAAAACCGGATTCGACACTAAATCGAACCCCTAAAACGAATGCATAAGATAAGCCCGGGAAATACATGTATCACCGATCATAAAGCACACCACGGAATCGAGCTTACCTTGTTAGCCACAAATTAAACACCAATGCCGATAAGAGGAAGAGAAACCGATCCCATTCGATCCGATGACGTCGATTGGCCTTGAAGGGAAGACGGCGTCGCCTTTAGCACACCTTTTTTTCTTTTTGGAGGGAGAGAGGGAGAGGAACGTACGTTATTATGCCAAAAGGTGTGTTCGTCCCTCTCTTTCCTCCCTTATATACGTTCCCTCAAAAATAGAAATGTAGCCCTTCATCCATGGGCCCTAATCTTGTGGGCCGAGCTTTTAGGCCCAACATGGGTGGACGGGCCTTAAGCCCATCACAAAAAACCATCATCTCACACTCGCATATGGTGGGCCAAACAGGATTCTCTTTACCTCTCTTCAACATTTATACCGGTGAATAATCCGTGCGACCAGCATACTTTGAAAGCTCATTGCCATACATCTGTTAGGAATATATAACAGCTCATAGTGGATATCACATCCTGAGTAGATTTAGTATACAGTTCCCTAAATCGAACGATCACATTTATATCTCTCTTAATCTCTTTTAAACAATGATATATATATATATTGTATTCACAATTATGATTATCCCAAAGACAGTCATAATTGGTTAACTAGTGAATACAAAACTATAATGTGATTCTCCAAATTCGATCTTCCTCTTTCCTTCAAACTCTCAATTTTAGTTCAGCTTGCTTTTCTAGAAATGTTCCATTAGATCGAATCAAACTCATGACCATTGGCAACATCCTAAGATAGCAAACACTAAATAGAAATCTTGAGAATAAGTAAAAGTCATGAGGGCACTAAAAATTGAGGAACTCTTTTCCTCAAGAGTCTCACACTACATAAAAGTTGAGATCAAACTTTTGTCACTCTTATTGGTCGTCTCATGCATACGTAGTATGAAATACGTATTACGGTATTAACTCCTTTCCCATGGAGCGTATGTCTACACCTTTCAATACCGTACAGATGATAGTTCAGACATACCTAATGTTTAACTTAAGTTCACGTATCTACTCATTCACAAAATTCATCAGAACTCACATCTGGCATCATAGATAGATAAAGTAAAATATGTGGGGTATTTTACTTTCGAACATAGTAAGTATTATGTCATCATCTTAACACCCAGTTAAGACGACATACATATTTTAAGCTTGAGCTCTCGATTATCACATAGATAATAAGCTTAAAAACAGTCTCATCTCTATTTATCACACAGTAAATAGAGGCGATTACCTGTGTGAGTGGGCTAATCTTATATCTGTCCGACATACTTTCTCAACTCAAAGTAATGCACTGAGCATTAAGATGCATAAAGATCAAACAAAGATTCATAGGCATTAATGATGAAAACATGAATTCATCAAATGTGAACACTTAAGGAAATTATAATATTCAGTACATCAGCCTTTACGCAATCCTTGAGATTTCATATGGCCACAAAAACGCATCTCTAGGTATTGGCTTTGTCATAGGATCTGCTACCATACTATGCGTAGTATGTACTCTAAGTTCACTTCTTTTCGTGCAACCATATCCTTGACAAAATTATACTTGGTATCTATAGGTTTGGTTTTGCCATGATATTTTGGATCTTTGGTGTACGCTTTTTTGCTTGGCTACCACGGTTAACCAACAATGAATTTGCAGCACTTCCAATAACACCTAAATGATCTAAAAAATCTCTTAAGCCAAACATCTTCTTATATTGCTGCTGATAATTCCATGAACTCAATTTCCATCGTGGACAAGGCTATACATTTTGTTTCTTACTGCTCCAACATATGGTGCCATTATTCGGTAAGAAAACAAACCCAGAGGTAGATTTTTTTTCATCTAAATTTCCTCCCGAATCAGCATCAGAATAGTCTTAGAGTCACAGATCCTTTCCTTAATAACTCAGCATATAATCAACAGTTCCCTTTAGATACCTTAGTATTCTTTTAACGACCTTCCAATGTGCTTGACCTGGATTGGATTAGTATCTTCTCACCGTTCCAACTACAAAACATATGTTAGGTTTTGTACACATCATAGCGTACATCAAGCTTCCAACAGCACTAGCATAAGGAACATGTTTCATTTGTTCCTTCTCTTGTGGAGTCCTTGGACACAATCTGTGGCTCAATCCCTCACTTTTTGCAATAGAAGTGTCTATGGGTTTACAATCTTGCATACTAAATCGGTCAAGAACCTTGTTTATATATGTTTCTTGCGAAAGAGATAACGATCTCTTCGAACGATCTCTTGAAATCTTAACTCCAAGAATGTATGCAGCCTTACCCATATCCTTCATCTCAAAGTTGGAAGACAACCGACTCTTGACAGTATTAACAAGCTTCATATTGCTTCCGGCAATTAGTATATCATCAACATATAATGATATGATCACAAATTGATCTTTGGATCTTTTGATATATACACAATGATCCTCATTAATCATTGTAAAATCATATGCCATTATGGCATTATGAAAACGTATATACAATTGTCTTGACGACTGCTTAAGGCCACATATCGACCTCAAAAGTCAACATACCTTTTCTTCTTGGCCTTTCAATATGAAACCAGCAGGTTGTTCCATATATATTTCCTACTCTAATTCTTCATTGAGGAAAGCAGTCTTTACATCCATTTGATGTAATTCAAGATCTATACTAACCACTATTGCCAGAATTATGCAAATCGAGGTAAATCTCACTACAGGAGAAAATGTTTCTTCATAATCAATTCATTCATGTTGATTATACCCATTCGCCACAAGGCGAGCCTTATGTCTTTATATCGAGCCATCAGCTTTACGCTTTATTTTGAGAACCCACTTGTTCCCAATAGCTTTGCGTCCTATTGGAAGATCAACCAATTCCAAACTTGGTTTGACTTCATTGACTCCATCTTCTCTTTCATTGCATAAATCCATTTTTCCTTACTATGGCAATTCAGAGCCTCATTAATATTTCTTAGCTCATCCTAATCTTGCGGAGTAATTATAAAAGTTTCCCCTTCAATGTCAAAACGTCAACGAGGAATACTTTGGCAACTTGTTCGCCGTATGGGAGATTGTACACTTTGCACACCATTCCCCATTATGCTCCTATTTAGATTAGATAATGATAACGTCGTCTCATTATGTGGTTGCAATTGAGAATGAATTGAATTGAATTCATCACTTCTCATATTACTCCCACTTGGACGAACTCCACTAATATCATTATTTTGATCCAATGTTTCAAATAGGGGTAATCTTCCCCTATTTCGCCATTCTTAGGAAATTCATCCTCTAAGAATGTGACATCCCGTGATTCAAATTCAGTTATACTCCCACTTTCCTACTCACCTATGAACACATACCATTTCGAGTGTTCGGAGTATCTCATTAAAACACTCATCTTTCTTTTGGGACCCAATTTCCCAAACTTGTGAGAGGACTCATGAGTATAGGTAGCACAACCCCATGGTTTAAGAAAACTTAAGTCCGGTTTTCCACCTATCCATAATTCATATTGAGTTAAAGTTACTGATTTGGAAGGCACCCGGTTAAGTATATAGGTAGCAGTTAACAACGCATCACTCCAAAAAGTGATATGTAAGTTAGCATTCGCCATCATTGACCTAACTATTTCTAGTAGGGTTCTGTTTCTTCTCTCTGCAACACATTTTTGTTGAGGAGTATTTAGAATAGACAAATGTCTTTCGATTCCTTTTTCACCACATAATTTTCTGAACTCATCAGATAAATATTCTTGACCTTGATCGGATCTCAATGCTTTTATTTTCTTGTCTAATTGATTTTCTACCAAGTTCATAAACCTTTTGAAACAACTTAATGCTTCAGATTTATGAGAAATCAAATAGACATATCCGAATCGAGTATAATCATCTGTAAAAGTGATGAAATAAACAGCCCCATGCCTTCCTCTCATATTCATTGGACCACAAACGTTAGAATGGATTAAATGCAGAGGAAATTTAGCTCTTTTATCTTTTCCAAAAAGTTTCCTTGTCGTTTTCCCTTCTAGGCAATACTTACATATGGGCAAATCGACTTTTTCAATGTTGCCCAACAAGCCCTCTTTGGCTAATCTATTCATTCGTTGTTGGCCAATATGACCAAGTCTAGCATGCCACATAATCACATCATTATCATATTAAGTAGAAGACGTGAAACAAGGGAATAACAAATATTTACATCACCACAGTCAACATCTAGTACAATAAAACCATCCAGAAAGTGACCACAACCATAGTAGTTTGTATCCAAATACAAATCTACACAGCTATTACAGAAGTTCACACTAAAACCAAGTTTAACAAACTTCAAAACAAACACTAAATTTCGACGAGTCTCCGGAGCATATGGAACATCATGTAGGAACAAGGTGTGTCCACCATGCATGTTCAATTGGCATGTGCCAATCCCTTTAACTTCATCTCTGGAGTTATATCCCACATGGATCCACTTAGTTCCAGTTGGTACTCGTCGGAATTCCACGAAGGATTCTCTATCATTCGTTACATGGTCCGTCGCTCCTGAATCTACAGTCCACAAAGGATTGGATTCAGCCAATATGCAGAACTTGACACATAAGCAAAGTTCTCAAATGTACAAGAGGTGTTTACCTTTTTCGGCTCACAACAGTTGCGAGCATAGTGACATTTTTTGTCACAATTGTAACACCTCACCCTTGACATTTTCTTCACTTGAGGACGTTTTCCTCTCTTGTGTTGGTTAACTCTTGATTTCTTGCAATAAGTACTTGATCCTTTGCATTTCCATATATTGAATGAATCAATACGCTTGCACTTAGAGCTCAAAGCCCTTTCTGAGCTAGAACCAGCATTGCAAGTATCTATTTTCGGCTCAAATACCGTTAAGCGGTCCTCTACCAGCTCAAGGTGATGCACAGCATCCTCAAGATCTTCCATAATATGGTCAAGAGCTTCTAGTGCTTCTTGCTTTTCCAGCACATATTGAATCTTCATATTCAATATTTCACAATTATTGCCGTTCATATCGGCAATTACGTTCTTAGTTCTTTGAAACCATCGATCGAACACATCGGACATATATGCACGAATAATTAATGCCTATCATTTATGCATCCACTTTGCACTGAGACCCATCATATCAATGAATAATTTCAAGTAAGGTTTCAGAATCAAAAGGTCACTACGTTTCCAATCATCCTCCAAAAATCATAACTTAAAAACTATTATTAATATAATTGTCTTATGCAAAATAAATTCTATGAAGTTACAAAAACTTCCATGAACTACCCACAACAGTCAGCAATAACAGAAAGCAAATAATATTTGACATCTAATAGAATAACAATGCTTTCATATAATACAGCTATCCATTACACTAAGCAATATATACAAAGAAAAATATCAACATAGAAAGAGATATTCACAAAAAAAAAAAAAAAAAAAAAACATCCCAAACTAATTTAAGAAATAAATAGGGAATGTCATTTCTAATCTATCAGTCAAAATATCTAAGAAATTTGAAGGCACATTTGCCAACCGTAGAAAAACTTTTGGAGAGCTTTCATGTCGCCTCCAAGGCGCATTCACTCTGTGCTATGTGGCGCTCAATCTAAGGGTTGAAGTTTTGGTTAATTCAATCATATAGTACTCTCTTACAAAAGCTTCCACTAGCCTTCTATAACTCGGGACCACGTTGACCTCTCATAGCCGATCTAACATTGCTTGCCATTCAGGTGGAAGAGTATTCATCAAAACTGGCACCTTCTCAAAATCCGGCATAAGATAACCATTCCAGAAGATTTCCTGTATCCTCTTATTGACCTTGACCACATGTGATACTAAATCACCATCATGCCACCGATAATTAGCTAACTCTGTCATCAACCTTTTAAGTCTTGCATTTCCCTCGTCCGTTCTCGAGATTGCAGGTATCCGTGTATAACGCATCATAGTTCCTGCAACAAATGTAGAACTAAAAATGGATTACTTATAATCCATAATGTACATAAGGGAAAATATATAATTTTTCATGATTCATGCAACTAATGCAGAATAAACAATGGATTACATATAAACCACATAGGCATAATTGAAAAAAGAAACAAATTTTTTTTTTTTTTTCGGGTCAACGGTCTTCGGTCCACGGTCAACGAGTCAACGGGCGGCGGGCCGTCGGACTGGTTGGACTGGTAGGACCGAACGGACCGATCGGCACGTGCCGCGCGCGTGCGCGGGCTGACGTCACGCAGATGTCAGCCGACGCGTGCGCAGCACGTGCCAGGCTTCCGCGCCGGTCGGGTCGGGTCGGGTCGCCGGTCGGCCAACAGTCGTCGGCGATGACGTCATCCGGCGGTTACTGTGACATCACAATGACGTCAGCACGCGTCGGTTCACCGACCGGCGCGTGCCGGTTCGCCGCCGCCGGCTCGCACGTGCCGGTTCGCCGATCGACGCATGGAGCCCACGCGCAGTGGCTTCTGGCCGCGCGTGTGGGCACGTTCGGTGTCGCCAGGCGGAGCACAACATGTCGACGGACTCGTTTCAACGAGCTCTTTCACCCCATGTTTTCATAAATCGATTTCGACTTACAGAAACTCGAAAAAATCGATGAACAGTGCTTAGGTGTTGGGATTTTTCGCCCCGATCCGTGTCGGCGGAATATTTTCGTGAAAAATCAATCATAAAACATCAAAGGGGTCGGGATAACACGAACTAGGGCTCGATACCAATGTTGGGAATTATCGGATTCCCAAAAACCGGATTCGACACTAAATCGAACCCCTAAAACGAATGCGGAAGATAAGCCCGGGAAATACATGTATCACCGATCATAAAGCACACCATGGAATCGAACGTACCTTGTTAGCCACAGATTAAACACCAATGCCGATAAGAGGAAGAGAAACCGATCCCGTTCGATCCGATGACGTCGATTGGCCTTAAAGGGAAGACGGCGTCGCCTTTAGCGCACCTTTTTCTTTTTGGAGGGAGAGAGGGAGAGGAACGTACGTTATTATGCCAAAAGGTGTGTTCGTCCCTCTCTTTCCTCCCTTATATACATTCCCTCAAAAATAGAAACGTACCCCTTCATCCATGGGCCCTAATCTTGTGGGCCGAGCTTTTAGGCCCAACATGGGTGGACGGGCCTTAAGCCCATCACATAAAACCATCAAATATAAATAGCAATATGTAGTGTAGAAGCAAAATGTGTATTGTGCTTTTCAATGAAGAAACATTCTTCTCCTGGGAAATTTACCTTTGAATCGTTGATTTGTTAATTCCTTCGATTTTCTTCATGGTATCAAAGCCTTATACTGAGAGCCACTTTTATCATATTTGTTTTCATCCTTTTCATTGAGTTCATCTCTTCTTCATCTACACAATCATGATGAAAAACCCAAATTCGAGATACCCATACCCCATACACGTCCTCTCAAATTCGTGACTATCAACCTTTTCAAAGGAAATTTCCTTCTATGGCAAACAAACTTTCTTCGCTTCTTTAGAAGCCAAGATCTATTGGGTTTCATCAATGGTCAAATTTAACCTCCACTCAAAATATTATGCACGAAAAGGGAAAATTACGGAGTATTAGCAATGGTATCATACCGACCAACTTATGTCGTTGTGGATCACTGGATCTGTGTCAAAGGATGTGCTAGGATTCATAATCAGTCTTGAATCGACTTTTGAGGTATGGAATACATTGTGTAATCATTTTACTCAAAGATATGTGGCCAACGAATTTGAATTAAGGAGTAAGCTTCAATCTTGTTAAAAGCGTAATAGGCCCTTAATCGAGTATTTAGGTGAGTTCAAATTGATTTGTGACATGTTAAATGTGATCTGAAAATCGGTCAAAGAAATCACAAAGGTCTTCGGTGTTTTAGAGAGCCTCGAAAGTGACTATGAGAGGTTTAAGATAACTATGTAATGTCTCAAACCCAAACCAAGCCATGAACACGTTATTGCTTAGCTTGACAAATATGAAGTGCGACATCAAAATTATTTGTTGAATCAAATAAACCCTAATTTGGCATTTCCTAGTGAAAAGATTAATCGGCCAAATTAAGCAATGAGGTTGATTCGGGTTCATTTAATTCAACATTTGTTTTTGCAAGCCAAAGAAATTTTAACAGAGTTTTGAAAGAATGAGTGACAGGTTTGACAATAGAGAAAGATGCTATAGTTTTCATGGAATGAGGTCTGGAAAATTATCCCAAATTCCATGACTATGGACTATCAAGAACATTGGGTGATTTATTTGGGTTATCAGTCTGGTGGTTATCAATTTGGTGGAAATTACAAACCAAATTTACCTTCTCAAAATCAAGGCTTCCAACCCTATACATGTGATAGCCTGATTTTCTAATTTTGTTTTCAATTGAATAAGTCGGCATTTTCATCGACGTGCCTATAGTCTTTTTCTCTGAGCTGATCACTCATGAGATAACTAGTCTTTCTGGTGAAACCGTTAAGAAATTTTAATGCAAGGGATTTGAGAATTCGACTAGAAATCGATTGCTCGACCGTACTAATTGGTAAGGGTCATTACGGCACCTTCAAAATCGATCAGAAACCGGAGATAAGTTGATTTAACCGAGGTATGTGATTAGTGTGTGGGTGATTCCATCTAATTGCAAAATTCTCGCTGAACGACACTAGACCGAGTTTTCTATCATTTTTGTACCATGTGCTCGTATTTGAAATCTTGAGATTTTCACGACAACTGAGAATCTCCAATAAGTCAAAGATGTACAATGTGGCTTGAAAATAATCGACCAGGGGTCAATTGCACCTAAAATTCCTCAAAGTTACCTAGTAGGCTAGGTCACGCTAAAATCGCGTCTGGTTGAAATTAACCGCAAAATTTAACCCGATTTCATAAATTGAAAGTTCTGCCATGTCACGATTTATTTTAGGAACGTCTATTCATCCTTTAAATATTTTTCAGCGAACTCAAACTATGAGCGGAAAATGCAAATTCAGCAATTTAAGTCGAGAAAATTCGAATGACCACTTTTAAGTGGGTTTACGGCCTTCAATAAGGAACGATTGGTGAGGGGAAATACAAGGAATTATTTTAGGCCTTACCATTGGTATGTGAGGCCATCAAATTACAAATTCTTAAGGTGAAAATTTGGTATAAAAGATTGCAAATTCGGAGGATAAGGCAATAGGGAAATTTCCACCATTAATGGGGTCCAGGTTGTGGAAAGTGAGGATTGTTTTGATTGGTGGGATGATTGACCACAAGTGGACCAAGACTTCCATGGCCACAAGGACTAAGTAGATGAGCATTGAAGAGGTAGGGCCCTTGGCCTTGACTTCTCCTCCTCCCCTCCCCCCCTCCCCGATACGCGTCTCTCTCCCCCTCTCTCGACTAACTTGTGTCTTTCTCTCCCTCCCTTTCTTTTTCTTTTCCTTTACTTTTCTTTTTCTTCTCACCAGCTCTCTCTTCTTCCCCTCCTTGCTACCGCTTCGACTCTGCCCCTACTTTGCCGACTGAACCAGCACACAAAAAACAGAACAAAAACTTTGTTCTGTGCTGCTTATTTCCAAACAACAAACCCCCAAATTGTAAACCTATCTTCCTCATGTTCTGGTTTTCGCTTTTGTGGCACCTAACTGTCGCTCACTCACATCCATCGACAGTTCGTCACCCCTCCAAATCCAGCGCACCACCTTCATCTCTCCTCCCGAAATTTTGCTCCTCTACACTAGGTTGCTGCAGCCATCCCTCTGCCGTTCCTCCACCGCTACCAGCCGTTAACACTCCATTTGTTTTGGTCCACCAACCTCTCTGTAATCCACAGTCCCTTCGTATCTACTATCGGCGGTACTCCACTAGCTCCGGTCCGGCCATCTGGAGAACTAGCAGCTCTCGTCGTGTCGCTACCTCGCCCCTACTATCCCCGTGTGATGTCTGGCCAGCTGCGACCAACAGGGAGGGCCACCCCTCAACCTTGAGCCAAGACCTTTAGGGAGCTTTTTTGGGCCGACCGAACCTCCTTTGGCATCACCTAAGACCCAAGGTTTGCTCGCCGTCACACCGCCGTCACCGTGAACACTTTAGTTCACTAATTAAGTGAGTTAACCTCCTAAACTTCACTTAGGGGTTAATTACACCTATTAAGAGTTAGTTAAGCTTAAGTAGGTTTAGGAGTTGGTTCGGTTAGAGTAAATATTAGTTAGTTAAGTTAGTTGAGTTAACTAGATGATTAGTTTAGTTAGTTGATTTAGTTAGGCTATTTAGTTAGGGATTTTTATGTTATTAGTTAGAATGGTTAGTTTAAATATTTAAATTAGCAAATGTAATTTAGTTAGTGCACTTAAATAATCAGGTAAGTTTATGTGAATTTAATTTAGTAATTTAATTTAATTATTGTTAATTAATTAAATAACTTAATTTAAATAACTTAATTATTATTTAAGTATGTATTTATTATTTTCCAGAAATAATACTGGGATAGTGACAACCGGAATTTCGTGCTGATTGCAGTGATGTGTTTAGTTTATGCAATAGATTGTTAAAATGTGCAATTTAAAGATGGTTGTGAAATTGTGGGTATTTAATTAGAAACTATCGGGTGTTGTGTTTTGCCACCAAAAATGTTTTTTAGTAAAAATACTATATTACATAGTGGGATTTTAAAAGAAAGAATATCAATTTTTCTAGTCCAATCTGACCGAGTTCTCACACACGATTATTTTATCGGGTGTTTTAATATGAAGAAAATAGGCTAAATTCACTATTTTAATTGAGACAATTAAGTGCAATCTATGGTGTCTTGGCCAAGTTTGGATGAATGCATGAGTGATATGAGAATCCTTCACGAGCCTTTGGGGCTAGACAATGCTCCTTCAGGAACGCCTTAAGTCAACGAATGCCGGTCGTAGTGGAGGCTAAGTCGATACTCTTATATGGAATGCCATCTAGATATAGACGTTGATGTGCTCGATGGTGCGAGACAACCCCGGCTATGCCAAAAGACCGCTGACTGTTGAGTCGGCCGTGACCAGAGGGTCGTAATCAATTGGGATGCATGAATGATTGAAATTGAAGCCCTGATTATAAGATGGAATTGTGTGGCACAGTATGAGATGTGTCATAACGATTTGGCCTTATAATCGAGACTCGTGTAATCGTGAATGATATAATTTGAGACGTCTCGATTGATGAGTGATTTGAATGCAATTATATATGATATGAATTGTACTGATGTGCAGGAAGAGACTGGAATGAGATAAGTCTTCTGGGATACGTGGGTAAATTACCTTTAGGCGTATTTCTCTCATAATCAAGATTTAGGACGTGAACTCACTGAGATATTGTCTCACCCCGTTGTGGGCTTAACATTTTTCAGCTCTTTAGATGGATGAGCGCTAAGTGAGGTACGAGGTCCCGTAGACGGTGGATTTTAAGTTTTCCTACACCCTCATTCCTAGGACCACCCTGATCCGAGAATTGGTGGAGTCTATGGTATGGATCGATAAGGGACTATCTCAATTAGTACCTCACCGATTCACAACATGGTTCATCTATTTTCCACAAGGAGGTAGGGAGGGTCTCATATTGGGTTTTGACAGGCCTTCCGTCGGGACTGGATAGTGGGAAGCAACTCACCCTATGGATCTCGAGACGCCTGATGGTGTTGTGGTTAATCCCGAGTACCCTAACCCCATGGAAGAGGAGCCTAGTGTATAGATAACTAGTAGCTCTTCTTTTTGAATTAGCTATTTCTGTTACAAACTCTCTTGTGTATAACTCAGTGGTTTGTTAAGTGTGTTTTATGAAAATTACATTCTACTTTTCTATCCCACTTCTGTGTTGTCTGGGATTGACTATATGCTTCCGCATGTGAAATAAGATGAATGGGTCTGCGCCATGTCCTGAGGCATCGCAAATTTAATCGACCACCGAGAGATGCACGTGCGAACGAGGTTCGGGGCGTGACAATACAAACACTCAAACTAAGGTTGCTAATTCAAAGGAGTATCCGCCTATGGGTGCTAATCCTGCTTCGGATAGATAATTTTATGCGAATAATACAAAGCTTTAATGTCGGATATGCAAGAGGTCGGAACATGACGCTCTACGTTAGTGTTATCGCTTTAATAATTCTTTTCAAAGTGAGCTGATACCAAATGCCTTAGCTACTCTTCACTTGGAGGATGATCAAGGAGGAGATTGGTTCCCGGATTCTAGGGCAACAGCTCATATCACATCATCAACTAGTAACCTCAATTCTTTCTCTCCTTACTATGGTTTAAACATGGTAATGGTGGGGAATGGAGTTTGTTTGCCCATTAAAAAATATTGGCTCAGCATCTTTGTTAACTAAACTACATTCATTTCCTTTAAATGAGGTTTTGGTAGTCTTGGAGATTAAGAAAAACTTAATTTCGGTGTCTAAGTTAATTGATGATTACCCCTGCTCACTAATCTTTGATGAACTTGGTGTATCTATTGAGGACCATCTGATGGATTCGATAATCAATCTAAGAAAGAAATGGGGGGGTCTTTACAAGGTAAATCAAGCACAAACACAAGTGTGGTATTCTCAATGACAACGGATTGCTAGTAGTGAAGTATGGCACCTTCAACTTGGGCACTCAAACTTTCAAATAATAAATTTTTCGGAGAACAACAATAAGATCAAATCTACAAATGTGACAAAAAGAATATGTGGAAGTTGCCAAATTGGAAAAAGCAGCAAGTTGCCTTCCAATATCTTGGAGTCTCTAGCTAGTAAACCATTTGAAAAAATCTATTGTGATGTCTAGAGGCTTGCCTCAATAGAATCTTTTCAATGGTTTAAATTCTATCTAGTTTTCATATATAGTTTTTCATAGTTCTCATGGTTGTATCCAATGAAGAGAAAGTCTGAGTTCTTTTACATCTTTATCATGCTCCAAGATCTTGTTGAGAACCAATTTAAAAGTCGAATTAAATCTTTCCAATGGAGGGTGGAGGAGAATTTAATAGTAGCTAGTTTGTTAATCATTTGAATGAGAAATGCGTTAAAATATTGGTCTATTACCCATATACAGCAAAACAAAATGGAAATGCTAAAAGGAAACATTGGCACAACATTGAGTTAGGTCTTTCTATACTCTACCATGCATGGGTATTGTTGATTTATTAGGACAATGCGTTTCTGACTACCACATTTCTCATTAATCTGCTACTATCGCCAATGTTGGGAATGGGTAGTCTGTTTGGTAAGGTCTTGGTAAAGAGCCCAACTATGGATTTCTTCGAGTATCTGGGTGTGAGTACTATCCACACCCTAGACCATTATGAGCTACTTAATTAGACAAATGTGCAGCAACCATAGTTAGGTTCACAAGAAGCATGCATAGACTGTGAAATACATGAAGAAGCAACAGTCTCTACCTCAAGTGATTTACCAAATCATCCACTCAACAACAATCTACTCATCCAATGCAAACAAGGTTGAAATTGAGAATAAGGAAGCCCAATCTGAAGTATGTTCTCTCTACAGCCCATGAGATTCGAAAGGAGCACTAAGTCATCCAGGTCGGAGAAAAGCTATGATTGAAGAATCGGAGGCTCTCGAATTAAATCAAACATGGGAGCTAGTACCAAGATCTTCAAATATGAACATTATTGGATATAAGTGAGTGTTCAAAGCCAAGTTGGATGCAGAAGGAAACCTTGATAAACTGAAAGCACGATTCATGGCAAAAGGGTACAATCAAGAGGAATGTGTTACTTTTGCTGAAACTTTAAGTTTAGCTATTATACAGACAATCATGAGAATTGCCCTCTTCATGGCAATTATTAAAGGATGGTTTATCCATCAACTGGATGTGAAGAATGTGTTTCATCATAGGTCATTAAATGAGATGGTGTTTGTGGAACAACTGACAGGCTTTGTGAGTTCTACGATGCCTAATTTGGTTTGTTTACTCAAAAAGGCGTTATATGGTTTAAAACAAGCTCCACAAGATTGGTTTGAAAAATTCAGAAACTTTTTGCTAGAATGGAGATTTCATTGCAACTCTACTGATTTGTCGTTGTTTGTTCTTCACACAAGTCAGTGCACATTGGTATTACTGTTATACTTTGATGACATTATTTTGATGGGCAACTCATCATCTCTACTTCGAGAATTAATAAAAGCTGGTGATCTGTTGCAAAAAGCAGAAATGCAAGATAGTAAGCTGATTAAGGCCCAAATGCCTATAAAAATTCATCCAACATTACAAGACATGAAACCTTTTCATAATCCTCACTCCTTTTGAAGTCTTACAGGTGGATTACACTATCTAACGATCATAAGAACGGATATCTCTTATTTAGTAAATCAAATCTATCGAAAATGTATTCTCCTACAAATGGTGTTTTCAAACTGTTAAAATGGGTGTTGCGGTATGTGAAAGGAACTTAGCAACCGGGCTTTATTTTCACTCTAATATCACACTGAATTTTTATGGGTATGCAGACTCTGATTGGGCTAGTTGTTCTGAGACTCAAAGGTCAACAACTGGCTTTTGCACTTTCTTAAGATCAAATATTATTTCATGGTCCGCAAAATGGCAAGTGATAGTGTCAAGGTCATCAACAAAGACTGAATATAGGGCCTTAGCTTCTGCCATGGCAAAATTTACATGGGCCTCTTTTGTATTGAGATATATGGGTATTCTGCTCATGGGTCTGACTTTACTTTACAGTGATAACCGCTCAGCCATTTCATTGACAGCAAATCTAGTCCTTCATGCAAGGACAAAGCACGTGGAGACCGATTTTCATTTTATTCGAAAGAAAATAGCTCTCAAGTTACTTAAAGTCCACCATGTTCCTGCTGCTCATCAAATTGCTAACATATTAACAAAAGCTTTACCGCACTTTGATTATTGCAGGTTACGATACAAACTAGGACTAGGTTTTCCACCTAATTCGAGTTTGAGGCTGATAAGGTTAATAATATTATTGGTGAATCATCGGAAGATTAGATTAAAGTAGGAGATATGATTTGATTTTGATTATAATAATTGTGGGTTAATTGATTCAGTTAATTCATAAGATTAGATGTTTGGAATATAAAATAGAAAATCCGATTGTCTTCTTAATATAAATAGCAATATGTACTGTAAAAGCAAAGTGTGTATTATACCTTTCAGTGAAGAACATTCTTCTCTTGGGAAATTTATCTTTGAATTATTGTTTTCTTAATTCCTCTTATTTTCTTCAGGTCACACCACTTCATTTTGACCGGTCCAAAATTCTCAAGTATTGCAGATTCGGAATCAGTTTCTGCCGGACAAGCGATTTTCCTGCTTTGGAGAATCCAGTGGAGGAAGCGATTTGACTTGTTGCATCATAAGGGAGAGAATTTAGGAGGACAGGTAGGAGAAGAAGGTGATCTTGGGGATGAATTGAATACCGCCGCATTGATCTTAGCTGCTACTTCTAGAGTTCTCGACCTATTCGCCCGGGGAGCTCAAACAAGACTTGTTTTGCATCTACCAAACACGGCCCCATTGCGCCATACATAGCAAAGCTAATTCCAGATTTTGCTCGCAAGAGCTCCCTCACCATCTGTTGGACGAACAATTCATCGCTCTGTTACAGTCATGTAGGATCAAGAAGCCACTTCATCAAATCCATGCCCAGGTAGTCTGTCATGGCCTTGAACGGAACCATTATGCTGCTCCAAAAATCATCACTACTCGCCAGCCCTCGGTTCAAGATGTATTGCCATTAATGGTAGAATTTATCACTTCTCGATATCCTAAATCAGAGTCCGAAAGGCCCATATTGGAATACATTATGGAGAATCCTTCATGAAGCTGGATTGAGAAACAGTACTCGCACCAAGCGCTTCTCTTTGAGCCTATTCTTAGCACACGCCTTTGAGAACACTAACCAATTTAATTGAAAACAAGGAGAACTTTCATTGAAACATACCGATCACATTTCGACAATTTAAAAACTATACATCATTAAAATATACCGATCACATTTTGACAATTTAAAAATTATGCATCACGAGAAAAGTATCCAAATTACCAGCAAAAAATGGGTCCCATTTTTTGACTCATATATTTGGGGCTGGGTTGTAAACAGGTTGCAAATTACCAGAACTCGAGTGCGCCATTCTGGTCCAGGCTCGATGTGCCCAAAAGCCTCAGCCAGGACATGTTTGAAGCCACCAGGCTCGTAGTGGACCTCAAGGAGCTTTCCTCAGCTTGCACCTCCGGCGAGGTCCCTGCCCAGCCAGCCGCCATCGCCCACGTCCCAAATGCAGTCTGCCGGACCATAAGAAGCGCCATGTCTTGCGCTAGCCGGATCACTAACCTCACTTGCTTCAGCCACGAGTATGCGCTCTCGAGTTATTTCGATTTCGCTCCTCGCGCTCATTTATAATTCATAAGGCACAGTTACAAATCATTCTATAGTTAATGGGTTAACGGCAGAGTTAGTCCATGTAACTACGAATAATTATTTGCATAGATGCCTCCCACAAGAAATCACAACATGGAAGTGAGAATTTGCAGGTACATAACATCCGCAACTGAGGCACGGGAGCTGTCAACCTTGGATCACAAACTGAAGAACATAAATGAACATTTTTAGAAGCAAATTATCATATGTCACCAATCAGTAAGTAGTAGCCCGGTGATTCATATAAATGTCAATTCAATTAAAAACTTTTCAACTTTGTCAAATTTTATCCTAAACCTATTAACAATTTGCCAATGTAGTCCTTCATTGACTGGAAAATCGATAAATTGAACGTTGATTGTCCTACATGGAAGTCGGCACTAATGTTGACAATCTTTACAATTTTTTTATAATTTTTTTTACTTTTTCTTTTCTTTTTTTTTTCCTATTTTCATTCTACTAAGTCTAGTGAGGTCAACGAGCCAAGCCACGGTGGAAAAAAAAGTAAGGAAAGAATAAAAAAAATCAAAAAAAAAAAGTGAAAATTGTCCACGATAATGCTGTTAATGCCGCGTAGGACGATTAGTATCCACATCAGCGATTACCGGCCAAAATTAGCCAAGATGAATACATTAACAATTCATTAAAAGGTTTAAGATTAAAATGATTATATTGAAAATTTTAAAATTAAAATTGGCATCTATATAGTAAGTTCAAGATTTTAAAAAAAAAAAAATCCGTCATAATCTATGGTCGTATCAATAAATCTACTGAAGACTTGTCATAAAAGATTGAAAAAGAAGAAGAAAGGATATTGCCTATTCAAATCTACTTCAAGGAAAGCAAAAGGGGCTTTGATTAAAGAAAATCATACCCTGACCATATGCTAAGGAGGACTACTTTTTGGCACGAAAAGCTAATATGTAAACCTTAAATTTGCACTACTCTTTTGAGCAACAAGTTTACTCTCCCTAATCACTTCTCATCCGTGTTCATTATTTAATTATTAGAAGAAATAATGAGATTTCCACAAAGATCACCACAGAGAAAAGCCCCATGCATGGTCCCTAGTATCTTTCAAGCTGGACAAAGTGTAAAGAAAGAGAGGCCAAAGCTTAACTTAGAAAACATCAAATTACAATTGGAAGCAAGGAAGCCGATTCATCCCAAGGCTTTACTCCATCTATCATTCCTATAAATAGAGACCAGACTTAGGGCCATATCAATCACCCAAAACACATATAGACATACATCTCCCCCTCTTTCACCCTCCATGCAAAGGCTGATCAAGGGTGGGGGAGCATGATCACGATGTCCGACGACACCGTGATGATGAAGCAGGTCAAGGAGACTCATGCCCCCGACGGCCGCAAAGTTGATGTGAAGCCGCTCCTCCATCTCGTCAAGCACATCCTCAACTGCTCGAACTTGAATGTTAACACTGCCGCCACCGAGGTAATGGAGTCGGAATAATCATTTTTGTCTACCTTCTTGCGGTGTACTGGATCAAATGCTTAGAGGACATTCCACAGATATGCTTTATTTAGCTAGGAGAGATTTGTCCAGTTTAGTATCACTCGCCATATCTCTGACAAAGAACTAGCAATATCACGAAAATAATCAATCTCAATTATCTGTATTTCTTATGAGTACTATAATCGCTCGTTTCTAATTCTAAATCATGCACGCATGGCTCTTGCCGCGCTTAGGGATCACCACCACACACAGAAAACATGGAGGACCAGACTTACCGGGCCCGCTACAACGACTTACTCGACGCTTTGTCCGATACCATCGAGACGGTTTCCGTTGAGGTAGTTTATGAAAAAAAAAATTATGTTGTGCTTCATTGATTTCGAATTCTGCCACGAAATTAAATGAAGAGCGGTCGATTTGTTTGTTTGAAAATCAAGTAGATTTACTGACATTTGTTGGCTCGCAACGGATCCTCAGCTATCCGTGAAGGCGCTGACTGGAGGCGAGGGGCATTCGACCACGCTCACCATCTGCAAAATGCTCGCCCCCTTCTCGTGGGACGCCAAGCTGGTGCTGACACTGGCGGCCTTCGCCTCCAACTATGGCGAGTTCTGGCTCTTGGGCCAGGTATACCCCAATAACCCGCTCGCCAAGTCGATGGCGACCCTGAAGCAGCTGCCCATGATCTTGGAGCACTCAAGCCCGGAGCACTCGAACATGCTCAAGGCCCTGTTCGACGCGCTCAACAGCCTCATCCAGGCCATGCTTAAAGTCGCGAAGTGTGCGGTGGACCTCGAGGAGCTTCCCTCAGCTTACATCTCCAGCGAGTTCCCTGCATTGTCAGCTGCCAGGGATCACGTCCCAACTGCCCTTTACTGGACCATAAGGAGCGCTGTGGCTTGCTATAGACAGATCACCACCCTCACTAGCTATGGCCTTGAGTATGCGCTCTTGAGCTATTTCAATTTCTCTACTCGCCCTCAATTAAGAGGCATAGATAGAAAGTATTATACAGCTGACGGGTTATTAGCAGAGTTAATCATAGTACTGAAAGTATATCTCTGAGTGATGATTTATGTGGATGCCTCCCACATGAAATCATAACATGGAAGTGAGAATCTGCAGGTCCATATCCACAACTGGGACATGGGAGCTATCAACCTTCACTCACAAACTGACGAACATATATGAACATTTGCAGAAGCAAATTGGCATATGTTACCAGCACATTGGTAATAAATGAGCCACTGATCTATATAGACCCTCTATTACTTTCTTGTATAGTAATTGAAGAGGGAGAAGCCTTTTCAAGGAAGGCTTAACCGAGTTAACGGTGATGCAGAGGAAAAGAGGCGTCTCGAAGCCTATCAGTCTCTCCTGAACCTCTTTGAAACCATCCACATTGACAATATGAAGATTCTGAAGGCTCTGATTTATCCCAAGGACGATGTTCTGCCACTTGTTGAGGGGTCTACAAGACAAAGGGTTCGACCTCTATAGCCAGTCTCACCATTATGCAACAACCGTTAACCCTTCATATCGAAAATGATTAGACCACGAGTTTCTGTTCTATCTTGCCACATACAGGTCAACCTCGAAGTCCTGAGGAGGAAGAACGTATTGCTGCTGATCTCAGGGCTGGACATCTCGCAGGACGAGCTGTCCATCCTGGAGCAGATCCACAGCGAGTCCAAGTTGCACGCAATCCAGCATGAGATCCACCAGTATGAGTTGGTGTGGATCCCCATGGTGGACCACTCGGCCGAGTGGACCGGCGCAATGCAGAAGCAGTTCGAGGCCCTGCAGTCCACAATGCCATGGTACACCATGCACCACCCAAGCCTGATCGACGAGTTGGTGATCCGGTTCATCAAGGAGAAGTGGCACTTCAGGAACAAGCCCATCCTCGTGGTGCTTGACCCACAAGGCAAGGTTGTGTCCCCCAATGCCATTCACATGATGTGGATTTGGGGAAGCAATGCCTTCCCTTTCACTACACTCAGAGAGGAGGCTCTTTGGAAAGAAGAGAAATGGACGCTTGAGCTTCTTGTGAATGGCATGGATCCAACAATTATGAATTGGGTAACTCACTATCATATCAAGTTAGCAGTTTTATCATAGTAATTCAATGGTCTGTGACATTAAGATCTTCATTTTTCTCCCTCATCAGATTAAAGATGGCAAGTACATATTCCTGTACGGTAGCGATGACATCGAGTGGATCCGCAAGTTTACCGCGGCGGCACGCCAGGTCGCGCAGGCTGCAAGGATTCCGCTGGAGATGATCTATGTGGGCAAGAGCAGCAAGCGAGAGAAGGTGCGGCAAGTGATTGCGACCATCAACGTTGAGAAGCTGAGCTCCACCTGGCGGGACCTGACCTTGGTGTGGTACTTCTGGACCCGACTTGAGTCGATGCTCTTCTCGAAGATCCAACTTGGGAAGGAGGATGAGGATGACCCCATGATGCAGCAGATCAAGAGGCTACTCAGCTTCGACAAGACCGGGGGGTGGGCACTGCTATCCCGGGGGTCAGCCATCACGGTGAACGGGCACGGGACCACGGTCCTGCCGGCGCTGCTGGAGTACGACCTGTGGAAGGAGCACGTGGTGACCAAGGGGTACGACGTGGCGTTCAACGATCACCACGACAAGATCCGTGACGTGACACTCCCGTGCTGCCGGTTCGAGTTCCAGAGCGCGGGGGGAAGGATCCCGGAGAGAATGCGGTGCCCCGAGTGCCAGAGGCGCATGGAGAAGCTCACCACCTTCGCCTGCTGCCATGATGAGGTTGTTCCCGCCATTGAGTGATCAATCAATCAAAAGCCTTCTTATGGAGGGGGCATATATGAATCGTCTTGCGGGACAACATAAAAAAGCCATGCGTCTGCTTGAATTCGCCTGTTTTGATTGGTGTTTGGAAGGTGAAGGATGATGTCCAACGATCAACGTCTGATGTTTGAGATTAAATAAGAACAGGGAGTGTGAACCTCTTTTGAGTTATTTGTCCTCTCAAAATTTTGCACTCCCTCTTTGTCGCGACCGACCTCGGGAAAGGAAGTAGGTTTAGGGGTATTGCCTAAAGGACGAAACTAAGGCCCATGATTAGGCAAAACCCATACCTCGCGTGACATTGGAATATTCTTTAAGAATTTTTGCATAAAAGGAGTCGCTACTAACCTATTGGAGTTGGCTAGAAACCAAGTGAGACATGGGAGTGTACCTCACTTCATACGCAACCAGAGAATCTAGGGTCAGAGACTTGATTACACTAATTGACCAATTAATGCCCTTTCGATACCTAATCTTGTTCATTTAAAAAAAAAAATTGTCCAGACACTTATCCACTACATGTGAGGTGATCATGCGGATGAACAATCATTAACATAATAATCATAGTTACCAAGATCCTAATTGCGATAAAATTAAGCACGTACACTTAAACATAGTTAAATATTCAAAGTAAACACGCGATGTAATCAATATACGAGCAAATAAAGACCTAATTACACTAAGAATGCAAGACATAGCAATTCTTAACCAAACCCTATATTTTTTTAGATTTTCAAATTTTTTTATTTTTTTTAAATAATTTTTTTAAAATAAGAAAAATGTCGAATTTTTTAATGCTTTATGATTTTTTGAATTTTCGGAAATATTTTTGAATTTTTTCTTATTTTTTTGAAAATTTTTGAATTTTTAATATATTTTTTATATTTAATATTATTATATTCGAGAAAATGGGTTTGGACCGGATAAACCTAATCCGACCCGTTAGCCCGGTCCAACAACCTGAACATAACCTAAGACGGACAAAACTTATTTCATAAAACCTTTTTTTTTTTGTTTTCTTTTTAATGTTAATTTTTAATTCTTTTTTTATTTTTTATTTTTTATTTTTCCTTTAATCTTTTCTTTTCTTCTTCTGGCCTTCTTCTTCTTCGTGGGTTCTACTCCTCTACGTCTTCTTCACCGAACGTCTCCCTCCGTCTACAATTTATTTCTAGAAACTAAAACTCTTAACACCAACATTTCTTTGGCCGCCGACTGATATTCTACACAAGGCATGGACGACGAAAGTCCAGCAACAACATCGGGTTTGGCCCGCTAACCCATCTCGCGACCTGCTGCTTCGCAATGGACCGGTCGTTACGGAAGTGGTGCTGTAGCAAGATGCCACGTTTCTTGAGTCCAACCGAGGCGTGACGGCACCGCTTGACCAAGTCGAGCCTAATGCTCAGCTCTTGCCCAACCGGAGGCGACTCGATGGCCACAAGAGCCGTCGCCTGTGCCCCAGAACAAAAGAGATCCGCGGCCTCCGTGCGTCGCAACAAGAGCGGCCGCGAGTCGAGTGACGTGGCTATGTCTAAGACGCTAAAATCACATGAAAACCTCGGCTAGGTGGGACGGTGCCTAAACAACTCGACTCCAGTTCAAAATGATGAAACAAGACTAGATCTCATTCAAACATTTTACCGAACAAGAGGAGTGCGCTTCCGAATCGCACGATTTCTAGCTCAACCAGGACTCGAACCAAAATCGAGACTCTCGCCAACAAACAATAAGAGATACAACAATCAGAGAGGGAGTGGACAGGGCCGAAGTTCATGCAAACCAGTCGATCGCAAACTCCGGCCTAGGATGCACAGAACAGGGTGAAAATAGGGCGCGAGAAGGACCTACCGAATTCAACTTGAGGACATTGGCCGAGAGGTCATCCGGCAGGGCTCGCGCGCAGCTGAAGCGATGGCTGAAGCTCCCTTGCTCTCCCTTAGTCGATTCCTCGCTCGGACTTTCTCTCTCTGTGTGCTCTCTATCCCTCTCTCTCACGGTGCTTCCCCTTGTGTTGCTCTCTATGTTTCTCTCTATGTTCTCCCTGTGTTCTTGTGGTGCCGACTTGTGGCACCCCGAACCCTTCTTAGGTTGCCACAAGCACCAACGTTACACCTTATTACGTCTCTTAGAAGAGGCGTCGTGATTCATAGACATTTAAAAATAAATAAATAAAAGGTCCCAGCGCGACTCATTAGCGGAAGCAAAATAAAACATCGCCATCTCACCCTCCATCAACCATGATACAATTGCACACCACTAAACACCATAATAAAAGACAAAGCCATGACACTTTATTTACATATTTTCAAGATGGGTTTCTTTGGGTCGGTACATCAAAAGAAAGGCCAGGACATACAGCCACACTCGGCCTAAAACCCCAAAAAGAAACTCTCGACCCACTACAACTCACGTGCAAGATCCCCATCACTAGTGTCGGCTAACCATCCCAAAAAGTTCCAGCTCCCCTACTTGTCACGCACGGGCCCTCACACCCATCCCGGTGCATCAGGCGGTGGCGGCGGCAACATCCCACGCATCACACCGTCGCGACAAATGTGGACGAATATGAACTCCTGGACAACAGGGCCCCCAGCTAGGCCTACATCATACATAACTAAACAGCGCACTCGAATATACGACAATCCAGGAATAGAGGGATAGCCAAACTCCTCGCACTCGACCTCTACATCGGAAGGTAGGCCGTAAAACACATCCCGCGTGACAGCAGGAAGCAGCATGCTGCTAATCTGAAATGTTGGTCCCCAAAGGGGTGAGTACAACCACTCAGTAGGTAAAAGAATCCAATAATCACTCAGTACATCATACAATACCATCACAACATCATACATGCCATTCATGTATCCATGCGTACTTACCTTGAAGCCATGCATATATCATCATACATCTTCATCACAATCATAACACATACATGTTGTCATGTCATAGGTTATCATCATCATGTCATATACGTGTATCATCATATTATAGGTCGCCATCATATTATGCATATGCCATCATCATTATGTCCTAGACATATCATCATACACATGTCATCATCATCATGGCATCATCATATCATATCGTATATCACCATCATCATAACATCATCCTATCATACACATGTCATCATCATCATGTCATCATCATATCATGTCATATATCATCATCATGCCATAGGTGATCATCATCATATCATGTCATCATGCCACAGGTGATCGTCATCATATCATATCATGTATGCATGATTCAATTTCCACTTTTAACTTTCAATTCGATCACCACATCACCATTTCTCAAGATCATCAATTTCATCTCATACTTTACGCTCGCACCCCATCCTAGCATCGAGAGAAAAACCTCTGGCAATCAGCCATTTAAGGCTACCAGGCATCCGGCACCCCCACATTCCGGGCATCTCGTATCCCAACAGGCATCACGAGGCATCCCCTCGGGCAAAGACCTCCGAGGCTTCCGGCACCCAACCATTCCAGGTATCCTGATACTCCCAGGGCCATCCGACCATGTATCTCTATACATTCCGGGCATCCAGCACCCCCCATCCCGGGCATCTTGATACTCCCAGGGCATTATCATCCGCCACATTCCGTTTCCTCATTTATTGTTATTCTTGCTTACCAATTTAGGTCTCAACTCAGCATGTCACATGATGTAATGGCAAACAAAAACCACTTTCATGCCTCGATCTATACGTGCATCATCGGTCATCATCATACATGCAGCAATATGCAATCAATCATAAACATAAAATTTAGGGCACTCACAATTTAGCATAGTCCATTTATCATGCCTTTTAAATTTATTTAAATTCCAGCTTGTACCATTTTTGAAAATATTTAAATTAAATATCCATATGATTTTCAAAAATCACGAAATTAAGACATGACATAGACAAGACAATAAGACATTGATTTCATGAAAAACACATGGCCAATAAAGTTCCACACAAAAGATATCATTCAAACAAATACAGCATGCAATTCTCGGATAAAACAGAATGTGCAGTTTTCGAAATAATTCGATTAAAATACCCGAACAACCTCTGAAAATTATGAAATTTTTCCAGGTTCTAGCTAAGACACTAAATTAGATTTTTCATGCAGACTTCTAAGCCAAATTATTTTTATATTATTTTCTACAGTCACACGAAGCTTCTGGTCCTCATACCGAAACGTCCAGTGTAGTTATCTCCGAAATACCGAGTTTTTACCCACTTATTCTTCTTCGTTTCCTCTGAAATTTGGATATGTTTTACATCAAGAGGTCCCCTACAACTTTCATGAATAGATCTAAGTCAAACTTCCAGAGTATAGTCATCATACGGGTCCATGAAGTCTCGGGTAACCTGTACCGCGTCTCCAGATCTACGGTTTTCAAGAGTAAGTTGATTCACTAGGCTAAAATTGTTCATTTTGCTTCAAATTTGAGTATGTTAAACTTCAAGATGTTCTATACAAGTTTCATGAAGAAGTCGAAAAGATATTCTTAGTAAAAATCAACATGCAACCTCAAATCCACCGAAAGGTCAGTGAAATCGTTCCAGATCTAGTGTCTCCGTAAGATGAGAGTTTGACCCCTCAAATATCCACCATTTTGTACCAAATTTTAGTATGTTGTATTTTAAGATGTTGGCTACAACTTTCATGAATAAATAAAAGGCAAAATAGAACTCAAAACATGCATGTAAGCTCTCACAAAGTTCTGGCTCAGGCGGATTCATGCGAAAACAGCAACATCACTCAAGAACAAGTCATTATAGCTTCGGTTTCTCCCTTCTAATCACTCAAATTTCGACACTACACCAAACATACATGCAAGACACACATGCAAGAGTAGGAAGTGGATTCCCAAATTGCCTCTAGACCGAGCTAGCGATGAGCACACGGCGGCGAACGGGCGGCACACAGGCGGCGACAGACGGCGAGCTCCTTCCTCTCCCTCTCGGCTTCTCCTCTCTCGGCCTCACTCTCTCCCTCTCTCGCACGGTTCTCTCTCTCACTTGGCCGAATGGCTAACCGGCCACCTCTCTCTCTCCTCTTCCCTTTTATTCCACCATTTCCTCATCATTTGCAATGATTAGATTGCCTCTCAATTGGCCAATGCATGCCATCTCCCTTTTGCCACTTGTCAAAGTTCATGCATGGGCTTTTGGGCTTGGGCTTGGGGCATTTGGGCCAGCAATGGGCCGGCCACTCCTCCCCCTTTCTTGGTCGACGGCAGCCCACTTGTGGGCTTCAATGGGCAGGCCAACTTGGCCCATTAAAATCCACTCTTGGGCCTAAGGCCCAACCTAATTTAAAATCCATAATTCCACTTTTCAATTATTCATCTTTAATTTGTTCTTTTATAGATTTCAAATTTTAATTTCACATGGCTTATGAATAAATCATCCTCATAAATTTATCTTATACTACTAAATTAAAAACTCAAGATCACAAGCACATAACACATAGCCTTAAGAGAAAACTAAGGGCTAACACATAAACCATAGGTAATTTCATTACCTAATTATGGGCTTTAATTTCTCTAGAGGATGTCTTGAATTTTGGGATGCCACAATTCTCCCCTCCTTAGAGAATTTCATCCTCGAAATTAGACATCACTCGTGTCTTCTTGAAACAAATAAGGGTACTTTTCCTTCATCTGATCCTCACTTTCCCATGTGGCTTCCTCCATATCATGATGTCGCCATAATGCCTTAACCAATGGGATTTTCTTAGTCCTAAGAATTTGTTCCTTTTGATCCAATATCTGTACAGACTCTTCAATGTACCTTACTTTCTCATCCACTATGATGGCTTCATGATCGAGTATGTGACTAGGATCCGGCTGGTACTTCCTCAACATCGATACATGAAACACATCGTGCAAATTTCCTAACTTAGGAGGCAACGCTAAACGATAAGCTACTTCCCTTATTCTTTCGAGTATTTCAAAAGGTCCAACAAATCTAGGGCTTAACTTACCCTTCATTCCAAATCGAGATATCCATTTCATTGGAGATACCTTAAGAAATACATGATCTCCTACGTTAAATTCCAAAGGCCTTCTACGCCTATCTGCGTAGTCTTTCTGCCTACTCTGAGCTGTTTTAAGTCTTTCTCTGATAATTTCAACAGCCTCAGTGGTAACTTGTACCAGTTCAGGTCCTGTCAATTTCATTTCACCTACTTCATTCCAACAGACAGGAGTCCTACATCTCCTTCCATATAGTGCTTCATAAGGAGCGATGCCTATACTTTTCTGAAAACTATTATTATAGGCAAACTCCACCAAATGCAATCTTTCATCACAATTCCCTTTGAAATCAATGGCACAAGCCCTTAACATATCATCTAATGTCTGGATTACTCTTTCTATCTATCCATCTGTCTGGGGATGAAAAGCAGTACTAAACTGAAGCTTAGTTCCTAATGCAATTTGAAGATTTCGCCAAAAGTTCGAAGTAAATCTCGAATCCCGATCTGAAGTAATAGTCACTGGAACACCATGTAAGCGTACCACTTGACTTACATACATGTCCGCATACTTATCCATTGGGTAGTCCATGCAAATCGCTAGGAAATGAGCCGATTTAGCCAAACGGTCCACTATAACCCAAATTGAGTCATGACTACTTGACGTCCTTGGTAATCCTTGTATAAAGTCCATTATTATATGCTCCCATTTCCATTCTGGAATGTCTAATGGTCTCAAGAGTCCTACGGGTTTATGATGCTCTGCCTTTACTTGTTGGCACGTCAAACATTGATAAACGTACTTTGCCATATCTGCCTTCATACCATTCCACCAAAACTGCTGACGCAAATTCCTGCACATCTTTGTACTACCTGGATGGATACTATAATTACTCTTATGTGCCTCCGACAGAATTTCCTTCCTCAATTCTTCATTGTCGGGAACACAAAGTCGTCCTTGACATCTTACTATTCCATCATCAGAGACATGAAATTCCGGTCTTTTTCCTAAAGATGCTGTGTCTTTTATTTTCAAAATCTCTGGGTCAGATTCTTGCAAGATTTTAATTTTCTGAATAATCTCGGGTTCTATTCTTAATGCACTAAGCATACCAGTAAGACAATCCATTTCCAGTTTAAATTCTAAGTCTGCTATAGACTTTAACAATCCCCATTCTGCCATCTTTAAACTGGCCATTTCCACAGCCGACTTACAACTAAGAGCATCCGCTACCCTATTCGCTTTCCCTGGATGATATCTTATCTCACAATTATAATCCTTTAACAACTCCATCCACCTCCTTTGTCTCATGTTCAACTCATTTTGTGAGAACAGATATTTCAAGCTCTTATGATCCGTATAAATCTCAAACTTCTTCCCATACAAATAGTGTCCCCATATCTTCGAGGCAAACACTATAGCTGCTAGTTCTAAATCATGCGTTGGGTAATTCAGTTCATGGGGTTTCAATTGTCTAAATGCATAGGCTATAACCTTGCCATGCTGCATCAAAACACATCCTAGTCCTTTGTAAGATGCATCACTAGACACTGTAAAACCATCAAGTCCAATAGGTATAGTCAAGATTGGAGCTGAAGTCAATTTCCCTTTAAGCTCCTGGAAACTCCTTTCACATTCCCCATTCCATTCAAATTTTACACTATTTCGGGTCAACTTAGTTAAAGGTCTTGCCAGTCGTGAAAATCCTTTAATAAACCTCCTATAATAACCAGCCAGTCCTAAGAAACTCCGTATTTCCGTGGGTGTCGTTTGTCTCGGCCAATTTACTACCATTTCAACTTTTGCCAAGTCTACTGCAATTCCTTTTCCTGACACCACATGCCCTAAAAATATTATTTGGTCTAGCCAAAACTCATACTTACTAAACTTGGCATACAACTTATGCTCTCTCAGGGTCTGCAAAACTATCCTCAAATGTTACTCATGCTCTTTAGGTCCTCTTGAATATACCAGAATATCATCAATAAATACAATCACGAACCGGTTTAAATAAGGCTTAAATATCCTTTTCATTAGATCCATAAATGCAGCCGGCGCGTTAGTCAATCCAAATGGCATTACAAGGAACTTGTAGTGTCCATAACAAGTCCTAAACGCAGTCTTAGGAATGTCCTCTTTCTTAATTCTTAACTGATGGTATCCCGACCTCAAGTCAATCTTAGAGAAGACCGAACTTCCCTGGAGTTGGTCAAACAGGTCATCAATTCTAGGTAAATGATACTTATTCTTAATGGTCACCTGGTTCAGCTGCCGATAGTCAATGCACAAGCGCATCGATCCATCTTTCTTTTTCACAAACAAGACCGGTGCACCCCAAGGTGAAACACTTGGTCTAATGAATCATTTGTCGAGCAACTCCTGCAGTTGCACTTTCAACTCCTTCAATTCGACTAAGGCCATCCTATATGGGGCTTTTGATATTGGTCATGTTCCCGACATTAATTCAATTTCAAACTCAATCTCCCGCTCTAGCGGCAATCCAGGCAATTCCTTAGGGAATACATCTTGAAATTCGTTAACTACACGAACTTCCTCAAGTTTAGGCTCCTCCCTTGCATAATCTCTAACTATGGCTAGGTAACCTTAACATCCTTTGTCAAGTAACTTACAGGCTTCTACTGCCGAAATAAGTGCTACAAGAAGATGGGTCTGACTTCCTAAAAATTCACAACTAGACTGATCAGGTAAAACGAATTGGATCAATCTTCTATAACAATCTATTCTAGCCCGATACTTACGAAGCCAATCCATTGCTATGATAACGTCAAAATCATACATAGCCATTACAACCAAGTCTATTTCCATATCTTTTCCTCCCATTGATATCTTACAATTTCCACACACCAACGTAGACAATACCATATCCTTTAAAGGCGTGGAAACACAAAGAGGCGTCTCAAGAGGCATAACTTCTATTCTATTCAAACGTCTATATCTTTCAGACACAAACGAATGCGTTGCACCCGTATCAAACAATGCATATGTCTTTTCACCATTGATAAGGATTGTACCTGAGATAACATTTTTGGAAGCTTTCGCTTCCTCTTGGGTGACCGCATACACCCTTGTACTGGTGGCCTCTAAGGATTTCCTTGTAAATTTGATCTAACAGCACTCTGATATCCCAGTCGCACCGAGCCAACACTCACTTGCGACCTCTCTTGTGGGCAACTTCTCCTAAGATGACCCACTTGTCCACAACCAAAACACTTCAGTCGTCCATTGCAAGGTCCTGGGCCATGTCACCCATTACACTTCTGACAAACACCAGGCTAATAGGGTGCTTTCCCTATATTCAGACCACTTCTTGCTCCCCCAAAATTTCCAAAATTACTCTTCTTCTTCACATTCCAGGTTTGACCTTGACCAGAATATGGTCTCTTACCACTTCTCACATCATTAAAATTCAACGGTTTCCTAAACTCCGACCGTTCTCTTAACAGTTCCTGCTCCACTAACTATGCCCTTTCATAAATCTCATTATAATCTCTTATGTTCAAAGGCACCAGTTGTTTCTTGATGTCAGTTCTCAGCCCTTTCAGAAACCTCTTAGCCTTTTCCTCCTGATCCTCAATCAATTTAGGAGCATATCTAGACAGTTCAGAAAATCTAGCCTCATGCGGTCTCTTTTGTCGGCTCCTTTTGTTCTAGCTGAACAAATTCTATAATTTTCCTATCCTTAGCACAGTGAGAAAAATGCTTTCTATTGAAAGCTCTCACAAACTCCTCCCAATTAACATCAATACCTGGTGGAAAGATTATGTCCTTCGAAAGCTCTCCACCAAAACTTTGCATTTCCTTCCAACTGGTACTCTGCTAAAACTATTTTCTCAGCATCAGTGCAGTCCAACAGCTGGAAAATTCGCTCCATCCCATCATTCCATTGCTCCGCCTCCTCAGGACTTCCCATTCCATTGAACTTAGGTGGCTTCAGCTTCAAAAACTGCTCCACCAGTCCTTGAGTATGGCGTTCTGCTCCGGGCTGTTGCTGCACCTGCCTTTCCATCAGATTTCCAATATTGGCCAATGCCTGCAAGATGTCTTCCATTCGGGGTTCAGCCCTTGCAGCAGAGGCTTCAGCCCTCGATGGATGAGCACTTCCAGCTCGCACCATGACTTTCCTACAATTTCCAAGCATTGCCTCAGGAATAGTCTGAGACTCACTGCCCCCATTCAAAACAACTACCACTACTACATAACTAGTACCTAAAGGCAACTCAAAATTAACTACTAGGGATCTACGAGTGAATACTCATCACCCATTATTCAATTATTCCGTTTTATATCCTATGGTGTGCATTGTCATCATGTTCCTCAATTTTCAAATGAGGCTCTTTATCACTCCACCTATAACCACTTGCTTTGATACCAAAAAGGGGCTGTGGCACCCCGAACCCTTCTTAGGTCACCACAAGCACCAACATTACACCTTATTACGTCTCTTAGAAGAGGCGTCGTGATTCATAGACATTTAAAAAAAAAAAAAATGGTCCCAGCGCGACTCATTAGTGGAAGCAAAATAAAACATCGCCATCTCACCCTCCATCAACCATGATACAATTGCACACCACTAAACATCATAATAAAAGACAAAGCCATGACACTTTATTTACATATTTTCAAAATGGGTTTCTTTGGGTCGGTACATCAAAAGAAAGGCCAGGACATACAGCCACACTCAGCCTAAAACCCCAAAAAGAAACTATCGACCCACTACAACTCACATGCAAGATCCCCATCACTAGTGTCGTCTAACCATCCCAAAAAGTTCCAGCTCCCCTACTTGTCACGCACGGGCCCTCACACCCATCCCGGTGCATCAGGCGGTGGCGGCGGCAACATCCCACGCATCACACCGTCGCGACAAATGTGGACGAATATGAACTCCTGGACAACAGGGCCCCAAGCTAAGCCTACATCGTACATAACTAAACAGCGCACTCGAATATACGACAATCCAGGAACAGAGGGACAGCCAAACTCCTCGCACTCGACCTCTACATCGGAAGGTAGGCCATAAAACACACCCCGCGTGACAGCAGGAAGCGGCATGCTGCTAATCTGAAATGTTGGTCCCCAAAGGGGTGAATACAACCACTCAGTAGGTAAAAGAATCCAATAACCACTCAATGCATCATACAATACCATCACAACATCATACATGCCATTCATGTATCAATGCGTACTTACCTTGAAGCCATGCATATACCATCATACATCTTCATCACAATCATAACACATACATGTCGTCATGTCATAGGTTATCATCATCATGTCATATACGTGTATCATCATATTATAGGTCGCAATCATATTATGCATATGCCATCATCATTATGTCCTAGACATATCATCATTATCATATCATATCATATCATATATCACCATCATCATGACATCATCCTATCATACACATGTCATCATCATCATGGCATCATCATATCATATCATATATCACCATCATCATGACATCATCCTATCATACACATGTCATCATCATCATCATGTCATAGATGATCATCATCATATCATATCATACATCATCATCATGCCATAGGTGATCATCATCATATCATGTCATCTTGCCACAGGTGATCGTCATCATATCATATCATGTATGCATGATTCAATTTTCACTTTTAACTTTCAATTCGATCACCACATCACCATTTCTCAAGATCATCAATTTCATCTCATACTTTACGCTCGCACCCCATCCTGGCATCGCGAGAAAAACCTCCGGCAATCAGCCATTTAAGGCTACTAGGCATCCGGCACCCCCACATTCCGGGCATCTCGCATCCCAACAGGCATCACGAGGCATTCCCTCGGGCAAAGACCTCCGAGGCTTCCGGCACCCAACCATTCCGGGCATCCTGATACTCCCAGGGCCATCCGGCCATGTATCTCTATACATTCCGAGCATCCGGCATCCCCCATCCCAGGCATCTTGATACTCCCAAGGCATTATCATCCGCCACATTCCGTTTCCTCATTTATCGTTATTCTTGCTTACCAATTTAGGTCTCAACTCAGCATGTCACATGATGTAATGGCAAACAAAAACCACTTTCATGCCTCGATCTATACGTGCATCATCAGTCATCATCATACATGTAGCAATATGCAATCAATCATAAACATAAAATTTAGGGCACTCAAACAATTTAGCATAGTCCATTTATCATGCCTTTTAAATTTATTTAAATTCCAGCTTGTACCATTTTTGAAAATATTTAAATTAAATATCCATATGATTTTCAAAAATCACGAAATTAAGACATGACATAGACAAGACAATAAGACATTGATTTCATGAAAAACACATGGCCAATAAAGTTCCACACAAAAGATATCATTCAAACAAATACAGCATGCAATTCTCGGATAAAACAGAATGTGCAGTTTTCGAAATAAATTGATTAAAATACCTGAACGACCTCCGAAAATTATGAAATTTTACCAGGTTCTAGCTAAGACACTAAAGTATATTTTTCATGTATACTTCTAAGCCAAATTATTTTTATATTTTTTTCTACAGTCACACGAAGCTTCTGGTCCTCATACCGAAACGTCCAGTGTAGTTATCTCCGAAATACCGAGTTTTTACCCACTTATTCTTCTTCAGCTCTTCTGAAATTTGGATATGTTACATCAAGAAGTCCCCTACAACTTTCATGAAGAGATCTATGTCAAAATTCCAGATTATAGTCATCATATGGGTCCATGAAGTCTCGGGTAACCTGTACCGCGTCTCCAGATCTACGGTTTTCAAGAGTAAGTTGATTCACTAGGCTACACTTGTTCATTTTGCTTCAAATTTGAGTATGTTAAACTTCAAGATGTTTTATACAAGTTTCATGAATAAGTCGAAAAGATATTCTTAGTAAAAATCAACATGCAACCTCAAATCCACCGAAAGGTCAGTGAAATCGTTCCAGATCTAGTGTCTTCGTAAGATGAGAGTTTGACCCCTCAAATATCCACCATTTTGTACCAAATTTTATTATGTTGTATTTTGAGATGTTGGCTACAACTTTCATGGAGAAATAAAAGTCAAAATCGAACTCAAAACATGCATGCAAGCTCTCACAAAGTTCTGGCTCAGGCGGATTCATGCAAAAACAGCAACATCACTCAAGAACAAGTCATTGTAGCTTCGGTTTCTCCCTTCTAATCACTCAAATTTCGACACTACACCAAACATACATGCAAGACACACATGCAAGAGTAGGAAGTGGATTCCCAACTTGCCTCTAGACCGAGCTAGCGACGAGCACACGGCGGCGAACGGGCGGTACTCGGGCGGCGACGGACGGCGAGCTCCTTCCTCTCCCTCTCGGCTTCTCCTCTCTCGGCCTCACTCTCTCCCTCTCTTGCACGGTTCTCTCTCTCACTTGGCCGAATGGCTAACCGGCCACCTCTCTCTCTCCTCTTCCCTTTTATTCCCCCATTTCCTCATCATTTGCAATGATTAGATTGCCTCTCAATTGGCCAATGCATGCCATCTCCCTTTTGCCACTTGTCAAAGTTCATGCATGGGCTTTTGGGCTTGGGCTTGGGGCATTTGGGCCAGCAATGGGCCAGCCACTCCTCCCCCTTTCTTGGTCGACGGCAGCCCATTTGTGGGCTTCAATGGGCCGGCCAACTTGGCCCATTAAAATCCACTCTTGGGCCTAAGGCCCAACCTAATTTAAAATCCACAATTCCACTTTTCAATTATTCATCTTTAATTTGTTCTTTTATAGATTTCAAATTTTAATTTCACATGGCTTAAGAATAAATCATCCTCATAAATTTATTATATAATACTAAATTAAAACTCAAGATCACAAGCACATAACACATAGCCTTAAGAGAAAACTAATAGCTAACACATAAACCATAGGTAATTTCATTACCTAATTATGGGCTTTAATTTCTCTAGAGGATGTCTTGAATTTTGGGATGCCACACGACTCTCCTCCTTTTTGAGCAACCAGCCGGTGCGCATGGCTTCTGCAGCTGCCAGCTTGCCGGCTGGACTGCCCCCGACCCACGGATCGCGCCGCTCGCCTGCCACCCCGATCTGCCTGCTCCTCTATCGCTGCTCCTATGTCGCAGTGCTGCTCTGTTTTCTGTCTGTGCAGGTGCTGCAGCGAAGACCAACCGAAGGGAGAAGACCCTCATTCGCAGGCTGGGCTGAAAGGGAAAACGGGTTGGGCCGAGCCCAGCGCAGGAGGGGGAAGAGAAAAGAAAATGGGCGTGGGCGGGGCCAGGGCCAGGTCCGGCCCGACCCGATTTGTTTTTGATCATTTTTTTAATTAATTTTTTTAACTAATTCCTAATTTTGTATGCAATTAAGTTATAAACAAAATAGTAAAATTTAGATGTCAACACTCTTCTCTTCTCCTCTTTTAGATCTTCAGGAATAAGCGCTTTTGAAATCTTATGACCTATCAATAAAGTGTAATTTAATTCTAAAATTTTCAAAAAGTATAATTAAATCTTAAAAATTGTTACAAAAGTATAATCAAGTCTTAAAATTTATCAAATTAGTCAAATCAAGTCATTCCGTTGATAACACTTTTGAAAAGTTTTAAGACTCGATTGCATTATTATGACAAATTTTAAAACTTGATTGCATTTTTGAAAGTTTGAATACTTAACTATACTTTCTTGATAAGTTTTAAGACTTATAATATACTTATCCATATCCGTAGTCTTCTCAAAATTGTCATTGTCATTATCGTTATCGTCCTATGAATCACGTGACATGTGCTCTATTGCAGGTATGTTAAAAAGAACTCTTCAACAAATTGGGTCGAGAAACAAAATCACCGGGCTGAACGCCTCTTCTTCGAGCAAAATTTTCAATGCACGTCTTTGAGATTGCAATTCCATGCAATTAAACATTGGGAAAACTCTTATCAAATCATATCGATAATTCTAAAGCCATACTTAATTAGAAGAGTATTCAGGTTTGCCTCCAAAAGCCTGCATTCTCGAAGCAAATTTAAGGATGCTCAAAAAAGTGGTTGAACATAGTATTAGGGGACAAAAAATTGGATATAATGTTACCAAAAGTTTGGTGTGGACCGATGACTGACTATGGTCCTAGGAGGCCAACGTGGCAAGCCTAGAGACAATACAAGAACGACCAAAACGACGTGCGGCTTATCGATCAATTGCCGTTTTGGGCATCCCGCTCTCCCTCTCGCGTCTCAAAATTGCCGTGCATCGAGACAGAGAGAACCCCAGGATTTGGTACTTCAATGGCAGCTTCTTCTTCTTCTTCTTCTTCTTCTTCTTCTTCTTCTTCTTCTCTGCAGAGACTCCTCAGAAGATAGCTCTCCGCAAGGGCCGCCGCCACCTCACGCCATTTCATTGACAACAAAAATAGTGCAAGGACAAAGCGTGTGGAGATTGATTTTCATTTCGTTCGAAAAAAAGTCGCTCTCAAGTTACTTGAAATCTGCAATTTTCCTACTATTCATCAAATTGCTAACATATTTACAAAAACTTTACTGCACTTTGATCATTGCAGGTTACGATGCAAAGTGGGACTAGGTTTTCCACCTAATTCAAGTTTGAGGTTGATAAGGTTAATAATATTATTGGTGAATCATCGGAAGATTAGATTAAAGTAGGAGATATGATTTGATTTTGATTATTCTAATTACGGGTTAATTGATCCAATTAATCCGTAAAATTAGATGTTCGGAATATAGAATAGAAAATTTAGTTGTCTTCTTAATATAAATAGCAATATGTACTACAAAAGCAAAGTGTGTATTATAGCTTTCAGTTAAGAAATTTTTCTCTTGGGAAATTTATCTTTGAATCATTGCTTTCTTAATTCCTCTTATTTTCTTCAGGTCCCACCACTTCATTTTGACCGGTCCAAAATCTCAAGTACTACAGACTCGGAATCAGTTTCTGCCGGATGAGCGATTTTCCTGCTTTGGAGAATCCAGTGGAGAAAGCGATTTGACTTGTTGCATCAGAAGGGAGACAATTTAGGAGGACAGGTAGGAGAAGGTGATCTTAGGTATGAATTGAATACCACCGCATTAATCTTAGCTGCTACTTCTAGAGTTCTCGACCTATTCGCCTGGGAAGCTCAAACAAGACTTGTTTTGCATCGACCAAACACGGCCCCATTGTGCCATACATAGCGAAGCTAATTCCAGATTTTGCTCACAAGAGCTCCCTCACCGTCTGTTGGATGAACAATTCATCGCTCTGTTACAATCATGTAGGGTCAAGAAGCAACTTCATCAAATCCATGCCCAGGTAGTCTGTCATGGCCTTGAACGGAACCATTATGTTGTTCCAAAAATCATCACTACTTGCCAGTCCTCGGTTCAAGATGTATTGCCATTAATTGTAGAATTTATCACTTCTCGATATCCTAAATCAAAGTCCGAAAAGCCCATACATTATGGAGAATCCTTCCTCAAGCTAGATTGAGAAACAGTATTGGCACCAAGCGCTTCTCTTTGAGCCTATTATTAGCATACGCCTTTGAAAACACTAACCAATTTAATTGAAAACAATGAAAAATTTCATTGAAACATACCGATCATATTTCGACAATTTAAAAATTATATATCATTAAAATATACCAATCACATTTTGACAATTTAAAAATTATGTGTTGGGGAGAACCCGGGGACACAATTCACCACGGCCAAACGCAATCCAAGATCAATTTCTCCCCCGCTACTAAATCAACTTAAAATCTCTTAGCCCCTAGCAACAACCAGCAATGTATAGTCTCACAATATGCAAATATAACGCCGGAATGATAAGTAGACAAAGCAAATAATGACACCAATGATTTAAAGTGGAAAACCCGATGCGGAAAAAACCACAGACCGCCCAAAAACATCCACTAATCACCAAGAATAGCAGAATACACATAGTATTTTTCTCTAGTCACACAATAAAGGCTCAACATCAACATTACAATCATCTTTTTCTCACCACACAGGTAGACAAACAAGTTTGGAGTAAGAAAACCTTAACCGCAACTAGAGAATTCGAAGACGGTTCTCGACGAATAAAACCATCAACTTGTAGCCCTCGGTCTCATGAATAACATACTGAAATTTGAACCGATTCCGTCAATATTTGGCCTTCGAATCAAAGCCGTAAAGTTGCAACCCTCTTCCTTTCTTCTCTTCTCCCTTGCTATAGTTTCTTTTTCTCGTTTTCTCTCTCCTCTCTCCTCTCTTCGGATGCACACCGCACGACCCTAACTTCCACTTCTTTTGTTCTTTTCTTTTCTTTTTGTTTTTTATTATTTAATGCTGGCAGGGCCCCACATGAAGGTGGACTCAGCCAATAAATCTCCCCCTCCACCTCATGTGGGAAGGTTTGTCATGCCCATTTTTCTTCTACAAGTGTCAAGCTTCATCACGGGCAAGGCTTTGGTCATCATGTCAAACTTATTGTTGTCGGTATGAACTTTCTCAAGTAGGAAGAGCTTCTCTTCTAGCTTTTCTCGGATCCAATGATATTTCACATCAACATGCTTCGATCTTGAATGAAACACCGGATTCTTGCTAAGATGGATGGCACTCATGCTATCGCAATATAGAACAAATTTCTCTTGCTTCAAGCCCAACTCTTGTAGGAATTTTTGCATCCACTAAAGTTCTTTACCTCCTTCGGTAATAGCAATATACTCTGCTTCAGTTGTAAATAAAGTGGTGCATTTTTGCAATCTTGATTGCCATGAAACAACCCCCTTACAAAGATTATTATAAAACCCGATGTGGATTTTCGGGAATCAACATCACCGGTATAGTCCGCATCTGAGTAGCCACTCAACTCAAGCTTTGCATTTCTATAACACAAGCAAAGTGTAGAAGTGCCTCTAAGATATCTCAGAATCCATTTAACAGCAATCCAATGCTCCTTACCTGGATTAGAGAGAATCTACTCACAACACCAACTACATGAGCAATATCGAGTCTTGTACAAACCATGACGTACATCAAATTACCCACGGCCGATGCATAAGGAATTTTCATCATCTCAACATTCTCTTTCTCACTTGAAGGGCACTCATTACTACTCAACTTGAAATAGCCTGCAAGTGAAGTATTCACCGGTTTACATGTGCTCATGTTGAATCTTTCAAGCACCTTCTCAATATACTTCTCTTGAGATAACCACAATTTCTTATTCCTCCTATCACAAGTAATTCTCATGTCTAAGATTTGCTTAGCCGGGCCTAGGTCTTTCATTGCAAAAGCTTTACTCAACTTATTTTTCAAGCTCTTGATTTTCTTGGCATCATGCCCAACAATCAACATATCATCCACATAAAGTAGGAGAATAAGAAAATCATTATCTGAGAATCTTTTCATAAAGACACAAGAATCAGAGTTTGTCTTACCGTATCCTTGTTCTTCCATGAATGATTCAAATTTCATATACTATTGCCTTGGCGCTTGCTTGAGACCATATAAGTTTTTCCTCAATCTACAAACAAGGTACTCCTTACCTTTAACTTCAAAACCCTCCGATTGCTCCATATATATCTCTTCTTCCAGGTCTCCATGAAGAAAAGCCGTCTTTACATCAAGTTGTTCAATTTCTAAATTCAAACTGGCGGTCAACCCAAAAACAACTCGAATAGAAGACATCTTTACAACTAGTGAAAAAATCTCTTCAAAGTCTATGCCCTTCTTTTGACGAAAGCCCTTCACAACAAGTCTAGCCTTGTATCGTGGTTGTAAACTATTTTCTTCCGTCTTCAACTTATACACCCACTTATTTGTGAGTGTTCTCTTACCCTGAGGCAACTTCACCAATTCAAATGTGTGGTTCTCATGCAAGGATTTAAGCTCCTCTTGCATGGCTTCATGCCACTCATTCTTCCGTTCACATGATATAGCATCTTCATAAGTTTCTAGCTCCCCTGCATCAATGAGTAACACATACTCATACGGCAAATATTTTTGAGAAGGCCTACGCTCTCTTTTAGATCTTTTAACTTAAGGTAGGATAGATTGCTCATGCTCAGTTATTTCACCCGTCTCAGTTGAAGAATTAACATTATGTGAAGATTCACCAGCTTCATGATTTCCTTACACTTCTCCCCCATGATTTCTATCGATATTAGAATGACTTGGGCTGAAACTAACTGAACGTTGAGCTATATTCTTTGGTCTCTCTGCCTTGTTAATGTCTTCAATAGTTTGATACTCACAAAACACTACATCACGGCTTCTAATGACTTTCTTTGCAACTGGATCCCATAACCTGTAACCAAACTCTTCATGTCCATAACCTAAGAAGATACACTGTTTAGACTTGTCATCAAGCTTGGATCTTTCATCTCTTGGCACATGCATAAATGCCCAACAACCAAACACTTTTAGATGGCTGTAGGAAACATCTTTGCCACTCCAAACTCTTTGCGGAACATCCCCCTTAAGAGGAACTGATGGAGATAGATTTATCAAGTCCTCTGATGTTCTCATCGCTTCACCCCAAAATGACTTAGGCAACTTCGCATGAGAAAGCATACACCGAATTTGATCATTAATTGTCCGGTTCATTCTCTTTGCTACTCCATTATGCTATGGTGTTTTTGGAACAGTCTTCTCAAGTTTGATACCATAATCCCTGCAATAATGTTCAAATTGGCCTCTATATTCACCACTGTTGTTAGCCCGAACACATTTCAGCTTCTTCCCGATTTCTCTCTCCACATTGACATGAAATTGCTTGAAAGCCACAAGTACCTGATCTTTAGATTTCAAAGCAATAGCCCACACTTTTCTAGAACAATCATCAATAAATGTCACAAAGTATAATGCACCTCCAAGAATTCTAGCATCCATGCAACAAACATCAGTGTGAACTAAATCAAGTACATTTGATTTCATGTGTGGAGATGAACTATGAAATGAGAATCTATGTTGCTTACCTGTAAGACAATGAGTGCATTTCTTTAGATTATTCTCCTTCAAAGATAAAATGTTCTTTCTAGCAAGAGTCTCAAGTCATTTCTTGCTAAGATGACCCAGCCGTATATGCCATAAATCAACCGAGGAATCCTTCACTGCTTTTACCTCTTCTTTAATCAAGTCAGCTTATATGGTGTAAAGAGAGCCTGTCTTCTTACCCTTTGCCACTACCATGGAACCTTTAGTCAACTTTCATTTGCCATCAAAAAAGGAATTACAATAACCATCATCATCTAAGGCACCCGTAGAGATCAAGTGAAGTCGAATATCCGGAACATGTCTCACATTTTTCAAAAACAAATTACATCCGACATCGGTTTCTAAATAAACATCTCTCATGCCAATAACCTTGGAAACATCACTATATCACATCCTAATATAACCAAAATCACTGCTGCAATAAGAAGCAAAGCAATCACGCCATGAGATGACATGAAAAGAAGCTGCCGAATCAACAACCCACGTAGAGTCTTGGCATGTAAGATTCACATATCTGTCGTCACATACGAACACAATATCGCCATCGGATGCAACCACTGTTGTAGCTTGTTTTTCTTCTTTCTTTCTATCTCCATTTCTATCATGGAATCTATCTCTTTTTGGCAACCAACACTCTTTTGCATAATGTCCCATTTTGCCGCAATTATAACACTTGACACTCCTCCTCAGTCTTGATTTCGACCTTCCTCTTAACTTGCCTCAGGTATCATTTCTTTGAAACTTTCTTGATTGACTTCTCACCCTGTTTTCTCTAAAACAAGAGCATCCGATGTAGAAGCATAATTCAAGCATTTTCTTCTTGTTTCTTCATTGAACAAGCTTTCTTTAACCATGCATACCAAAATGAGCCGAGTTATTTAACGCCACAACCAAGGTGTCCCAACTATCAGGAAGAGTACCAAGTAATAAGCATGCTTGCAATTCATTACCAAGATCAATCTCAAGATTTGTCAATTGATTTACAACATCTTGATATTCACTCAAGTGTTCCGCCATATTACTCCCCTCCTTGTATTTCAAATTCACAAATCGCTTAAGTAGAAGAGCTTTATTTTGTGGAGTTTTTCTCTTATTGAGATCTTGTAATTTTTTTCACAAGGCGTCCACCTTCGTTTCTTGAGCAACATGATGAAATACACTATCATTAATCCATTGTCGGATAAACCCAACCGTTTTTCGATTCATTCTCTCACATTATTTGTCTTCCTTATCTCCTTTGGCTTCATCACCCTTAATAGGATCAAATAAGTCTTTACAATATAACACATCTTCCATTCGAGGCTTCCAAATAGAATAATTCGAGGCATTTAACTTAAACACGGTGCTGCTGGTTTCTTCCATTTAACACTAGAATTTCAACCTTAGCTCTGATACCACTTGTTGGGGAGAACCCGGGGACACAATTCACCACGGCCAAACGCAATCCAAGATCAATTTCTCCCCCGATACTAAATCAACTTAAAATCTCTTAGCCCCCAGCAACAACCAGCAATGTATAGCCTCACAATATGCAAATATAACACCGAAATGATAAGTAGACAAAGCAAATAATGACACCAATGATTTAACGTGGAAAACCCGATGCAGGAAAAACCACGGACCACCCAAAAACATCCACTAATCACAAGAATAGCAGAATACATAGAGTATTCTTCTCTAGTCACACACTAGAGACTCAACATCAACATTACAATCATTTTTTTTCTCACCACATAGGTAGACAAACAAGTTTAGAGTAAGAAAACCTTAACCGCAACTAGAAAATTCAGAGACGGTTCTCGACGAACAAAAACCATCAACTTGTAGCCCTCGGTCTTACGAACAACATATTAAAATTTGAGCTGATTCCATCAATATTTGGCCTTCAAATCAAAGTCGCAAAGTTGCAGCCCTCTTCCTTTCTTCTCTTCTCCCTTGTTGCAGTTCTCGTTTTCTCTCTCCTCTCTTCGGATGCACACCGCACGACCCCAACTTCCACTTCTTTTGTTCTTTTCTTTTCTTTTTGTTTTTTATTATTATTTAATGCTGGCTGGGCCCCACATGAAGGTGGACCCAGCCAACATTATGCATCACGAGAAAAGTATCCAAATTACCAGCAAAACATGGGTCCCACTTTTTGACTCATATATTTGGGGCTGGGTTGTAAACAAGTAGCAAATTACCAGAACTCGAGTGCGCCACTCTGGTCCAAGCTCGATGTTCTCAAAAGCCTCAGCCAGGACATGTTTGAAGCCACCACGCTGGTAAGAAGCGCCATGTCTTGCACTAGCCGGATCACCAACCTCACTTGCTTCAGCCACGAGTATGCGCTCTCGAGTTATTTCGATTTCTCTCCTCGCGCTCATTTATAATTCATAAGGCACAAATACTCGCGCTCATTTATAATTCATAAGGCACAAATACAAATCATTCCATAGCTAATGGGTTAACGATAGCGTTAGTCCATGTAACTACGAATAATTATTTGCATAGATGCCTCCCACAATAAATCACAACATGGAAGTGAGAATTTGCAGGTACATAACATCCGCAATCGAGGCACGGAGCTGTCAACCTTGGATCACAAACTGAAGAACATAAATGAACATTTTTAGAAGCAAATTATCATATGTCACCAATCAATAAGTAGTAGCCCAGTAATTCATATAAATGTCAATTCAATTTAAAAATTTTCAATTTTGTCAAATTTTATCCTAAACCTATTAACAATTTGCCAATGTAGTCCTTCACTGACGGGAAAATCGAAAAATTGAACATTGATTGTCCCATGTGGAAGTCGGCACTAATGTTGACAATCTTTACAATTTTTTTATAATTTTTTTACTTTTTCTTTTCTTTTCTTTTCCTATTTTCATTCTACTAAGTCTAGTGAGGTCAACGAGCCAAGCCATGATGGAAAAAAAAGGAAAAAAAGAAAAAAAAAGAATAAAATATTTATAAAAAAACGTGAAAATTGTCCGCGTTAATGCCGCTAATGCTGCATAGGACAATTAGTATCAACATCAGCGATTACTAGCCAAAATTAGCCAAAATGAATACATTAACAATTCATTAAAAGGTTTAAGATTAAATTGATCATATTGAAAAAATTAAAATTAAATTGGCATCTACATAGTAAGTTCAAGATTTTTTTTTTAAAAAAATTCCTCGTAATCTATGGTCGTATCAATAAATCTACTGAAGACTTGTCATAAAAGACTGAAAAAGAAGAAGAAAGGATATTACCTATGCAAATCTACTTCAAGGAAAGCAAAAGGGGCTTTGATTAAATAAAATCATGCCCTGACTATATGCTAAGGAGGACTACTTTTTGGCACGAAAAGCTAATATGTAAACCTTACATTTGCACTACTCTTTTGAGCAACAAGTTTACTCTCCCTCATCACTTCTCATCCGTGTTCATTATTTAATTATTGGAAGAAATTAATCAAATTTCCACAAAGATGGCCACAGAGAAAAGCCCCATGCATGGTCCCCAAGTATCTTCCAGGCTGGACAAAGTGTAAAGAGAGGCCAAAGCTTCGGTTTAACTTAAAAAACATCAAATTACCATTGGAAGCAAGGAAGTCGATTCATCCCCAGGCTTTACTCCACCTATCATGCCAATAAATAGAGACCAGACTCAGGGCTGTATCGATCACCCAAAACCCAGATAGAATTACATCTCCTCCTCTTTCATACCCAGTTATGGCCATGACGACGACCGGCCAGATGATTCCGCCCTCCATGCGGAGGCTGATCAAGGGCGGGGATCGGAGCATGATCACCATGTCCGATGAGGACGTGTTGAGGAAGCAGATCAAGGAGACTCACGCCCCGGATGGCCGCGAGGTTGATGTGAAGCCGCTCCTCCATCTCGTGAAGGACATCCTCAACCGCTCGACCTTGAATGTTGACACTGTTGCCGCCGAGGTAATGGAGTAGGAATAATCTTTTTTTTCTACCTTCTTGCAGTGTGCTGGATCAAATGCTTAGAGGACATTTTACAGATATGCTTTATTTACCTAGGAGAGATTTGTCCAGTTTAGTATCACTCGCCATATTTCTGACGAAGAACGAGCAAAATCACGAAAATAATCAAATCTCAATTATCTGTATTGTATTTTTAAGAGTACTATAATCTCTCGTTTCTAATTCCAAATCACGCATGCATGGCTCTTGCTGGGTATAGGGATCACCAGCACACACAGAAAACATGGAGGACCAGACTTACCGGGCCAGTGACACCGACCTACTCAACGCATTGTCCTATATCATCGAACGGGTTTCCAGCGAGGTAGTCTATGTAAAAATTTTATGTTGTGCTTCATTGATTTCGAATTCTGCCACGAAATATAAATGAAGAGCGGTCGATTTGTTTGTTTGAAAATCAAGTCTATTTACTGACATTTGCTGGCTGGCGACCGATCCCCAGCTACACGCGAAGGCGCTGACTGGGGGCGAGGCACATTCGACCACGCTCGCCATATGCAACATGCTCGCCCCCTTCTCGTGGGACGCCAAGTTGGTGCTGACACTGGCGGCCTTTGCCTTCAACTATGGCGAGTTCTGGCTCTTGGCCCAGGTCTCCTCCACCAACCAGCTCGCCAAGCTGATGGCGACCCTGAAGCAGCTGCCCATGATCATGGAGTACTCCAGCGTGCTCAAGTCCCGGTTTGACGCGCTCGACAGCCTCATCCAGGCCATGCTTAAAGTCACGAAGTGCGTGGTCGACCTCAAGGAGCTTCCCTCAGCTTACATCTCCAGCGAGTTCCCTGCATTGTCAGCTGCCATGAATCACGTCCCAACTGCCGTTTACTGGACCATAAGGAGCGCTGTGGCTTGCTATAGCCAGATCGCCAGCCTCACTAGCTATGGCCTTGAGTAATGCTCTCTCAATCTATTTCAACTTCTCTAGTCGCACTCAATTATAAGGCATAGTTAGAAAGCATTATATAGCTGATGGGTTAACAGCAGAGTTAATCGTAGTACTGAAAGTATATCTCTGAATGAGGATTTATGTAGATGCCACCCACATGAAATCATAACATGGAAGTGAGAATCTGCAGGTACATAACATCCACAACTGAGGCATGGGAGCTATCGACCTTGGCTCACAAACTGACCAACATATATGAACATTTGCAGAAGCAAATTGGCATATGTTACCAACACATCGGTAATAAATGAGCCACTGATCTATATAGACCCTCTATTATTTTCTTGTATAGTAATTGAAGAGAGAGAAACCTTTTCGAGGAAGGCTTAACCGAGTTAATGGTGACGCAGAGGAAAAGCGGCGTCTCGACGCCTATAAGTCTCTCCTGAACCTCTTTGAAACCATCCAAATTGACAATATGAAGATTCTGAAGGCTCTGATTTATCCCAAGGACGATGTTCTGCCACTTGTTGAGGGGTCTACAAGACAACGGGTTCGATCTCTATAGCCAGTCTCACCATCACGCAACAACCGTGAACCCTTCATATCGAAAATGATTTGACCACGAGTTTCTGTTCTATCTTGCCACATACAGGTCAACCTCGAAGTCCTGAGGAGGAAGAACGTATTGCTGCTGATCTCAGGGGTGGACATCTCGCAGGAGGAGCTGTCCATCCTGGAGCAGATCCACAGCGAGTCCAAGTTGCATGCAATCCGGCATGAGATCCACCAGTATGAGTTGGTGTGGATCCCCATGGTGGACCGGTCGGTCGAGTGGACCGGCCCAATGCAGAAGCAGTTCGAGGCCCTGCAGTCCACAATGCCGTGGTATACCGTGTACCACCCAAGCCTGATCGACGAGTTGGTGATCCGGTTCGTCAAGGAGAAGTGGCACTTCAGGAACAAGCCGATCCTCGTGGTGCTTGACCCACAAGGCAAGGTTGTGTCCCCCAATGCCATTCACATGATGTGGATTTGGGGAAGCAATGCCTTCCCTTTCACTACACTGAGAGAGGAGGCTCTTTGGAAAGACGAGCAATGGAAGCTTGAGCTTCTTGTGGATGGCATGGATCCAACAATTCTGAATTGGGTAACTCACTATCATGTCAAGTTAGCATTTTTATCATATTAATTTAATGGTCTGTGACATTAAGATCTTCATTTTTTTCCCTCATCAGATCAGAGATGGCAAGTTCATATTCCTGTACGGTGGCGATGACATCGAGTGGATCCGCAAGTTCACCGCGGCGGCACGCCAGGTCGCGCAGGCTGCAAGGATTCCGCTGGAGATGATCTACGTGGGAAAGAGCAGCAAGCGAGATAAGGTGCGGCAAGTGATTGCGAGCATCAACGTTGAGAAGCTGAGCTCCACCTGGCAGGACCTGACCTTGGTGTGGTACTTCTGGACCCGGCTTGAGTCGATGCTCTTCTCGAAGATCCAACTTGGGAAGGAGGATGAGGATGACCCCATGATGCAGCAGATCAAGAGGCTACTCAGCTTCGACAAGACCGGGGGTGGGCACTGCTATCCCGGGGTCAGCCATCACGGTGAACGGGCACGGGACCACGGTCCTGCCGGCGCTGCTGGAGTACGACCTGTGGAAGGAGCACGTGGTGACCAAGGGGTACGACGTGGCGTTCAAGGATCACCACGACAAGATCCGCGACGTGACACTCCCGTGCTGCCGGTTCGAGTTCCAGAGCGCGGGGGGAAGGATCCCGGAGGGCATGCGGTGCCCCGAGTGCCAGAGGCGCATGGAGAAGCTCACCACCTTCGCCTGCTGCCATGATGAGGTTGTTCCCACCATCTGAGCGATCAATCAATCAATAGCCTTCCTATGGAGGGGGCATATATGAATCGTCTTGCGGGACATAATAAAAAAAGCCATGCGTGTGCTTGAAATTCGCCCGTTTTGATTGGTGTTTGGAAGGTGAAGGATGATGTCCAATGATCGACACCTGATGTTTGATATTAAATAAGAACAGGGAGCGTGAACCTCCTTTGAGTTATTTGTCCTCTCAAAATTTTTCACTCCCTCCTCTTCTCCTCTTTTATATCTTTAGGAATAAGCGCTTTTGAAATCCTATGATAACTTAATTCTAAAATTTTCAAAAAGTATAATTAAATCTTAAAACTTGTTACAAAAGTGCAATCAAGTTTTATGCAATCAAGTTTTAAAACTTGTCAAACTAGTCAAATTAAAACATTCCGTTGATAACACTTTTTGAAAGTTTTAAAACTCAATTGTATTATCATAAAAAGTTTTAAAATTTGATTACATTTTTTGAAATTTTAAGTACTCAATTATATTTTCGTGCTAAGTTTTAGAACTTGTAAGATATTTATCCCTATCCGTAGTCTTCTTGAAATTGTCATTATCATTATCTTTATCGTCTTGTGAATCACGTGACATGTGTTCTATCGTAACTATGTTAAAAAGAACTCTTCAACAAATTGGGTCAAGAAACAGAATTGCCAAGCTGAACGCCTCTTCTTCGAGCAAAATTTTCAACACATGTCTTTGAGACCGCAATTCCATGGAATTAAACATTGGGAAAACTCTTATCAAATCATATGGACAATTCTAAAGCCATACTTAATTAGAAGAGTATTCAAGTTTGCCTCCAAGAGCCTGCATTCTCGAAGCAAATTTAAGGAAGCTCAAATAAGTGGTTTTAACATAGTATTAGGGACAAAAAATTGGATATAATGTTACCAAAAGTTTAGTGTGGAACGATGACTGACTATGGTCCGAGGAGGAGAGACAATACACGGACGACCGAAACGACGTGCGGCTTATCGACCAACTGCCGTTTTTGGCATCCCCGCTCTCCTCTCGCGTCTCAAAATCGCCGTGCATCGGGACAGAGAGAACCCCAGGATTTGCTACTTCAATGGCGGCTTCTTCTTCTTCTTCTCTGCAGAGACTCCTCAGAAGATCGCTCCCCGCAAGGGTCGCCGCCACCTCGCGCCAACTCCCGCCGCCGCCGCCGCCGCCGCAGCCGGCGGTGGTCGACGGATCGCCGCCGAAAACCCCTCTCCTGGGCCCGCTCTGGGGTTTATCCGGTCGGACGGAGAATGCGGCGGGGCCTCGGCTCCTACCCCCGCCGGTCTTCCCGTCCTATCCCTTCGGGCTCTATCTAGGACCGATTCCCTCGGGGCCTCCCGTCGAGAGCGAAGAGGAGGATGCCGCGGGCTCGAGCGACGCGAACGCCGTGTGGGCCGACAGCGTGAAGAAGAAGAGGAAGAGGAAGATGAACAAGCACAAGTATAAGAAGCTCCGGAAGCGGCTTAGGAGGCAGACCTAGGTATTCTCCGGGGGAATTGTACTTGGATCATTAGGCCATTACGATTCACATGACTTGATTAGATTTTGTTTATCCTCTGTTTTGAATCCTTCTGAGGGGTGGAATAGATCGTTCGATGTTGAAATTGGGTGGCTCTGAGCTGATTTTTGCTCTAAAGGTTTTTCTGAGACATTATGTTTTGTATGACGGACGGATTTTGGGCGGAGAAAATAAGTTTTTTGTTCTTAATTTTGCGCCTGCCTTCACCATTGAGTATGCTCTATCTTGATCTGCACCCATTGCCTAATCTTTCGTGCGCGGTTTGTAAGGTTATTGTGCTTTGTTTCACGTGCTGCTGTTGGGAATGTTGCCTTACCTCAGGTGCATCAGCTTTTCCACTCTTTCTTCTGCATTATCCTGTTGCCAAGGCAAGAAATTTGTGTATCTTTCTTCTGAATGTGCATCGTGCATCTGTTGTCGTGGGTTCTTGGTGTCTCTATTAAATGAAGCATTGTGGCTACTTGGTCTGGCCGTGGTCAGTTTGCCTAAGTGGTATGGCAAATCTTATGGGCCTGAAGGTCTGCTCCTTCGGATGGTAATGTAGGTGGTGCTTGGCTGAGTAATTGTTACACAATTTTCACGTCCTTGCTTTGTATTGGTGGGAATAGAGTTTCCCTAGTTAAGGTTGGATAGTTTAAGGATTAGAATTAATGAATTCCAAGTTTTATGCCGGTGGGTTGACCATGTCATGCCCATGTATGTAACATGTTCATTCATAAATAGTGCACTGCACTCTACCCAACGTTTGTAATACTGGTGGAATGGACATCTATACTGCATCTTAATTTGGTGCATAATAATATAGGAGTGGCTGTTGGGCAGTTCTGTATCAGCATGGTCAGTTCAAATGGGAGTTTGACAACATGAGATAGCCACTGTAAAAGACTCAGTATTACAAGATCAGATTGGCCACATTGTCAACAATTGGAAGGTTCATTACCTTATAATGCATGACACCATGAGAGTGCATACACATAGTGGATTAAAAGGTGCTGAAGTTCGGAATGAGTTTAATCATCAAACCTCAGTTGAATGCTAAGAAGACAATGATGAGCACATTAATTTACCTTTGAAGTATCCAAGATGTGTTTCCTGGATCTTTGAAGTTCAGCTTGTCAGTCACTCAGTGTGTTGAATAGATGTTTGGCTGTACTTTGCCTGCAATAGCACAAATATACTTGTATCATACATGTGAATAGTGGCTTTTGACAGCACTCTTTGTGGCAGTATGGAGGCCAAGGCAGGTGCTTGGACTTAGACTGATTGCTTGAAAATTTCTTTAGTAGATCAGTGTATCAGGCTATCAGTAGAAGATATGATTGGGAAAATCGTGGAAATATCAGTGGAGTTGCGGAATGATGAGGATATTCAGAAGATTAAAAGATTATATAACATAAGGCATAAGAGTTAGACTGAGAGAAGATGAAATAGTTGTCAGCGAAATTGGTGGAGAGATGGTGGTTGCCCGAGTGCCCTTTACCTAAGGACTATACTGTATACTGTTGGTCCTTTTGTCTTATAGCTGTCTTGTTTATGTGGATCGCTTGCAAAAGTGTAGAGAAAGAGCCATAGATAGGGTATTGATTAGATGAAGTGGACAAATGCTTTTGCATTGACAATGATTGCTTCTTTGATAAACTTCTCGCCATATAAGCTTGAAAGAGTGTTGGAATTCAGGTTGTGCAACTGGTATTCCAAAAATCTGATGTTGAACCCACGCGCCCATCCAGGAACGATTAGAACCTTTTTTTTTTTTTAATGATGCTGGAAGAAGATGATTTACCTTTCTTGAATGAACATGACTTATCTATTGCTTTATATTTCTATTTGTTTTGTATCGATAATTTAATTTGAGCCGTTTTGTTGCTCATACCATTTTGTTGTAACTACTGCTTGTCTCAGTTTTTAGAGAAACTGAAGTAAAAAAGATTAGAAACCGATTTCTGGGTAGACCCTAGAACTGGATCAGGAAAAAAAGGATAGGTTATAGGACAAATAGTATAGGTTCCAGGTTTCAAAAATTGAGAATCGGTTCTAACGGGATAAATTTTAGGTTTCAAGTCTGGAACCGATCAACTCTAGTCCGAACACTTCGATCAGGTTTAGGTAATTAAACACCATTGACCCCAGTGCATACCTTCATTGATTTAGCTGAGCTGAGCTGTATGGTTGCAAAAGGTCTTTGATCGCTGGATGAACAACAACCTGCTGATATCATGCTTCCATACCCGCAAGAGTATTATGAACTTTTATCAGTTCCTTCTGATGCTCCTACTTATCGGCCATGTGACTTTACTATGGGAGACTTGTGTGAAAGAATTAGTTTTAAAAATTGCATGATTATCTGTTGGTCCACTGCCAGCCATGTTATTGCATCTGTCAGTAGTTATTCATATCTGAGCTCAATAAGCAATTCAAAGAAATCACTTTTACCTGAGAATGCTTAACCGTTTGGCTGATTCTCTGGCTTTTTGATGGATCGTTGGTTGCGAGTACTTGAAAGGAGCTGAATCTACATATCTATACTACGATGGTAACAATATGAACCACTCAGATCCGCATTTATGTTTCTGCTGAGAGACATGTCTTGTCATCCCATCAGTGGAAGAACGAGAAGATGGATTAAGGTGGCAGTGAGCCCCGTTCCTTTCTCTCTACCTGCCTCAATTTTCTGGGACCCGTGATGATATGAACATGCTTTCCTCCTGTTCCTGCTCTCATTCCTCGTTATTCATTAATTGCGTTGGTTGTTGTTTAGTCGCATTCTCTATGGGAATAATTGGTGCTCTTGCCAATGACCCGGGTTCCGACCTTAGTCCAGGAATTTGGGTCCCCTAAGTTGTGGGGGATCATGCATTGCATTTGCACTATGGAGACAGGGCCTACCACCAGAAAGGTTCAAGTAGAAAATGTTTTCATATCATGAGGTCCACCAGGTTAGTTTGACTGACTAAACATGTAGCACATGCGATCCGGTTACTTTCTCGCAATCCCCTTTCTGTTTGTCTTGATACGTCTTTAATAAATGAAATCTCCCTTATCATGTTCTTGATTAGATGTCGAGGTAAATTTGCTGTGTCTTCTTCCCATGCATAGTAGTCCTGCACTGATCAAAAGCGAAAGGTAAATTGTCTGTGAGCTAGCTTAGAACCGGTGGAGATCACATGGGTACATCGGTTATTTGTTCAAAGAGATAGACAGCTATTCAGTTGCTGCATTGATAAGGCAAATGCGGGATTCGCGTGTCCTCTTATCTCGTGATTGAAATTGAGCCTATGGGACGATCTTTGGTGATTGACGATGACGATTGATAATCTCAATGCCTTTGATGATGAATTGGAGAATCGGTTGGGTGCATGTGCTATACACATATGGAGCAGTGACTATATATGTAGATACATGAGGTGAATCGGTCTAAGACTTGGCAGTTTTACTGCCATCAGATCTTCTTTTCGAGGACCAGACAAAAGAACATGATGATTTATCATTTACCCATGCTTTGGTCCAGCACAGGGATTTTCACCTCTTGGAAAATGCTGTTTGCTACCGGTGTGTGCTGTCTCTTTGGCATCTCTTTTGGGATGGGAAAAGTTGAAAAGTGTGAAAAGGGGATGAGAATCCTTTAACGTCGTTTGACTACCTTTGGGGTGGCGACTGTTGAGCTTCCCGGTCAATGGGTTTTTCTGCCAAACCGTCTTCATCAAGCCTTGGTGTTTTCCTCCCTATTCTTGTCATTTCTTTAATGCAGTGTTGCTTTTCGGTGTTCAAGAATTCGCTCGTTAGGAAAAAGGAAAGGATGAATTAGATTCTTTTTCTCCAAGAGTAATTGACTTGATTCACGTCCTAGAGAATCGGGGAGACAAAATTCACAATCGAGGAATAGATGCGGAGAAGCATATGGAATTCAGTTCGCCAGTAAAGAAAAGAATTCGATGCTTGGAGCCGTGGAACCGAGTTATATTCTAACTGCGGATCAGCACATTCGGACGATGCGAGAGTTCATCTCTGTCTAGAGGCGGCCCTTTTTGTTTCTCAAAGTTGATTAATTAGGCATAAAGTCGAGAGGGACAGCAAAACCTTAAATACGTTAAACTCTTTGTTAATGAGCGCTTTTGAAATTCTTGTTAGACATATTTAATTAGGACATATTCAATCTTCAAACCATCAATTGTGATGCGCTTTTGAAATTCTTGTTAACATATTTAATAAGGACATATTCGATCTTCAAATCATCAATTGTGCATAGCACGGTGATAAGAGACATCAAAAATTGCAAATAAATCTTCGTTTTGGTCATTTAATAATCGGCAAATCAAATTTATAAATTAGGTGGTTATACCTTATAATATATAAACGATGGAATACCTTTGAGAAGTGAAAAAATGAGGAGGGGCGTGGGTCGGATCGTAGTGGAATACGAGGTCCAATTTTGCTCCAGCTGGACCCGTAAGACTTAGCTATCCCTTTCGGTCGATAAATATAATCCACGTAATTGACAAAGGGAGGGTCCATCGCAATCATAGTACAAAATTAATCATTTATCTTTGCGCAGATCCCCACTTGCATTTGAATTTTCTTTTGCCCTCGACTGTTAATTTCTCTTGCACACGCCACTCCCTCCCCTTTGATAACTCAGCCCAAAAAGTCACTCGCATGCTGTATCACAACTAAGGACACAACATCACAAATTAAGTACAGTTTAATTGCCAGCCATCTAATCTGTCTTAAGATAGAGCTTAGGAATCCTTGTTTTTCTCCTCTTTAATCTCTTTTGGCCGGATCCTCTGAAAAGGGTTTGATCCGAATTTTGTTTTTCGCTATGAAATCCGGGTCCGGCTCAAGTCGAAATTCGGCACATGTCAAAATGGGTTGGTGACGGTTTCAAGCATATATATACTTTGCTTATTCAGTTTAACAATCCGGATCCTTGCGGATTTCGTCTACGCATCTCGATAATTCAACATCGAAGTCGTGATCCGACGACTCGCTTGTTCTTCGATCGACGCCTACTCTATTGTGTCGCTGTCCGTCGCCTGAATCCGAAAGACGTTCCCGGAGCTGGTACCGTGCATCATTTCGGTGCATAACGATGAGGAGTGGGAGACTCATTTATTTCCTTTTACAAGCCTAAAAGGCATGAAGGAGTGAAGTTAATCAAAACATCTTGCAAAATGGACCCCACAAAAAGGGAGAAAAGATAAATTATTAAAAACAAAACGCCCGCGTTGAATAATGGTCCGTCCCCTTTCCTTTTCCCCTTTCCGACCTACAATTTTTAATTAAAAAAATATAATAAAAAAAAATGGAAGGCAGCTTAGATAATAAGAATATTAAAATATTAAAAAATATTAAAAAATATTAAAAAATAAAAAATGTCTTTCTTTTAACAACCCAACAGCACCGAACTCACATTCCTACTAAGTAAGGACGAAGAAACGAACTCATCCTCTCTCTCTCTTCTCTGTCTCGCAAGTTCAGCTCAAAAGCAAAGCATGGAAAAGGCAAAAGGGGACGGAGGGCTGTCGATCTGAATTTCGCCAGAAAAGAAAAGCCCGTTTTTTTTATGACTCGTTAAGCAGCCGGGAAAGGCGGAAAGTTTGCTTTTTTTTCTCTCCTCCTCCTCCTCCTTCCTGGTGTGGAAGGGGCAGAGCATAGTGGGTGGGGGGAGTGAGGGAGTGAGGGAGCGATCGGTGGGCGATCATCATCGTCGTCGTCGTCGTCATGGGGGGCGTGACGTCATCGATGGCGGCCAAGTTCGCCTTCTTCCCGCCGAGCCCGCCGTCGTACAAGCTGGTGACGGACGAGCTGACGGGGCTGCTGCTGCTGAGCCCGTTCCCGCACCGGGAGAACGTGGAGGTGCTGCGGCTGCCGACGCGGCGGGGGACGGAGATTGTGGCGGTGTACGTGCGGCACCCCATGGCCACCTCCACCCTCCTCTACTCCCACGGCAACGCCGCCGATCTGGGCCAGATGTACGAGCTCTTCATCGAATTGAGCATCCACCTGCGCGTCAATCTCATGGGGTATAATTTTCGTAGCTCGCTGGCCTCTTTTTTGACGGTTCTCGTTCTTGGTGTGTGATCTTTTGAGCTGGGTGGTTGCTGCTTTTGGACTTCTTGGGCTATTCGTGAATCTGGGTTTCGCTTCTTCTTTTTTCATTTCTTTCCATTTTTGGGCGGCTCCCCTTTTTCTGGTTCTTGTTGTTGTGTGGAATTGCGTAGCTGGTGGTTTTCTTTGTAAGCAGGGAGAATTTGCGGGGGATTATGTTGAGCTTTGAGCTGGTAATTATGGGAGATTCAGTTGATCTGGTATCTAGCTCTTGTTAGAGCCCTTTTGTGGCCTCGATGGCTGAGGAGTTGAGCTGATTGAAGTATTTGGAGAAACGATAAGCTAGACTCGTTGTCCACTGGTGGATTCAAATTTCGAAGATGATGTTGCTTGGATAATTGGGTTCCTATCCATTGTTTTCTTGTTCTGCTTACCTGATTTAGAAGTATAGCTACGTTTGATCTTTTACTTTATCATCAGCTTACAGTGAATGGTGAGACCATTTTAGTGTTTCGGCAATGGACTAGTCTTCACTGTAATCAGGAGGGGCTCACTCAAAAGCTCAGTTTTTCTTCTGTCCAGTTGGAAACACCTCTTTCCCGTGTCTTACATTAACAATTGACTCTCTTAGAGGTTAGGTAAAAAAAAAAATTGTGAAAATATTCTAGAGGTTAGTTTAGTTTTTAAATCACAGAAAGTCAGTCAATGTCTTTTCTCTGCAGCCTGCAATGTCTACATGTGCAAGCAGTCCATAGAAGTGTCATTCAAGTCAGTCGTTTGTTTAATTTATGAGATATGTATATAGCCAGACGATTTAGTTAAAGTCATCAATTGTGCAGTCGAAGTAATATAAAGGTCTGACATACTTTTTTGAACTTTAACGGCATTCAATAATTGCGAAAATTTATATTTTGGAAATAATTTGAAGTTAGAAGTAGCTAAACTAATTTCAGTAAATTTAGAATACACCTGCCTCTTGGAATCTGACTTTGATAAGCTCTATTCAACTGATTTTTTATGTAAACTCTGTATGAAGAATGCATATGAACAGCAAAAGTCATGTGAGATTTGCCAGCTTGCACCGTTGTAGCTTTGAAGTAATCTTTTCTATTTCAACTTGAAGTCTTACTCTTTGCACTGAACATCTAAACTTGAGTCCTTCAGAGGTTTCAAATTTGTTCATGAACCTCTCTAGGATATGAAAATATTGATCTCCATGTCCATGTTCAAAAGCATGTATCGCAGAATACATAATTTAATTTCCAATGAATGATGCTAGTTCTAATGAAAAAACATTACTTCTGCAGGTATGATTATTCAGGGTATGGACAATCATCTGGAAAGGTGTGTTAGAATCTGAAGAAAATTTTATCAAGTAAATAAGTATGATGTACATTTAATATGCTTTCTGTGGAAGCTAAAAGCTTTATTTTGAAGAGAGAAGCTTTTCTGAAGCCAATCCCTTTCATTGTCGCAGCCAAGTGAGCAGAATACTTATGCAGATATAGAAGCTGCTTATAGGTGTCTTGAAGAGAGTTATGGTGTTAAGCAGGAAGATATTATCCTTTATGGACAATCTGTTGGTAGTGGCCCCACTGTGGATCTTGCTGCAAGACTGCCTCAGCTAAGAGCTGTCGTTTTGCATAGCCCTATACTTTCTGGCGTGAGAGTCATGTATCCTGTAAAGCGTACATACTGGTTTGATATATACAAGGTAGTGATACTCTTGGTTTAATATTTCTGTTTCTTCTCCTGCTCAAGGATTAATTCTTTTGCTCACTTGAAGTGACAATTTTGTTGCTTGGCAGAATGTTGACAAAATTCCACTGGTTAATTGTCCAGTCCTCATCATTCATGTGAGTATATATTTCTTCATATGGCTATATTGTGCTTGACTGGCAAACCACCATATGCATGAATTGATCTAATGCAAATTCTTCTCTTTATGTTCCATGGAATCAGGATGACAACGATTTGGTTTTTATAAATTATGCAAAAATTCTTTGTGTGAAGACAACTAACCAAGTGCCATAATTTCTTTAATCTTTTCTCACATTCTAATACCACCCTTTCGCTGCTTCTCTTTGTTCTTTGAAGCTTGAGTTCTCAAACATGTAATCATGTTTCTTCTTCATCGGGAATTTGCTACCCTTTCTTTAGTATTCCAGGAATGTAAGATCCACAGCATGCCTCTGGAGACATCATGTTTGGATACTGTCCTGTCAGCTGACCTTCAGTGCTGACATCATAAGCAAGTAACAGCAATACTTTTCTACATGACATGTTGTTCAGAAATTGTTAAGGGGGTTTGGTAGAGGCGCTAATGTGCATATGGACCATTGAGTATGGTGGGTTCCACTGGATCCCATGGTATAGATGTATTACCCATAACATGCTGACCCAATGCTTTCTCCATGTCATCATGTGCAGGGGAGCCATATTCGAGTGGAAGAATGGCTCTCGTATTGGCTGTTATTGCTTTGGTGTGGACAGTCGGATGATAATATTATGGCCTGTAACGAAAAACTGCTGCATGCAGAACCACCCCCCCTCCATTATCTTTTGGAGGTTCACAAAAATGTGAATGCTTTGTTTGGAGAAGTTTCATTGGTACCGTAATGTCAATGAAATTTTCTTCTCGAGGATAAAATATTCTACATACATTATGTAGAACCTACGGTCCATTAGGGTGGAGGGGATGAGGGGACATTTTTCGTGTCATCTCTGATCTGACACGGTTGAAAATTTAGCTAATAATGCGGTGAAAACAAACCAGAGAATTGAAGAGTAGATGCACTGTCAGAACACGCATTGTGGTCCATCTAATTCCTGCAGATGATCTAGACATGACTTCTGTGCAGTTTTCATTTATTTGAGAGAAGTGGCTGTACCTTCTGTAAACAGTACTCTGGAAGCAAGTACCCATGCAAATTAGCAGGTCTAGTCTGGTCTTCTGGCAGTGGAAAATTATACAACACCAGCTGAAAGTTGCATTCGGTTGGTTGTTTCCTCTTATATCATTTGCTTGGAACAGAAAGCATACTCCAGAAACTTCTATTTTTATGAAGAAATTCCCAGAAAGTCATTGTTTCAGTAATAGCAGGATAAAAACATTGCAGCGAGAGAATGTTAAGTTAAAGCAATACTTATAGGAGTAGGCATATCATAGCGAAGAAAGTGATGGGACCTCTATATGAAATTAGAGATACCATTAATATGCTTATCCTGCTCTTGACTTGCGTGCTTCCTTTTTTCTGTTCTTTTGCAGTTGAAGACCTAGTTTACTTTCATGTTTGTACAGAAGAATGCTTAGAGTAATTTATACCATTTACAGGGAACTGCAGATGAAGTTGTTGATTGCTCCCACGGGAAGCAACTGTGGGAACTGTGTAAGGAGAAGTATGAACCCTTATGGATTAAAGGTGGAAATCACTGTGATCTAGAGCTCTATCCTGAATTTATAAGGCATCTTAAAAAGTTCATAAGTACTGTCGAGAAGTCTCCTTCACAAAGATACAGCTCCAGGCAAAGCACAGATCAGTTCGAGCAGCCCCGCAAGAGCACTGATGTGTACGAAGTGTCTAGAAAGAGCACCGACAGGAGAGAGAAGCCGAGGAAGAGCACAGACAGGCCCGAGAAGCTGAAAAATCAGGGTCTCAGCGCTGATAAGCTAGAGAAATTACGGATCTCTTTTGACCACATGCAAAGGTCCCGGAGAAGTGTGGATTGCCACGAGAAATCCAGAAAGAGCATTGATCACCAGTTGGAAAAGGCACGGAAGAGTGTCGACCGGCTGGATCGGATACGGAATGGATAAAGATTTTAAAAGCGAGATGTCAGAAGCGAAACACGATGACACGATCATCCCATCTTGCCATATAATACCACTGTATAATTTTATGCATGACCTTGGTTGTGTGGGGATTATTGATTTATCTCTTGGATTATGTTTTCTCTGGTTATGTAGTTGGCTCTGGCTGTGGAATCTTTATATCACTATGGCAAAAAGAAAAGAGGCTTTGGCGTTAATTGAACACCCAGTGACCCTAATGCTGGTTTTCCTTGTTCATTTCCCAAGTCGCCATGGACTCCACAAAGTCTTCCCTATCTGAATTGCGTCAAGCTCAAGTATAATCCTTAGCATGAATTCTAATTTTACCATTGAGTTTGGTAAATGATATAGACCTCGGCAAAAGTCTTTTTGAGCGATGTCTGTGTTCTCAAACCAAAACATGATTTAAACTTCATAATCTCTGATAATGCAACAAAACTGAGGCAAGCAAGCGCAGAATTTGTGAAGTTAGTTTGCTTCTATGAACCCCTCAACCAGCACAGATGCAGTTTTCAGAATATAATTAACGCCATAAAGATAATATAAGCTCAGAATGAGCAAGAGCATCAATTTCTTCAAAGAGTAAAAACTTTTCTCAGTACAATAAACAAAATTCGATATGTTCTACTCCAGCACACTCATGGACAAAAGACTGTCATCCTTTGACCTAAAAAATTGGAACCAATGCTGCTGGGTTAAAGCAGTAAACAATAGACAATTGTGGGATGCTCATCTTGCAACAATTTGATTGGGAAAAGGAAAAAGAGTAAAGACAATGGAAACCATGGAGACTTTATTTTGGTTGTTCTACTCTTCTATGACTAAAGATTCGATCCGCCTTCCGATATGCACCAGTGTCCATTGAAAGATTCTAAGAATGGTAACTCCACTTGATGAGCATCAACAAGCGCCAGAAACCACAAAATCACGGAGCTCTGTCAAATGGCTTTGTATCATTGTAACAGACATCCCACACAGCTTCCATTGCATCCTTTGCAGCGGCTTCTGAGCAGTGAGGGTTCGCAGTAACCGACTTCATTACTCTTCTCCTCACACATTCCTTAGAAATATCAAGACAAGATGAGCATGACCAAACATAATCAATCAAACGCTCAAAAAGTACAAAGCATTGCTCATGTAGTCAATATGGAAAGGGAAGATCATATCTGAAAGAGCACTGTGCAAAGCGCTGAAAAACTAAACTGCAAAGCATAGTTTGCTAACCATTCAGTAGCTGTCTAAGAAGACAGTAACTAACGAGAAAATAATGGTCACAACCTGACCCAAGTCAAATGGATTTCTAGATTTCAATGAAGTAAATAGGCTAGGAAAATTTACTGCACAAGTTTCAGTATGAGGATTTGCTTTGCTTTTTCCTTTTGGGTTTGAACATGAGAGCTGGACTCAGATTATGAACAGCATTTTTGTTGGTCCATAGGCAACTAATTGAAAGATCCCCACTGCTTATATTTTTCATGTGATCTGATTCTCTACAGACTTTCCTGACTGCTAGTCCCAAATTGAACTAAGAAAATGCAAGCCTCCTTGATCATCTAAATTCCTTTTTTGCTGCCTCTGCTTAAATATTTGATAGCATCATCGTTGTCATGGCCTGGACCATAACGTTTCCTAATTGCAAAAAATTCTGAAGTAAAGCTCCATAAGAAGTTCTCCAATCAGAGAAACAAACGAGAAAGAATGTTTCGTTACACAACCATCAAATAAAACCACACAAGTATACTGCAAACGCATATGGCACACTTAGATACTGTAAAACTTGACAGACAGCAGTCCTTCAATGATAGAGTGTGGAGACGTATAGGCCTAGGTAAGTTGCCCAGATGCCTGAGATTTGCTGCAACTAGTAGAGAATCCAAGGGCCTTCACTTCACTAGAATGAAAGGCAATTAGGCCCTATACAGCAATTTGCATCCAGGTACACATACACATTCCAAATGCTTAAAAACTGACAAAGAGCACATTGTACTCCCTATTTCAGGCTTTTTTATATCAGGAAATGGATTTTTGGGGAAAGACAAGTAAATTTCAATTTACCTGCTCATGACCGCGTATCTTCATGTAACCCCGCAATAGTTCCCGTTTGTAGTGACAATCACCACTTAAATGGCCAGCACGTATCTAATCATCGGACATATTCAGCAAAGATATAAACAGTCCTGTTTAAAGACTGCATCTCCCAAAAATCAAACGGCAGTTACAAGAATTGATTATCATACCTCGCTGCAGGCATGATGGGCACAATTACTCCAGTCCAAATTTGCAGCTCGGCACTCATCATATGCATGAATGAGTTCGTGTATGACCACTTGATTTACATCATCTTGGAGTTCCATGTGGTTACTACACACGACTATCTAGAAAGCAGTGTGGCACTCATGAATGACAGCTCTTCACATCAAACAGAGGAATACAAAAATTTGAAAAAGATAAAAGAGATTCCCATGAACAGGGTAAAGGAAACACGAGAGGATATAAACCGAAAACCAAATTTTACCGGACAAGTTCATCAGACTTCAAAAGCTTGAAATATGGTACAAGCTCTAAGCTTGACCAACTCAAACAACAACAGCCTCTTTACTCCTCTGCTCTTACCACCAAGGTGATTATCTAACAGATCCACCGAATTATATGCGAACGAAACTTTTGAGAGTTTAGCATTAGACCCATCAAATGTAAGTAGCAAGAAAACAGCACAGGCATACACACACGGATCGAATTCATTTCCAAATGATGTATGCAGGTAATTCAAATTCATACCCCTAGGCCCGGCATGTAGCCGCCGCTGACTTGCCCGTCGCAGTTAACAGCCTTGATGAAGTTGTCCCCCAACGCACACCCCGCCTTCTCCAGCTGCTCCTTCAGGAATCTCACCATTGGAGCTGCACAACGTCAAGGAGAGAAATTCAAACGGTAGATCCAAAGACGACGAGGCAATTCCATAGACCTCAAGCTCTCTACTTCGAAACGGACAAGGATCGATAAAAGGGAAATGGAACAGACAAAACATGGTAATAGAACGCTGTCTTCCCCATTTCACAATGCGTCAAATCTAGAGCAATCAAAGCGAAGGAACGAGACAGGCGAAATCCCTAAAACCCTAAACCCTACTCGGAACATAAAGGTGGGATTTTTATCCCGACGCGCGAAAATGAAGAGATGCAAACGAGGCGGGGGAGATGGCAAATTTGCATGGGGATGGATCGTTACTTCGAAGGCTCCTCTGGATCATCTTCTCGCACTCCTTCACCGCTCGGCCGCCGTCGGCGGCGGCGGGGGCGGCGGCGGCGGGAGAGGAGGAGGAACCTGCCGGCGGAGGCTCCTCGGCCATCCTCTCTCTCTCTCGCCTCTTGTGTTCGGGTCAACTTGCAGGTCCGAAATTTGCTATGGGCTATTTGACGGGTTTTTTTTTTCAGATAAAAAAAGGAGAAAACGAGACATCAAATGTTGTCCGGAAGAACATTGGCCCCAATTTTCAAGTGTCGCATAACAAAATATCAACGGTCATCCGGTAGTTAATTTTGACCCAAAGTATTTTTTTTTTATCAGTCCAATTCTAACTCCCAATACACTTTTAAATTTATACCTGCCTCTCCATAAAGCATAAGAGTTGAACCCCAAACTTGAAAACTAATTATGCGAATAATAACATTTTAACTAGAAAATTGATTTTTAGGAGATAAATATTTTTTTATTTCTATTAGTGGATGAGTTTTTAAAAAATATGCATTTAATAATAATGCAAAATTTTTATTTCGAAAATAAAAATTCGTTTGATAATGATATAAAATTTATCCCTGAATAGCGCCGATGGTGGCGGTGGATGATGGTGAGCGATGACGGCGGTGGACAACAGCAAATGGGCAGCCATCTAGTAATAAGAACGAACAATAAAAAGAGTTTTTATTTTTTTTTATTCTAAAAAATAGAGAATTTTTACTCTTCATTTTAATTCCAAACCTAAAGTAAAATTTTATACCAAACATAAAAAAATGAAATAATCTTACCAAATTGATATATTTTCTAAAAACAATTCCATAATAGAAAAATAATTCTGAAATGGAAATAAAATGGTTAAACATCTCTATCCCACCTCAAACCCATTGAGAATGTGAAAAATCAAATTGTCCACCTTTCCACATGGCACATGATAAGAATAGCTTTATCTAGAAATAATTTTAGACGCATGCTAAAATATGCGTCGGTGGGACTTTGACTGCATTGGAAATAACTTCAGGACACAAGACACGTAAGGGCCCGGCAAACGGCAAATTCTATGTCAGTGGATGTGACTTTATTAATCAATCAAAATAATGCATTATGCCATATTGAATGAAAATGACGTCATTTCTCATTGAACGGAAATACCTTGAAGTTATTGAAATGACATTATTACCACTAAATAAGTGGAACGGCGTCGATGTTTGAGCTAGATAAAAGGGTTTGAATTGTCATGGAGAGAAATGAGAGAGCTTTGCAAATTGGCATGGTTTGGGTATAACGACGAGGATTATAGCGAAGACTAAAATTTGTCGGATTGTGATTGAATCTGTCCCCCCAAAAATGAGAAGACATTCCCAAAAGTCTCTTGCTAGCAGTTTACTAAAACTATAGGAAAGAGAGATTAAAGAGAGCTTTATCGAGTATCGTATCTGTTCACGCTGTCCAATCAAAAGGCATACAAAATTAACATGAGATCGAGTCTATTTTTATGTCTAGTTAAGAAGTGATGATCATCGCTTAAAATAAATATTCAATCATAACCTCAAACGCCCAGAAAAATCTCTCGCTCTCTCTAATTAAGGACCCTGCCAAAAATAGACCAAATCCCTCCCCACCACGCACGTTGGCTTGCATGTAAGAACTGGATCACTTCTCAAAACACGCACGTTCGTTCCTCCAAAATACCTGAAAATTCCAAATTGGCTTTTACCTATTTTTAATCTACCCTTCGGATCCCTATTTAAATCCTCTCCTTCTCGTCCGAAATCTTCCCCACTCAAATCTTCAAAGCTCTCGCAGTGTTTCTCTACGTTCCTTAGAGAAAGCTGCGTCCTCTGCAATCAACCTCGAAACAAGAAAATACGAGAAGAAGTTCTTCTTTGCGTTTCGTTTTTGGGAGTTCTATACTGCGGAAAGAATGGCTAGTCGACTTGTGGTGCTTGCCCTAGCTATCGCGGCGGTTGTCGGGTCAGTCTCGGCCGAGGCGCCTGCTGCCACGCCTGCTGCCACCCCTCAAGGCTCCTCCTCGTCGTCGTCCTCCGCCAGCTCCCCGTCCGCCTCATCCCCCAAGGCATCGTCCCCTGCCGCGTCGACTGCCCCCAAGGCTTCCACACCCCCACCTGTCTCCGAGGCGCCTCAAGCCTCGTCCACCACCTCTCCTGCCGCCGCCCCATCCAGTGATGCCACTGTCGAGACACCGGCGTCGTCTCCCGTAGCCGATGTCTCGTCCCCACCCGCACCCTCCAGTGAGGCCTCCGTTGGACCAGCGGCCGATGCCTCTGACTCGTCATCGCCGGCCGAGGCTCCTGCTGAGGGCAGTGCCACCGTCGTCAAGATCTCTGCCCCGGTTGCTCTCGCTGCCGCCGCCTTATTTTTCTTTTAAGTTGTAGGACTTAAGAGAAATGCGTCCATTTCGAGAGAAGATTCTTTCTGGATCTTTTTCGTTTTAGTTTCGTGAGCAAGTCTCATGGTATAATTTGTTCTAGTGCGACATATATATATTTTCAAAAAAAACTTGTTTTTCCTTGGATCGATGTGTCCATTCATCTAAGTTTCCTTTCTAATTTTTTTGGTCATTTGACAATTCTTCATATAAACACCGATCTTCTCTTTCCCGTTTGATGCCATAAAAACAACATACGAAATGATGATTAGCCGCGTTCTATCTTTTTCGAAAGATGGAAATCAAGGTACTTACACACCTCCGACGTTCGTAACTTTCGTATTTTCCATTAAGAGAATTCACCGCATGATAGATTACTTTGGAAATTTTGGAAGCCCTTCATCAAATCAACCGTTGATCCACTTGAAGTTGAATTTTAGAATTTACTCGGCCTGGATAAAATTGACTTGGTGAGTGATTTGTAAGATGGAAGTAAAACTTATCGGTTCGTTGCCATAAACAACAGCTCCTCATTTTAGCAATCGTTAGCCTATATATACCTTGTCTGAAATATAATATAGCCGTGTAACTTAGTCGCACGCAATTCAAAGGCATGCCTAATTAATTCATATCAATTTGAGATCAAATCGATTACACGTTACAGAGCGCGACGAGGATCGATAGGAAAGAGATGCATCCGGGGCTGTGCAAATGATAAACATCGTCTTCCCGGTACATCTCCATAACGAGCATGTATAGAGGATTTTCGCGTATATTAGAAATAAATAACAAAAATTAGAAAAAACTCGCAGTCATGGGCATTTGGTCTAGTGGTATGATTCTCGCTTAGGGTGCGAGAGGTCCCGAGTTCAATTCTCGGAATGCCCCCTTCCTCTTTTTTTTTATTATTTTGGTTTTATTTTTCTTCCGGGCTAATTAAAGTACTGGTGAATGGAGCGTCGGTGGACTCCATTGATTGCATGGCAGGTAAAGTGTAAACATAGTAAATTAAAATCATTCTTTTTTAAATTTAAACACGGTAAATTAAAATGCTTTTTTTTTTTTTTTAACCGATAACTCCACCACGGACCCCCATTGAAAAGTCAGACTCCTATACATTGGGGGAAACTAGCACATTACCCCACCACTGTGGCCTTCCACTTGAAACGTATAACAGCTGCAGAATTTCGACCCTGAAACCTCTACAATGAAGTGCCCAAAACTAAACCAATTCAATTGCCCACTAGTGGGTAAAATGCTTCTTTTTATTCTGTCAAATTTGAAAGAAAGATATAAATTCAATTACTAAGCTCAATTTTAAAAATCAACACGAGACCCACGTAGTCATGTAGGGCCCCAGCTGCACAAGCTGCCCTTCTCCCATTTAATAATAAGAGGAATCGTGATTTCTCCACAATTGCTTTCCTTATTTCAAAATAAAGAAATAATTATTTGATTAGTTAGCAGTAGTTAATTAAGAAATATAACTTATTTAAAATAAATTAAAATTTTCAATATGAGTAAGAAAATCCTGACTCACATTGAATATTTAGTTTCTACAATAAATCTAATTGATAACTCTATGTTATATTTAATAAATCATAAAATGTTTGATATTATATATATATAAATATAATGGACTGCAAATAATAATTTTTAATGGTAGCTAGCAAGTTACAACCAATGAATAACCATTACAAAGAACCAATTGGTATACTATCGAACTACAAAAAAGAAACATCACTTGATCGTGCTTGAAATAACATTAATTTAAGTATATATTTTAATATTCTTTAATCATTATTTTTTGAACTGCAATGCGAATTGACTATTCTTTAGAACATTCCCATTCAAATCAACATTTTTTCTCCAAACTACCGTTATCTTCCATTCTCGAAATTCACCAAACAAAATCATTAGAGCTATCACTCCAGTTGCCTATTTCATTTGATTTTGTTGTCCTAGATGAGAAATTAGTGTCTCACCGACCCACAACTCTTCAACTTTCCAAATTTTGTACTGGTCCAAAATTTAGAAAAGAAATACAGTCGACCCAAATACACGTGAGCTCAATAAATGTCCTAAATAATCCTTCACGTTAGATAACTAAAATACGAGACCTGCATGATTCTAAGGGGTAAATACGTCATTAGGCTCACGGCTCATCCGCTGCGACCAAAGAATCCGTGCAATATCCAACCCGAACCCAAGCGAAATCTAGATAACACAACACAATCCACTTTCTCCTCCAGTAGCAGAGCGCCACGTGTCGATCCATCACCATCTCATCTCTCTCTCCCCCCATCCGCCCTTCGTGTGCGTCAGCATCTCTCTCCCCAGAGCGGGTCCCGCACTGAAAAAAGCCCATGCACTTTTTCTCGCTTTTTCAGGCAGGGACCAATGACTGGCTGAAGCAGCCTAGAGAGAGAGAGAGAGAGAGAGGGACGATCGCCGGGAGATGTGTCCCAAGAACTGCCCTCCTCCTGCTGCAAACATGAGGACCAGGTCCAGGTCCATGTCCAAGTCCTCGTCCGCGCCTGGCAAGCCGAAGAAGCAAACCCCGTCGTCTCTCGCTGCCCCGTCCCGCAGATCAAGAAGCAAGACCCGTAAGCCCAAGTTCTTGAGCCTCGGCCTCCAGATCTCTCCTCAAACCTCCCGAACCGGCGCCTCCCCGATGAACCTCACCTACCACCGCAGAGCCGTCCGCCGCCACCGCCAGAAGCACCGGCCGAGCTCGTCCCCCCTCCGCCCGGGAGCCCACTTGGCCAGCGGCGACGACGCCTCGGGCGGTCGGGATCAAGACCACCACCTCCAGGACGAGAACGACGTCGCCCTGCTGTTCGACTCCGCCGCCGCCGCCGACACCGCCACCCTCACCGACCTCCTCGACCCCGCGGCCCCCGCCTCCGCCGTTTCCGCCGCGGCTGCCGCCTCCTCCGGGGCGAAGGAGGAGGAGTCGGCGGTGTCGTCGCTGATACGGTGCGCCATGAAGAGCAGCAGCAGGGAGTGGGGGGGCAGCGAGGAGCGGTGGGTGTGCTACAGCGAGGTCATCGTCGAGGCGGAGAAGAAGGCGGAGATGGAGGAGGTGACCAGCTGCGCCGCCGACACGCGCCGGGAGGGCGGAGGGCGCATCCGCAGGGGACGACGATGCTGTCGCTGAAGCTCGATTACCAGGAGATCCTGGACGCCTGGTCCGACAAGGGCTCGCTCTTCGTGTACGGCGGGGACGCGAATCGCGAGACGCCTCAGACCGTGCCCGACTTGATGCGAGTCGACAGCGTAAGACCATCTTCGCCAATCCCTCCATTTAGTCGATCTTCATTCATCATCGCTAATCACTTCTTAACATTTGCACCGACGGGCACACGTCACACCCTCGCCCTAGCGTCGATGCATGCGATCGTTATGAAATTTGTATATCTATGAACATTAGTCGAGTCAAAAAACGGAACTGACATGAATCCATTAGTTAATTTCAGCCCCATTAGTCCGGGGCTTGCGGGCACCACTGGCATCCTGAAAAGCGTGCATTTGAGAACTTACAATTGAATTTTCTCTATTGTTGAGATGCTTAGGTTTGTCTATGTTAACTCTTTATCTCTCTCTACTTGATCTATTTCATGAACTACGGTGATTGCCAAAGGAAATTAATACAAATTTCTTTCTAAAGATTCTTTTTTGAGATTGTCGCGTGTTAAATGCGAAGTAGGGAGCTTCAGGTTTGGATTATGCAGAGAGATTTTATCCCTTTCTTTTTCAGATCGATGGGTGAGTTCACAGGAATCTAAAAGCTCCATCACCTTTTTCTTCAATGCTTTCATTTAATGGGGGGCCCGTTTGCTCACCGAGCGAGCGTTGTCGTGGACCCATGGTAGCACGATATCGATCGGTGATATTATTGTAGTTTTTGAGGAGGTTGAGCGAAGCGCACGATCACGATTGTTGATCCCGTTATGTAGAGATTACTCCCAAATAGTTATGGGCCTTTTGGTCATTGATGTGAAACCCCCTCAATCACACCTTGACCTTAAAAGGCCTTGGTTCATCTATAGCATAGGTTTAATCAGACTATGGTACTATGAGAATAACAGTTTATTTTATTATGGAAATCATAAATAATTATAAATTATTGTAAAACCTACTTTTTAAAGAATTTATGACTCATAATGATTATTATTCTAGCAAAGCCCAATCAAATATTCCGTTGCGAGTGTGGAATTCCTATGATTATGCCCAAAGAAATGCCACAAGGATCTGTGTATTTCTATAATCGAGTTTGAAGGAAAGTCCTTCCGATCATATTTCAACTATAATTTTGATCGATGAGATACAAGTATGTAAATCACCTGTTACTCTGGTTAAATTTACATGTAAGTGATACTTGTGACCCATCCATAATAGGTATGGTTGGAAGAAGCTTCCTTTAGCCAGGTTTGCAGGAAAATATTATTGTCATGGAAAAGATGTGACTTTTCACGCAGTCGGTACACTGAAATTAACTCTGTCCATTGCATTCCATTGGTAACACGAGTCTAGCTACTTTGTCTCGACAGGTAAATTTACCCACATGAGAAGTGCTCATGTTGTAGACTCTTAAGAGAATGTGCTGATCCAGGTTCGAAAAAGATCCATCCCAATCCCAATGCCCACCATCGATGCACTCCCATCATCCCACGTTTCCTTCTTGTTGCATCGTTTGTTTCTGCACTAGAAGCACGTCCATGGGTATTCAAAGGCGATAATAGCTCACCGGTTCTGCAAATCAAGCAGGGGCCGACGGATGTATGGGAGAACGTGTGGAGAGTCCCGGAGAAGGCAGCAGAAAGCGAAGCCGCCATCAACAGGGACGCGACCGCGGAGGACGGCGGTGATTTCAGCGACAAGATTAGGCAGAGAGAGGCGAGCGTGCTGCGGTACAAGGAGAAGAGGCACAGCAGGCTCTTCTCCAAGCGCATCCGGTACGAGGTCAGGAAGCTCAACGCCCAGAAACGGCCCCGGATCAAGGTTCGCATCGTTTCCCCTCTCTTTTCTTTCTTTTCTTGGCCTCTTCTCGGGAATGTTTTTCCTGTTCCTGGTGGAATGTGACGTTTTTTCTTCTTATGTTGCAGGGCCGATTTGTGAGAAGAGATTGCGAAGATTAATCGAAGCTCGCGCATATGATTATGTATAGCAAATAGACCGATAAGCAATAAAGGGAAGAATAATGTTTCGATGTGCGTCGTTTGTTTCTCGCTTCTTTTAATTATTATTAAAAGTTTCCGAGTCCCTTTGCATAGCTCGAAGGTAAAGAGGTTGCGAGCTAAATCCTAATCTCATATACCTGTTTATAATGTACAATTTACTAGTGCGACTGGCTCTGGCTTCAGTCTGCCGTAAACCACGGTTTAATTGATTCCCGTCCCGACACGTGAACGTCGTTTTGATATTTGACGACAGTTTAATTTCCTGGAAATCTTTTTGACTGGAGATAAATGATCTTATTTATGATCAAACTAGAGAGTTTATACTAATTAACTCGGCGAGCCTAAGCTTCCTCGACGTATACTCTATGAACTAGGCCATTGATATTGTGGACAAATATTGAAGTAAAGTAATGTCAAGGCGACATCAAATGAGCTGGGCTTCCATCGAATTTCAGTAGAGCTGGGGTCGGCGATCTTTGCTCAAGGGCGGTCCACATATGCGATGATGATTGATGATGACGCGCAGCTACTGATATGGACAATTGAAATTAGTCCAGTTGTAGCAATTCAATCCGCATTATTCAGGGGCATTTCAAGCAATGGAAATTATGCGCCATGGCCATTGATGTAACCTTATCCATATTTGACACATGTTTGGCCATCTAAATTTCTAATCATAATAAAATTGAACTGAATAAGATATGAAATCTATAGATTTTGTTAAATAATATCCACTGTTTGATGAATTACATTGATAAAATCATATATTTTTGCATTCTATTTGATATAAATGATAAATGAGCCTAAAAATTGCACAAATGGAGATAGTAAGAATCTTTCATAACACTCTAGGCAACTTCATTTTTATTTGCTTATTATTTTTATTATTTTCCCTCTTTTTTTTAATTCTTTTATCTCCTTCCATCTTTCTCTACTAAAATTTTATTAATTAGTAAAACTTGCAATAAGTATAAATATTATATCTATTTTTATATATTGAATTTATACTATAAGATTGAAAGAAGTTTGAATATATAAATAAAAATAGGAACAAATAAAACAAAATTGTTGTTATTTTTTTGTTACTTTGAATTTTTTACATTAGAATTCAAATATTATTTATAAGCAAATATTATTTTATTTTTATTAATTTAAGAAGTTTGTTATTCAATACAATAACTTTTATATTATGGATATTAGAATTGATATCCACCTTTCTCTTTTATCTCTCCAGTGAAATAATTTTATTTGGACTATATTTCTTTTATAGTTAACTTTATCATATCTCGAGCATATACAAGATACAAGATAAGATAAAAATTTAACCTATCTCGATGCGTACGAATAACATCTCTCGTAAAAATTTATGCCAAAATGACCCATGAGATTAAGCGAGGAACAGACTCAAATAATATACGGTCTTTTACATATTACCTAAATAGATTAGTATTGTATTACATAGGCGAGAGCTTAATTCGGGGTGAAAAAAGAAAAAAGGAATGATGCTAAAACAGTGCGTGGAACGCAGGAGAAGGTTCAAGCAGCACAGCCTGCTGGAAGGTCGTAGAACCACCCTCGATGGGATCTTATCTTTTCCAATAATCACATCAACCTACAAACAAAAGATTTCTACCAAACTGAACAGACAAGAAACTTCAAGAACGCATCCAAGCTCGCCCTTAAAAACCCTCAAAGCCTCCTCGCACAAACCACTCCAGCACACACACACACTCACACACACAAACCAACCCGATCATTGTCTGAATCATCGCCAGTTTCAGCTACCGACGATGTCTGTGATCTCTCAGCTCATGGGGAACGAGATCCTGGACCCCTTCCTGTCGATGGTCAACAAGTGCCCGGTGCTCAACGCGCCGACCGACTGGAAGGAGACCCCGGAGGCCCACATGTTCATTGTCGACCTCCCGGGGCTGAAGAAGGACGAGGTGAAGCTGGAGGTCGACGGCGACGGGTACCTGATCATCAGCGGAGAGAGGAAGGTGCCGGAGGACAAAGAGGCCAAGGGCGGGGAGGGCAAGAAGGGCGAGGGCGAGGAGAAGTGGCACAGGGTGGAGCGCTTCCGGGGCAAGTTCTCGAGGCGGTTCAGGCTGCCGAGGAACGCGAAGAGGGAGGGGATCAAGGCGTGCATGGAGGACGGGGTGCTCACCGTGATCGTGCCCAAGGCGGAGGAGAAGAAGCCCGAGGTCAAGAGGGTTGAGATCCACTGATGAGAGAGATCGATCGACTGTATTTTGCTATCGTGCCTGCGCGTGTGAAATAGTTCTTGAATCTGTGTTCTGTTCCTGTCGTGTTTTGGCGAGCCTTGCTCGTATGAGTCGATGCATGTAAGCTATCAATAAGTTTGTTCAGCTCTTCTTTCTGCATTATAATTTGTGAAGTGGTGTGTCGTTCGGCTTTCTGAATCTTCCATTACTTTTCATGAAGGCTAAATTCATATTGTATGGCATGGATAAAATTGCAAAAACATGAGATATCCCACACATGGAATCACAAGATTAGGGTTGAAATTGGAGAGTCCAAACATGAGAATTTCTTTTTTTTCTCAATGACGTATGGCTCGACGGGATGTTATGGGCCGCATCATAGACATGAGCAAGTCGCTAACCGAGTCGATGAACCACCCATTTTAATCGGGATGCTTGTTCGGTACTTTCAGCGGGGCCTCAATTTATCTCAATTATTAACAAGTGAGCCCTTTAATTTCACAATGGCCCAATGAATCCACTCACAGGAACATAGCGAGGATCCAATCCCAACAATAACAAATTTTGGTATTATAGAGATATAGGTTTTAAGGAAAATTTTAAATAATGATATGAAATGTTTTTATTTTTTTTCAAATAAATGTATGAAGTAGATATTGATTTGCTTAAATAATGGCCAAAATGGATATTCTTTCGAATAAGAATAAGTGGATTTTAAAGAATGGCTTGAACTCTTTATCTAGTCAAGGGTAATTTTGTCTTTTATAGATTCTTTTCTTTTTATTTTTTTTTTTTCCATAAAAAACTAAAATGAAGCTAATATTTAAATAAATAAAAAAATCACACTGTGTTCCCTCCTGCCTATGGCTGTCACTCCATCGCCAGTGTGGTGGCTATGATGGCTGGCGAGATCACAGGCACCTTGGCGAGAGCCCCCAAACCAAGGCAAGGGTCAAGTGAGGGTAGCCAAACTTGCGCGAAGGCTGGTAACCTTCACTCAGATCAAGGTGAGGATAGGTGATCCTCAACCAAATCTAGGAGAGGGTCGTTGCCCTCTCTCTTCTTGATGGGAGGCAGCGGCCTATGTTTTTGCTTCTTTATTATTATTATTATTATTATTATTATTATTATTATTATTATTATTATTCAATATTCAATTAATATTTAAATTAAAAATGTGCTCGGATGAAAATACACCTGATCGATTGGAATATTTTGTTTCAAGTTCTCATTTAAGAAAAAAAAGGATACTTTAGGCCCTTATTTGAAATTTCTCTAGGTTTTATGTGCAAAATGTTTTCATCATATGTGTTAGTGATATCTTAATGGCTTGGACGGAGGAAATCGCTAATCAATAAGTTGAAAAGTCAAGTTCCTCACTTTCCAATAGTAATATAAGTTGAGAAATTACATGTCTATACTTATTATTGTATCAACATTATGTTCTTAACACCAAATGACTAATTCTGGTCAATTCTCGAGTCTATTCGATTTGGGTTGTGATAATTTCGTGGCATCTACCATAAAAGGCTTGCTAGTTCTCATCAACCTTCTCGAAAGTTAGATTAATAGCTTTTAGATGATTTGGTAAAGGGTTTTTGCACATTAGGAGCGACGTCTTTAGAAGACAGAATTCCTTTGTGTAGCAAGTTTTTGCACTTTGATCTTCAGGGCAAGAAAATTGTCGGTATGATGGCCTTTCTCCCAATATGCTACTCACATGACTTTGTCATATCGAATTCAGGAAACTGTGGTCAACCCTCAGTGAAGAAACTGGCATTTTGCATAAAAAGTCCTAGATAAGTGTCAATTTGACATTTTCATTCACAATTAGTCATTTACACTTTGTATTTTCGAGAAAAAAAATCGAAGTCCAAATAATCAATTGGCTTTTTTAGTGTTAAATTGAGGAAAAATCAACATTTGATCAACTCTTCACAAAAATTGTAAAAATCATACGAAAATTTCATTTTCTTAGGAAAAGTGATACTTTAGTTGGAGAGACTACTAAATCATACAAATAGAAATACGCTTAAAGTGTGGTACATGTTCAATGTAGTCCCTGAATTATATAAAAAATATTCAATATTATTCTTTCATTAATTAAAGTTTGAGGATCAAATTGTACATTTAACTAAAGTTTATGAGTTATTGACGTCATTATTCCTTTAAAATGCATGAACACTTGTCTTCAACTACATGTGGAGAATAAAGGAAATGGGAGAAATAAAATCTAGATAGAAAATGGGGAAATTTTAAAATTTTCAAAAATAAAGGAAAATTGAAATTTAAACTTCGTTTGTTTTGTGAAAAATGTGATATTTTTGAAATATATTTTATAGTAAGTCATTTTCTAAAATAATGATAATAATTTATAGTATTAGGTAAAATTCGAAAATGAATTGGAAAATATTTTATGTTGTAGTTATTTTTTTTTTATAAGCTATGGGCAAGCGGCCGACAACCATTTATGCGTAAACCACGAGAGGTGCTAGCGTAGGGACCAACCTCCCACGGCTTCCTACTTTAGTTTCACATCATGACGGGTTGGGGAATCGAACCCCGGCCTTGCGTGTGGCCAACGTGCGATTCCATCAACTCGGCCACCACTGGGTGGGTTTATGTTGTTTGTTTAGAAAAATCTATTTTTTTTCTTAAATAGATGTACCTTATTTAGGCTCTAGTGACTTGCGCATTGGTAGCTTAGAAATTGAACATGAGCATTAGGGCCTCAAGTTTGGCCTCGATCAACCTTGACTCAAGCACAAGTACTTGGGTCTTAGGAAAGAATTTGGGCATTGATCTTGGGTCTGGTTTTGATGGACCAAGCATGGGATTTGGGGTCCAAGGCTTAACCTTGATGGACCTAGCGTGAGATCTCGGGCCTAAGCCTAAGGACACTTGCTCGGTACTAGAGACCAAGCACAAGCAGCAAGGTCTTGGATCCAACCTTTGTGGACCTAGGCTGGGGCGCTAAGGAGTCGAACAATAGTACCAAAGTCTTAGGCCCAGCTACTAGCATGAGTGTCTCTAGCCCAACCTCTATGGACCTAGGCTTAAGCACTAGGGCTTTGAACTCGAGCTTCATCTCGATGAAACTTGAAGGAATCGACCATGGTCTATAGACTCGAGTTTGCTACCAAGGACTTGGGAGCAAGTGTTAGGGTTCTTGTGCCCAAACACAAAGTTTTTAATTCAAGCACTAATGTCTAATCATATCTTGAAAAATAATTTTTAATTTTTTAAAAAGAAAATTATTTTCTTAAATTTAAGTATAGACTTTCCATTAACTCAATTTCCTAAGCATTTCGAATGCCAAAGAATGAGGACAATATCTTTCCAAAGGCTTTATTAGTTTCGTTGAAAATAAATAATTTAAAAAATAACCTTACCATAAAAAAAAATTAGTTTAAAAAATATTATCTTAAGAATGATAACTTCAATCACTTGTTCTTTCGAGCAAATAAGTCCTTTCGTATCTTGATCCACCCGCTCGTTATCTTCCCCACCGCCCTTGTCTTAAATTGGAACCTCTTGGCAAAACAAAGTTGATTATTATTATATTAATGCCCGACCGACAAGCTACTACCGCATGACGCTCCACCAACCGCACTCATCTCCTAAAGTTGGACAGCGATGAAAGACCTCGCAGTCAACAAGTACGATGCCGACACGGTCACGTATCTTGAATAGTCCTTATTAATTCATCTGATGACTGCTTCAATAAAAAATTTACAATGGTTTACACTAGCTAGAATCGACTCATCCATCACCGCGTAGGATACTACTTGACCTATTTGGTTTCCGTCTTTTGCCGTGATCGGAAAAACTAATTTCAAAATTCAATATGGTGGGATCTTCCGAGCTTATGACTGAATACATCGGCCCAACGCTCCTCTTGCGTTAATGGAGTCCGGTCTTTTCTTTCATATTGTAGCGGTGAAATGTCGCTTTTGATGAAACCCTTTTTGTCTATGCTATGATTTGACAAGGTATTCATGGTCTAGCCCTACGTTTTCTAACCTAATTCTCATGGCCTCCTATTCTTGAACAAAGACAAAGGACTCACCGATCTGACTCTACATACAAGAAATGACTATAGTTGGCAACTCAAAATAAAGCATGACATAAAAAGAATGTGTTGCTATTCCCATTTGCAGGCTGAAAACAACTGAGTAACCACCGTTCATCATCATCAATGGTGACGAAAATCAAACATTCGTATATTGGATGTCATGTTACTAAACAAAACTTGACATCATTTTATAGAACATAAAAGAGAAACTCGGAATTGTTTTAAATCGAGCCGCTACTGAGTACTTATTATTTTGAATACGTTTCACTTGGTCCATTCATAATTCATCACGTTTTTTCGTGCGAATTTGTTTTTATAAACTAATGTATTCACCTTAAATCTTCTCAAGAAACCCCGGGAAAAAAAGACTGCCAAAAAAGAAGAAACAAATAAAAAAAACCCACACGAGAGCTGTCGACATTGGTTGATGAACATTGAGCTCCTCCTCGTCCTCAAAGTGGGGTTTTTCCCTGATTCCCACGCAATGTTTCAATGCTTGACGACAGTGAAATGGGACACGGACGAGGCGCGTCGTTTCGAGTTTAGCGTTTATTTACACAGTTGAAATGGTTCCAAAGCGAAAGATCCGATTTTTGAAGATAAAAAATTCGAGGGTTCCGGCCAAAGTAACAGAGAGAGAGAGAGAGAGAGATTTCGCTTGAGGAGGGTGGACAAGATTTGTTTCCTTTCCGGAAATCCGACAGTAACTGTTCTATCTGCAATTCGTCGTCGCTCCAGGTTTTGGGAGTCTTCCAACGGTTGCTAACGTGCCTCGTTCTCTCCTTTCCTTCTGTTCTATCCTCCAGGACCGCCCCTCCAAGTTTTCGCATTCTCTGTTCATCCGGAGCTTCGATTTCCCCAGTACCGAGAGCTGCAAAGGATCGAACTTTACTCAATCCTTTGCTTTATTCCAACGCCAGAAGTCAGGGGATGACTGCATCGAAGAGGTAGTGTGAGTTCCGCTCGCCTTTCTTTTGTGGGTCTCGTTTGCTGGTTTTCTTTCCGTCTCCTCCTTCCGCGACGTGAATTGATTGTTTTGCGGGGTTGGAAATTTGTTGTCTTTCTGGGTCGGAACGAGGCATTGGGACTTGATGTAAAGTGGGTGGGCATTGATTGAGGGAGATCTTGCGGGATTGAGGAGAGATCATGGAGCCTCCGAGAGGGGCTCTGGCTAAGATATGGAACTTCATTTGCTTCTTGCCTTACTTCATTGGGCTGCTGCTCTTGGGCAATTTCAAAGGTCAGAAATCCGCGCCTCCTTTGCTTGTTGTTTGCTTCCGTTTTTCTCCCGTGCTGTTGAAGAACGTGAGTGCACTGGGTTTGTTTCCAATCCGAATGTCAGAAACAGTCAGTTCGGGGAAAGAACAATTAATTCGCTGATGTTTCAACTTCAACTCTCATCATTATAGAATGTTGGCGATAATGTTGTCTCAATTTAGTTCCGCATGCTAAATTGGCAAAGTACGCAACTCTTCTTTGGCTAGACGTTGTTGAGTGGCGTTTTCTTGTGAATCGACGGGACATCTCAGTGACTTGATGAATACAAGATTGGAGGCAGGAGCCCCTTGCAATGTGTTTCCCCAACTAGACCACTTGAATAATCATCCTGCATCAACTCATTGTTTTGTGTTTCCTGGTTTCCCTGGGCTGATTAAATTGTGAAGAAGCCTTTTATTTAGATGATGGCAACCGTAGTTTCTAGGTCATGACCCCCAACCCTGGTTTCTAAGTTCTCTTGTCAATGCATAAAAATATGATATTGAGTGCTGGAAGTTGAATGTATATCTCTTGTATTTCAGGTGTCATATTTTGTCCCTTGGCATGCCTTATCATAACAATTGGCAACTCTGCTATTATATTGGGTCTTTGGCCCATTCACTGTTTCTGGACCTGTCATTGTATCCTGAGGTGATTCCTTGAACCTATCGCTGAAAGTTGCCTCATTCATAATTGGAGGTCCTCTATTTTAACTGTTGTCTATTTAGCAGATCAAAGCAATTAGGGCCTGGATTGAAGCTTGTCCTTGTACTGTGCATGCCTATTCCCTTGGTGTTGTGGCCAGTGGTTGGCATTGCTGGCAGTGTCATTGGTGGGATAGCATATGGGTTTCTTTTACCAATATTTGCCACTTTTGATGCTGTTGGAGAGGGGAAGCCCGATAAGTTTTTCCACTGTTTCTATGTATGAAGTCTTTGTTTTGCTGTTCCTGTGCCTGGACCAAGAATATTGACAATTTTCCAATGTTTCCCAGGATGGAACTTGGAGCACAATCAAAGGGAGCTTCACTATTGTCCGGGATTTTGGGGATTTTTGCTTCCACTCTTACTTATCTTATATGAATGACCTGTGGCATCAGAGGCCTGCGGAAGGGAAATATTATGAGATTAGGTCTGATCTTTGTGCCTGTTCCTGTATTTCAATTTTGAGCTAAGTCAAATTCCTTGAGCAACAAAGGCCAAAAAAAATATATATATATATATATCCTGGGTGCACATAAATAGTCCTTGCCTAGAGCCAATGTTTCAGTCTCTGTTACAACTCTTACAGGTAGGCACATTGAGCTTGTTCTCACTGAATGTTTAGCTTTATTAAGACAGACATCAACCAATATATTCAGCATCTACACTTGGGTATTCCAAGCTTTAAGAGCGTAAATAAACAATGTGCAGATCAAAGGCTCTAATTTCAGGTCAAGAATGAAAATTTATACAGTGATAATTTCTCTGAAGTACAAATATCTCCTAGGATGAAGATACATAGTGCGTTTCAGGAGTTTTGAGCTTGTGTGGATCCCATTGAACTCTGAACCCACTATTGAGAGATCATTGCCTAGAACGAGTCCCCTTGATGTAAGCCCTGAGCAGCTGAAAAAAGCATGTGGTCACCCATCCGCCCAAATATAATGGACGCAACTTGTTCTCTAAGTTGGAGTTTTCCACTTTACATCATTAGCAAGTTTTTCCTAAAATTATTTTTACTTATTTTTATTTATTAATGCAAAATTTCTTTGCAGGTTGCTATATCTTCCGGGTACTGTTATAATTGGAGTGCTTGGATTTATGGTTGACATGCTTATGATCTCACTCATTGCCCTATACAAAAGTCCTTACATGCTCTTCAGGGGATGGCACCGTTTGTTTCACGATCTCATTGGACGTGAAGGCCCATTCCTGGAGACAATTTGTGTTCCATTCGCTGGTCTTGCCATTATACTCTGGCCTTTGGCGGTGGTTGGAGCCGTATTGGCCTCCATGCTATCCAGCATCTTCCTTGGCGCCTTTGCAGGAGTTGTTGTTTATCAGGTTAAATTCCTCTTTCTTTCTACTATTAAATTCCTCCATTCTGGCCTTTGGAGTATGTCCTGTTTATGCACCTCATCAGTTGGCAGAACCAGGATTACGAGATTGTTCTGCTCGGTTAACAGTGAAACTAATATTGAATATGACCAAAATGGAGTCTTAAGAGTTGTCAAGGTAGATCTTCTGACTACATATAGCATGAGGAAAGTTGGATGTCACGGTACTGATATTGCAGCTCAGTGGTTCAACTTAAATGTAGCATGTCTTTCCCTAAATTCTTCATAGTACGCCCAGTCAAGAGGACATCTTGACTAAAATAAAGAATCATTTTGGGGTTCTCAAGGAACACCTTAAGAAAAGCAAATCTGGAGATTGGTAACAACTGTTTTGTATGTACTGTGTGGTCAAACTCATCTGGTGATGGAATTACATTACAGGAGTCCTCCTTCTGGTTGGGGCTCTGTTATGTTATGGCATCCTTGTCAATCTATGACGAATACAGCAATGACATTCTTGACATGCGAGAAGGGTCCTGTTTTCCTAGGTACTTACCTTTTTTTTTTCCTGATTTGAGATCCAATTTGATGGAATTGTGGATTCCATACATGCTTATAGAATTCTTGGTCCATCAGGCCAAACTACAGGAGACAAAAGGCCAAGCTGTCAAAGACTTACTCTCATGCTGCTTCTTTTAAACGTCCTCCAGCTCGTGCAGATTCAATAAAAGACACCATTATCGAGTTAAAACCAATTCAGGTAGCTTGTCATATCCCTCTTTGCTTCAAGGACCTCATATTTGGGGAATGAATGTCTGCAGCATTCATGTGTGCATCAAGAAATGGGCATCCACATCTGCCCCCTCCATAGATCCATGTTGAATAAACTCTGTATGCTGTTTTCTCTCACTCTCTTTTAATTGCTTTCACCAAGTGAATAGAAAATTGTGTTTGTGTAGTTACTTGATGGCTTGTTTGACGAGTGTCAACGCCATGGAGAAAGCATGGCATCTGAGGGATTGATAACCCCTCGAGACATTGAAGACGCCAAAGCGAGCAGAGGTAGTGGAGTGATAAGCATAGGCTTGCCAACTTATTGCCTGCTACAAGTGCTCTTGCGTTCGGTAAAAGCCAATTCTATGGGCATCTTACTGCGTAAGTTCTTTCCTAAAAGGATAGGATTTTTATGATTTTCCACAATTTTCTTTTTAAACTTTTTTCCTTTGCATGCTATATTATCTGAGGTATTTGAATATTTGCTGGAATCATGTTTTGAAAATGCAGGTGATAATACCGAAGTAACAAGCACCAATAGACCTAAAAATGCAATATTTGAATGGTTCCTTAATCCCCTTTTGATTATCAAGGAGCAGATTAAAGCAGAGGAGCTCAATGTGGCCGAGGAGGACTATCTTTGTAAGCTTGTTTTGCTAAGTGCTGACCCTGAGAGGTTCAAGAATTCATATATAGGCCCACCTCCTGAACCCGAGCGTAAAAGAGCTGAGCTCGAAGCTTTAGCTCGAAGGTAAGCAGAATGAGATCACTTGTCTGCAATGTTTATATTTGGATTTCAGTACTTTTCCCAGTTAAGTCTGTTTGCATGTTCCATAAATTTGATGTTATAATGAAGGCTCCGAGGGATCACCAAGTCCATATCGAGGTATCCAACATTCAGGCGGCGATTCGATGCTCTCATAAAGATATTGTTGGAGGATCTTGCCAAGAAGAATATTGGAAGCAAATCCAATGGCGGGAGTCGAAGCATTAGCGTTTCAAGATCGAAGAGCGCCATTGTACGAATATTCAGCCAAAAATCTTTCAAGGTTGAAAAGTCTAATGACGGGTCCGTTCAAGAGTCACAACACGCTCCCAGAGACGTTGATATTGCATGATGACCATGCGACTGGTCGATGTTTATCCTTCACAAGTGTAATATTTCCCTACCTTCTTCCCCGGCCCATTTCCGTTAGGATCAAGTGTAGTTTCTAGTTTTCTGTAGAGTGAGTTTATTCTCTGTGTCTCAAAGAGATCGGAAATGGACGAATTCTGATGACAGATCAGAGCTTGTGATTGTAACCTCATGAAAAATTATGCAGCAAGATGCCAATGAATAGTTATAACTGTGCCTGGAGTTGTGACTGCATTAAACGATTGAACAAAGCCAACATCGACTTTGTTATCTGCAGAGCTAGTAAGGGTTCCAATCGCCCGCTCGATCTTCCAAGCCTCCTTGCACCTAACTTATCTTTATGAGAAGGCTTTCTAAACTCGACACTCGACTCGTTCGTTATAAGATACGACCTCTCACTTCTCAAGGTCTCACCTGTGGCCTGGCCGAGGGGGTTATGCGCCTATTTTCTGGTCTGTTCTTGCGATTTGTAGCTTATAAAATTTCAACTTCGTCAATGATCTCATTAGATTGACCTCGATTGCAATTCAACTCATACAACAGTACATCAATTGAACTATATTGAATTATCCCCGGTTTAGTTTAAACATGCTTAATATAAATTAGTTATTTTAACATGAATGCCACACCATGTTAAAAAGTTTTTGCTATTTCCGTTTTAGTACGATGCGATAAAGGGTCGATTCTAAATATCGAAAAAACTCTTAACCTTAACATATAATTTAAACACGGTAAATATAAATTAGCGATTTCAACACGAATGCCACGCCACCACTGTATTAAAAGTTTTACCATTTCCGTTTCGGTACCATGCGATAAATGGTTGATTCTAAATATCGAAGTAAATCTAAATCTCAATATAAAATTTAAAGGAAGTCATTCAAGTTGCAAAAGTAAGAGATTCGATAATGATATCCTTCCTTTTCTCGAGACCTAGGAGACCAATACTTATACCGATCAAATCGCAAATGTCTTCGGTGCAAGACTTCTCTATTCAAAGCTCGGATTTGAATCACCATTTCTATATATTATTTTGGAGTCATCTCAAAAACATTAACTCATGTATTCTGCCACTCGTCGGAAATTTGTGAAATTGAGGTAAAATCAACAAACTTGTGTTGTATCATATCATATATTTTAGACGAAAACATATCAAGTCATGTTAGCTTCGAATCATATTATGTGAATTTGATCTCTCCGAACTTGCAGCCTTCTTTTCAATCAGGTGCTCTCCTCGCCGTGCACGTTTGCAGCTTGAAATTTAGTGCGTCTTTTCTCGATTCTTGGAAATTCCCTTGCGTCGTCAAGCAAAAAGAATTACAAGAAAAAAAAAAAGAAAAAAAGATTACCTTTTGCATTCGCATTGATGAGTGAAGTGAAGAGAAGCACATTCGCTTTCGCTCGCTCGCTCACTCTGCGTCTTGTTCTTCTGAACAGGGGACGAAAGATGGCAACTTTCGAGGGTGAGGCCGAAATCTTTCCCTCCTCCCTCGAGCTCCTCCAGCGGCACCGGCCGGCGCGGCCCGACCTGGATGAGCCGCCGCCGTTCTTTCCCTCTCCGCCGCCCGCCGTCGGCCCGGCCGTGGAATCTGCGCTCGTGGAGGGGATGCGGAATGTGGCCTTGGGGGAGGCTGGAGACGGGATGGGCGAAGAGAAAGACGGGAATTTCGACGATCGGGGACCGAAATCGCACTACCCTTTTGGGATTTACGCGCGGGATTGCCAGTTTTTTGTCCGGAACGGGTGGTGCAAGTTCGGCGCGAATTGCAGGTTCGGTCACCCTGTCAAGAGGACGGTATGTGTTCTTAGGCTTTTCGTCAGTTTCGTTCGTTTTCTTTTGTGTGTGTGTGTGTTTTGCGTTCTTGGGAATTTACGGTGGGTTGATGCATGAACCGGTTGACCTGTGGGCGTGATTCTTGAAGGGTTTCGAGGAGAAGAGGGAAAGAGGAGAGTTCTTGGAGCCTACTAAGCAGATTGAATGCAAGGTCAGGATTTGTGCCACTCGTTTTAACGGTGTTGTGTTGCTCTGTCTTTAGTTCAGTCAAGCCGAGGCATGATAAATCGATGATGTAGTAGGTAAGGAGTTCAAGGAAATTTAAATAGGAAATGTACGGGTTTTACTTGCAAAACTCACAGCATTGTGCAGGTGTTAGCGACATCTGAATGGCTGCTTAATGACTACTCCTTTTGGGGCTGGACTTTCTTGATAATCACTAGTCAGTGTTTGCTTGTTCCCTAGATATGCAGTTATGCGGTTTATGTCCTAATGATGCTGTGACGTTCACCCACGACTGGAAATGTATTTCTTGACGAATAGCCTTCATATAAGATCCTTTTCAGTTTATATGTCTAGGCATATGAGGGCTAGATTAGAAATGCGCTTCATATATCTGATAGTGACAGCAATTACTTGCCTTTTGGCTTTGTGCAATATAGCAGCCTCCTACATTTACCTCAAAGGCTCAAAATGACATCTGATCGCCTCTTTCTTTCTTTCTTTTGTGCACACACATGTATGCACATGTGTTTCCTGAAAATTGAGTTATCTGCTTAATTTGTAGTATTACTCGACTGCTGGAGGGTGCAAGTTTGGAGAAGCTTGCAGATATAGCCATTCCAAAGAAAGAGATGAAATCACAGACCAACCACAACTTAATTTCGTTGGCCTGCCAATACGATTGGTAAAGAGTACATTCTTTCATGCTACAAATTCACAAGTTCGATTTTAGTTGACTTGTTAGGCCTTTTTCTCCCTCCATTGACTAATTGATTTATGAGCTCCATTTGAAGCACGCATAAAAAGTAATTTGTGCGACTTACATGATTTTCATGGTTCACTTCAGGGAAGAGCAGAGTGCCCCTTCTACATGCAGCATGGCACGTGTCGATATGGAATTGATTGCAGGTTTCACCATCCTGATCCTACAACGGTTGGGGACTTCAGTCCTGATAAGACATCGGCCAATCTTGCATCAGTTAGAAGGGAACCGAAGTATCCTAAGGAGGGTCCTATGGAAGACTCTGATTATCTGAGATATAATGGAATTCTACAGGAATATTTAGCATCCCGGTCTTTGAACACGGCTTCTGGGACCCAGCCTTACTGGGATAATGGACTGTCCCATGTCCCTGGGATTTCTCAAAGTTCCCAAAAGGTGCATTTTTCTACACACGGAAGAGTTCACAAATCTATTTGATTAGTTTATGCTTTTGTGTTCTTGTATATTTTTTAATGAGTGTTGATTTTTCCCCTCCATTTTTCCATTTCTGCATCTTCTTTCTTGTTGGTCCTGTAATTGCTGCTTTATATAAATATATACTTGGGAAAGAAGGATTGAATTATCTGCAAAATGAGTAATTTTGCACCAATTGTTGTTTTATAGGCTTTGGCTTATCCACAAGAAAGCGCAGGGCATAGCAAAGGGCTGCTACCTCCTGAAGAATACCCTCAACGACCCGGTCAACCTGAGTGTGCTTATTTCATGAAGACAGGTTATTGCAAATACAGACATACTTGTAAATTTCACCATCCAAAGGATCGAGTTTCGATGGTACCCTCCTATTATCAAACTGATAAGGCCCTCCCTTTAAGATCGGTAAGTCACTGCATTGCCCAAAAGAACTGTGCTACTTGTTATTTAAAGTTAAAAGGTTTTCGGTTTTCATGCATTGATTTTATCTATTTAGGCTAAAATCTCTTCTGATTCTTCATCTCCAGTGGACCACAATCAAATGACTTTACCGGAACTTTGACATTTTTTATATATTCTGATCTAACTATTGCCATCAAACTTAAGTTTCATTCTTGTGTCATGCTCTGAAAAATTGATTGCTTAGCACTATGCGGTCATTTTTGCAGGATAGGAGAACTTGTAGGAATTATGCACAGTTTGGGCTCTGTAAATATGGAAGCGCTTGCTTGTTCGATCATCCAGTTCCGGAAGATTCTGGCTCCTCTTCTTTTGGAATAAATCCTCTTGAAGATCCACCTGCATGGTTCTAATTCGCCTGGATATGGCAGGGACATTGGTGCTATATCTTTGCATTTTCCTGGGACTCTGCAAACTACTCTAGCCCCTTGTGCTTTTCTTTTACTTGTTTTAGACTTTGTTTGGGATTATTTTCACCGAGTTGTGGCAAGCAGTGTTTACATGGTAATCGGCTTTTATCCGGTGATTCGGAAGTGGAAGCAGGAGTTGGACTGATCATTCTTTAGATTCAATTGTTTCCCTATAGAAACTAAACCAGTTTTGGTATTATATGGGCATATGAATGGCCTCATCATAATTCTTGTTTTTACCTGTTAGGGATATAAGTCATAACTTCTTGAATCTTGGATCTCTCGGTAATGGATGATTATCATTAAGCCACAAAATATGATGACGAGAAGAATGAGACTCTGTTTTACTTGGTACTTTGATCTCCTCGTTACCTTTCATGGAAGTTTTAAGTATCAATTCAGTCTCTCATTTCTTCTGCATTAGGGAATGGAAACCTTTTCGAGAAAGTTGTTAGGATCATTCTGGAATGCTTGGTTAGTAGAGAAGTTGCTCAACCATCTCTAGTATATGATGAAATGGAGCAATGCAATCAAGAGCACTCAAAATATATAAAGCACATGAAAGGGCACTCACATCCTTGTAATGATGCTGTTTCTGAGCTCCAGTTAGGATTAAAATAATATGAAAGAGCATCATCCGAATTATTTCTGATCACACAGATTTAGGATGACACTGCAGATGGATGTAAAAGAGAATGTTTGAATATAATGTCTACACCTCTTATGTGCTATATAAACTCTGAGAATGACGGCAACTTCACCCACTAAATTGCTAACTCACATCAGGCTAATAGATTGCAATCTTCCAAATCATGAATGTCATAAGATCCTGTTTTGTGGTTCTCTTGATCTCTGTCTATTTCAGAACGAATCTTGTCCAGTCGAGTCCTCGGCTCCAATTATTCGTGAATTACCAGGACTATGAGACAACTCGATATGTCACTGTAACAGGTAATACACCAGTTCTTGTCCATTACACTTCCATGTTGAGTTTCCAATTCATGCATGCACTTTGATGAATTAAGATGAGCCATATTTGAAGCACGGACTGCAATCTCTGATCCTCAAAATTTCTGTCTTTTGACAGGATGCAACAATAACTGTGATACAGCATGCTGTGACTGTGACATCGCGAAGCAGCCACCCGTATGCGTCAGGTGCTGTAAAGAGGAGCCCTAAATTGCAACGCTCCCCGCCTTCTCATTTTCTTTTGGATGATTCTTTTTTGCGCCTCAACTCGAGGCAGTCGGCACTTCTGGTCAGCTGAGTCGTGTAGCAGAAGTCCTTATAGCCAGAAAAGTTGAGCAGTAAATCTAGAGCTCATCATCTTCCCTCGCCAAAGGCAGGGAATCCTCTATATGGATACAGAATTCCTAGCTTATAGACTCATAAAATGCTGAATGGGAGAGACATTCAAGAAAAAAGGTTACATAATTCTAATGGATATCTCATAACAGCAGGCGAGAATAGTTAAATCAACTGTATAACGGCAGAATGCCAATTCTTTTCCTTCAAATTCTTTCTCATTTTGGATTTTCAGGACTCTAATTCCATCAACAGAGAGAACAGTCGTTAGATACAAAAAGAAGTCTCATGCACAAGTGCTTTACGTCAATAGGAGTCTTAAGCATGCGCCAATGTGATCCGGGAGATTTGACCATTTGAGTACAATATCTCAATTCGCAAACCAGGCAAAAATTTTATTGTTACAAATTATTTGGCTGCCCATGGACGTATAAACAGAACAAGTACAAAAAACTAAAGCGACAAATGCTGCGCCTCACACTACAAAGTTATAACGAAATCCGAGAGGGGAAGGATCGGGAATACGAGAACTAAATCCTTCTCGAGAGTGCAAGAAAAACAGCTGCAGATGATATCTGCACCTTGAGATCTGCAATATCAAGGTCGTGCCCGCCTTCAACTAGACCCCACCTGTCCACCTGCAAGGACATATAAGATGATTTAACTCTCCAACACTATATATCACCATAAACTGAAGTGCCGCTGTCTGGCTCGCTGTGCGATCCTCAATCTGAGGCGTATGTCGGTCATTATATGCAATGCCTCCATGTGAGTAGTATATGAACGTGGGCGAGGATCGAGGATGGGTGGTATATGGGTAGAGAGACAACGAGAGAGTTACAGGGCAATGACAAAGAAAAAATCAAGTAGAAGTACCTGGAAGTCTTCTTCAAGTCTGATTAACTCAATAGCTCCCTCTATCTGCAACCTCCCACGAAAAATTCCAAGAGCAATAACCAGAGAGTGTGCTGCTGCAGCCATCGCATCAATCGCCGCCAGTTCACAGTTATCAGTGTTCTTCAAAAGGTTCTCTATGGCCTTTATCAATCCTTCATCCTGCTTGCCACCGAAAAAGCTCGAGTACAGAACAGGCTGAAATCCAAATTCTGAGTTCAACCAATCGAGCAAAGGATCGATTTTCTCCACCTGTTTATCTATGAAATTTATGCAACAGATTAGTCGGTCACCATAGCTAATGAAAGCCAAAGCTAATTGGGTTGTGCTAAGTTAACATTAAAAATACATTAAGCAAACAAAAAATTGCAGAATATGTCGCTCAAGAGTTCAGAGTGATACATTCTGCATATTATCCCTGAAACATCGGTCGAGGCCTAAAGATTCATTTTGGTTGAAATGCATCAGCAGAGATTTCACCGATCTCCAACACGATGTTAGTTTTGGTTAAAAGAGGAACATAAACTCATGAAGTTCCATATGTAATTGCCAACTCAAAATCGAAGAACTGAAAAACACACTCGAGCAAATCAGACCTCACAAGCCTCATTCACTAATAACATACCGTGAACATCACTCGTCAAGACATTGTCCTCTGGTGCACGGCAGAAGACCAGGTCCTGATTGAATTTCTTCATCAGGTGCTCGATGATCTTCGGCCGAGTGAGCGGAACTCTCTCCAGTGCCGTGCAAGCAAGTTTCATCAGAGGCATCGTGAAAGGCCTTATCCCATCTGTTTGCTACAATGATCAACATTTCATTACACAGCCCCAACCATATGAGCCTGAAGCACACTCTCAGAACTAGAGACTTCTATACAAGGAATCAACGCCAGATCAACTTTGCACAGACGAAACGAGCTAAACACCCCCTAATCATTTCAAATTCAAGAAAATCCATGGAAAGGAATGAACTTGAGCTGAGACAAATGATGGTCTTAAGCACCTGATATTCCCACTCAGCAGCGATGGCCTTGGCGAGAGCGAGGGTCGGAAGTTTGAGGGGCCTCTTGGAAGGCGTCTTCAGGGTCCGGTAATCGAGCATCACGGTCCAGCCGTTCCCATCGTCGGCCTCCCTCGTCGTCACCTGCTCGTAGAACCGCTTCCCCACGATGGACCCCGTCATGAACGCCATCGGCATCGTCACCGAAGAAGGGTCGGAGGCGGACGCCGGCTTCGGGCTCGGGGCCCTGACGTATATCGCGTCGTCAGCCTTGTCGCCGCCGCCGCCGGCGGAGAACTCGAAGGAGGACGAAGACGGGCCGCCGTCGGCTTGGGTCTGGGCGGGGGAGCTGAGCCGCCGGGAATGGGAGGTCGACAGGGATGCCAAGATGGAGGGATTTCGAAGCGATTTCAGGGTCTTGCGCATCAGCAGCGAAGGATTAGCCATGGATGGATTACAGGGGTGCACCAAGAACAACCGCAAGATTGCTATGTGAAGCAGCGAAAGGTTTTAACGGGGGGTTTTGGACCTGCGCAGTAGCAGGCATCGAGCACTGAGCAGAGACAGAGAGCGAGACGAGAGGAGAGAGCAGAACCGGGAGAGCATGAGGCTGGGCCTGGATCTGCAAGAATCTTTCAAGTTTCGAGTTTGGTTTGGCTGAAGCCCATTGGCCATGGGCAAGAGAATGAAAACTTGCCCATAAGTTTTGTCTGTCTGTTGACTTCTCGGCAGACACCATGATCTTCTCTCCTTAAATTCTGCAGAAGTCTTTTTGATCTACTGAGAATAAGGGAGTGGGTCATGCTGGATACCCACGAAAATATCCGACTGCGTTACCTGGATTATAGTCTTGATATTAATCTTAGTAATTGCTTCTGTTCACTTCCCTCAATCGATCCGAACATGGCAAGAGTAAGTGTGCATTTTTGCTTTGTACTCTTTCATTCTCTCTTTATTTCTGATTGAATCACTAGGGACGACAATTCTCATACGAATCACAAGGTTTTGGGAACAGAAAATCCAAATCTTTACAGCTTACTGACTACTAACAAAATGAAGCTATGCATACAGTGAGCTCTCCAAATCAATCCAGTCCATGCCCATGCATTTTCCTCGGGTTGATATTTGTTTCACGACAATAAGAGATTGTTCTTCTATCTGTTCGACAGGAATTTAGCCTCCTGAACAGCGTTCGGTGCAATTCCTCTGGCAGTAGTTGTAGCTACACATCTTTACACTTGAATATTTTTTAGGACATAGTCTATTAACAAGCCTCCAAAGCATCGGGACTTGGTTGGCGCTTGACCCTTCCCTTCCCTTGACATGTCTTGGGTGATCATCATTCATCAAAGATCTTTGAGGAGATGGAGAGATCGTGCTTTGCATCATCGTTGTTGTCATGAGCTTTCTTCCTATCCTGCTGGATTGGGAAGGAGTGTTGGACCTGCAAAATTAGATATGAAGAGGAAAAGGAAAAAAACGCAGCTCCAAATAGATCTGTCTACTGTCTAGACTAGAGTAAGGAAAATCGTTCGACATGAACTGGGAACATACACTTTTCATCTGATGCTCTGCTCTTTCTTTTCCTTTGTGAATACTTGAAGAGTTCCCCGCGCAAAAACAAAAGCCAGGACTCCATTTACTTGGTTCTTTAATTGCTTTGTCCTGTGTAAGTAAATGTAAGTGTCGCAAGCCGAACTGAGTTGCTTTAGATGAGAAAAAATATGAAAAGAAAGGCCAAGGCAAGTTCTACTACTTGAGAATGGGATATTTTTAGCTTGGCTTTTTGATGCAATCAAGTTACTACTCAGGATTTTCATACAAAATGTTCAAGATTCATAAAGTCTCATTTTAGAGAAGATGACCTCTAATCTTGCTACATCTTTACATTATTTTCCTAGCCTACATGATTTTGCCCTGCTCTCCACCTTCTAGAAATGGCACGAGAGAGACAGAGACAGAGACAGAGACAGAGACAAACAGAGAGACAGAGAGAGATGCTGCGTTACCTCCTTGCCTTTTGCAGTTTTTCCTTTGGTGCTCGATCTGGGTGGAGATGACTTTAATGATTGTGAATTGCTTTTGCATGCAGACAGAAACTTTGAAAACCTGGTAAAAAGAATAAGATGAGTCAATATAACTGTGCTCTACTTTAACAGGGACTCGGATGGGGATGTGCCCCAAGCAGTTGATGCTTCTATAAGCAAAAAATGTGACTAAGATGATCTTAATATAGCCTTATATATTTTCGCTAATGATTAAGAATTCCAATGTGCACAACAGGAGAATTGATCCTGTCTCACAATATTTAGCCTATATGGAAACATGAGCACCAATTTAAACATGTTTTTGGCCTCCAACTTCGCAAAAGAAAAGGAAAATTTGGTCGCAGAACATCTGTGAGGATGCAATTAGCGGAAACTATTACTTTTGCCATCATAGTATTTTATATACAGAACTCAGTAAGACAAGCTGAGACTTGAGATGACATTCCAATATCTGACTCCACCCAAGTACGGTCAACACAGTTAAATTCTGCAATAATCCTATTCTGCAGAACCCGAGGTGAAATGAAATGCTATGTGATCGTGAAAATTTGGAATGAGAGTCAAGACTTCTTACTTGGCAGCAAGAGAGCCCCTTTTTTGGCCGGTTTTCTTTCTAGTGGCTAAGTGATCCCCCAGTATCCTGCAATACAACTCGAAAATGTTGAATGGATCTTGGAGATTGCCATGCTTTAATGATCGAATTCATTAAAACCAAAACAACAGAATTTGCACCCTGCAAACAAAAATAAACATGGCACCTCTTCCTGGACAAAGAAGTGGCTGAAGGGTATGCCGATGTTGTGCTTTTAACTGCCTGCAGTCCATAAATAAGGTATTCATTGTTGTGGTACAGGGCAATAAGAAAATCGACATGACTTATCATAAGAATTAGAGCAAGTGCCTGCAAGAATTTCTGCCTCTGCTGATATTTAGAGTTTCATATGAACCTCGAGTTCACTTATGACCAGCTGTTGTGACAGTCACTTACAGAATTTATTTGTGAATTGAGGCCCTTCTCATTTAAATCACTCATTCGATATTCGTCACTGCTAGAAGTAGCAAAGCTCACCTCAGAGGATTTGGCTGGGGAAGAGTCCGTTCCAAGCTCTTTCAATGATTCATCCTTGGAATCTTCCACAATCACGACGGATTTATCAGTTAACTGTGATCCTCCATCCTCGCAGATATCATTTTTCTCCATCTCACCACCCAGATTATGCACTTGCCTTAAATTCTTCACCTCTTGGTTAGGATTGACAATTTCTTGAGAGTCTAAGACATCACCTTCATGTTCCAAGTCTGCAACATCGCTTGAGTCCTCATTCCCTTGCTCAAGCAAGGCCGCTGCTTTCTTCTCGGCCAATTTCTTGTAGTGAGCCTCAAAAAAGGCTTTCTTTTCTGCGACTGATCCGGGCCGGGAATGCTTCTCGGCCTCTTCAACATAGCGCTTCCGAGAGAAGCTTGACCACTTCTCCCATGACAAGGACTCTTCTGACACGAACCTGCCAAATGAGACGGACTGCCCAAGAGCATGAATTGGGTTCCCCTGCATCAAGGAAGATTTCCTACATTTAATGCAAAGTTCAGATCCAAATGTTCCCAATAACCACAGATACTTAAAGTTCTCCTATATCAAGTACCTGCTCATTCATTTAAAGCAGACAAAATTTTAGCAGGCTACCCGAACAAACACGAGTCACAAAGAATTATCTATATAATGTGTGATGAGTAGAAAAAGCATCATTTTACACCAACCCTCCAGCTAAGTTTATCTTGGTCATGCAATGATCAGATGAAGTTGATCATAGACATGAAACAAAACAATCTGAATACAAAAGAAGAAAAAAAGAACGTAAAGGAGGAAGACAAATTCACAGTGCAGTTTCCTGGAGTTACCTCAGTGGCATCATTGGTGAAGACCGAAGGGTGAGACAGGGGCTGCATCATGAGACAGCTTGAATCTCCCATGGCTGGGGCTTAAGCAATGCTGCAAAACCTCAGACAAGATACAAACTCGGAACTGGAAACACCAAGATTGACGTTTCCCCTCTCTTCGGATATTTTTTTTTTTCCTTTTTTTTCGTTTGAATTGAATTTGAAATTCAAAAGTAAAGCAAAAGGTGCACAGCCCACGTTCTCAATGTAGTCCTCATCATCATGTGTCTACTGTCAATGGGGATGAAAGTGAAGCGTGCTCTTTTTTAATATCACCACAAAAGTGGGGTCTCATTTGCAGCAAAGCTTCGGTTAGTTTTCAAGTGCTTCTCTCTTTTTCGGCTTGCTTGGGCCCCGCTTAGTTGACGTTAACGTTAGATACTTTATTAATATCATCAAACATCTTCGAGTATTTTCCTTTAAGGCAAAAAAAAAAAGCTGTTGGCTTGACTGGTGCTAATCTTTCTTGAGCCCCCACCGAATGTATTTGTCATGCTGTTGGAGAAAGTAGCGGATCAGGGAAGCAAATGCTTGACAGTTTTACACTACGAACATTGCCCAAGTTGACGAAATTGTTATCTCATTCACAATGCTTAAAAAAAAAAAGACATATCCAGGATCAGGCAGTCCGCGCCAGAACTCAGTCGAAGAGTTCGCATGTATTCAGCTCGAATTAGGAAGCAGAGGGATCTCCACGCGAGATCCCGCCCAAAAAAACAGATTCCCCGTGCAAGCATGCACATCTTGCTCGATGGTTAAACTCGATTCGCCGCCCGCATCATCTCTAGGATTAGTCTAACACGATACTTTTCTCACTCATTCGTGGGCTAAAGTTATGTGGGTGCCCAATGGCCATGGCCAGCACCGCTGATTCAGGGGACAAAGATGTCAACGGCTGAACCACCAGCAGTTGAAATGTCAACCTCCGCATAACAGAACAAGGAGCATCAATCCTCCACTGTTATGCTTTGGAGCTAATTCTGTTCGTGAGGATTTGCACAAGTTTAATCTGTAAAGGCCTTTGGCGATTATACCAACTACCAAAGATCTGGAAGTAAGTTACGCATTTATCATACCCAACATCTTTAAATTCTTGAACGGCCAATGCATTAAGAAGGAAACTTGATTCTTTTTATTTTTTCCCGATTTAGTCTGTGAGTTGGACCTAAGCACATAAATTTTCTTTTCCTTGAAGCGTAAACTTCCACCAAGAAACATAAGGAATGCATCAATCTGTTGAATGCTACATATAAACTACGTTACCTCCACTACAACATAGACCATGAACTCAAACGTGATGTAACCGTGCAAACTACTAGTTTATCACTACATTCTTCTGAGAAAAGGAAAGTCATAGCAAATGCTCTAACAAACTAGATGACGACAACATTCTCTTGCAAAATCTATATTAGCATTTGAGAATATTAGTACACAAATGCATTGATTGTAGACATAATTTTCTATGATATTACAGACAATACACCATCTTTATTACCTCTGCTTCGATCTTCTCGAACTTTTCTGCCAATGCAATCCCTATACATTTTCCATGGCTCCAAGGAGATCCATTTTCATCTACAACCATTTTTAATTCCAATTGTACAACAATTATCAAGCTTTCTTGTCAAAATTCAGAACTGGGAGATTTTCCCTTGAATCTAAGAGAAGACTTAAAATCTTCAAAACCACACCAACCAAGAGGCCAGAGAAGCACAAGCTGAAAGAACCTGTTTCGGATACCTCATCTGTGAAGACTGAAGCCCAACATGGCTAAAATTACAATCTTCACTTGTCTTTATAATAAATTTCCATTTCCATTTTCAAGCAATCAGCATGCAAGTAATTGAATCGAAGAGTTGACCTTATCCCTTGCTGAAAGTACTACTTCCATGAAAACTACCAGTTATAACCAAGGAAGAAAAGTCGCTATCATTTTCTTCTGGAAGGATCCCGGCTAAGTCCATGCTTCTTGAGTGTATTAATGTAATCTCTCATGAGGGTAAATTTGTTGCTTCCAAGATGATAAAAATAGTCCCACGTATAGATCCCAGTTTTATGCAAGTCATCAAAAATTATCCTGCATCATTAAGATTACAGAATCTAGGTTTAGTAGGAAAATCACAAGACGTTCAAGCTGTAACAATTTTTCCTTTTGAGAAAAATCCTGAAATTACCTCACCCCGTAGTTTCCTATAGGTTCGACTTTCATAATTCCAACATGACGACGCCCAAATATTACCTGATGAGGAACATGAAGCGCTTGAGCCAAATAATATTGGAGCATGAACAACAACAGGCATGTTTTTTGGCCACATAAGAATCATATCAACTGTGAGACTCGAGAGGTAACACATTAAATGAAATGATGGTATCAAAGAAAACAAAATCAGTTCAGCTCTGGACAGATTCAATGCCGATCTTTAGGAGGCCAATACATAAGGGAAGATTGCTTACTGTGATCTTTTTTTTTTTTTTTTTTTTTTTTTTTTTTTGGGTTGGTCTCCTACTACAATCCTAGCTCTTTAGACGTTTCTTTGTTTATTTATGGGCAAATAGATAGCCAATTTTCCTATGGTATAACACAACATATGTACAGAAATTAATCTAAGTTAACTGAAATTAGTAACTCGATATGCCTAGGTTGCAAAGAGTCTCTACTTTGCTGAAGTCCAAAGGTGTGTGCATCACTTAGCACAGTGGTAAAAACCCTTCTTCCCACTAAATCCATCCTTGCATGCAGGCTATAACCCAGGATACTGGTCCATCAGCTAACTATGTACGCAATCAAAGCCTTTCATACTTTTCCCATTAACATGAGCACCATCTTAGGAATTGGTGGCTCAGGAAACACCTAGAATCTGAGAACAAAGAAATCAGTTATCCAAAGGGTCAGGAATTTCCAAATTGTGAGATGATCTTAGGAGAAGAACAGATTTGGTTCAGTTAACTCAGTTGATAGAGACTTGTCTCTTATCATCAGAACAAGTTCCTGTTGACTCCAGAGTAGCACTGCCAGTTTTTTTATTATAAGAAAAGTGCAAGCAACACAGGATAGCCTTTCCCATCAAGTTCAATTTTTCCAGCGCAGATCTGAACAGAGAACATACTGAACAGTAGAACTTATTCCAATACTAGCATCTGCTGAGTAAACGATTGTAATATTTATCGACAAACTTATCTGATCCACAAGACAGAATATTTGAATCCATCATTCTAGTCTTCGTGATGAAGTTAATTTGACCCCACAAATGTGAACACGAACTAAGGCTACAAGATGAACAACCATCATAGAGGTAGATATGGCTAAGTTGTTCACTTTAATTTTGCAGTAACCCTTCACATGGCAAGCAAAAAAAAAAAGTTTCACATGTTAAGAGAATGCATGCGTGTATTCTTCTCTTTTTGTAAACGGAAGTAGATTGTTGCATTGCTGAATACACAAGAGATTAATGCATATATTTTGAATATCAACCTTTTCACCTCCCATAGACCTCATCTTGCCATCTGCAGCAGGACTGCGAATTCTGAGAAATTCAGCGGACAACCTAAATGTGCTACCATTAGTGAATTCCACCTCCACCTGAAATAGGACAAGCATATTTGAAGTGAAAACACACTACATAAAATTTGTATAAGCAAGTTTACTTTTTTGATGCGATAAGTAGCTTGATAGGATGCATTTCTGCCAATCCTCAACCATTAGTTAACATATAAACTGAAGCTTGCTTGTGCATAGTTGTGCAACACCTTACAACAATTCTAAGGATACGATACAGGGGTAACAGGAAAAAAAACACCAACTACTGAACCACAAGTGACAGATTACTGATAGCTTGCAGTCCAGGTTTGTATGACATTTGTGTAGCAATAAAAGCTTAGCAAATCGCTATCTGCTTTTTTTCCACAGAAACACCTAGAGAAGTTTATGAATGCTTAATCCACGCTTCAAATGCTAATTATCCATCATTCAGCAGAGACAACCTAACCCACAACTTTCAGGGAAATAAAACTATGATAGCTTACTACATATCACTCTTCTCTCGATGTGGCGCCAAACTATTATAGTTTTGACATCGTCTATTATGATACAAGTAAGGGCGACCCGAGATTATATGACTTGTGCTCTCCGAGAAGGACAATGACTTGAGCAACCCACTGATCTTAACAAAGTCCCGAACCGTTCACCAATCCACCAACTGCTCATTTCACAAGATTCCACCTTGAAAATCAAGGTCCAAGGTCCCTACATAAAATCTGCCCTCAACCAACATTCACGTTATGGCCCATTTACGTTTCTGTGGAACACAAAGGATGAACCCAAACCCATCTCCACCACACAATGGAATCGACCCAAGAGCTCTGGAACTCGGAACAATCAGACGACATGCTCAAAACCAAGAACGCGAGATCAAGAATAACGAGATTTCGAGAGGACGAGGTGAGCAAAAAAGCTTACGCATTTAGGAGCGTGGAGAGAGAATTTAGAGAGGCGCGGGGCAGCGACGGCCGTGTGGATGGATTTAGCCGCTCGCTGCAGGGATATCATACTGCTTTTCCTCGGTCGGACTCTCTCTCTCAAAAGTTCACGCTTCGAAGACCATGTTCCCGTTCGGTTTCTACGATGTCAGTGTCGGCGCAAGAAAGATTCCGACATGGGTGAGCTTAAAACTGGAAAAAGCTTCGAAATTGCAGACGACCCGACGACGGAATTCGGTCGGAGGGATCAAGGAACGCGGACGCTGAACGGCGAACGCTGCCTGGTGACCTGCGGCCGAACCGAACGAGCCCGATCGGGTCGAACCAGGCGAAACAGTGAACGGGCCGGGTCTGCACGTGTAGAGTACTTCACTATGCCCGATATCAAATCTTCGGGCCCAACATAAGGCCCTAGCCCATGAACAGAGCAGCAGGTCCGCTGACCGATCAATTAATTCATGTAGGCGTGTTTCAAGCGGATCCGTTTGATAACGCTTCCATTCTAAAAAGTAATTTTTTTCAAAAATAATCTTTTACTTTTTCTATTCACGAAAATAATTTTTTAATAAAAGAACACATTTGATAACTATATAAAATTTATATTTTGAAATGAAAAAAGAATAGAAATGTGTTTGTTATGATTCACAATATATAATTTCTTTTAAATTTTTTTCTTATTCTTCCTTATCGCCGTTGCCAATTGTCCGCCAACCCCATCTATCGACGACATCGATTATCACCTGCTGCCACCAATTGCACGGTCGACTATCGATCATGGTCTGGCCAAAGGTCGATGTCGAACGATTGTCGATGGCGGCGGGTGGCGATTGGTGTCGTTGGCGATCATCCATGGGTGGGGTCGGTGGTGGGCAACAACAATCAATTGTGGCGTCGATAGTCATCGGCGGTGGATGGCGGTAATAGACAATGACAACGATTGGCTTTAACCAATCGATGAGCGATGGCCTCGATGGTCATTGGCAATGGGCCATGGCAAGCGGTGGCAATAGCGACCGACCGACAAGGGAGGTCAGTGGCCAGCAGTCGATCGATGAGTGGTAGGATGTAGTTGACTATCAACCAATGGGTGGCGAACAACAAAGGTAGTCAATTGGCTAGAGCGATAAGCAGTCGGCCGACAATGATCATCCGGTGGCCAAACACAGGGGCAATGCCCAGGAGCAAGGGGCAACAAGGAAGAAGAAAAGAAAAAAAAAATTATTTCTAGAAATTGTTCCCAGGAGTAAGAAATTATTTTTTTTTTACTTCTCGTTCCAAATCTTTTTTTTTTCCAAATCTATTCCTTGGTCACTTTTTTATTCTAGGGATTAGAAAAATTAATTGACATTACCAAACGGATTTCTATTCTTTTTTTGTTCTAGGAAATAAATAAAAAAATAGAAATTTAGAGGAATAGAAATGTTACCAAACAGAGCCTAAAAGGCCATGTAATATATTTACTAATAGCTAAATTTGTATGTGAAAAGGTTATAAAAAAAATCTTAAATTGTGCCCACTATCACACATTTATTAAACTTTATATTATGATATCAAAAATCCTAAATTATGCTCACCGTGACACAATTACTCTAATTTTTTTCTTATGATAAAAAACTCCAAATTTGTCTTTATGTAATACATTTACTTTCTATCAAGATCTTGTTAAAAATGAGTTTTCAATTAAAAAAATGTTTTTTTTATTATTTCCCTTAAGTCGTATGAGCGCTATGTCAATATTGTTTGCTTTTTAGCATTTATGTAGACAGATTTTTGACAGTTTTCATTAATAGAACTTTAATGGAAGGTAAATGTATCATGCACATATAAATTTAAATTTCTTTGTGCCACATAAAAAAAAGTGTAGAATAAATGTGTCACAATTACCCTAACTTTTTATTTATTTATTTATAAGTCATCTTCAACGAGTAGAATAATCAAATTTAATCCATAGATGGATCAAATCAACTATATCTTTGTCGACCTCGTTGTATGTCGGTGCAGTCTTTTGTCGTCCAGCGGATGAAGTTATGTCGAGTTTGAAGAACCGATCATGCCCGTATCATACCACAATGCATTTGTCGGAATATCAGACACACTGGACCTAAGTGGAATATCAATCCTCCTCTTAGACCTCGTAGTCGATAGGCGTACAGATTAAAACCACAATGCGAACGAAAATGAATTCCATTACGATCTTCACCTATGACCCGGAACTCGACAGGATGTCGTTCCCTCATATGTTATGATCATGTCAGTCATATCGAAAGCTACCTCCACACCGTGACGTCAAATTATCGGCATCAGCAATGAACTATGTAGCCACAACACTAGCAAGTACAAGGAAGTTAAATTAAGACCTGCCCACTTATCTTTCTTATTCTTGGACCACTTCTTAATCTCGCAGGTGGCATCTTCGCATTCACAGGAGCTTTTTCATTGGTTTAGGGTTGGCTCTTTCCTTGCTGGCTTCTAGCAAAGAGCCAAAACCACATCGAAAAAATTATGATTGGGGTCGGTGTGTACATTTATTAGCATGCAACTGTCCTGAACCTGACATGGGTGTTTTAGATTAATTGCAGGCAATAGTAGATTATTATCACATGCTTGACTCGATGCCATCAAGTCTTCACGCTACCAAAGCCACGGTTAATGACCACCTTAGCAGCTGACACCGATACAAAACGAAGCCCATAACATGTGAAAAAGAAAGCATTACTTCACATGTTCGAGTGTAATCAGTCAGTTGTTCATTGGAAGGGACCATCATACATGATCCCCTAAAGTTTCTAACCATATGGAGCCTAATAGAAAGAATAATAAAGATAGCTCAACTGAAATATATATAGTCCAATACATTGATTTAGGGTTGGCTCTTGCTTGCTGCTAGCAAAGAGCCAAAACCACGTCGAAATAATTATCATTAGGGTCGGTGTGTATATTAGTTAATATGGAACTATCCTGACCATTACCTTATTTTAAATTAATTGCAGGCAATAGTAGATTATTATCACATGGATGTTTTAGATTAATTGCATGCTTGACTTGATGCCATCAAGTCTTCACGCTACCAAAGCCACGGTTAATGACCACTTTAGCAGCGGACACCGACACAAAACACAAAACAAAGCCCATCACATGTAAAATAGAAAGCATTGCTTACAATGTTCATGTGTAACCATATGGAGCCAAATAGAAAGAACAATGAAGATAGCTCAGCTGAAAAAAATATATATGTAAGCAAAGAAGTCAAATACATCTATATGTGAAATTAGCTGGAAGCTGCGCATACATGATTAGCCGGAGTACCTACCGGAAGATTTGCTTGAACGGTCGCATCTGGAGGGACGAGAACCCATTGGAAAATTGAAATGTTGATAATATTCTGAACCAGCTCACTGATTTCTTCCTCTATTTTCTTCTCGTGTCCAGTCACAACCTGGGATTAGTTGGTACGTCTTATTAAGGATGGAAAATCATTGCAAAAACATTTTTCTACATGGGCACCGTGCTTCTTTAAACAATGGCGCATAACAACAGCACAAGCTGTTTGGTTTTATGTATTCTAACGTACATTCAATCTGACCGACTGATTGCGCGGGGGTTTCGGGGGTGGGGGATCGTGCCAAATTATTGGAGACGCTATGTTTACTTGTCTAGGGTTTAGGTGCATGCACGCGGAGGTGATCAAGAGCGAATTGACATTTTGCGTTCAGAAGGGAGAGCGGCTTCCGATTTTCTAGGTGCTAGGCACGACCTAACTCCTCCTGCCGTTTCGGCTCCAAATCTCCAACCAAGCAAAGCGTATATCGTCGAGGGAATCTATGTAGTGGGCTGCATTTACTATGATGCCGGAGAAATGTACCTGAGAAAATCATAGATTAGTGGTTGACAAATCCAAATCGTCCTTCGATTGCGAAGATGTGGACTCTCAACATATTTTCCCACGGCTCAGCACGCCTTTTACTTTGACCCATTTGGAGGATGGTTAAGTCCTCACGATATAGTGCAAATCTCGCATAAAAATCGATCGACGACGGTTCATGAGGGAGACCGTTTTAGATGCCGGGGAGGCGGTGTTTCACGAATTGTTTGCCCTTCTAGTTAGGGTTTAGACTGCTTGTTTCTTCGACGTGGATGCGGATTTAATTTGGTCGATTGATTACTAAATATCTAATCTTTCCTTATCAATTCAAAGGGAACTTGTATTGGGCATGATTTTTTTTATTTGTACATGTTTACTTGCATAATTTGATATGAGAATTTTGTACATGTGGGATTGAGCGAATTTGGTGCATCAAATGCAAAACGAGCAAAGTATGTACATTCAACCTATAGTCGTTGATTCAAGTTAACAGTACTAATATTCTTACAAATCAACACCATGGATTTATACATTTTCAAAGTATATTTAGTAAGATTTAACGAGTGCTTTGAAGACATTAATAAAATTAGAAAACGAAAGTCTTGGAGTACATAACTAAAGATTGATGAAATATTAAGAAGCGTAATGAAGTAAAAAGTAGACGCTAGTAGCTGTCACAATCGGTACGTGTTCCAACCTTCGACGCCGTGATGAAATATTACGAAGTTCACAAAACAGAAGGAAAAGAGTGTTTTGTATGTTCATAGTAACTCTCCATTTTCCAAGAAGAAAAGCTCTTGTTCTAAGTAATCAAGCCCGTCCCATGACACTACAGACTCCCCGCTATCAACCCATTGTTGCTGCTGTTGTTGCTGATGTTGCTGAAGCAAATGAGAATCTTCCACAGAAGATGATGAACTCTGCGAAACATGGGTGTTCATTTCTTGCTGATTTCTCCGTGACCCTTCTTGATCTTCATTGAAGCTTCCACACAACCACTCGAAATTCTCCAGCAGGTTGGCAGTTTCTTCGAACGTCATTAGTCCGATCTCATCCTCCATTGAAAAAGCCTCCACCTTGTCTTGATCAGCCTCTAGTACCGTGGGTTTATCATCACTGCACGAGCTTCCTTCTGTAATTGAATTCGGGTCCACGTCTGTCTCGTTTACGATCTCTTGTGCATTGTTTTCCTCTTCTTGAATCGGCTGGTGGGTCACTGGGTCTAGCCCGAGAAGCTTCAGCTTCTTCTTGATTCTGGTGTTCCAATGGTTCTTGATCTCATTGTCGGTGCGACCTGGAAAATGCGAAGCAATCTTGGACCATCTGTAATCGCAAAAAGGAAGTTCCAAAACCTTTCAGGACTAGATAAAAATACAAGATCTTACTTGCTGGACGCTGCTACAGTAAATTGCAGTGCATATTTTAAAAAGTGGCTCATTTCAAATCACGAACTTTTCTTTGTAACTCTAGCATTACTGAATGTATATTAGCGACCTGTTGCCGAGACGTGAATGAAGTTGAATGATTTGATCTTCCTCCGCCTCAGTGAAACCCCCTCTCTTAACATCAGGCCTCAAGTAATTGATCCACCTCAATCTGCAACTTTTGCCACATCTCAGCAAACCTATAAAACTCATCACACCATCCAATCAGTGTCTACTAATCTGACTCTCACAAAAAATTGGAGAGAGACTAAACTAACCTGCGAGTTTAGGAACCGTCCTCCAGCAATGGATGCCATTATTCATGATGAAGCTTATGAGCTTATGGTCTTCCTCGATAGTCCACGGACCGCGCTTCAGCCCGACCTTGTCACAACAGGGTTGCCTTCCCATTATTCGGTTTTCCAATCCTTCAAGCACTGCAGAAATGAGAGAAAGAGTTTGCAAGCGAGCTTGAGATTGAAAAAATCAAGCCAGAGCTTGTTTGAAAAATTCAAGCCAGAGCTTGCGAAATCATTTATAGTCAACCAAAGATTCCGACAGATCACCCCGGCATTATAAAAGTAGGATGTTCCTCGAGTGGGGTGAAGCATGATTAAGTGGCAAAGCATGATAAAGAAATGGCAATGACTCCAAAATTATTGATAACAATTTTGGGTACCGCCTTTTGGTTCGACGAGTGACCTAATGTGTGATGGTAAAGACGAACCAGACGTGGGTGTGTTCCCATTGACAATCTTCACTTTGTGTGTGTGTCCATTATTTTTGCAGACCAAAGCCCTCTCTTACTGGGTTTAATTATTGAAGACAAGAAGACATGCATTCTTTATTGCAGGAGATTCCTTGGCATTTAGGGTTTCTTTCTGCTTCTTTTTTTGTTGCTGTTTGGAGGTGGCTTGTCAGTTGTCACTGCTCGTGTGATGAACGAGGAAAACGAGAGATGCTTTTAACAAGTTCTCATGCTCGTGTAAATATTCCATCAATGGGTTTACTTCGAAGTTAGAGCGACTAGATTTGAGAAGAAATGCAGAACTAGGAACATGACAAAACAACCACTCGAGCGAGACAGAGAGAAGTACGGATGACTTCACCTTTGGAAAAGTTTAATAAGACGGACGACATTGACTCGAGTCATGTAAAAATAATTCAATCTTGACCTTAGAGCCAAAAAAAGTCTCTCATTCAATGAACTTACAGAAAGAAACATGCCTGCCTCATTATGCGCATTCTCTATGATTCAGTGGGCCATTTTATGTATTTAGAATAAGCTTAATTAAGGGCAGAAAACGAAGGGACCAATTAGTGACAAAGTGTTATTAAGTACTTGAGAAAAAGATAATGACTACGATTAGAGAGGGGTGATAGAGAATTGACAGTACTAGAACAAAGAAAGGAAAGAGAATCGAATGCTAGTTCATGTTCAATAAAAGGACATAACAAGAGTGAGCCCCGTGTATCTGTTCCTTGATGCAATGTCGTCATAGATAGAGACATATGGGACTGATACGATCTTGTGTACTTTCTCGGATCGTGATTTAGTTTAAACAAACCACCAACAGGTTAAGCGAAGGAATAAAAAGAAGAAAAGGAAAGCGGCGAAACAGGCTGCTGCAACTGCAGCTGTCTTTTACGGCCCATCCCCTCCTACCGAGGAAGGCCAAGTGATGAAACGTAAGGACGTCCAGCCATAGGAGCCTTCGGTGATCCCTGAACCTTCTTGCGTTAGAGCGGCTGTTCCTCTCGCTCTGTCAGAAAGCTCTGAGGAGATTTCGAATTCCAGTATCCATGATGAATCCAGCGATAATGAAGTTCAGTCGGTAAACAAGTCTACGCTAAAAGGGAAACCTCCTGCAAAGGTCCCTAATCTTCGGGACCGATTCTTTGCGTCTCCTTCCTACCCCCCCTCCTGCTGCAGCACCAAAAGCTTCGGCTAAGGGCAGGAGGACTGCCAGGAAGAGGTAATCCTATTCCTTATTCTGTTTTTTGGATGATAATCGGCTTTTGGAATATTAGAGGCATTGTTAATCCCCTTAGGCGGGCGGAAATCAGGCGTTTTGTTGCTATAAATAAATTGTGTTTCATTGGCCTCCTTGAGACCAAAGTGCCTGAGGATCTTTTTGAATCGGTCTCATCCACCCTCATTAGGGGTTGGTATTGGCTTTCGAATTATGAGTTTTCGCCTCGTGGGAGGATCTGGGTTGGCTGGAATCCACAGTTAGTCTCCTACTCTGCTATTTCCATTAGTGATCAAGTGGTGCATGGCACGCTGAAGTTTAACAGTTCGGGGTTAAGTTGCTGTCTATCTGCTGTTTACGCGGAGCACACGTTTGCTCACCGGCGCCCTCTATGGGAAGACCTTTGCCATTATCGTGATATTTTCCAGAATTCTCCATGGTTGGTCGCTGGCGATTTTAATGCAATTAAAGATCCTTCCGATCGCATTGGCTGTTCTACCAAGTGGATTTCCTACTTTGATGAATTTCCCCATTGCTTGGCCCGTGCGGAACTTATGGACCTCAGATATGTTGGGTGCCGTTTCACTTGGTCCACCTCATCCGATGACGCGAGGAAAATGAGGAAGATCGATCGTGTGCTCGTCAACGGTGAGTGGAATCTCCAATTCTCTTACTCAGAGGCCAATTTCCTTAATCCAAGGATATCAGATCATTGTCCTATGACTATTAGAGTTTTGCAGCCCTCATATAAGAGGAAGCCTTTTAAATTCTTCGACTTTTGGACTCACCATCTAGAGTTTAAGGCCATTGTTCAGCAAGCATGGGATAGTCCAGTTGCAGGCGTATCCATGTACCAACTTGTATCGAAGCTTAAGAGAGTAAAGGCGCGGCTTAGATCTCTTAACCGTGAGGCTTTCTCTGACATTTCAGTCAAGGTTGCTCAGGCTAGAGACGCTCTGACAAATGCTCAGCTAGACCTCTAGTTGAACCCGGCAAGCCCGATTCTTACTCAAGAAGAAAGGGAGTGTCGCCGTGTATTTGTTGATCTCAGATCTCAGGAAGAATCCTTCTATAGACAGAAGTCTAGGATTACATGGCTAAAAGAGGATGATAGGAACACGAAGTTCTTTCATCAATATGTGAAGATAAGGCACTTATTGAATCGCATCCTCTCGGTAAAAGACCCATCCGGAACCATCATTACTGATCCGGTATTGGTTCCTCAGGTGTTTGTTAATTATTTTTCTGATCTGTTATCTCCGAAGGAAGGGCTAATCAGACCGCCCATTGATGAGGTGAGGCAGTATGTTCGCAAAACCCGTCCCAAGACCAATCAAGCTTCCTCAATATGCCGGTTTCGATTCTCGAAATCAAAAACACATTATTTTTCGGCAAAGGGCAAGGCCCCTGGCTCGGATGGTTTTTCTGTCGATTTCTACAAATATTGCTGGGATTCCGTTGGCTCTTCATTACTCAAATCAGTGCATGACTTCTTCCGCAACGGTCGGCTCTTAAAAGAGGTTAATGCCACTACTCTAGTGCTTGTCCCTAAAGTGCCTAATGCTAGTGCGGTAATGGACTATAGACCGATTGCATGTTGTAACACAATTTATAAGGTGATTACGAAGATTCTAGCCAATAGAATAACTGGGGTTCTTGGGGATTTGATTACTCAGTCCCAGAATGCATTTGTTAAGGGCAGGAGAATGAGGGATAACATCCTATTAGCTCAGGAATTGTTTGCGGGATTCCATCTAAACCCGTATTTGCCTAAGTGTGCGATAAAAGTTGATTTTCATAAGGCTTTTGATACTGTCGACTGGGATTTCTTAGAGCTGGCCCTTGAAGCATTTCGGTTTCCTTCCCATTTTATAAAGCTCATTATGGTATGTGTTCGAACTCCGAAATTCTCTATATCCATCAATGGGGATCTTCACAGTTTTTTTCCGGGGGGGTAGAGGCCTAAGGCAAGGAGATCCAATGTCCCCATACCTATTCACGTTGGTAATGGAGGTGTTCTCCGGTATCTTGATTTCTCGCACCTCCAATCCAGATTTTAAATTCTACTGGAGATGCAAACAGGTTCAGCTCTCCCATTTTTTTTTCGCCGATGACGTATTCCTGTTCTGTCAAGCGGATTGGAAGTCGGTTGTCATGTTAAAAATAGGGCTTGATCGGTTCTCCTCTTGGAGTGGTTTACTTCCTAACAAGCACAAGAGCGAGATTTTCATGGCTGGTGGTGATACTTCTATCCGAAACAGAATCCTTTGGGCCTTCGGATTTCAGGAGGGGAAATTACCGGTCCGCTATCTAGGTGTACCGATTATCTCTTCTAGATTGAATAGAGCGGACTGCATAGCATTAATAGATCGCATTACCACAAGAATCCAATCATGGACGCATCGGTTTCTATCGTTCGCAGGTAGGCTGCAACTTATAAGATCTGTTCTTCATTCCGTCCAAGCATTCTGGACAAGCGTTTTCACTCTTCCATCCTCGGTCCTAGCGGATATTGAGCGGATAATGAGGCAATTCTTATGGAAAGGTACATCACAGTCGGGGTGGCGCCAAAGTGGCTTGGGAAGATGTTTGTTGTCCGAAAACTGAAGGGGGCCTCGGCATTCGGAATATAAGGGATTGCAATAGGGCTTCTATGGTTAAATATATATGGATCCTATTCTCCGATAAAGAATCCTTGTGGTGCCAATGGGTTCATTCGGTTTTCCTAAAGAAAAAAATTTCTCGGATCGCCGCTCGCCCAAGGACTTGCTCCCGGACGTGGAAGAAGATTCTCCAGCTTAGACCCTTTTTTCGTCTATCTTTCGGGTGGGTGATTGGAAATGGATACTCCCGCTCCTCGTGGCATGACTATTGGCTTCCATGTGGTCCTTTGGATGGATTCATCCCTACATCTTTTAGGGACGAGTCTGTCTCACCGGATTATGCGGTAGCCGATCTCTACTCCCCGGTAGGTACCGCATTCGTAAATCTTCGGAAAGATGGTCGATTGCTTTGCCGCCACTATCCCTCGTGCGGGACAAATTTATTTGGTGCTGCGATTCCTCTGGTGCGTACTCGGTTGCCTCGGCATGGGAATCCATCAGGGTCAAGAGAAACCCGGTCAAATGGGCCTCTCTCATTTGGGATAACGCCATTGCTCCGCGGTATCAGTTTATATTGTGGCTTATAACAAAAAACCGCCTTCCTACTCAGGCGATGCTTCTATCTCATGGCAGAATAGACTACAATCTCGTGCCTTTTGCAATGAAGTTCCGACTGTTGATCATCTTTTCTTCGGTTGTCGCACCTTGGCACCTCTAGCCTTCTTTTGGGCCGCCGTGTGTAACCTCTCGTGGAAGAAAAGGTTGGAAGGATCTCATTTTCTCGGGCTATGAAGTTCTTCAAAGTGGAAAGGATTTCTATCACAGGATTGTTCGATTCTCTTTCGAAGCTTTGTGTCATCTAATTTGGAAGAAGAGGAATGCTGCTATTTTCCGGGGTGAAGCAATAGCCATTCCTACAATGAAAAATCACCTTATTAAGGCAGTCAGAGACAAAGCTATTTCCTTCTCCAATGTTCCTCCATCCCCGAGGAACATAAGGCTTCAAAGGTGCTGGGGATTCGATCCGGTGGTCTTCTCTACTCGCGATCTTGTTTCGCTCGCCTCGTTTTGGTTTCTCCGTTCGAGCCTTTGTATGTTTAGTTCGGAGGGTCTTCGTGGGCTGTATGGTGCTTTCGCCATTGCCTTCGCTTGCTTTTTCCTTACCTCGCTGTTCTTGCTCGTTTTACATCGGTTCCCCTCCACTCTTATGTTATGAGAGTGTAGGTTATGGACCCGATCTTTTGTAATTTTCCAAGCTCCATATATTCTATTTACCTTTCACCATAAAAAAAAAAAAAAAACAAACAAACAAATCACCAACTAAAAAAATTCTGCGTCATATGATAGACTATAGATTTAACGGACAACAGTGACGATAGTGATGCATCGTAATCTCGGTTGAGTAGATGAAGTAGATCATATATTAGGAGAATCACGATGATCCGATCATGCCATTCATGACCACTGCAGATAAAAGGTACTGCTTTGGAACTAAGTGACAAAATCAACACGCCATCAAATTTCCCTTGAATGAGTGTGAAACGAGCAGGGAGATGAATGCTGCCTCAGTTGGCACCTCTTCCGCCTTCCAGAATCGAGAAACTAGCAACATGAGGGTTCCATGTTCTTTGTCGATCCGACAAGTTCATGAACAGACGAATCCAACAATAACTTAAATTAAGGATTGATATTGACCAATTCTACGGAAGATGAATCTTGCATCCCCATGCTTTCCCACGTTGCTGTTCTTGTTATTGCTTCCTTAGAATTATCGAATCCTCACGATTCATATATCATCAAGGTAGTCTTTTTTAAGGAATACAAACATTATATTCATAATGAATAATCAATAAAAATAGAGGAAAATGTCTTAAGACCCATCTTTGATTGGTGGATTACAAGTTAAGAACATCATTCACATGCAAGTTTAAATGAAATTGAAAGTGGGTAATATCTAAAGGTGTCAAAATTACCCAACCCGAACTGAACCAATTTTTTTTCAGGTATTTTCAGTTCGGTTAATAAGTAAAAAAATTCGGGTTGTTCTTCGGCGGGTTTCGTGCTTCATGTTTTATTTTCTTTTTCTTTTTCTTTTTTATCTTCTTGCTTTCTCACTTGTGTGATCTTTTTGAAGCACACGCCACACAAGCATTATTGTTTATACACAACTCATTTATTCACAAGTTGTGTGCAAAAAAAAAAATATTAATTATCTTGTAAAGAATGACCAAGAGACTCGTGTCATTAACGGCAAGCAAAGGGGAGTACTTTTAGACACATCAAGTTCATCCATGAGATCAATACAGCCAATGATGCGACCGACTACAAAGACAAATCAATTTCGTCGTAAATGATAGAGGCCACCAAACCATCAAAGAAATCTTTGAATATAAAAGACTAAGCCAAATTATTGACTTTGACAATCAATTCAACTAATATAAATAAATGATATGTGAGAAATGGACAAAGTTAGTATTTTATTTGATAAAAACAACACGGAGCACTATAGATAAGTTCTACCTAAAAAAGAAAAAGAAGAAGAAACCCGAAACCCGACCCAACGACTTGAGATCTATGTGTTTCGAGCATCCAATCGGGAGTTTCATTTGTCGCGGGTGGAATATCTGACCCATTTGCACCTCTAGTAATATCATATTTGTAACATATCAATTAGAAGCGGAACATCTTATTAAATGGGATGGAACAAAACATAAGCATTCTTAAAAACACAAAAGAAATGTGACAGGGCCTGCTGTTTCTTTTCATCAGAAAAAAAAAACAGGCCGGGTATGGCCTGAAATGACAAGACCCGGATGTTGCATAAGCCCAACAGCAGTATCTTTCCTTGTCACCACAGTTGATAACCGTTTTTGTAAATTATATTCGGGATAATAACATAAATAATCTGTATATTTTAGATTAATATTAAATGTGATCCTTAAATTTTTAATTTATTTAATATGATTTGTGAATTTCAGCCAAATATGTAATATGCTCTCTGAACTTTTAATTAGTTCAATATGGCCCCTAGATTTTTTGAAAATGTTCAAACTAATCCATGAACTATATGAAAATGCTTCATATCATCCTTACATTAATTTAAGTTTAGGGACAATATTGAACGATTTTATGTAGTTCAGGGATTAGTTTGAACTTGTCTAAAAAATTCAAGGATCTTATTGAACAAATTAAAAGTTTATAGACAATATTGCACATTGAGCTAAATTTAAGGGATCAAATTAAACAAATTAAAAGTTCAAAGGTCACACATTACACATTGGATCATAGTTCATAGATCATTTATGTCATTTTCCCATCATATTTTGTCACAAAATTTCAAATATTGCTCTTAAAATTTGAGATTTCGTAAAAAAATTTATTACAAAATTTTTGAATTATTAATGAATGCAAAAGAGTTACCGATACAACGTGAAGAAATTGCACACACACACATATATATATATATGAAAATAAAAAATTATTTCAAGGTTTGAATTTTATTTTTTTTTTGTGCAAAGATTGTTTATAAGATAGAAAAAAATTGAATTTTTATATTATAATAAATATTTAATCCAATAGGATTATTAATTCATGCATTTAATCATTGAAGACTATTTATTAAATAATTAATTGATGATGTCTCTATAATCCCTTAATAGTAAAAAAGTTTTCTTTAACGTAATCACATAGATTTTACGTTTACTCTGAATGTGCTGTCACGGAAAATTTGGATGATGGTTTGCAATAAAAGTAATGCACTTATCGATGATTTCATTGTTCATCGATGGAATAGCAAACATGGCCAACCACATCATATCGATGTCAATAAAACTATGGGAAACAATGCATTATTTAATTTTTAAAAAAAAAAGATTATTGGAATAAATTCTGTGTGGATATATAAGTTGACATATATCCATCTAAAAGAAGATAAGTAGCTCTCTTAATAAAATCTTGATAATCACTAGCCGATTAACACACTTGGTTGCATATAAAGAAAAAGGAACTAAAAGCGCATTTTAATCATGAGAGGGAGAGGATGTTTAAAGATTCGAAATAGTTATTTGGAAAATGAATTTTTCCTAAATATAGTAATTAGAGTAATATAAAAACACGATTTCTCTCGATATCTCTTCCAATCATGGTCGAAATCAAAGTGAGTGTTCATCCTCAAAACTTATATTAGAAAATTCTATGAAGTTTATGTCGATTATGCAACAAAAAATAATAATAATAATAATAATAATAACGTATTACAAATAAACTAATGTTGATTTAAAAGGATAAGCATACTAACGATGTTATCTCAAGATCCCAAACTTAAATAATATTTTATTTGACTTAAACAATTTACTCTCCTTTTTCCAAAATAATCCAAAATGTACCATGTAATTGATTTTGCTTCTTTGCCACGATATGTATATGTATAAATTGTGTACGTGTGATTTAGCTAGGAATTAGATAAGTAAGTTTTACCTTAACATCTCAAATGAGATCTAGCGAAATCGAAAGCGCTTGAGCGACGCACGTTTGCGACTAAATGAGTTTGACGTGCCCCGGCCAAAGCCACGCATCTCACATGCCACCGTGTCCATAGAAATTGACCCCTTCGTTATTGATAATTACAAATATAGATTTTCCATTCATTTTCTTCTATTATTATAATTTTCGTAAAATTGGAGAAAGTGGTGGGTCCCACACCCCGTGGAGATATGACGTCATCAATGAGATGATCCATTAGTTTCCAAATCAAAAATTTCCACCCTCCATCCAATTTTTCCTCAGTGAAGACTCTAGAGCAATTCATATATAAATGAAACACCTATATGTGTTTGACGTATCATAATGATCTCATATCTTATTGACGAGAGAATAAAACAATCGATTTGCATGGTCAAAATTTCTGTACCGCACGCATACTTTATAATATATTACCTTTTTTAATTTTTGTTAATTACTGGCCCAACTAGGGCGATTGCTCTAAACCATTGGAGGAAAAAAAAAATCAATTTTACGCTTTACAACACTTCACGTCTTGAAAATTATGTTACACGTTGATAATTTTTAAAAAAATATATGTTTTAATTAATCTCTTCTTGAGTGACCGGAAAAACTTTAGATCGATATTTGTTGGCCATTCAATATTTTCTTGGCTAAAGTATACTACAAATCTTAGTTTTAAAGTTGATGCACCCCACATAATTATTTTTTAAATCAATTGACTGTTGATCTAAGGTTTTATGTAACACTTATTTTGTCATACGACTGTCAAATATTTCAAATTTGAAGAGTATACGAAATGAATCCTTATATTCTCTACATATCTAGTCTTTTGAAATACGAGCATAATCGAGCTAACAAAACTAGCATAATACAAGGTAGTCAAATTTGCTACCCATGGAAATTATCTTTTGCTCTACTTATTTTTCTTTCCTTATTAACTAGCAAATGTGCACACGTGACGCTTGTGCAAATGACGCTTGAAAAGTTAAGCAAAAATAACTTATTAAAGATGCTAAAAGAGGAAAAAAAAACCGTTGATAAGATAAACAACAACACAGAAAAATTATACGGTACATGTGTAAAGAGAGAAATATTTTAAGATTTGAATCTTTTTTCAAGAAGATTGTTGTGAGATAGAAGATATTCATATTTTAATATCACGACATGCTAAGATAAAATAAAATTATTAGCTTACCATTTGTCCATGCATAGAAAAATTGTAAAACAAGTAATTAAGGATGATTAGAGAAGAAGAAAAAAATCGAAACTGCTTAAAAAATTAGAAGCTCCTCCTTATCTTATACAGCAGTTTAGATTATAAGGCAAGGGTAGGGCAATTCTTCAATTTGAAGGGGAAAAAAAATAAAACATCTTTCGAAGGTGACCGTCGGCTCGGATCATTAGCAAAATCTACATTAAGCTTTCGGCCGTCCTATCAAAACTTTTTTCAAATGCTTTTATGCACCCGACACCTTCCATAGTTTCTTAATCTGGCCGACTAGGGTGGGAGAGAGACATCAAACCTAGTGAAAAACGAGAGAAATGCATTGCACGAACTTGGAAATGATACCGAACTGAGATGTCCGATGTATCGACTCGATCGACATGGATGTCGATGCATGCATGCATGCTAAGTTCGCGAGATTGCTTAATGTAAATCGACAGCGAGCGTCGCGTCCCCATCATCGACCGACCGACCGCCCAGTGGCGCGACGCCATTTGGGGCGCGATTCTCCATCGCGGCTACAAAAAGGAAAGGAGGCATGAAAAAGCAAAGGCAAAGGCAGGCTCTCCACCATGATGACGAGCTAACGACCGCATGTAAACCGACATGAACGGCCGAAACACCAGATCCTCCCTCCTCCTCTCTCTCCTGCCCTCGATCTCGACCGCGATTTTCTCTCTCTCGAAAGCCAAGATTTTCGTGGAGGATTCGAGTGGAAGTTAGAAAAAGAAGGGGCAAGAGAGAGAAGGTGGGAAAGGTGGGATTTTTTTTTTTCTTCTTTTTTTTCAGGTGGTTTTCATGAATGAGAACGGCGACGGGGGGGTCTGTTCGGTGCGCTCATCGTGACCGGAAGCGGAAGCGGTTGTTTCCATGGCGGCGAGGGACCGTCGGAGATGGGGCAGCGGCGGGGGGTTCGGCGGCGGCGGCGGCGGCGGGGACGGCGTCTCGGTCTCGTGGAGCAGGTTCTTCTGGTGCACCATCTTCGTCGTCCTCTCCTGCGTTCTCTTCACTGTCTTCACCTTCTCCACCCTCCGCTTCTCCGTCGGAGGTTAGTTATCAACTCTCTCTCTCTCGTCCTTCCTCAAAATTCGTCACTTCTCTCCAGAATCGACAATTATCACCGGCGTGGGGCGAAAATTTAAGAACTTGCATTACGAGCTCCGATTGATTGGTGATTCACTTCGCCGATTGTGACTTTGTTTGGCTTGGGATTTCTTATGCTCGAATGAATTCCACGAGATGCTCTGTTTTCGAGTGTGAATTTCGTGGTTCAATTCCAGTTATCTGGTTTCTTCTTCGTTCTATTTCTTGTAATCGTCGACTACGATAACGAGCTCAAAAATCAAATTTTGCCCATTCCGTTTCCCCACTGCTTGCGCGGATTTTGCGTAACCAGAAAACTCTTCTGCAAAATCGAGGGCGTTGCTCGATTTTCTGTTGCGGATAATCTTATAATGTGAATAATTCATCGAATCGATTCTCGCGGTGCTTTAAAAAAATCCATCTTTTACACAATTGGCAGTTTTATGTGTTGATTTCGTCGCGTTGATATCTGTGCAGAAACTTTTGAACCGGTGGTCGTCCCCTCATGGCGGAATCCGGTGATGAGAGCCGTCTCCGGCGACTCCGAGCCCGCTCCGTCGGTCTCGATAAGGGAAACGGTCATGTTCCCCGACCAGGCCGTGATTTTCCTCGATTACCCTCCGTCGTCCCGGTTATTTACGAAGGAGGACATCCACTGCGTCTACGTAGAGGTCGCCGACTCGACCAAGCTGCGGCTCAGGCAGCCGCCGGCTGGAGTGGACGGCGAGGACTCCGGCGAGCAGATCGTGCGGTGCCCGCTCGCCGAGAACGGGTCCTTGGTCTCTCTCGCATTCGAGTCGAAGGAGCACGTCCCGCCGGGGCCGAGCCACAGGTGGGACTCGCTGGTGTACGATGCCATGATCGACCGCGACAACACCACGGTCATCTTCGTGAAGGGCCTCAATCTCCGGCCCGAGAGGGTGTCCGACGCGTCGAGGTTCGAGTGCGTCTTCGGCTGGGATTTCAGGAAGCCGAGGTTCTTGTTGCGAACCGAGGTCGAGTCGATCGCTCAGGAGATCGTGCGGTGTAAAACTCCCCTTAGTGTCTTGAGTAGTCCGCAGAGGAATGGCGCCGCCATCAAGGTCTCGGTCAGGGTAAAGGGCGGCCGGACGATGCGGTCCATAGCCCGGCCAGGCGGTCGGGCTGCGCTCAAGCCGCCCGCTAGGAAGCTTCATAACATGTGCATTTGCACGATGGTGAGGAACCAGGCCCGGTTCATCAGGGAATGGGTCATGTACCACGGCCGAATCGGAGTGCAGCGCTGGTTCATCTACGACAACAACAGTGAGGATGACACGGATGACGTAATCGAGTCCCTAGCCGGCTCCGATTACAACATCTCGAGGCACTTGTGGCCGTGGATCAAGACGCAGGAAGCCGGGTTCGCCCATTGCGCAATGCGGGCACGGGACGCGTGCGAGTGGGTCGGGTTCATCGACGTGGATGAGTTCTTTCACTTGCCGACAGGTCTGTTCCTGGACGACATCCTGAGGAACGAGTCGAGACCCAGGAACGTGGCCGAACTGAGAGTCTCGTGCCACAGTTTCGGTCCGTCGGGGCTCAAGCATGCCCCAAGGCAAGGGGTCATGGCGGGGTACACCTGCAGGCTGGCAGCCCCGGAGCGGCACAAGAGCATAGTCCGGCCCGAGGCGCTGAACTCCACGCTCATCAACGTGGTGCACCATTTCCACCTGAGGAGTGGGTTCGACTTCGCGAACATGGACCGAGGGGCGATGGTGATCAACCACTACAAGTACCAGGTCTGGGAGGTGTTCAAGGAGAAGTTCTACCGGAGGGTGGCCACCTACGTCGCGGACTGGAAGGAGGAGCAGAACGTCGGGTCCAAGGACCGGGCCCCGGGCCTTGGGACCAAGGCAGTGGAGCCCCTGGACTGGTCGAGCCGGTTCTGCGAGGTCGAGGACACGGGCCTCAGGGACCGGGTGCTGCACGTCTTCGCCGACCCGCGGACGCGGCTCTTGCCGTGGCAGGAGGAGGTGGGATGAGCGGGCGGGGTTGAGACACTGAATTTTTTTTGGTTTTCTTTTCGGGTTCTCTTTCTCAATTTTTGGTGGGTTGGTGCATTTTTTGACGTTGTAAAGTACCTCCTTCTAGAGATGGTCTTCGATTAGATTTGTAGATATTGAGCAATAAAATTCAGCGACACCGGTGGTTACATTTTGGTGGGCGTGCTCTAGTTTTACCTCAATTTTATACATGTGATTTTTATGAAGAATTCCATATCTTAAAAAATATATGTTAGGACCATTCTTTTTTTTTTTTTTTTTTGGTTCAAATGTTAGGATCATTCACTCAAATTTTTGGCTGGTACGACTAGTATTTATGGATTGTAATGAGGTATTCATGAAATATCAAATACTTTTAATTTTTGGAAAAGGTTAATATTACAAAGAATCTCAAATTAATATACACATGTCACAAAGTTATTTCAAATTAATCTTTTAACCACCAAAAACCTCAAACTAGCATATTTATGATAAATTTACTTTTTATTAGTTTCCTTTAAATTAAATTAATATTATGAGAAATCACTAATCGTTATACAATAATACTTTAAATTAAGATATCTATTAATTGTCACATATTATTCAACCAAATAATTTGACAAATGATAAATTTATTATAAAGTACATCAGTTTAAAAGATTCCGTGGTATTAACTCTTTTGGAAACTGCTGCATATTAGCATTTCAAGTTGATTGATTTTTTTTATTTTAACGATTTTCTTTAACTAAGATAGAACTATGACTTTTGTTTTGAGGAAAGTTTTCTCGTAATCTCTCCCCCGCATTCTCAGTTGTACACCATCCCCGAGATTATAGCCGTTAGAGGAAACCATTTTTTAAATATGACATCCGACCGTTGGAGTGTTGGCAGAGACACTTTGCGACCAAATAATCAAAACAGCGAGATCGCCTTCCCATCTCCATTTCGTCCTCTTGCTCGATCTTGAAGCGAATCAATTCTACAAAGTAGGAGAAACCCTCGCAAGAAATGGTGATGGAGGAACCAAAGCAAAGCCCCAAGGACCCGAAGAACCCGCGGGCACATCCGAATCAGTCGCAAAATGGCGCAAAGGAGGAAACTTTGTTCAGCCCCAGGCTCAAGTCGGCGGCCGCCATGGCCGGCTGGGACGAGGAGACGCTCATGATCGCGAGCCTCATTGTCGACGACACGCCAGTTCGTGAGTTCAAGCAAAAGAAGCGGTCGGATCTGAATTTCAAGACTCCCCCTTCAAATTCGAGGAGGTACTGAACGATCGTTTGATTTTCCTTTTCTATGGCTTTTGATTCTTTTTTTTTTTTTTTTTAATCGATCCAAAGAGACAGATCCTTAGATTGATGATCTTTATGTACGTTTCAGGAAACGAAGGGATCAGAGGAAGAGTCCTGCTCCGTTGCCCGCGACCGTTCTTGATCTAGATGATGAAGAAACTAAAGCTACCGGTATCTTATCACAGTCAAATTTCTCATGTTGATTGATTGGAAAGACTGAAATTTTCCATTTTGCTTTTTGACTCTCATGGAATATTATTTTTTGAATCAACCTTATTGACAGAGAGGAAGAAGAATGAAACCTTAGTGAAAGAAGCGGCAAAAAACGAAGAGAAAGGTGAAATACCCGAGCCAGGATCGCGTGACCCGAGTCCAGCCATTCCATGCTTGGACCGACTCAGGGAAGAACTTTCATGTGCAGTAAGTAACCCAACTCTTTCTTTCTCGTGTTTTCTGCGGAAATCAAGTTACTCTTTGCTTAATTCCTGCAAGTCGAAATTCTGGAATTGTTTGTGTTAATCGGGTGGTTCTTGATTTTGCAGATCTGTCTGGAAGTTTGCTTTGAACCCAGTACCACATCTTGTGGTCATAGGTAAACAAAGCAACAGCCTTCGACCACTCGCTTAGAATGCTTGCTCACAATGCTTGTATCTTCAGCTTGATTTTTTGGTGGATGAACAGATGCTTAAGTGAATGCTTCATATTTTTCTGTAGTTTTTGCAAGAAATGTCTGCGATCCGCTGCAGACAAATGCGGGAAGCGATGCCCAAAGTGCAGGCAGATAATCAGGTAATGAAACCACATCTCCGAAGAGACTATTTGGCTAGATTTAATCAGCATGAAATGGAACTAAAACCACCCAAGTTAAACCCCAAAGATTTAGACGGTTTGTCACTCTTACACATTGTTTCTGAATTTGCAGCAACGGAAGATCCTGCACTGTGAACACAGTCCTGTGGAACACAATACAGCTTCTGTTCCCGAAGGAGATCGAAACAAGGAGGGCCACCACCAAAACCAGTGAAGCAGAAACTCGAGAACCTGAATCTCAGAAACCAGAAAGAAGAGAGAGTCGCAACCATTCAGACAGGAGTCTTCGACCATCAGTTGCATCAAGCAGAGACGCATATCCAAGGAGGAGAAGAGGATTGCCGAGCCAGGATGAGGATGCCGCATTTGCTCTGAGGTTGCAGAGAGAAGAGTTCATGGAGGCTTTTCAGGGAATTAATGAGAGTTCCAGGACTTCAATGTCCTCAGCCAGAGCAAACTTAAGAGCCATGGCTTCCAGAGCCAGCAACATTAGGATTAGAAGCCAGCAAATCTAGCGCTGGCTTTTCTTATGGTTCAAGATTTCGTGGTAGGCTTTTCTAATTTTGTCATGAGGTTTATGGCAAGGATCATTTTGTAATGGAGCGTAAGATCATTAATTCTCCATCGACTAAATAAAAAGTTGTTCTGATTCTTTCTCATTCAAGAGAGTGGAAAAACTTTTTCGGATTCACCAACCTCTAGCATCATATTATTTATATCACGACTTTAACCAGCAAGGACCACCAAGAAAAGCCAAATGCGAGAGGAGCGGTAGTTGTAGGACAGTTTTAGCGGGAAAGACTTTTTCTGAATTTAGCAGGAAATAGGAAAGTCTTTTTTTTCTTGGTCGAAAGGAAATAAGAAGTTTACCAAGTTATAAAGACAATGCAAATGTTGCTATGAAGTGCCACCGCCAACCCACTTTATGGTACCTAGGTAAAATGACGATGTTTCATGGTCTCCACAAAATGAGTTTTAATTAAGAGGGATAATAAAGAGGCAGAATGTCCTTTTGCCAGGGTAAGTGCAGCCAAACCCCAGATAGACAAGAAAACAGGATCCGTATACCTAACAGATGTGGTGCCAGCAACGATTTAGAACCAAAATATTGAGCATCTCAAATTTGACAATAGATCGAACTCAGATTTCACCACTTTCCTTGACTAGTTAAGATAAATCCCTCACGCTGAAATGCCAGCAGATGAAGAGAGTTGATGGAAAGAAATCGTACAAGGTACTTAATTGTACCAACTGAATTAATTGAAGCATTGTACATCTTAATTCACAGGAAAAAAAAGTTGCCGAAGACAATGTTCTGATCAGACATATTAGCTTATATATCAGGAGCATATGCATCTCACGCCCAAATCTATCCTAATCTCTCATTACATATTTCTCACAAATAAACCCGATAGGGGTTAGGTATTAAAATCGATGGGCTGTCATCCCAACTGCTGTGTCAAAATTCAGAGGTGGTGGCAGCAAGAACTTGCTATTTCAGCCATCTCGAGCAAGACTGCCAAGAGTCCAGTTACAAGTCATTCCAGTTGTATCTCCTGCCTAGTATGAAAACTCGTGTCCCCTGAATGAGATGTACTTCTTGACCCAAATAGCAATGTCTTCTGCACACGCCTGAGCCTGGGGGGCCTTGATAAGCATATCAAGTGTCGCAAATTCATGAACTGCATCCTTATAGTCATAAACAGGAGCATCGACGTTCACCTTCCGAAGTTCCTCCGAGTAAGCAATGGCTCTATCTCTCATCCAGTCATGTTCTGCCACCACTGTGAGTGTTGGAGGCATGAGCTTTAAGGGTGGTCCTCTGCCAGGGATGAGTGGGTTTGCAGCTGGATGGTCCAGGCTGAACTCTTCTTCGGGTAAGAAGAGTTTCCAGGCAAGTAGGCATGTATCTTTGTCATAGAAATACGAATTTGCTAGCTTTATCTCGGAATGCGTAGGGACACTTCCCATGAAAAATGGATACAAGAGAACCTGAGCAACAACCTTAATAGGATCCAATAATCTACCTGCCTCTACAGCTTTCCGTGCCACATAGTCCGCAATGTTCGCACCACAACTCACGCCCAGGAGAACACATCTGTTTCAATGATGAAAAAAAAGATTTAGAGTTCTTGATGCACGAACAAAAACATGCTCCGAAGGAGGGTTCGCCTCACTTGCAAATAGGGACAAACTATAACAAAAATTATAAAATATGTACACCTCATAAAAATGTCCAAATCATAATTATGTAAAAGCCACCAGCTCTGAAGTTTACCTACAACTATAGAATAGGCAATGCAACGGCCTATTAAGTGTTACAATTGGTCACCTACAACGCATTGAAAGGTATCATAAGCCATCCACAGGCAAAAGCCATATCTCATAAAAATAGGACATCCCCCATGTAAAATCCAACATTTGTTGTTGCAAATGCTTTAATTCAACATGAGAAAACAGCAGAAAGATTGGATCATTGTAACCTATTGGGATGAGGGAAATCAAAGATGACACACACACACACACACACATATTTGTGTGTGTGTGTGTGTGTGTGTGTGTGTGTGTGTGTCTACATAACCATATATAGCAAGCCATGCAAAAGGGAAAAACTCAACTGGACCCAATCATGCCTTATGCTGCTTACTTCAAAAATAGGCATAACTGTACACAACGCAGCGCGGCTGAATTTGTTCTAGAAGGTTTTGTTAAGTTAGCAAAAGCTATGGTATGTGTACTTGATAGGATGAGCAAGAGATTCCATTCTAATGGCATTAAAGGGTGCCAACTGCTGATCCATTCTGCGAGTTGGACATTTTGAAGCATTCCACTGCAAATATTGTCATTGCAAATAGAATGGGGGAATATAAGAAATACAAGGCAGCAAAACTACGAAAGGAATCTGCTTCTCTTAAAATACAAAGTGAAGCAGCAAATATATGCTGCATTGTTTGTGTGTGTGTGGATGCTTCAGCTTGGTGTAATAAGACCAAGTTGCTAGCAGTGCAAGATTCTATTAGCAACATTATGAAAAGCGCCAAAAGGGGAAAAACCACTTCAAAACCTCCCTATATCTTCAAATGCATCTCATGACTATTAACAGACTAAGATAGTTCATCAAGATCCAATAAAGTAAAATCTACTCATCCATATCCAACATTTCTATGGTCATACTCAATGAACCATATGCTAACTTGCATTCTCCAACAGATCCAAATTCTAAGAAATACATCAAAGACATCATTAACCTAGAAAGTAGTGTTGCAGAGAAGCAGAAAGAAAGGTTTTGCTACAGTGCCCAGGCACTGTAACGGGATTTTCCCATTCAAGTTTGGCCTTAACACCAGTAAAGCAGATCTTGAGATATTAAACAACCAAAGATTCACGGAGACAACAGGAATTCAGATATCTGCCAAAGGATATCAGAACCTGGCAGTTTGGCCCATAAATCAGATAAGAGAACTTTTTATAGCTGCTCCAAGCTTGCAAACTTCAAGCAAAAATAAGGGCAAAATGGTAACTAAACCTCCTAGTAGTGCAACAGACAGTAAAGGCTAATCTTGCGGATTCAGAAAAGAATGCACCAATATCACCTTTCCGACAAGCAATTGAATTCCCCTTTGCAATTCACTAGCTTAAGAATGAAGTTTTGCATAAGGGGGAGGCTCATGGGGGTTTTTGTATATCTATAAATCTATTCAATTATCTAAAACAGCAGCTCTATGCAACGTGACTTGCAATTAAAATTCGTAATATAAATAGGAAATTCCCTCTAATCAAGCAAATTGGAGCCAGATATAAGGTTATTTTCTGTCCTTGCACAAAGGTAGCAAATACGAAGCTAGTGAGGCCTATTTCCGTAAACACTTTGGCTACAGAAAATGGAGTCTTCAGATTTAAGTGTAAAATAATAAGTCCTTCCCCGATCTACAATATTCCATGTTCACACTGGTAACTAGGAATCACTCCAGGTAAGAAGCTTGAGTCAGTTTTTTTTTAAATTAGTTCATTCCAAAAGTGAGTCATAATCACAATATCAAATCTACAAAATTCCTCAAGAGAACATGACATATATGCTTTTGGCATAGCAACAGAATTATGGTACTGGCTTTCTTTCTCAATATCATCTGCATCCTACTTCCTCACTGAATCACCAAACTTTCAAATTCTCTTTTTCTTTGCATTCACCAATTACTGAAAAATAAAGCCCATGAAATTCATCAAATCAGATCCCTATGTATATGCAAAAGAAGCAGTACAATAATAACATCGAGATGGATAAAAAACATATTATGCTGTCTAGATAACTGATACACAGACTCCAATTCACAAACTGAAAAATCATTCAAAGGAAGAAGATCAGAAGAGGATCTAAAACGTAACCTGGAGGGATCTCCATGAGCTGCCAACCAGGGCTCAACCATCTGTGCCCCAAAAGCATCAACAATATTCCTGTGAAGGTCAGATTTCTTAGACTCGGTGGTAACTCCACGTGTACTACCCATGGATTTACTACATTCTGCCAAATTTGCCTGCTTTGCCAACCAATTCAATACCTTCATCCCATCCTCAAATGCAGCTGGGTACTTATTTTCTGGCGCAAGCCGATACCCGACCGCGACAACAATCACATCACACAACTTCGCCATCCTCCGACAGAAGACATCATTCACCACCGAATCATTCGAACCGCTCACCCAACCTCCACCATGAAACTGCAACATCACTGGCAATTTCCTCGCATTTCCCATCAAGGGCGAATACCCTCGGTATGGCAAACCACCGCCATCAGACGATCTCAAACTCAAGCTCTCCGCATCGTTACCAAACCCTCTAAAATGATTACCATTCAGCTTGGCATTGTGCGGGTGTGTCGCGGAGGATCCGAAGCTATTGCGCCGCCCAAGGCTCAATTGTGAGCTCTCCTCAAGATTGGGGGGCTTCCCTGGATCATCTCTCGCTGCGGCGGTCGGGGTGCCATAGCTGTGGCGGCGGGAAGGTTGATTACTCTGCGAATTGCCGTTGAGATCGGCGGCCCTGGACGGGATCCGAGCCCTAGGCCGGGGTTGGGGTTGGGACTTGGGGTCGGGCTCGGGCGGGGAGAGGGCGGATTCGGGGAGGAAGATGCGGACGGAGAGGGAGGTGAAGGGGTCGATGTGGATGTCCTTGGTGGCGACGCCGTCGGCGAAGGAGGGGTTCACGGCGGCGACGGACTCCTCGGGGCGGGAGGTGACGCCGAACGGGTCGGAATCGTCGGGTTGGGACTGAATCCGGTTCTGCAGCCGGTGCTTCAGGAGCAGCTTGAAGAAGACGCTGTAGAGCTTCACAGTCACACTCGGCATCTCCCACCACCTCCTTCCAATCTCTCTCTCTCTCTCTCTCTCTCCCTTGCCACCTCAATCTCTCTCAAACAGGGACGAATTGGCAGGGAACGAGGATGCGGCGGCGCGATCGATTCGTGGGTCGTGGAGTTCTCGGCTGTTCGTGCGCTCGCGACCGATCAAAAATCACATTTTGATGCGGATTCCGAGCTGCGGAGCGAAGAAGGAGCGAGCCCAGATTAGGGTTCCTCGACGGCACTTGCGGGATCGATCGAATCTGAGGAATGCTGCAACGGCATGAGAGTCTGCAACGAGGGAGGGGGAGGGAGATTCAGATGGCGAGATGGAGAGGTTGGAGGTGATGAAGATGGTGATGGTGATGATGATGATGATGGCGGTGATGATGCGTTGCATCGCATGGCGACATTACATGAAGGTGAATGAAACTTGAAGGTTGGGATTTTTTTTTTTTTTTTTTTTTTTTTTGGGGTGGTGGCGACTGGTGAGGGGCCTTTATCTCTTTTTCAAATTTACGCTTTTTCTGTTTTTATATTTGTTTATTTTATCGAATTGATTTAATTATTGGGGCTATTGTGGGATTCCAATCTGTGCCAGGTACGAGTGATGAGAAGAAGGCAAGGATCTGGTGAATTAGGTTTTTGGTAATTCCCATATTCTAATTTTAAGTTTAAAATTAGTTAATTAGAGTTATATCAATTTAGAAAGAGAAAAAAATTTGAAGGAGATCTATAATACTCGCGATGTGATATTCACTCGAATAATGAAAGTTGTTTCGATCTAGTAAAAGAAAAACATAAAATGATGTCGAGGGCATTATGGTAACGCTCTATTTAAATTACCATATTTTTTAGAATGAATTGGATCTTGATAACTCGGTTCTAAATGTGGATACTTTTGAAGTATTTGTTGAGCATGTGTTCTGACCACACGAAATTATTTTATTAAGGGTAGTGAGTATTTTCTTTTTTTTTTTTTTTTTTTTTTGGTCGGTAGGTTAGTGAGTATATTTGGTGATAAATTCTCTTTATGACAAGGCTCGATGAGTTGGAATATGTAATATAATAAAGGCTGCGCACGTAAATCTAGATTTTGGTAATTGGGCATCAACCCATCCTGTGTCCCATTTAGTGTTTGAAGCAAATGAAACTTTATTAAAATTATTCGTCCTAGGATTTTACACAGGGCATGACATGATTGGATGGCACATCTTATTATACAACTCATATCACAAATTGCACGAGCATATATACAGACAAGATTTTGATTCTCCTATAATTTGGTTCATTCAATAGATCCATTGACCATACTGCATGGTGCTCGAATTTATCGAAATCTTAATTGAAATCGAAACGATCCACATATGTCACGGGATAACTATGACGAGATGACGCGACGCACTTGCCAATAGGGCCGTGGGTGACCGATAAATTACTAATTTAAGCTAAATTAACTATGGTGGTCATCTATTATGGAGCCACCCTATAGTTTTCTATGTATAGCTTTAGGTTTAATGTTTGGTTTTTTTCCCCTTTCTAGTGACATCACGTCTCGGACATGCAATATCGATAGAAGCAACACGGCAATAGGCTTTATATAAAAATGGAAATGAGTAGGTTAGATTTGTCAGACTATATGAATCAAGACAAGACAAGACCAAGTATGCGATTACGAAACATGTTGAACGGTTCACTCTTTCACCTACCCCAACTCAGTTTCAAACAAGAAAGGCAAAAATAACATGAACATCAAACATAACAAAACGCTCAAACGTGCCTGTCTTAATCCTTTCTTCGGTTAACCCAGGCGGTATGAACACGACAGTGCGCGTCGCAAGAGAAAGATTGTCATATCCAGCACAGGATGGATCAACAGCTCAAATACACAGACATTCTATCTGTAGAGTACACAAGCAGAAAAGGCAGCAAAAAGATGAGTAACTAGCACGGGCAATCGCGTCCCTTGGGGCGCAGAGCTTTAATGTGAAGTTAAGTAAGATTTAATACCTTTCCTGAAAATTACTTTAAAGATGTTCTTGACTGATAAGTACCTGAAAGGATTTAATCTGCTTAACAATTCAACACTTGATATACAGATTTATTTGCAAGGAAAGGAACTCAGTTTCATCAATCGCATGTCGCTGAGTCTCACTGAGCGCTAAACATTTGGCAAAGCATAACCAAGCAGAGATATAGCTATGACTTGTGCACAAATGCATATCACCGGATAAGCAAGTGCACCTCTTTGCCTACCGCGTCCGTACTGCAACTAGCCCAAAGCTTGATCACCAAGAGTGAAATCAATCAGACGTTTCTCACAATGTAGAAAAGTGTAATGTCACCAAAATAATAACCAAGCTTCTTCATACATAAACATGGGAGCAACCGACAATCCCATCTCGAACTCAACAACTTTAGGGTGGCATAAAATTGAGCGGAGAGCGACCAATCTCCAATGAACCAAATTTAACAACATACAAACAATCATCTCTGACGCGCTATCTATCGTCATCTTTAATAACAGCTTTAAGAGAGGAAAAGAAGCAAGCTTACCAATACTATTAACGGGAGCACCACACAAACATGTGAGCCCATTCGTCTTGGCCACCCAATCTGCTATGTACAGCAACTGCATACAAAGCTCAAAATGAGGCATTTTGCGCACCTCATTTGACGGCCAAAAGTGACCGCCAAAATCGCATGTAGAGGAGGACCGTGAGCTGCTGAATCCATGCATCTAGCAACAGTGTGGGAGTATTCCACGTGTTAAGCTGCAGGGACCAAACAGAGGGGGCTTGCACAAGGATCAGAAGTAGCTTGCATCGGAAACTTCGAAAAGATCATGGACCATCCTAGCCAGAAGGTGCATGTGCTAATCTGCGGGGCACAAGCACAGGTTCATTACTGGCAGCTTTCATTGCAGCGATTTCTTCTAGTCGTTTCCACGTGGCTTCGCGCTGCAACTTGACATCCTTTTCTTGCGCCTCATCTTCCTGGAATTTGGCCAGACACTCCTCAAAGAGCTCCGGGTCAACGTCAGAGTAGATCTTGCGCACATTCAGAGTCAAGCTCTGAACTGCTTGATTCCAGTGGCTTCTAGCATTCCTTTCCAGGGCAGGGAAGATAATTGGCAGTATCACTTTGCGATTTTGCTTGATTAGATTCTCAATGTGATCATTGTTCCATAAGAAAAGAGCCCTCTCTGCAACCTGTAAAGGGAGAAATGGTCAGGTACGGAATGCTCACATTGTCAAACCTCAACAATGTTGACATTGCCAAGACGAACCTGGAACACCGAATTTTCACTACCTACCATGACCAATTCGAGAAATCATCCAATAATAGAACAATTTTTTAACAAATAAGATTGAGCTGAACAACTGCAGATGTAAACAAAACAAATCTGACATTCATCTGTACCTAGGGAACTTTGATCCCTTTCAATGCTCAGAAAGACATTCTGTTTTTCGGCCAAATAAGATATCATTGTGCCAAATTCAGCATTTTTATCAAATTCCTATTACAGTTATTCCTCCTCTACTTTGAAGTTTGAAAAGATATCAAACTAAAGGGAGGAGAACAAAATGACCTCAGATACACCACAAGATTGTTGTTCTCTCAATGGTGAAGATGAACTGTCGGGACAAGAGTACCAAAATTGCTCTAAATAATCACAATGTTTCAATGACTGCATTTCTAAATGCACGATAGGTAGTCCGTCTCATGCTTTCAGAGTGGGACAAAAACGTCATCATCTGCTCAAGATAACCAGCGACCATCATCGAATACTAAAAGAAAGGAATTTTCATATTTCATCAGACCAATCAACTGGACCAGAATTTCAAGATACTAAATCACATGTTCATTCAAGTTTGGTTCCATAGCGTAGATACCATCCTTATGAAGCTGAACCAATAGCCATGTTGGCATTTCCAGCATTCCTTAAAACACCAATTGATCCGAAATCACCAGTGCTATTTTTCACCCACAAGCAAAGACAGAAATCTTTTACCAAGGGAGATATGGGATATTCAGCCAATAACAGTCAACAAACCACAAACAGGAATGCTTAATTTATCTACCACGTGTTTTGAATATTTTCTTGCTGGAATGCACATATGCTAGCAATTCGGCGTGAAAATATGCTTTTGTTTCAAAATTTAAACTCATTCATTTGTTGTTACCACGTGTCATGAATACCCACAATTGTGCATTATGTTAAGCAGTTACTAAAGAACCAGAAAAATTAAGCATACAAATGTCAAGATGAAAAGCCTACAATCTTTTTTAAATTTACTTATTTTTATTTACTGCATAATACACTCTGCTACCACTGGGCTCAAGGACCCTTCACTCTTCCTTCATGCACCCAAACTAAAAAAGAAGCCCTTCCCACACAGAAAATAATGTAATAAGAAGAATGAATAACTGATTACATGCAAGCGTTGTAAGCATTCCATATAGGTTAAAATTGCCAAGACCGAACGTGAAAGATTGGTTGACACTATCAAGGGCAGAGAAGCCAAGGGACCCTTCTACCCTATTATGATTTAGCTATGTACTATACAGAAGATATGTCATTGGCCATGTTTACATCAGATATTTTCTATTAGAAATGAGATGGGACACTAGCTCTCTCGCGCGCGCGGGCATGCCCCCATGCACTCACTCCAGATATCGTAGTACCAGAAATGATCCCTCAAGGGCTATCAGTTGGAGATTCACAGAAGCATATTAAGAGCCAATTCCTTAAATTGCAGCACCAGTTGCTTTGTAGGTGTTATGGAGTAGTCAGTCATACTGGATGCCTAACTGGGGAATCTACGGCCATTCCCAATACGATCCATGACACATGAGTTTAATAGATTGAATGTAAACACAGCTAGATTCTTAATTTCAAGCATAAAACTTTCATAATTGATGAATTCTAAGAACCATTACAAATAGCCAAGCATTTAATTATGATACGACGACTATGAGTGGGATGATTACTGTTCCTATTCTGATGAGCTACAACATGTTTTGATGACCAACTCAATGCAATCCCCTAAAAATTTGAAAGAATGCCATTAATTGATAGGTGTAGGAAGTCAACAAGGTGCTCTTCATTTCATTAATGAAAAAATGAAAAAGGAAACAGAGGACCAAAGGACATAGAGATTTTTTAGTTTGGAATGCAAAAATTGACATCCATAGCTGTTACTTCCAACCAGTCTGTAATACCCACTATGCCCATCATTCAAACCACAAGTGTCAATTTCATTCACCATTCAAATAGCAACTGACAGCAACAACAGTATTTATCACAAGTTCACAAACAAACCAAATTATTGTAAATTTAAATCTTAAGTTAAAACAACTACCCATAGGTATCTACAGCAAACTGAAAATCCAACATTTTTATTTCTTTTTTTGCTAGCCAACGACCTCAGATATATCATAAATTTTTATAACAGCAACCTGAATACTACTAATTAATGCAATGAGGCATCTATAGGTAGCTGCTCCCTATTTCCCGCACCAGCTAGAAACCAGTAATTTACATCATGCAGGCATAAAGTACATACCAGACAAATGTCATTGCAGATTAAAATTTTCAGCAATGACTGCCATAAAAGACTCATTTGTAATCACACCACCAAAATGATAAAAATCATCATTCTGTTTAATTTAGTTACCCAAAACCTCTCACTTGGTTTTTGAATTTTTTGGCAGTTGGAGACACTGCATGTTAAAAGACAAAGCCAATGGTATTTACACCATCACTCAAAGAACTCCCCCACAGAGAGATATTTGTCACAGTTTAAGCAACAATGAGCAACCAAACAGGGAACCAAACCAACCTAACATCTTGCTTGGGTTATATTTGATTTCACACGGAATATAGTACAGTTTGGTCTGGAAAAAGACCACATGCACAAATACTCCATATCGTTTTCCAAATTAGGCGATATCCATCCCTATGCCTAATGGGACTATAACAGAAAGGTCCTTCTTCACCCATAAAACAGATCAAATCAACCACCATTTAGACAATCGGCATGGCCTAGAAAAGGGATCCATATTGGAACTAAGCAAGCTCAGCAAATTTGACAGTTACATTTCCATCCGAATGCAAAATTATGGTTGTGAAGGGAACTTTAAAGGGGAAGGGTACTTTGATTCCATCACAAACTACAATCAACCAAGTATGTAAGCTTAGCGCCCCCCCAACACAAACCAAAAAAAAAACAAAATAAAACTTCAGCAACCCTTGTCTTCTCCAAACACACACTTTCCAGATGAATCTGATAGGTTCAAGAGCCTGACAAGAGCACTTTATTAAGCACTTATGAGAGCCATGACAACCGGATGAAATATTCTTTTAGCATTCTTTTAGAGGACCTATCAGGTAAAAACGTCTATCAACTTCCTCAACCTATAAGATCAACCAGTCGAATAGGAATAACATTGGTACCATCAATGCCTGTAAATATCAGAGACAGCCTCACGCATTATTCTACCACTTTCTCAATCAGTTTAGAATTAGTGCCCACAAGCTTAATCACAGGAGGCAATAAAGCACCAAACACATGTGCATAAACCCATAAAGCAAAAGTTCAAGCATCGGTCTAAAAATTTAATTAGGGACAACTGCTGGAATCAAATCCATAGTAGAAGTCTCTTTCTGGCAATGTCATACTACAAAAAGCTCAATATGCTCAAGGGGAATCAAGTAGAAGTAAGATACGTATAACACAACACAAGTATAATCCAGATTTCCTTTAGCTAATAGGTCAAGTTATTATTATAGTTTGAAAACAGGGTATACTCCTCAATTCTATAGATTATAATACTTTTTTCCTTTGAGGTGGAAGAAACATTTTACACAGTCGGACGCACGCGTGCGCAAAGATGACCAAAAACAAAAGGGCAAACACATAGATACCCTAAAAACCAGATTCTTTGCAATAAGATGAAGTTCATCAGAGAGAGTGGGAGAGAGAACCTGAAAATGTGAGCTGCTTAAGCAATGTGCTATCCGACGAAACAAAGGAACCATACAGCGCTGAAATTCTGGGGCTTGAGTTGCTTCTAAAACTTCCTCCAGCTCTCCAAGAAACATGACTTCCTTTGAACTATTTGTAATTGGCCAATACTTTAGCAAACCCCTTATAACAGTATCGGCAAGCTTGCAATCTTTCTCCACGAATTGTGTAATGCAGTAGGATAGCTGCTGGTGGTACATCGGAATACATTTTGGTTTGTGAAGTGGAATGAGTGCTCTAACAAGAAAGAGCTTGTGCTCTTCCTTCAGTGGCAGAGCAAAACCATTGATAATGCTTCCCAAAATTTCCAGAAGTTCAGCAATTCCATTATGCTTCTCAGTTTCAAATATAAAGCGAAAGAAGATGTTGTTGATAGCTTTCCGGATATATGGTCGGTGCACCATGAATTTCCCATAGATGCGATGAAGTATAGTTTTCAAGTACTCTCTTTCTCTCGGGTCCTCGGAGTCAAAAAGATCCAATAGCCTGAGAACAAAAGAGTGGTCAACATACCTCTTGGCCAGCTTGGCATCAGTTTCTGGCGATGCCACAAATCTGAGAAGGAATTCATACACAATTTGCAAGTGAGGCCAAGCAGGGTCCATTGAAGGTTCCTCTTCTTCCAAATCGAAGGCTTCTAGGACTTTGTTCTCACGTGGAGGAGAAGTTAATGTCCTGAACAGATTTATTGACACCATCCTTATAGTTTCTTGCATCACGACTTCAGGAAATTTTCCATTTGCAGAAGTAACATAATCAACCAGCTCCACCAAGGTCTGACGCTTAATTTCTTTTTCCTTGATATGCTTTGTAGGATCAGTAAAATCAAAATTCACACAACACAAATTTAACTTTCTGGTTAACAAACTTTGCTTCTCCGCGTTGGGGACATCTTTAAAACTAGGCAGAGCCTCATATGAAGAAGCTGAAAATGTGCCATTCAGCTTAAAGTTCGAAACCTGAGGGAGCTTACTTCCATAGTTCAACCCCAATCCCGAATTGGAATTAACGCCTGGATGAGAAGATCCGCTCAAACTCCCGTATTGGCTACCCAATCCATCATTGCTTCTTGAAACTGTAGAAGCACCATACGAGGACGTAGAGGTTCCCCCACCTTCACGATTATCTGCAGACTTAGATGGCTTCTTTGGCAGCCTATTCAATATCTTATTAATCATAGCTGAAATGACGAAAGAAGCTCTTTCCGGTGTACTACTGCCAATATAATCCCCACAACTCCTCTGATGATGATCTGAAAAAGGAGACTAATTCTCTTCACCTCAGACAATCCACTCCAAAGATTCAAGTTTTACACATCCAGCTCCACATACAGAGAGAAAAGCTACTCCAATCCAGATAGGAAAAGTACCTTCTTTATCTAGAAAAGTACTTTAAGCCAGCTTTACCTTGTGTGGAATAGGATCACCAAGCCATCCTAGCGACAAATACTTCACACAACCGACCCAACCCTCGATCGAATCAGCAACCAAAGCCCCTAATTCACTTTTCCCACATCAGGAAAATCCAACAGAGTATTCCCTCTTTTCCCTCCAGGACGGCGAGAACACGCCCTCTCGACTTATCAACACCGACCCATATAGCAAAAAGCACTCCAAATGAGATAACATCACAATTCAGCAAGGTTCAATCAAGAAAAAGGAACGAGAGAAAACAACGAATTTTTCCAGCTCGCTTCGCCTTTCGGCCCCCCCGTACAGCCACCCACCGCTCGAAAGGGAAAGGCGTGTAGACAGAATCCACACCTTTCTCCCTCTCTCCCTCCCTTCCTCTCTCTCTCTCCCTCCCCCTCAGGCGACCCAAGAATCGATGAGCAGCTCAGACGACCCAGCCACAATCGAGACGATAGCAGATCTAACGAAACCCACAACGGAAAAAAGCGACCTACCCAGAATCACAGCATCTAAAGGAAGAGATGGGTCGAAATTCATTCACAATAAGAACGAAAAAAGATGGGATTTTTTTCCTCCCCTCCGCATGCTTACAGAGAAAGTCGAGCTCGATATTCCCTTTCCTTGAGAGAGAGAGAGAGAGAGAGAGAGAGAGAAGGAAGGGTATTTACGAACAGCAGTCTCTGGCTGCTGTTTTCGTTCTAACTGGAATTTGCGATTAATTTTTGTTTTATCTCCTTTTCTCGAAAAAACTTTTGTTCAGCTTCTTCTCCTCCTTCTTCTTCCTCCTCCTCCGCTCGATCCGAAGGTAATTTCCAATTTTTTTCAACCCGCGATTTGACGAGATTGCCCCTCGAGCTGTCCCGAGGAACCACCTCCGCCAACTTCGAGGCGATGGAAAGGGGTTAAAAACGGTAAACCGAGCCTGTCTGAATTTCGGGGAAGTTTTTTTTTTATGCATCTCACGCGCCACGCCAGTCGCGCGTGCCGGCGGTGCACCAGCAACTCGAGAGTTCCAATTTCCGACCCTTGTTTTCGGGTAAAATTACAAAAATGACCCCACGTTTGGTTCGCCCATCCTATAAAAAAGAAAAAATTGAAATTCAACTCCATCATAACTTGAAAATTCCTTAGGGCTTTTTCGCAATCCTAGTCGCTTTAAACCGAAAAATAGAAAATTAAGTTCTTTAGAAACGATGAAGCTTGACACCGAACCACCGATGCGAGTTAACGAGGATGTCGTACTAAAATTTTCAATTGAGATTATGATATTAAGCATTTATTATTTTCTCATTGATTATTATTTTTCATTTCCGAGCATCACGTAAGCACGTTCTTTTATAAGTCAAATTTTTGCGTACTGTGATCAAAAACCACAATAAACTATTAAATTAATGACACTCGAGTATATTCAAATGAGAGTTCCGAATATCGCTTTTCCAAAGATGAATTTTGTAATCTACCCCCATCCTTCAGAAATTAATACAATGTGTGGTGGGGCAAACCTGAAGTTCAACACATTTTCTTTTCAAAGCCGAGACGTACTTGCGACTTTCAAACCTGCGGCCTCATGCCGTTTTGCGCACGGCCTTTTGGTCGAGAGGTTTGATGAATCGGTCCGACCAACAAACGACCGCCCCGTAATCGACGGTGTCCTAGGAAATGCCGACGTTCAAACCATGGAAAGACGAAAGGACGATCCCCACCTGCTCCTTGTGTGGCCATATGAAGCTTTGAGCTTTTTAAGCTCGTAAATGAAATACCCTACAAGCTTACCCAAAATAATAATAATAATAATAAAAAGAATATAGTGAAAAAAAAAAGGTCTTCTTTTCCCATCAATTTCACAGCTCACTCCCCACATTTTTGACTTGGCCGATTTCTATATTATCTCTTTGCCACCAACAAAATTACTTTGGCTCTTGTGATAAAACCCGTGATGCTTTTCAAGAATCGATAATGGGAGGCGTGACTTTCGTTAAATTTTTGGACTGCTAGTCAACCGAGTATGGATAAAACGCTCAGTTCGGGTTTAATCAATGGAATTCGAAGTAGGTGAAGGGATCCCATCATGCGCACTTGTAGTCCAAGGTTGCAAGAGAAGAAAATGTTCAAAAAAATTTATAATAATAATAATAATTATTATTATTATTATTATTATTATTAAATTTATATATATATATATATATATATATTAAAAAGGAAAAGAAGAGCAAGGCAAAGTCAGAAATGCGTGACTAGCATTACAGTCCCGATGAAAGGAAGCTCCATCCAATCAAAAGAATATAAACAAAGAACCAATGTCAGGTCAAGATAAGACTCAATCAAATCCTGGTCTTACCCCAATGTCCCACCTCTCAAATAATCATCTTTACATTGACAAAAGAATAGCCAATAGGAGCTTTTGATTATCTTTTCTTTTCTTTTCTTCCTTTTGCTTGTGAGTGAATTTCGATGATGCATCGTACTGAATACATCTCTCCAATCCGATCAAAAAGAGACATTTAACACCCGAGATTAAGGGATTTTAGAGAAATGCCTCCTTGTGACTTGACCCTAAGGATTAGGCCATTCCTTTTCTTAGCACATAAACAATTTTGAGAGTCAAAGGGAGCAAGCTGTATGGGAAGAGTATATTACAAGATAAGATTGCAAATCATGGAGAGACAGTCGTGTCCGGAAGGGTTCGACTCGGGCAACTTTGGCTGGATTGAATTATTAGGCCTCCCAAATAGACTGACTTCGTGACTTTCCTGTCAGCTGACTCCAAACAAAACAACCCAAGAAATGGTCCAATTCCAATCCAATGTCAACTCTTCTCAACTATATCAACCAGACTCCATCAGCCAATTTAAGAATAGAAAATAACGAGTAAAAGCAACAATCGATACATCTCCACAATATCATGAGATCGTTTCCCCGAAAAGACAAAACCAGAAGTCTACAAAGAAGCCCTTGGGATTGACTAGGCTAAATATTCAAAGAAAAAGGAGTTGTGAAGGATGCCAGTGCATGTAGCCACTGGGGACTCGCTTCCATACATTAAGTTAACGCAAAAGAAAGACAACTGTGTGTGGACAGATGATGAATATAAATAGCATGAAGTTCAAAGAACTTGTTCCTATCCTATCATGACATGGTCAATAATGAGAATACACATCTGGAGGAAGAGAACAAATTTTTTTCCAAAAGCACAACCACAAAAGCCCAAAGATTTTACAGCAGAGTCCTGAATGCTTTGTCAGTAGAATTTTCAGTACCTCGCCGAAGGCCAAAACAGCATATCTATTGCTAACCGGCCATCCAAATACAAGATTGAAGCTTCTTCAGATTAATATTCCCCAAAGTCCCCATGCATCTCCTGTGTAGTGGTTAAACTCTGCCTAATGGTTATTGCCCTCCAAGCAGAGATGTCGACTTTGTGAGATAGGCCAATCATACAACAAGAAGGAAGCAGGCATTGCACAATACCGTGGCAGTGGAAGAATAACACAATATGGGAGAATTCCAATTGGGATTTAAAGGGAACTAAGCACAGTTACCAACCCATTTCTTAAGGTGTGTTGCAAGGTGGCCAATGCAAGGCTGCAACTTCAATGGTCCATCAAAGCAGCTTCAGTTTCGGATATCGGAGCTGCATGATAAGAAAATATTGTAATTTAAGAAGTCATAATTCATGTTCTCAATGGAGATATGATCCTGTTTTCAGTATCTCCAGTGAAAAAATTTGAAGGTTGACAACATCCTCTCCATTAATTGTCATTGCTAGAGAACCACCAGAACAACAAAGGTCCCTAACAGTTGCATCTAAGAGAAATCGCAATTAAATTTTGAAATTATAATAGCATGACAACTTACCAAGCAAGTCCTCATAAGAATCAGCTAACAGAGACGTTTCCATCAGCAAAGGCGGTGAAAAGACCTGATCCTGAGTCCCATCAATGTCATAGAACAACCTTTGTGTAGCCGAAGGAGTGTGCTTAGAAACAGAAGCCGAGAGAAAACTGTTTACTTGATCAAAGTCATTAAGGGATTCCAGATCACTCATAACATCGGGTAATCCATCAAACCTATTACCAATGTTATCATCATTCACAGAAATGCCATTTGAGGAAGTGTCTACGTGAGATCTAAACAACCTATTGCTCCTTGAAGCATCCTTCTTTTCCAGGCCAACATGAGAAAAACCAGTCACGGGAAAAGGCAAAAAGAAATGCTCAGATCCTTCATCAGAATGGCTATCTCGTGACCCTTCTGAATTACAGGATTGAGATGACAGGGCTGCTTCTCGAACAGATCTCTTCAAATTCTGAATGTAAGAATCATCACTATCTGCATAAATTGAAAAAACTTGAAAAACTCCAATGATTTTATTCAAATTCCTTTCTATATTAAAAAAAAAAAAAAAAAACACTTCACACACCAACTATGGTAACCCTTTACAGGCAAGGCAATCAAAAAGACAAACCTTGTGCTTGATGGTTGGGATGATTTTTTGGAAAAATCTGGCTTGGCAACTTTTTTTCAGATGCATTTTCCACTTGATTATTCTGAGCAGCCAAAGTTATTCTCTTTTGTAAGTTTCCAGATTTTCCAGAAGAATTTGGTGTCAAAGTAAATAACTGTGGGAGTTTCAAAGCAGGAGCAGCTGAAACTTTGTCTAGCAGAACACTGGACATTTTTGAAGTGAGCTCATTGATATCATCAGCACTACTTTCCTATAAAATCCAAAAGGTAAACAAATTAGCTCATGAAATACAACATCATAAAGAAGACATGTAGCAGTTGCCGCACCTACGGTTCTCACATAAGACAGGGTGTTACATGAACACTTACTATTCCTCTTCCACTGCTCTGTGTTTGGCTCGGTGAGTTCAATGGAGCACGATGTTTCATCATAGGAGGAAGACTGGAAGATATACTATTTACGTTATCCGTGAATTCCGAGATTGAGTTTTGTATAGCAGGAGCTACTTCTTTTAATTGGTTAATAAGCACCTACATGTGTGAATATAACAATAGATGATCTTCAGTTTCATCTTCGATAGTATGCAGGCAAAGGGACCAGAAAGGCCCGATCCAAATTAATAATCCTCATAATAATAAAAATAATCACCTGAAAGCTAGCTAAGTGTTGTTGATGTTCTGCGAGAGTTGCTGCTAATGACTCCACATGACCAGTTGTACTGCCATCATCTGCACTTCGTAATATTTCTGGACCCTCCCCATCATTAGCTTTCGCCTATGCAAGAGAAAATTCCACATTTTGGGTTATGTAGATGGAAAGGAAAAGCAAAACCTCAAAAGTTCAACCCTCAAGTTAAAATGAAGACATGTTTGCAGGTTCAATGTCAGAGAAGCAAGTTTACGTATGCAACATTAATTATTGGCACATTGTATACACTCAGCCTAACTAGTATGCACTTGACAATATTGTAGGGCTTGGGGAAATAATACACTGTAAGTTGCCAAATGCATTAGTTTTAAAACTGAAAGATAAATTTACATCAGTTGACTGAAATATTCTTAATCAACCAAACCCAAAATAAATGCCTGCTTATATCACTTTATAAGGTCAATGCCTTAATTTTGTTTTCTCTTTTTGAAGAGTATAGATCCTTTCTAATGAGCATGAGTGAAAAAAGCACTTCCTCTCATGATAATCAAGAAAAATATTCGAGGCAGTCAAATATCTAGCATAAAAGAACAAGTTTTTACCCTGAACTTTCTGTAAAAACCTAAGTTAAAAATCTGGAAGGGCATCTATCTTCATATGCGTTGACCAGTCATTCAGACTTTATGACTTTATATGTAGGGGAAGTAACATCAAATGAAATTAAGAAGGTAAATCATACCTTACTTCGGCACCCACAAAAACAGGTTCATGTAAAATAAACAATTCGTGTTACAATAGTAGACTTTAGCCTAATGTACCAATTCAAAAGGTTGAATAGGTGGAAGAATCACACTTCGAAAACCCCTCTATGAGCATAAAAAACTATATCTTTTTCTATCCCTGTAATATTCTCCATATGAACTTCAATGGGCAAACAAGATTAAAAAAAAGATTCCCCACAATGTTCTCCGAAGCCTGGAATGCATGGCCCACTTTTGAAATTTCACACGGTTGCTAAAGAAAATGCACCCACCAACAATTACTGTGCTTCCTTCCCCCAAGATCAGAAACCAATGATCTTCAACAAAGCCCATCACATCCTCAACGAGCAACTTACCAAGGTGACGACCCCCCCCCTGCGCCACCCCCACCCCACCCCAAACCTCACTTTTCACATGACAAAATTCATCAAGTGTAGTCTATTTTCTAAATGAGACCGCATTGAAAATTGCAAATCTCACCATGTGTTGGGTAATATAAGCAACATGGTTTACATTTAAAGAGTGTCAACTGGTGATGAGCATTAAAGGCTCAAACTCAATCTTTATGTTAAAAGGATCTCAATCTCAAACAACGTAATGAAAGGTGCAAGAATGAAGAATCGCATACCAAAAGCAGTGACTGCTTATGAATCCGCTGTAAAGCATGCGTCCAGCGTCTTATAACTTCCGCTACATCAACAGTCGGGTGGATTCTTCCACTTCTATCATCAACCCGAAAATGTGTTTCATCATTTGCAGGATTGGATGCATCCAGGCTGTTGTTCCACTTTTCTTTATCCATATTATCAAATGACCCATTATTTTGTTCTTTGTCATCAGAATGTTCTGAAGCAACATCACTAGGCTGGATGGAAAGGATCTCTGCATGAGGAACCTGAGAACTTTGATCCATTGCCGCAAGCAACGATGATCCAGAGATCCGGTACCTGAGCAGGATATAATTGTAAGCCGGTACCTGCCGCAAGCAACGATGTCCATGGAAAATAATTGTAAGCCAGAACTAGTACGGGGAATAACAATACCTATGCTCCCGATGAGCTATCAAGTCCTCAATGGGACCTGAAGCGAGCACTTCATGTTGACCTGCACTTGAAGGTTGTAACTTGTAACTCTTAGGTTGTGAACAGTTCATGAATATCATGATAGAGAGACAAGAAGAACATTATAGCAAGAACACCATTAATATAGGAAATGTGAAAGCTATGAGAAGCTTAGGAATATCAACAGGAGCATTTGCGTGGAACTAAAGAAAGCAAAACTTAACTCTTTTCTTTTCATGCCAAAATCTAAAATATAATCCAAATTTCAGAAACTAAAGAACATTAGATACGAACATTTGAATGTTTGAAAGGTTTCGTGAGTTTCGGATCAGATTCTCTTTGAAAATAAATTTGATCCCATCAACTAAAGCTTGAAGAATTCCCCAAAGACCGATGTATTAGTTAAAGTACGTGTATTGCATGAATTGAAAAAACAAAAAGCAAAAAGTAACAAGTAAAGCGATTCCAAACACGCCATTTTTAACACAAAACAGCGTCTTCAAAAGGTGACAGAACATTTGCAGCTCTGAATTAAAACTTCTCAATAAAAGCCAAACATGCAAGGAAAACTAAAACAACAGAACTGAGCCACATGCAATCAATGGTTCAGTCCACATATCCATGGCAGGCATCTACATAGGATTTGAAGAAACTGGCAAGTACTTTCTATACCAAAACAAGGATTTCTAGCAACATCAATTACACAATAATGGGCTCAACATTCGAACTGCCAAACAACACTAAAAAGAAAATGGAGGATGGGATTCTTAGGCAAAAACAAAAAAGAAAAAAAAAATTGGGGAAGGTATTTTCAGATTGAATGATGCAAAGCAATATCTCTGTGGTGTTTTATCTCAATCATGAAATCCACCTGCTAAATAATTGGGCAAGAGATTTAAATATTATAAATTATCACAACTTTTACATAGAAAGCTTCGTGGTTGTACATACTCTTTCTTGCTAATATGGACTCCCATAGGCGTGTGGCCTTTGAAACTAAATGAGAATTCTGACTGGAACTAGATACGAGATCATCCCACAGCTCCCCTTCCAACTTGACTTTGTTTCTCCAATCGTGAAGTTTTTCCAGTTCTTGCTGCAAGTAAGCCTGTGATCCAGGTTCTTAAGCACATTAAAGACCTACATATGATGGCTTATTCATGAGAGTCATTAGTCCATAAGCTAGAGTTTTACCTCCTCAGCACACAAGCCTCGGAACTCTGCAGTCATTTCATGAGCCAAATTGGACCACATTGCCTGCCTCTGTACAGCTGTTTCAGCATTTTTCAGGAACTTTCTTCTTTCCAATGCAATTCTAGCCTATGGAAAGTTAATCATTTAAGTCAAGCTCCTAAAATTCAATTTCATCAGTCTCAAAGTAAAAGTATGCTTGTTTGAGATAGTAATTGGAAAATCTCAACCGTATAGCAACAAGAAATGAAAGCCTACAGAGACCATCGCATGTATTTCAACACTTGCATCCGGAAATTAATATTCATATCTCACCAAAACCAAGCACAAAATTTGTCAATATGTGCTGTCTCCTATAGTTATTGCCAACTATTCACATGAGGAATACAAAAGCCAGATGTTACCATTTCAAAGGAAATTGTAGAACATCTTGAATAAGACCCAAGGCTCATGATAAAGAACTAAAACATTAATTCTTCTTTTTGATGGAGTCCATCATTCTAATACATACTTGACTTTGCTCTTGTCTCCAAATCTACTTGTATATTTTTAGAAGCACCGACCAAGAAAAGACAGCCGGAAGGAACCTTAGCAACTCACATTACCAGGGGAGGGCAATGCTAGTAAATGCATTTCCTAACTGTTATTTTGCTCTTCGAGGGTCAATTGGAGTAAAGTGGTGTCTATATTTCAAAAGATAGCCCAGTGCACACAGATGGAGACATATAGACAAGGATACAAAAAGGCCAATGCTAAACTCAACTGCCTTATTAACATCAAAACAACCTTAGTCCAGCGATGATGGCAACAACAATAGGTATCTCCAATAAGTAATACACAAAAACCATTTATACCTTTGTTACTGGAAGTAGGGTGGCAGCATGGGAGAAGGCTACATCCGTCAATGAAGCTGGTAAAGGATTAGTAGCCAGATCGGCTGGAAATGTCCGCCTATGAACCTCTCTTAAAGCATGCAAAGAAAGTTGCCATAAGAGTTCGACAAATCTGCAACACCAGATAAGAATTGTATAGTCAATTATCACAACAACCAAAAAAAAAAAAAAAAAAAGTCTATGGCCCAACATCGGCTTAACTATAAGAAAATTTTTTGGGGATCCAAAAGTACATCAAAATTTACATTTGGGAAGCAAATGTTCAAACTCTCGTCTATGCATATCTTCCATGACCACTAAAACCCTCCTTGCAAATTCACATAATATCATAGTTCTCTGATCTGATCTCAACAATAGCACCAGAAACCACGTCCCAGTCATGCCAAGCTATCAAAGGGTCAACTGCCTACTCACAAGGAAATCCTCAATTCTATCACGAAATTTCAAATTTCCAATCTCCAGCCAGCCCCACTGCTCTCATTTCTTTTTGCACATAAATTCTGTGCATAAAGTCCGATTCATGTCCTTTAATTTCAATCATCAACACTTGCTCAGTGATGAGAAAATAAAGAAGTAGAGAACGTGTCATGTCATCATTCCACATGGCATGACCACAAAAGCTAGCATCCCACTAATTCATTTTTGCTAAACTAAATATAATCTTTCGCTTCAATCTATAACGCTACCGTATGGAATAATCAGCATATATCGTACTCATTGTCATGAAAATGATGTAATGCTTATATTTATACAAAATGGCCCATGTCTAGGAGAAACTCGCGTGCATTTTACAAAATAATGGAGGTAGTATTTGGATTAGATTTTAAGCTTTCTTTTGTTGATAAATCGTGACCAGTTAACTTATATTGAATATCTGACCAAAAAATTAAAAATACATCGAACAAAACACATGCCACAGATATTTTCGAATGAGATTTAAGACTCCTCCTTGAGATTATCTTACTTATTTCAATTAAGCCAAATGACCATGCAGGTCAATTTAATTCGTAGGAATTAAGGGAAAACTAAAATTCTCAACCTAAGCAAGCTTAACTAAGCAATTTTAAACGATTTCCATAGATTCCATGCAAACTCCAACCTTAGTGCTCCAAGTACCCAAGTAAAAATGGAGAACGGAGATCCGAAACACCCAGGCAATTACCTCGGCCCACAACATGTAGCCAGCGAAGAAACCCTGGAATTGCTCCTAGGAAGCGCCCCTTGCGATTCGAGCTCGCTGATTATACTTTGCACCACCTTAACCACAGCAATATAGTTTAAGCATGTGAAATCAGCGCAAGCCGCAAAGCCATCAACCAAAAATCCGAAAATGCCGACAGGCGAACGAGGAAACACAATTCATTCACGAGAACCGCACCTTCCGGAAGTCCCGCGATTGGGCCGAATCGAAAATCGGCCAGACCCTGTCGAAATCCTGGGGGAAGATCCCGACCGTTAGTGAGCCGGGGAACAGCAAGATCAAAACGAAAACTAAAGAGATTTCCGATCACACGAGCAGGGGACATCGGACTAATCGCGAATGCGCGTCCGACAGAGACGGGGAGATGGGAGAGAGAGATTTACTTTGGCGGATTGAGCGGGGCCGCGGAGGGAGGAGAGGATGAAGTAGAGGAGCTGCTCGCCGAGTTTAGGGTTGGAGTGGCGGAAGAGGCCGACGCGGGGGGCGCCGTTGGAGGCGCCGACGCCGATGACGGACGGATCGAGGCCCAGGAGGAGGCAATTAGTGTACATTGCGCTCTCCAGCTCTATCTCTCTCTCCTTCTCCCTGTCCATCGTCATCCCCCGCACCGGAAAACCACCAGTCCCCGCCGTCCTCCGCCGTCCTCCTTCCTTCCCCCTTCGTCTTCGTCTTCGTCTTCGTCTTCTTCGTCTGTCTCTCTCCGGGCGAGAGCGACGTTCGGTGATCTTCGTTTTCTTCTCCGATGGTACCCCCTTTTGCTCGCTCGCTCGCCTGCTTATCCTTCGCCCCACTCTCTCTCTCTCTCTCTCTCTCTCTCTTCTTTTTTTTCTTTTTTTCTTTTTTGCTTCTTCTCTTTCTTCTTCTTCTCTTGCTTTTCTCCTACTCCCCTACTCCGGTTGGTTATTCTATTCAAAAAATAATAATAAATTTTTTTTTTTTTTTTAAAATGCGATTTGGATTTTGTTGGAACTTTTTATTTCAAATCTGAGGCCCTGCTGAACCGGTTAATTGCCGGCCGCCCCCAGAATGGTGGGTCTGGTTGGGGCAAATTTGAAATTCCGTGAAATTTGCCACGCCCCTTCCTCTCGCAACCTATGTACGAATCCTCTTTCTTTTTCCTTTTTTTCTTTTTCCGCTACGTTCAAAATCATAAAACTTATAACAAAAGTATAATTCAATCTTAAAATTTATCAAATTTATATAATCAAGTCATTACATTGTTTTCATCCAATTTAATTGACAGAAAATGTGGATATGATTTTTTATTAGTTTCTCTATCTTACATGGCGCTAATATAGTTAAGATAATGTCGTTTTAGTTATATGTTTCATTTTTAGCTATATTATCGTCATTTTTCCTTCCAAAATTAAAATTTTAAAATGGTACTTCTAAGTTCTAATTTCTAATTTCGAAACTATGCAAATAGGAAAAAACAAAAAGATTACCAAGCACAGTATTTATTTTATCTGAAAAAATTACGAACATTTGACTTCTTACAAAAGTCAAGTCACGGGCGAAAAGAAGTGAAGGAAACAAAGTAGAAAGTGAAAAAACAAAAAACGATAATCACATCGGCCCCATAAGTCATGCGATCTAGAGTACATCAAAGAATCCGCCAAGCCAACGACTTCTTTCCAGACGTGTCCTGAACAATTTTTTTACGACTTTTTTAAAAATCTTAGTAGTTGCAAGTCTTTAAACTTTGGACTTGAGATTTTTAATTTGTCCTACCGCAATTTAAAAATAAAAGCGCATAAAAAGACGTGCCGATGCCTTTATGTTTTCTGTTCTTCAGCAAATGATTTCTTGGTGCTTCTTTTGACTTTCATTTCCCCCCGTTTGCGAAGGACAGGCATATCACAAGATCTAATTTTGATGGATTAAGCTCCAGCTATATCCAAAGTTTCATCTTGCAATTCAATTCGTTTAGAGTAAATTGAGAAATCTGGTCTCGATTCAAAAGCCTTAGCCTGAACTAAGTCACTGTTCCTGAGATATCAAATCTCCTTTACAAAATGATAGAGTTTAGGTGTGCTAACTGCGGCAATAATTTCGATCTGACTTATGGCCCTAGGCATAACGTCATACCCCTAATCAGATATGAGGTATCGCTAATTATATGGAAGGACCATTATACATATTAGGCATGTCTTCACATCTTCCGAGCAACACAAATCGTTTCAATTATCTACTCCATCTTTCACCTTGAAATACTCTCAGATTTCTCTAGAAAAAAAAAATCTGGGACTTGATTAAACAAAACCCTTTTTACCGGGGCGTTGACCCCGGCGCAGCCCCGTTGGTCAGGCTGCCACGTTCGGCGGCTGGCCGATCTCGTAAATTTGAATTTGGGAAAACCCCGGCCAACAGCTCGAGCCGGTTTTCAACTGCTGCCGGCCTGATGATTCTGGAATCGCTTTGCTTTTCCATTTCGTCTTCTTCGTGTAATGGAGACTTTCTGTTGGGTTTTCACCTTTCTTTACTCCTCAGCCCGTCCCTTTCCCCGGTCCAGAGATTCAGCATAAAAACGCTATTGCGAAAGGGCCTTCCGTTGCCCCGTTGCTTTTGGTTTTTGCAAAAGACTCCGGTCCGGTAGTTATTCCTGGATACGGGAGATGGTCGTCTCTTTTCCAACAGTGACTTGTCACCCGAACTTCACCAGACCGTGGCGACTTCGTTTTTGCTTCCCTTACTAAATCCACTCTTCTGAACTCTTCATTTTTGGGTAGCTTACAATGGAAGGAAAATTGGAAAAAAGGGGAAAACTAAGAACTATGGAAAGGACGAAGTCCGAATTCGCCCCGTCAATGATGATCGGCCCGTGCTTGGAAAGGTACTATTCTGTGTGACGGTTACATGAAATTAAAAATTCGGTCTTCTAAAGAAAAGTTAGCTGACATGCATGACATGCTTATGATATTTTTTCCTATTCTACTTCGGTTTTTGGATTACTATATGGCGAATTGATAATACTCTTGGATTATTACGACGAGGGTTGTATCGATGAGTAGTTTGTCCAGTGGACTAATGTGAAGTAATTTGGTCCTCAAAATCATATATTGCACATGATGTAAAATGAATTACTGACCAACTTGTGTCAACATGTGCTTATGGAACACCTTTTCGTAATAATATTTCTATGATAAGTTTGATTAGGACAAGAAAATAGTCATGAGACGATGGATCGTTTTTAGTGCTCAATGTAACTCGGACGCACGTCGTGGGAAAGACGAGATGTCGATGCGTAAAAGCCAAGTGGGTTCCTGTTCACAAGTTTGCTGATCATTTTGGAAATGGCTGGAGGATGAAGGTGGCAGGTGAGGCACGGCACATTATGAATTGCTTGAATTGTAGGCTACAACGAATGGTCCCCCTAGTCGTTCGTGCACGACAAGAGAGAAGGCAAAACGCACGAGTCAAGACAAAGGCTTTTCCGCAATTTCCCCGAGGACAGAGGACAGCGCGGCTCATATCCGACAAGCGGGTCTCTATCCGAAGCATGTTCTCGCATTATGATGGTCCGGAGTTTGCAAGCTCGAATGGTGTTTCGTTCCATCTCGCTGGTCATGATCAATATTAAATTCGAAGATACGAGTCTCTGCTCCTAATAATTACGACGATAAGAATCGTAAATTCAATGATTGAAACTCACATCATTAAGCTAGGAAGACAAAATGCAATAATTTGATATTTTTCGAGAAGCGACAGTGCCGGGAGGGGCACTAAGGCTAATGGTGCAACTGCGTTTTCTATTAGTTATCATACCAATCGTACATCACTATACTCGCATGAAACCCCAATATCAAATGCTGACGAATTCATCGTCATAGTTGCAATAACGTGCTAGAATCCAGGATCGCTTTGAGTTGGTGTGGACTTTAGGAGCTGATGTAGGTGCGATTAGTTCAACTTTACAAATGAGTTTTTGGTGTAATGCAAATTATGTTTAATTAAAACCTATTTGGGAAAATGCAAATTATTTTAGTTAAATATATGTTTGCAAATGAGTTTTGGATATAGTTAAATATATGTTTATATATAGTTTTGGATATATATATATATATATATATTTTTTTAAAGAGCCAAACCCTTCGCCAAACCGGTGAGCTAGGTTCAGCGTCGACGACCATCTATAAGGTCGTGCAACCCAATCATAAGGTCGCTGGAAATCGCATGACCTTGGGCAACACACAACCTAGGCAACTGTCACATGGGTCTTGCGATCTCAAGTGGTCCTCATGGGGTTGCACAACGGTGGTTGCCTAGGTCACACACTGCGTGGGTTGAGCAACCCTCACCGAGCCTCGCCCAAGGTTGCTCAACCTCGAGTGACCTCAATCGACGACCGTCAACACCAAATTTGGTTCGCTGGCGGCCGTAGCCCTGGACTGGCGAAGGGTTATCTCCTTTTTTTAATAAAAAACGTTAAGTAGGGACAAAATCAAAATTTTGAAAAATCGATGAGGATAGTTTTGAAAGGAAAAACTAGTTTAAGTATTTGGCTAAATATTGAAAGCTCAATGCTGATCTTTATTAGCATTGGGCTTTCAGCTTTCTCAAAACCAACATTGGCTGAAAGCTTATTTAAAATAATTACCAAACTATTCAACATTTATCCAAGGGACTTCGAGGTCAAACGCCCTTAGAAACACTAAACCAAATGCACCCTTAGTTCTTGTGGGAAAAACATTTGAATAAGCATTTTTAGGAATTTTCTCATCGCGTGTTCCCAAATTATGACCTGGTGCAAGATAAATGCGATTTTTACTATTTGATCTTATTTGATGGTATATATTTTTATATACATAAGTATATTAGTGAGAGGCGGGGGGCGGTACAAAAGTCTAGTTGGATTGGATAGCGGGCCACTCGACTTGCTAGAGACCCTAACGATCCCAACCCAACACGTCGGGCCAAAAAGCTCATTAATCAATGGGCTTTTGGCCCGAACGAGTTGGTAGCCCAAGAAGCCCAACTGGCCCCGACCTAATCCTACGCCGCAACACGCGTGTTCCCCGCCGCGGCACGTGCTGTCTCCAACTCGATGCCCAGGCACGGCAAGAAAGGGATCAAAAAGGCGAAGGCGAACGCGAAAGCAAGCGAAGCATATTCCCCAGCTCACGGGCAAGCGGGCACGATTCCCACGTCTATGCTCGGGACGGATTCGTCGGTTCCCCGATTCGTCAATTCCCGATTCGTCGATTCTCCGCTTCGATTCAGCTGGGTTATGTGATGATAGTTGATGGTTCTTCTTCTCAGCTGCTTTTGAAGAGAAGGAGACTCACCATCCCCGACGCCATGGAAGCTGAACCCGCCAAGGTCCTCTCTCTCTCTCTCTCTCTCTCTCTCTCGCTCGATTTTCTCGATGTCGATGCTGGGTTTGTGATGGTTCTTCCTTTAGTTTCTTGGGTTGGTGATGGATCGTGGCTGCGATTGTGGCGCTTCTTGGGTTTTTGCTCGATCGGTGGTAATTCGCTTCACGAACTGTCGATAGCTTATAGTGAGAAGTAAAGATGGCTTTTTTTAGGTGCATTGCCATTAGAGAGGGAAAGAGAATTTGAGGAAGTTGCCCGCTTTAGTTTTAGGGGGTTGTTTCGACCTGGCTAGATGGCGGGGGTTGTGTGTTTGTGTGTTCAGGGATGAATCAAAGATAGGGCATGATGGGCGAATACGTCGTCTGTCCGGTTGTCGCATTAGACGATGCATTGTCGATGCTGTTTGCTTCTGTATCTAATCACCGGTCCATGTCCAGTGTGGTGATTTGTGAAAAAAAATTGTGAACATTCTCCGGCATTGGTTGGAAGGGTAACTCTAGCACTTCCTGCTAACTAGAACTATCCATGGAAGGTAAAGAAAACTGGTTAATGTCGAGTACGATATGAAGTGAAGAGATACAGGTAGGCCAGTTGCATAGAGTGTAGGAATATGAGACAAAGAATTGACTTGTTGCAGGATAGGAGGACAGTTAGGTTGTGAGGGAAAATCTATGGTGCAAGTGTTTCTAAAGTTCATGAGCTTATGGCTAGCTATCTGATTCGTGATTTGGATTTGACTTGTGTTGTGCCTAGAGTTATGGAGTTGTGCAGTCTTTGTTGCTTTAGAGACAAATCTCAAATGCGTCTCTTATTAATTTAAAGTTCCAAACTCTAAGATAACTTGGTCGTATTCATTCGTTGAACCAATCAACTCCTCTTTACTGGACCGTGTTCTACAAAAGTGAGATAAGAAATGTTATTCTAGGCCTTATTTCTTTTGCAGACCTTTGAATACTCTACGGCTTTTGGCATTTGTCTCATCAAATGGTTAAAACCCTTGCCTTTTCTTATCTATATCAGCAGAACGTGACGTTCTAAACATGTTTCTTGCCAATTGTCTATATTACTTTCGGTCCTGACTAAATGTGTGTTCTTGTTCTGATTTAAATTAGACAAGGACCATACACGATGATGAGTTCAACTGACTTCATTATGTCTACTTTATCAAACACCTGGTATCACTAAATACCTCGTATAGCCTAAGATCATTGCAAATAAATTGGTGTGACTGTCAATAGCAGAACTAAACACATAACACATCATCTATGGAAGGAAAGTCTTAAGACTCTTTTATATTGTGTGAGGAGGATATTTTGCATATCTTGGATTTGCTGCGTGCAATCTGGTTGATTGTTGTAGCTCATGTCAGGTGAAACTTGCTGAAATAAAAGAAAAATTTGGTCGTGAAATACGTGTGTTTGAAAATTCAGCAAGTTCTTCGACAGAAAATGCAGCTCCAGATACCGGTAAGAACAAGTTCTACCAACTGATTTTCAGTTCAAGCTATGCATCTTTTACCTGTCCAGGTATTTTGTCTTGACTGTATTTTACAACAGATGAAACGGATGACTTCTATGAGTTCACTGCAGAGGATTATCACCGACTTTTGAGTACCAAAAAACAAGGTATTATCCAACAATAAGTCATGTTAATTGTGCAAATAGAGGAAGAGGCTTTAATTTTTACAGGTAGGATAGCGTGCCTTTTGGATGTTTAGGGAAAAAGACATCTGATTTCTAATCAACTGGGGTATAGAGTTACGGATATGTTTCCTTCTCGGACGTTGAATCCCTGGCCTGCCATACAAATTAGGATGGAGTGGAAAATATGTTCTCTGTGATTATTTGTGCGCTCTTGGAGTGCTGTTTTCTCACATTATTGCTATTGGTGGTTTGAAATTTTAGTTTGATTAAAGAGTTCCTTTCTAATTCCATTTTCTAGTAGATTCACATTAATAAAAATAATTGATTTTGTGGTTGTTGATTTTTTGGTTGGATGACTGTGGCAGAAAAATATTTAAAGACTAAAAAAATCCGAGAAGCAGAAGAGGCAGCATGGCGCTCAAGAATAACAAAGGTGATTTAATATCTACTCTACCAGTGCCCCTTATGATTTTGTTTTTGATGCTCAATTTTTATTTTACCTTGTAATCTCGATAAATAGCTTGTGTTATATTGGTTACTTGTGCAACATACCCCTAAAATTCCTCAGCTTTGTGATGCAGACTGTTATAAGGGTACGGTTTCCTGATAATCATACGCTAGAGGCTACATTTCATCCGTCAGAGAAAATAGAGAGTTTGATTGTTCTCCTCGAGAAAGTGGTAGCTAAACCTGAACTGCCATTTTATATATGTACGTTTGCTCACGTGATGTAACTAATTTGCAATATTTCAATGATTTCAATATTCACGTCTCCAGAATGTGTTTTTGGAAGCTAAAGCATAACGCAAATATCTGATCATGTCTCAGATACTGCTCCACCCAAGAAGCAAATAAAAGACTTGTCTCAGGACTTTTACTCTGCTGGCTTCATTCCTGGTGCAATAGTTTATTTTTCATATGACACCCAGAAAGGTTTGTGTGCTTATTATTGACCTCAAATGTAGTATCTTCCTTTTTCTTTATGCTCACCACGGGTTGCTTCTTCGTGTTTTATTTAGAGTGGCTCATCTTTAAGCTGTTTTAAAGAAACAAATTTGAGTTTTACCGTGTGCCTAAGTGATCCGAAACTGCCCCGAGTGCAGTTCACTTTTTTCTAAGCACCTCAAAGCTGAAGCACATTTGCAGGTCCTTCTTGGTAATCTGCCTCGGGTATACTAACACATGCTGAAAGATGACCCACTCACATGAACTACCAACCGCTGCACGTTTGTGGCGATGTCAATTGAATAATTTGTTAAAAGGCTATTTCACCAAGATTGGATGTTGTTAATCCGTTGCTCATTGATTCTCGTGACATCAATGGTAGATTACATGGGAGTGCTCTGACAATGGAATGCTAATATGGTCTTTTTGTCATTCCCTGTCAGTTTCAAATGAGGATATAGCAGCTGCTGAGACAGGTCCTTTCCTTCAAGAGTATGTCATGGCTCTGAAAGGCTTGGAGCGTGACATTGAGATTGTAGAGCCGGTTCAATCTGCGCCAGAGCCTGTAGAGCCGGCTCCTCCGCCTGTTGTCCAAGAGCGCAAGCCTGCTGATAAAAAGCCTGTTAAGCCAAAGTGGCTTAAAATGTGAATTGAGACCCGAGTATTCCCTTGAAACTCTCTTTTTTTCCCCCGTACGATATCTTTCACGTCAAGATTTCTAGTTTTACTCCTTTCTCAGATTATGCCGATCTTGGTGCAGGTGCAGTTAACTCAGGGTATCTTGCATCGACCGTGACACTTCGAACCAGTTATTGTGGGCAACTGAGCACTCAATTCTGAAAGTGACTTAGTCGAGGATGGGTTATAGGGAGAATCCTTCAGAATTGAAGAGGGATGTCATAAGTGACTGACCAAGTGACTTTCTCCTAATGGAGAGAACCTTGTATTTCGATCACGTTTATTGTAAATCAACTGTGTCCTTTTCTGGTTGTGTATATCCATACGGTTCCCTAGATTATGGCCATGCCACCTCTCTTTGTTCACCGCAATTAAAGTTTCAATTTAGATTCTCAAGTTGGGTTTACGTATGGCCCTGTACGTGGTACCAGTTGGATCCGTTTTCCTTTCCGCCAGAGACCGCAATGACCTGATGTCCCTGGAATTGTGGACGGTGGTCGATGGTCGATGGATTTTTTTACTCCTACCCAATCGGAGGCCTGTCGTTAGTCTGGACTCCCCCAAGTAGGAACACTTATCAAGCGTGAACAGTATTAGCTTCGTCTTTGGACCCTCGTCCTCAGGGGCAGTAAAAGAGATGCGACAAGTCTCTGCGGCCTTCAGCAATGCTCCATTGCCAGGGTCGACTGATGTGAGTCACATTTGGCAAAATCTTTCTTGGAGGCGAGCAATTCCAAAGCAGGTAGAATATTCGCCTTATCTTGGAAATGGCGAAAATTATTCGCTCTTAAATCTGGTTTGTCATACGAAAAAAGGGGATCGAAAAGCGCGTACTCCCATGTTAAATATGGTTGTGAAAGATCTAAGAGAAAGCCGAGGTCAGAAGTTTCTGTATGATCGATCCGTTGCATGTGGGGTTGCTCCTGGTTCGTTCAACGGATGCACGGATTTCAGTGGACAAGCTTGGCAAATTAGAACGGGGGTAGGTAGCCGTGATTGAGGAGGGGGGAAGTTGGTGGTTGCTTGGCTAGTCACCAGTCGCCCCCCATTTTGCATGGAAGATGCGACGGCAAAAGAAGACGAATCTGTTGGTTTTTAGACTTTAATCACACGCATGACGCACCTGCCCAACCCCCAATTAATTTGTGTTGATTGGTACGAGTTCAACTAACCTTCCATCATTACATGGACCGTGCGGGAAACAGGTTTGGGGTGTTTTCGGAATGATTGCTCGTCAATGTGCATTGTCGTCGAAGATGGAAAAGAGCATGTTCTGCCCTTTGACCGTGCGGTGCGGATGGGAGATTGGGTTCTGGGGGATTCGAAAAATAAAAGCAGGAGGTATTTCTTTTCTTTCTTATGTTTAAAAATAGTCAAATTGTGCTCTTCGACCTGTTGACGTTATTGTAAAAGTTTCATACCGGTGATGAAATGTTCGATTTGAGCTGTGATTGCCGCTTCATGTCGAGCGGGCCTGTCACCATTACCCACTCACGATGCTAGTGAGAATAATCTCGGGCTTATCATATATCGTGGCATGGTCTAACCTAGGCTTTCCAAGACCGACGATTAATAGGAAGGTTTTAGACTTGTACTAGGAGACCTCGAATCGCTTGAGAGTGAGCTCCACCCAAAATGTCGGCACACGCATTTGCCTGTCTCCCTAATAAATAAATAAAAGTCATACCGATCAACGCCCACCTCCCACATTTCCATGATTGCGCAACGGCTGGCTTCATAATTCAATTAATTCTTTTTCTCAAATTAAAAAAAATTAAAAACAACCACTTCATTTTCCTAACACGTTTCTAATTTTGTTTGTCAAAGAGCAAAAGGTAAGAAATTTCTTTTTCTTTTTACTTTTTTCACATTTGCAAGTGCGATTCATCTAATTATCGTGTGAGTTTTCCGTTGGCATTTATTTTCTAAAAGACAAACTGAATTGGATTAACTGATTCAAGTAGGTGAAGACTTGATACTTTCATCTTTTTTTTTTTGCTTTTTATGAGATTGACTCGGTTCAATTCAATGGTATGCTACTTATAAATTTACTTAATTATACAACCAACTCTAAGTCCATGCAACAATAATCTCAAGATGTGGAAATCCAAGGTAATCCAAGGGATCGAAATGTCATCTTTATGTGATGTGATTATGAAATCTACTATAAAGTCAATGACGGCGGCCAATGAAGTGGCGTCCACCGAGAGAGAAAACTGCCCCCGCCCCTTTAGAGAAGGGTCAAATAAAATATGCCACGGAAGACTTTCTGGTCAAACCATGTTGGCGACCCGACTCGAAACCCGAACCCGAACCCGAACCCCGAAGCCCGAACCCGAAACCCTGTCCTTAACAGGTGGGCCCCACCGCTACGAGCACAGACAAACTATATCGGCCGCCTCCGGCGGGCGATGCGCTGCGATGCGATGACGTGGTTCGGGCTCGTGCAGTGCGGGGATCGCCTGCTCGCGCGACCAGGGGACGAGCAGGGTCTCGACCAATCGGATCCGCGGAGCCTCGCTACTTTGACTTTTTTGGGTCTCGGCCGGCGGGGTTCCGGTGGTCCGCGACGCGGGCGATCTCGACGCTTATCGAGGTTTCCGAATTCCGCACGTTGGCGGCGGCCCGTACTGCTGCGTGCGTATACCTATACGTCAGGGTGTCTTGGGGGGTGCGAAATCGAAATATCCGGTTATGGTGGACCGAAGGATAGAATAAAAAACAAAATATATGGTCAGAAACAGAAAAAAGTTGATGTTCGCTTCGCAGCGACCAGCGACCCCGCCATTATTAAAATGGACCCACTCATCTTTTCTTAATTTCGGTTTAGGGTCCCTCTCATTCGCTCATGGCCGTAAGGGCCCCGGTGACTTCGAAATAAAGGATTAAAATGCTTCTTGGGGGGGGGAGGGAACTGATGCTGCTGCCCCATATAGAAATGTTTTGCATATACTTTTTATATTCATTGATATATGTTTGTACATATTCGGAACATAGCGATTCGTCACATTCTATTTTTCAGTTTGTTCATTGAATCATTGAACTTCGCACGTGAGAGATTTTTTTTCATATGTGAATACCATTATCTTCACAGGTTTTTTTCTTGTCGTTTTTGCATATACTAATGATAGAATTCACGATGATGAATTTCGACTACATGTGAAATTGTCTTCTCTCAATGAATCGACATGCGGCAAAATGTTGAGAAAAATAATACTATAGAGTTAATATGTGAAATGATGTAATAAACTTTAATTCGGTGCGAAATAAATGCGCTTTGATACATTTAATGGGTAGTTTACTTAAATACCCATGGGCAACATCACTTGTGGTAGCCAAATTCAACTTGGATGCCATATAATGCTCCTTTTGTGGTAGGCATCAACACCACATGTATTGATTGTCATTTTCAATCGGATGCAAATAGATTTCAAAGAGTCACATTGACATACGAGATTTTCATGCGGTGGTCTCACCTTTCCCATTGCCGAGGGGCATAACACTGCATCCCTCATTCAATTCAATCATGACACTTGTGTTACGTGTCCAATTTAGTAATCTCCAAAGTCTAGATCGTCTTTTTGCCCCCATCTATTTGAAGGAATATACGTTTATACCCGGTCAATGCTAATTGTCATAAAATAATTGCTTGTCTGGCCCAAGTTATTGTTTTCTTATGAAGCACATCGAATAGTTAATTTCAACGGATTGATTGAGCGATACAATATTTAGAATCTCGTTTGCAATGTGAAACCATACTTAGAGAGATAATTTCTTTCCAATTTTAGAGCCCTAACGTTAATAGCTTGTCTCTTAAGATTGGACGGATGAATCTAGTCTTTGGTGCGAAATTTGGTTAGCAATACCGATAATTATTTACATCACAACCTAAAAAGATACATCATATCCCAAAAACACAACACCAAATATTTTTTACCTTTTCTATTTTATTTTCCATACATTTTCATTTTCTGCGCGGGCAGCACATCATCTATTTTTCTGCAAAAACAAGCGAAGGATTCTGATAAAACAATTCCTCCTTTCAAATATAACCGTACGCCCAAGAAAAGCAAAAAAGGTCGGATCTTTTCTCCCCTGGCCAGAACTCCTGAAACCTGAAAAACGGGATCTCATGCAACAAAAGGAAGGCCAGCGGGGCAGAACCGCAAATACGAGAAAAATCCGGGGGAAAAGCGAGACGGACAAAGCCAGATGGCTTCTTCCCACGTTGAATGCGGGAGCAGAGAGCAAGGGTCGGGGAAGGGGACAACCATTTGGTAAGGCAATTCGTCATCCATGGAGATGGAGATGGACTCGATCGCGACCATTCCGAGTTGGTGACCGACTTTCTCCCCCTTCCCCCCCTCATCTCTTTCATATACCCAGCAAAGCGTCATTTCTCTTCCCCCTCTATCTGGCCGTGCTTTTCACCTTCCGGGCTCGCACCACCCACCAGGGAAGGCGGCTTTTGGTAAAAAAGCATTTCTCGATCTCTTTATCCTTCCTTTTTCCTCGCATTAGCGTAATTGCTGTCGCACGCGTGACGTTTGTTTTTATTCCGACCCCTTTTTTTTTTGGCTCTGTTGATTATTATAAGCTGTGATCCCGCGACTCTTTCAACCCTCATCAATTCCGTCCCTCTCCCACCGTTTCTCTCTCTTCAACGCCTCAGCGTCCGGGCATTGCGGAGCCTCTGACTTCCGGATCCGGCTGCTGCCCTTTTGCTATTTGGGTCCTGCGCGTGCCCTTCGGTTGTCGGTTTTCTCAGGCGGGCTCATCTCAGGTGACGGGTTCGTTTTCGGGGAGCAATTCTTGTTATCGTTCGTTCGCTGGGTGGTTGGTAGTTTGACCGTGAGAGTGAGGGAAGCGAATACAGCGTGGTGTGCAGCGACATGCTTGTCATGCTGCGTTTGTTGGTTTAGGATCGCGAGCGAATGCTGTGGTTTTTATATGTGATGGTGTCTCGGTAGCCAGGCGGTGTGCATAGCAGATCCTCGTTCCTAGAATTCTTTTCTTTGTTTTTTTCGTTTGGAGTGATTGTGCTGAGCATCTTTACCTTTGTTGTGGCCGAATGTTGATCAAGTTCATTCATTTTGCTCTAATCAACCCGTGTCTTGCTTATAACTGCAGATCAAAGAGGTGCCCTGTTTGTGAAGCAGCATCTTTGTCTTCAAAACTCTTTAAAAGATGGGATCGGGTCAGTGGTCCGTTGAGAAAAGATCCAGTTTAAGAAGCGATTCCTTCTCGAAAGACATCGATGATGTGCCCGAAACTGGGTGCCTCTCGATTATAGTGCTCGGTGCTTCTGGAGATCTTGCCAAGAAGAAGACTTTCCCTGCGCTCTTCAATCTCTACCGCCAGGTCTGCTGCAGTCTTCTGTAGTCGATATGCTCGCATCAATTTGCATACTAAGTGGACTTGCATTCTTTACGAGGTTTATAGCACTAGGTTGTTTCTGGAATGGCATTTTCCTAACCGTAGGCTGCAGGAGTGTCTGCCCAACAATGGACCTTTTTCTGCTGTGTCAATGCTCATGCCATTGTGTCCTTATCTGGACTTCACCATTGTCTTGATTATATAATCACATGAGGACATCCTATTATTGCAATAATATTGTTGGCCGGTAGTTCCTATTATTTTTTTTTTTGGCTCTGTGGTCATATGAATTATCTTAACTCTTAAACTGGAGGAATTGGTGCAGGGATTTTTACCAGCAGAAGAAGTCCACATTTTTGGCTATGCTAGGACTAAAATATCAGATGAGGAATTGAGAAATCGCATCCGCGGGTAAGATATCCGTCAACATTCACTTTTGCACGATTTATCTGGCTTTCGTTTTCTTATTTTAATGTTTCATCTCACTTCCTTCCTTCTATAGTATGATTAAGAAGGGACATATTTTGTTTATCTTTTTTAACTCTGTTGCACCTGATATGAACATCATTATCATTACTACTTACTTGGGACTACTTTTTAAAAGGTATTCTATCTCATGGTAATCTATTTCTGGGTAACCACCTCAGTGGTTCTTTATATTAGCCATGATATGCATGATCTTTCAGTATTTTAGCTTCGGGAATTTTATAAGTATTGACAATGGATGAAACTCATTGGCAATCAATATATCAGGTTTCTTGTTGATAACAAGGCTGCTTCATCCAAGTACTCTGATGATATTTTGAAGTTTCTCGAGCTGGTTAGTTGCTGGTCCAGTAACTAGAGTTTTACAATGCATTCTCATGCTAACTCTCTTGATGATCACTTTCAGATCAAATATGTAAGTGGTTCTTATGATACTGAAGACGGTTTTCAGAAGTTGGACAAAGAAATTTCAGAGCATGAAATTTCAAAGAATAGTCATGAAGGGTCATCGAGGAGATTGTTTTATCTGGCACTTCCCCCATCTGTATATCCTTCTGTCTGCAAGATGATCAGAAACTGCTGCATGAACAAATGTAAGAGGATATCTGAAGTTTTATGAAGCTATATCTTTGAATACTTGCTCTCCATCCGTGTTTCATTAGAAGTTATTATGGGAGTGCTAACTAGTAATTGAAGGCCAATCTAAATTTGTTTACTGGCCCCTTATAAATTGGTGGTTGTTTAGCAAGATAGTCTGGGATGCATCTTCTTAGGGAGTGCATGGTGCTGCTTTAATATGCTCATATCTTTGTCTGGCTAGGCTAAGAGTCATAAGATCCCCTTAAGTTCTTGGGATCACACTTTTTTAACTGGGCAACAAGTATTCTTTTTGTATCTAAAAAGGTTCTTCTAGGCATCTCTCTTGTTGTTTTGGGGATGATGACGAAATGTTTGTGAAGTAATTTCCATGGCTGAATTGTTAGAGTTATTGTGTATCTTACGAATAATTTACAGTTGCGGGCGAAGTTTTGGGCAATAAGAGCTGGGGCTTATTTTTATGTTCACACAAAAATGTCTCTATTTAACATATATGAACAACTGCATCTTGCCTTTTCAGCTGATCTTGGAGGATGGACTCGAATTGTTGTGGAAAAACCTTTTGGCAGGGATCTCGAATCTGCAGAAAAACTTAGTACTCAAATTGGAGAATTATTTGATGAACCACAAATTTACCGTATTGATCACTATCTTGGAAAAGAACTCGTGCAGAATTTGGTAGATATTTATTATTTTATGGCGCTCTCTTTTTCATTCTCTAAATATCCTATCTCTTCTCACTTCTATTCCTTCATACAGTTGGTCCTGCGTTTTGCGAATCGATTCTTTTTGCCCCTCTGGAACCGCGATAATATTCATAACGTGCAGGTAAGTGCCATCATCTTAAGTTATTATTTTGCCAAAATGCTGAATTTGCTTCTTTGACAAGCTTTCATTATTTTGTGCCTGTGTGCTGATTGTCCTTGAAATAAGAAACACTAGCAACACGGCTTTGTTCATTATTGACATTGTTGTTTCGTTGCTGTATTTGCAGTGTACTTATTTTTTTGTTTATTGTTTGCTTCTATCTTCGGCAGATAGTATTCAGAGAAGATTTTGGAACTGATGGTCGTGGTGGATATTTTGATGAATACGGGTATGCATGCTGTTGGTATTTTCTCCCTGTCTATCAAACTAGATGTCTGGATAGAGATTGTTTCTCTACCATCGAATCCATTTAAGATATTTAATTGTCTTGTGCCTTTCACGATGGTTTACTTGATGATATTTCTTTAATGATGTCTAATCATCATGAGGTTGTTTTTTCTATGCTTTACTTGATACTAAGACCCATGAACTGTGCCATCTGAATTTTGCAGGATCATCCGTGATATTATTCAAAACCATCTTTTGCAGGTACTGCCATTTCGATTTTGTTATTTACTTGTACCCAAGATATAATTAGGAGGATATGCCTAGCCCATTTGTACTGGATTGTAACTTGAATTGTCTTGTCACTTTTTGGCACCTTGGGTGCCAACATTTTTTCTCCCCATGTCCTTCTGCTACCCTGCTACATACCCATCACCCATCCTCTGTGCCCCAAACCTGCAGAAAAGAAATTATAAACTAAACTCAACAACCTGAGTATCATCTAAGGGGGAAAAAGATCTTCATTTGATTAATAAAATTTGAGTGGTTGCAGGTTTTCTGTCTGGTTGCCATGGAAAAACCCGTATCTCTCAAACCAGAGCACATTCGCGATGAGAAAGTGAAGGTATTCTCTTATTCCATGGCATGGCAACGGAATACTTCCAACTAGTAGCATGTCAGTATTCCTTGGCACATAATACTGGTTGGTTGCTGATTATCATATGACATATGCAGGTCCTTCAATCAGTACTTCCGATTACAGATGAAGAGGTTGTTCTTGGACAATATGAAGGTTACAGGGACGATCCAACTGTCCCTGACAATTCAAATACTCCCACTTTTGCAACTATGGTTCTACGTATACATAACGAAAGATGGGAAGGTGTGATACATGGAAGTTGAAAGGAACCACTATCCAAACCTCCCTATGGACATTTGTTTCGTACATTAGCTACATCCTCAGACATATGCTAATGAACAGCTGAATAACATTGTTTTAACTGCTCTAACTACTCATGCCATTTCTTTTTTAGGCGTTCCTTTCATACTAAAGGCAGGGAAAGCTCTAAACTCAAGAAAAGCAGAGATACGTGTCCAATTTAAGGATGTTCCTGGGGATATATTCAAATGTATGGTAGTATACATATTCGCTTTCCACTGATTTTCTAAAGTTCATGCTTGGTCAATCCATTGGTTAACTCAAAAACTGTTGATTTTTTTTTTTTTTTCAACTTTTAAGTGTAACTGGCATTTAAAGCATAAGCCTGAGGATGACATTTAGGGGATGTGTCCTGTCTGCTGTGTAGTTGCACTATATGTGACAGTAATTACTAGAATTTGATTTCACTACCAGACGGGCCTATATGTACTGACCAGAGGACAAGAAGTTTTCATGTTTAAAACTTTTGGTTTTTAAAAACTTGTCGATTATGAATTTTGGCCACGTGAAATACTTTGTGATGTACTAAACAGTCAAATATTACATGTCCTCCAGTTTTGCTGCATATAGTCATTCTCTTATGGGTATTTCATTTTGGCAATGGGTTGATTTGCTCCTTGAATGGCAACTTTTCTTCAGGTAAGAAGCAAGGGAGAAATGAGTTCGTAATTCGCCTACAACCTTCTGAAGCCATGTACATGAAACTCACGGTATGTGACTGGATTTGCTAATAATATCTTTCTTCAGAGTTAGTATGGCCAGAATGTTGTTGCTAAGGCCTGCTTAATGTTACGTGCATAAATTCACACACACACTAGCATCTATCCGTAAGTAAAAGGCTCACAATGAGGTCTATGCTATCATATGCAGGACTTGGTATTGTGTCAGTATAGCCCACTCTTAGGTTGTTTGGATTTGTTGTTTCTCACTAAAGATTGGAACTCAGAGGCAGCACTTCACTGATGTTGTGACATTATTACGGGGAGAAAATCACGATGTTCGAGAGCAATCTATAACCTACTCCTTTTTCTTCATGCAGGTCAAGCAGCCTGGGTTGGATATGTCAACCGTGCAGAGTGAACTTGATTTGTCATATCGGCAACGTTATCAAGGAGTCGTAATTCCTGAGGCATATGAGCGTCTTATACTTGACACGTACATTTCTTTCCTCTTTATTTAGAGTACTTCCAACTTTAAAAAATCTCGTAGCTCTTTGTTTGGAGCTTAGCTCAGTGGAGTAGACTTGCGTTTGGGCGGGCAATTAAATTGAGGATAGTTTTCTCTGGCATCTGATATGAAAAATCATATAATATGTCTCTTCAATTACTGCAAGTTTTTGTTGGTTGAAATTACTGCAAATAGAATAATATGAAATTGAGAGATGTCTTGCTCTACCATAACGGTTCTTTTATCGATAATGTTGACGTTTGGTATTGCAGAATCAGGGGCGACCAACAGCACTTTGTTCGGAGAGATGAACTTAAGGTACGAGCATTGCCATACTGTCGCAAAACTTTTATCCACAAGCATGCACAAGTTTTTTTTTTTCCCCGGTTTTGTAAAAACAGGATTGCCCATTGACAGTTGCATTTTTCAATTGCAGGCGGCTTGGGAGATTTTCACACCGATGCTTCACAGAATTGACGATGGTGAATTTAAGCCAATTCCATACCAACCAGGGAGCCGAGGTCCTGGTGAAGCGGACGAGCTGCTGGAAAAAGCTGGTTACGTTCAAACGCATGGTTACATTTGGATCCCTCCAACCTTGTAGAAATGAAGACACCGTCCACAAATAAATTTCGGTCCAGCGCCCTCTAAGCTGGCAGTTTTTGAGGCCTCGTCTTTTAGTACTATAATACTACCAGTACTACAAACCTACCTGTATACAAGCAAAGTGCAATATCTGCTGCAGGCGGCCTTGTGCTTCAAAGAAATCTCAGCAAGGTGCCAGCTCAAGACAGTAAGGAGGTGTTTTGTGTAGACTTGAAACAATAAATGCTATTGAGCCTTTCAATAAATAATGAGTGGTGTCCTGATTATCTCTTGGTAGTTATGTACTCGATTACAGCTCTCTGATTTCTCTGAATCGATTAAACGGGACAACTAGCTTGGTTATCATTGATTAGCTTAACTAATTTCTGAAGCTTATTGGAGTGCCGGCGATGTTGCATTTTCGGAAATCAAACTCAATACAATTTCACAAGAGCTAATATTGAAGCAACTGCCCAAACTCCTTTCCTGATTAGTAAGAACGGTGTCCATATGGACCTAGGAGCAATGCTTTGACCCTAGCCGGTGCTAGTGGCTATTTTCCTTCCCTGAGCATGTCCTGGAATGTTGAACTAAACGTTTAGGGTAAATTATAGCGTGAATCTTCAGGTGACGTGGACCAGGTTGATCTGACATGAAACTCAACCAATCTTAGAGACGGTGGCATATCCACCCGATGCATATGACGTACATACTGAGAACAGGGGATTTCACGGTGCATGAAATGAAATCTCGTGTGCTTCTAGCCCTCAAAATATCCATGTAGTTGTTACATTTTCTCAAAATAGCAAGTAGGATCTAGCAACACTTCGGGATAGGGGGTTTGATCGGCTAATCAAGATGATTATTTCTTATAGGCAATAATAACCTTCCTCAATGGTGATGGCCAAAACCATCTTATATGCAATAATAACCGTCCCCAGTGGAACTTAGCAACGACTTCTTTCCTGTCACAGTTGTCGTCGCCTCCTCAGCATGCTGCTAACAAGTAGAGATGGTCTTGTGGAGCCGGTTGCTGGCCAATTGGGGACCACATAGAAGGCGGTCTCAGGTTTTCAAGGCCTGTCCTGAAGCGCTCTGAAAACCATCAACTCCATACGTGGGCAATGACCAGCATTTGTGACCAACGTCGCTATTGTCATCCACACGTTACAAATCAGTGCATTGAGGACAGTGGAGCGGTGACTATAAGTGTGACTTGCTTTTGCCCCCCCTATCACCATGTAATGAATTGTTCATTCAATAATCGCTGCTTTAACTCAAAGCCGATTTTGATGTATTCAGAACTAATCCAATATTTAATCGGGTTTAAATCATACAACACCATCCAATGCCAAAACGAATTGAAAGCATATAAGTATCATGAGTGCTCTTCAATGAACAAACAAGAAGAATATAAGTGAATGAATTCACCTATGTTCTTACATCAATTCAATTAATGAAATCTCATTTTTTCTGATGCAATTGCAACTGAATTCTCACATCAGTATTCCCTAGTGATAACGCTTTGCAATTGCATCCGAGAAAATGAGATAAACAAAACACCGTGTCCTAAAGCATTGATTGTCTAGACTAGTAACCTAAAGCTTCTCAACCTCCCAGGCATCCAGAAACTGACATTTTATTGTGAAAGCAACCATCCAAAGAAGACTCTGTTTATGTGTGTGTCTTCGCTGGCATCTGCAAACATCCATAAGGACAGCACACAGGAAGAAAGCTCAAGATTTAACAGGATTTGTGAAAAAGAAAAACAAAAAACAAGCCTAAAGAACAAAAAGGAGAATGCAGTCGACAACCTTCACCATGCTTTGATCATAATTTGTTCCGGGAGGTCCAACAGACTCATGATCAAAACTTTGGTGGCATTGAAAGTAACTGATGTTAATTTCGCCACGGAAGGAAGTCTGAAAACCTGATGCTGATCCATCTTGTTTTCCCAACTTGTAAAAAGTGACTCACAAAGATTTGAGGACTTAATACTTGCCAGCCAAAGTATCATTCTCATAACCTGAAAATATATATAAACATATAGAGTTGCTTGTGTTGATCTGTAAAAAGTAGGAATACATTAAAGGTAGGGAACATACTCAGAGTAATTTGTATTCTGCATCATGCATTGTCAAGAATGATGTAAATTTCTACGCTTCCAGACCATACAGAGACGTGGCTCCTCAGCGAAAGCAGGCAGCACTGAATTGACAACCACTTTTTAATCCTTCCACGAGACAACTGATGAGGACTTCTCACCTTACCAAATTATCATGAAAAAGATAAGGACAAATTGGAAAAGAAGAACTATGGTAAGGTAAAACTCAAGTGATAACAAAGGAACGAAGGTAAAAAGTTGACTCTTCTTAGTTACTACCTAGGAAGCATCGACACTTTCTGGGATCCTTCATGTCGTGTCGGACACTTTGACATGTGTCCAACACATGGTCAACGGGTGTTGGAAAATCTGACACGTGGTCAACTCTCCCAACGCATTTCGACACATGAGAGTCAATTTTAAAAATTTTCAATAAATGAGGGATCAAAATATAAGTATGTAAAAAAATAAAATAAAAAGTTTCAAATAATAGGTGAGAGAAGTGATTATTGTCAAATTGAAATAATAAATTATATTAACAAATGGTGGATTAATGTTTTTAGTGCAAGTTCATTTTAGGCTCTTCTTTTATCATTTATCTATTTGTGAATTTGAATCATGTATATAAAAATATACATTAAAAATATGTATCTTAACGTGTTGAAATTTTTATTTTTTGAGAAATAACGTATTGGCGTGTCATGTTGTTTCGGGTGTTGGCACTACTTAAGTTACATACACTTGGGCAATGATATCCATTAGTCATGGGATTAGTGGATTTGGAGCACTATAATGTTCTCAAGCAAGGGAGGAAACTAATATTTTACGAGATAACAGACTCTCTTGTCAGATGTATCTAAACAGGCGATCCATTTCATTCCCATGGGCTGAGCAAATGGAAAATGCATTAGTTTCTCCATATTCAAAAAGCAATAGCTTGTGTAAAGCAGTCTGGATTGCTGAGACAAGGCACTTAGGGATTCAGTGTGTGTCAAGAATATTTTAGTCCTGAAGAATAACAGAATGGCTAGCCAGTTACAAGACATTTCTCAGAGTACCTGCAGACCAAATGGTCACAGAGCGGTTTCAACTTCTTTGAAGCAGAAGCAACCTCGGTGTTGTGGCATGGAACAGATGACAGATATTTACTTTATGATGCTCAAGATCATCTTTAGACCTTGATCTTTTGGCCTCTCATTGCATAGGAATTCACTCGGGATCCAAGTCCGATCCACCTGGCAGATACGAAAGGCAGCCATAAATTGAGAATTTAAGAAAAAAGAACAAAGCCATTGAAGTGGAAATGATACTAGAATAAAAGGAAATCAAATTGCAGGGAGTACCTTAGTATCAGATATGCAGGTCACTGCAAGACACTATGAACTCCATCTTCAAATGACCGACTGGGGTCTGATGATACAGTAGGAAATCAACCACTTGACATTGAAGCTTCAGGTAGATAATTGTTCCTTTCAAATTGTCCATTTACAAGGATATCATATGTAGTATCATCAGGCACAAGTCCTCTGTCAAGCATTTCATCATGCAACCTAAAAGCCTCTTGAAGATTGCCTTCCTTGAAGTTTCCAGCAATCAATGTGTTGTATAAGAGAACGTCAGGCCTGACACCTTTCCTGTCCATCTCTTCCAAAATCTTGCCAGCTTTCTCTAGCTGTCCCTTTTTGCAGAGACCCTTCATCAGGACATGGTACAACACCAAATCAGGCACAAGGCCCTTTGTAAGCAACTCGGAGTAAAGATCCAATACCATGAGTAGTTTACCCTCTTTCAACAGTCCATCAATTAAAGTGGTATAGGTTCGCAAGTCGCAAGGGATGCCCTCATCTACCATTTTCTTACGAAAATGAAGTGCTGCCTCCATGTTGTTTAGATCTCTAAACCCACTAATGAGGCAATTATATATGACTGTATTAGGAGATAGACCAACTTCTAGAAGTTCAGAATACAAGTCCAGTGCCCTTTCCATGTCTTTCATTTTGCAGAATCCATCAATTAGAGCACCATATGCGGTGATATCCAGTTCAAGACCTTTCTTCTTCATCTCATTCCACATCTTAAGTGCCAGATCAATATTATTGCTTTTGCAAGAACCTCTGATCAAGCTGGTGTAAGTAGCTACATTCGGGGTAACTCCAAAATCATGCATATCTTTAAAAGCACATAAAGCAGAATTTATGCCACCCTCTGCAACAAATCCATCTATAATGCTATTGAAAGCCATGCAGCTCGGGACGAAGCCTTCATCGATGAACTTATTCATCGTGTCCCTTGCCTCAACAGTCTGGCCAGCTTTACACAAACCATCGATGACTATGTGAAATGTGAAATCAGAGGGAGCAACTCCTGCATGCTCCATCTGTTGAAACACATCAAGAGCACGAAATGGATCGCCATGTTTAAAGTATCCATTTATTAAGATGGTAAATGAAAGTACATTAGGTTTTAGTCCCCTTCCTTGCATCTCTAAGAACATGGTAGATGCCATATCCATATTGCCACTTTTGCAGTGTCCATGAATCATGGTGTTGTATGAAACTGCATTTGGCACTACACCGTTGACCATCATTTTATCCCATAATTTGCAAGCTTCAGTCAAATCACCCTGAGTGCAGAGCCAGGACAGAAGATGATTATAGGTAATGGTGTTAGCAGCTCCACACTCAAGAGCTTCCTCAAATATTTTACGAGCCTCTTCCCATGACTGAGCTTTTAAATATCCCCTAATCAAATGATTAAAATTGGAGTCACTAGGTTGTACACCGGCAAGTTTCATTTGGGAGAACACCTCAGATGCCTTTTTGACATTCCCATTCCAACAGCATCCGCTAATCAAAGCAGTGTAGGTCAGCTTGTTTGGGACAAGACCATCCTTGCAAATACTTTCGAACAAATTCAGGGCAGAATGTAGATCACCTGACATACAATATCCCTTGATTAAACTTGTCGCCGCCACCAAATTCATCTCATACCCTCTCTTTAGCATCTCATCCTTAACCCTCAGAGCCTCTTGCTTATAACCCTGCTTCACACAAGCAGTGATCACACGAGTAAATGTAAAGTTCGAAGGGACCAATCCCTTTTCTTTCATCTCATCCATCAACTCACACGCCAAATCTGAATTCAGCTCTTGACACCTAGCCTGGACCGCGACATTGTAAGCTGCATCGTCCAGTTCCACCCCTCGATCCTTGGCCTGTCTAAAGTACTCTCCAGCCTCCTCAGGCTTCCCTTCCTTCATACACGCTCGCATCACCGTGTGCAACGTAAAGACATCACCTCTTTCGCCTTTTGCGACCACGGCATCATACAATTCCCGCACCGCCCCAATCCTGCGCCTCCTAAGCAATGCATCCAAAAGACCATTTAAGTACTGAAGGGAAGGCATCACATTGCTCTCAATCATTCTATTACAACAATCCACGGCGTTGCCAACCCGGTCAGCTCGGACGAGACTACCCAGCAAGTAATCAAAGACCCGCGAACCCAACTCGAAGTCGAAACGCTCGGCGCACTCGACCAGACCATCCACGAGCGCGGTCGGGGAGTGCCCGGAGTCGGCGGCGGCGTTCCAACGGAGCAACCTCCGAGCCGAGGGCCAAGACTCCGGAGATCCCGTCAAGATATGAAGCAAGACGCAATACGCATCGACGCTCCGAACGAAGCCGCGCCTCCTCTCGGCTCCCAAGTAGAACTTGAGCGCCAGAGACGGGTCGTCCCTGAGGCTCAACAGGGCGCCCACCACATCGGCTCGTCCAGAAACCGAACCGCCCGGACCGCGCCTGGTGGGTTCGGGATCATTTCGACCGGAGTCAGATGGGCCGTGGCGAAAATCCGGTCTTGAGCCGATCTGCTCGGGATCGCTCGACTCCGGGCGCATTCTCTCCGGAAGAAGGGGTTCCGAAGCGACGGAGCTCGGGCGTTCCGGCATTGAGCAAATGCGTCTCGAGATGGTTGGGGAACGGAGCAAGAGCGGAGCTACTCCCACGCGACCGAATCGAGAGCTCATCGTTTTCTGCTAGATTCCAGCTGCGGAATCTTCGGAGCTGCACAATCCCCTTGATAAACCCTACGGAAAATGGAGTGGAGTTTTTCAGGGACCAGGAGGAGAGTGACGATGCAGATGCAGATGCAGCGCGAGGGACGTGGGCTGGGCTTCTCACGTGGAGGGCTTGGGCTTCATATTGGGCTTGCATGTCTAGTTTTGGAAGAGTCTTGGGCTGATTTGTTTTGCAATTTGTTTCTTGGAGGAGGCCTAATTAGGGGAGTCGAAAGGATTTTAACAATTTACTCGGGAATTTTTTTTTTTGTCAGTCTCTACTATATTCCCACTTTACACTCACTTCGACTTTTCCCTACCTCTCAGTAGGCGTGGAAATCAAAACTCACTCCCGAAACTTACGCGTCCCCACCTCATCCCCCATGAAGGTGGGGATTTAAATCTTCACCTCCCCTTCCATTGTTGGAAGGGTGGCACACCGAATCTAATCCTCAGCTTTATTCTTCATATACTTTTAAGATGGATTCGATAGTCTAACCAATAGTTTGATCGATTAGCTTGGGTAGCTTCTTCCTGATAAAATGAGTGAGTTCAATTTCTTACCATCCTACTTTTTTAAATCTCACTCGGTTATGCATGGACAAAATGAATCACTTACTTCATAAGATCTTTCAAATATGCTTGTACCTAGTAATTTGTATTCAAGCATGGAATTTTGAGTTACCAATCCATGCCACGGCAAAACAATATAGTTTTCATTGGGTGCATTGAAATATCGATTTCTTATTTGAAATCGAACCCATTTTAGTCATTTCCATGTTTCCATTGTGTGTTTTCATAAAACGTATCTATTGTACAAAAGATAAGGAATGACATCTCTTTGGGTTTTTCTCATGGCAACAAAGAAAGCGTTTAAAGTACGTCTCACTTTTCTGACCAAAAAACAAAAAAGAAGAAGTATTGCTCACCTTTCTGACCAAGAAAGCATATAGTAGCATTGAATTCCACAGAATAATCCCTTTGGTGCTTAGATCGATCTACCCATTGTCTTCCTAATTGGTGTAGACCCTGGCTAGGCTGGCTGCATAGGCTTTAGGTTTTGGAAAGCTCCCGTTTTGCTAAGCATGGAGGACGGGGCTCTGGCTGTCCTAACACGAGCGCACATGGTCGCATCTGACAAGCAGCTTTTTTTTATGTAGTTTTCCTTTTCAGCAACGTATAAGGTGGGGTTGAGAGTCCCATTCTTTTGTTTTTTCTTAAACAGGAACAGCTAGCTCTCTGTCCGGACCCCCCACAATCTCATGCTGATTTTCGCGTGGTACTGGGAAAATTAAAAAGAAAACAAAAAGAAAGGAAAAGTGGCAGAGCAAGCCAGTTATGCAGACCTGAAAAAGAGGGATATAAACCGGGGAAAGGAAGGAAAGATATGATTGGGCGCAACTGCACCCGCAAGTCCAAAAGTAATTCCTACTCAAAGCACCACCTTCCTTCCTTCCTTGCCTCCTCAGCCAAAAGAAGAAAAGTGTCATCTTCCTCGTTCCCAAATTGCTCGCTTGCTCCATCACTCCAACCAATCTCTCCCCCTCTGGTCGAGTCAGCCTTGCGTTGTCCCTAATCTATATAAGACTCGAACGTGGTGCCTAAATGATCGATGATCACGGTATCAATTTGGATCCGGATATAGGTAAGTATTTGCTCATGCTTATCGAACATGATCACGTATCGAAAAATTATTGCACAAATCTAGGTCTATTAATAAAATCGATCATCACAGTTTGATGAGGGAGAGTGTTGCGGAAGCCCCGCCAATGGATCCCACGGCGCCATTGATTGCGATTGTTTCCCGGTCCCCTACCTCGCAATCCGAATATTTTCTCACTGATTAGACTTATATATTTCTTTTTATGCACACTTGCTTTTCCGAAGGAGATTGGCCCATGAAAAGTCGCAAACCTCAACTTCAGCAAAACGAACCCCTCGAATCCTCCTGTCCATTTCCTCAACCTCATCATTAAATCTTTCAGACCACCACATCTCGTACCGCAGCCCTCCACATTTCCACGTTTCCAACAAGCACGGCTTTTGTCCTCACTCTTGAAACAGGCTAACGAGACATCGCAGAATGACAGTTCCCTCGCGCTGACGCATTTCCATGTGAGAGTGTCCTCTCTCTCTGACTCTCTCTTTGGCCTTTTCTTCTTTCTCTCGCGGTCTTGATCTTCCTCGATGCCTCCCACGTTCTTGCCTCTCCGGTGGGCGAACACCCGAGACCAGTGGTGGTGCGCCTCTCCTATAGAATGCGCAGCCGCCAGCGGCCACTACGAGCTCGTCCGCGAGCTCCTCCACATCGACCCCAACCACCTCATCGAGCTCACCTCCCTCCGCCGCATCCGCCGCCTCGAGGCCCTCTGGGAGGAGGCGGGCGACGCCGGGCGCTTCCGCGGCATCGCCGAGCACCGCTCCCGGGTGGCCCGGCAGCTCCTGCAGGAGTGCGATTCGAAGAACAGAGATTCCCTCGTCAAGGGCCGGTACGGTATCGGTGGATGGCTCATGTACACTGCCGCGTCGGCAGGGGACTTGGGTTTCGTCCGAGAACTGCTGGAGAGAGACCCGTCTCTTGTTCTGGGAGAGGGCGAATACGGCGTGACCGATATTCTCTACGCCGCTTCCAGGAGCGGGAGCCTTGAAGTCTTCAGGATGGTTCTTGATTTCACGGTGTCTCCGAGGGCGTTTTTGTCGGTGACGAAGATTGCAGGGCAGGGAGGTGTTGCTTCCGTGTACAAATGGGAGGTGATGAACAGAGCAGTGCATGCTGCTGCCAGAGGAGGCAATCTGGAGATCCTGAAGGAGCTCGTCGCGGGTGACGGCCGCTCCGATGTTCTGGCCTATAGAGATGCTCATGGCTCCACTGTCTTGCACTCTGCCGCCGGCGAAGGACATGTCCAGGTGCGTTGGAAGCTCGCGGCCTTTGTGGCAGGTTTATGTCTTTCGATTGGATTATCTTGCTAGAGCAAGGCCCAGGACGCACGGTTTATTTCATGAATGGAGAATTTTGCTCAATGGTTAGATGATGTCTTTCCTGTTTTACGGACTTTGAGGATGATCACGTTTTGACTGCCATATAGGGTCACCATTGGAGTCAATGTAGCTCTGCATTGTGACTGAATTTCGGCTTCATGGTGTCTCAGTTCAATTGGAACATAGCTTAATGTCGACAGTAAGGTCTCGGCCAATCTGATCAATTCATCAAGCCTGTTAAACGCACCGAAACCTTTGTTAGGAAGGAGACTGATTCCCGCATCTGCTAGTTGTTTTGTATTCGTTCGTTTACATATCACATAGGCTGAAGTCACAGATGATGCTAGTGCAGACCTGGTTTGTGATCTCCCATGTCTAGAGCAACTCACCAAGAAGATTAAATGATCTCAGTGTCGTTCCATGTTGAAAACAATGCAGGTGGTTGAGTATCTTATGCAAGCCTTCGACATGATCAACTCGACCGACCATCGAGGCAACTTGGCGTTGCACATGGCTGCTTACAAGGGTCAGTTACCCACCATTCAGGCACTAATTTCTGCTTCTCCGTCTTCTGTCTCGTCGACGAACAAAAATGGAGAGACTCTCCTCCACATGGCTATTTCCGGTCTCCAAGCTCCGGATTTCCGAAGACTGGATGTCCAGATCGAGACAATGAAGAAATTCTTGAGCGGGGAAGTCTTCGATGTGGAAGACATAATCAAGGCGAAGAATAACGATGGCCGGACCGCTCTTCACTTGGCAATCATTGGTAATGTGCATCCTAAACTAGTGGAGATCTTGATCGCAGCACGAGGAATCGACGTGAACGTTCCTGATGAGGACGGGATGTCCCCACTCGATTGGCTCAAACGGCGACCTCGCTCCGCATCATCCAACATATTAATAAGGAAGTTAGTTTTGGCCGGAGGCCGAATGCTCGGGATTCAGGAACTTTCTGCTAGAGAAGCCTTGCCTTTGGAGATGAAGACGCATGGTAACGGAACTACTAGTCCCGGAACAACTTTTCGAATAGCCGATAACGAAATTTTCTTGCACGCCGGAGTTCGGGACATGTCAGATGCGGACGGCTATCGGAATAGTGCAGGAGTCAACTCTTGCTCGTTCGACTCGACCGACAGAAACAGCAGTTCGTGCATCAGCGAGAGACCTGGTTCCGCGACTAACATTTCGAGGCGACTTAAGAGGTTCATGTGGCCAACGGCACGAGCAAACAAGCATGACCCAGGAATCTGCCACAAGTAAGGTGTAGAAACGCAGGGGCTTGAAAATCATAGTGGGAATGTATAACATTAAGAACTGAAGGGGAGAGTTTTTCTTCTTCGGCTGTTCAATGGAAGTTATAAAAACCCCGGTACAATTAGAGAGGTTCATTTCATTCTTGATTTTTAGCATCTGGGCCTAGTTTTCGAGCTCTGTGCATGGTCATAAAGCGCGGGGTGTCGTCGGGTCAATTTAGGTCCTAACTCCAAACTAAAGGCCCAAAGGGTGATCATAGGATAGGTCCGGACGACTCAAGAAGGCGGGTCGGGTCATACAAGAAGGGTCTCTCCTCAAGACTACTCAAATTTGGTCTTCGGGCCCATTTAATCTGGGCAGCCTCAAGCAGGCCTACTGCCGTAAGATCTAGGTCTAATCCTAACAATTAATGACAGAGAATACTCGTGTAACTGAAAAAAGAAAAAGAAAAAGAAGTTACCGAGTTGCTCCTATTTTCCCATTCCTAACAATAGATTTCCGATGAATGTTTAAATATGCCTCGCTCGCTTGAAATGAAAATTATGCTTATCTAATCTCTCTGTTATGCAGTACTAAAAATCAGTGCTTGTGTTATTGTTATTATTCTTTTTGCTAGAACGCAATTGATTCTTTTTGCTATAAAGCTAAATCTAATTGAAAATGAAGAGATAATTTGGTATATGGGATAGTGCTGACATTCTCTATAGCTTTATTTTAGGAAACAATAATTTAAAAAGTAATTTAAGCACAGTAAAAAAATATATTGGAGTAAAGAAATGTTAAACTTTATTTCCGTAAATTATCTACATGATCATGGATTTTTTTCACTTCAAATTTCAGTACAAATTTACTCAAAGATTAAATATTATGGCTAATGTATGTATGATACATAATTTACTCAAAGATTATTCTCTTATCCGTGCTTAAATTACTTTTGAATAATTGTTTCCATGTAAAAAAAGAAATATAAAAATCATTAAAAATAATTATTTTTTTCCATCAAAAATTAGGTAGCTATCTATCAAATAAAGATTTTTTAAAAAGAGGTGCACCAATTTTGTTCAAAATTAAGAAAGAAAGGGAAAAAAACCAAACAAAAGAAATAAAGGCAAGTGTCGATCTTAAATCAACAGTGGGCCCACATACAAAATTAATAAAAATTATTTGAGAATGATATTAATAAGTATTATTTAAAAAATAATAAATATTATTATTAATACAATGGGTAGTTTTTTTTTTTTTTGTAAAAGAGAATGATATGGGTAGTTTGTCTCTAGTAAAATTGAAACAAATGAAAAAAGAAGAAGAAGAAGAAGAAGAAGATAAGAAATCATTTTAAATCTAGGATGGAGTCCGAAGGGTTAATATAGTCAATTCAATATAAAATGGGGTATCAAGAGCTAATAAAAGAGTGGAAATAGTGTGAGCCATAAAAAAAGGAAGACGACTTTAATAGGAAAATTCAAGCTTCTTACAAAACTTGATGGCTAAGAAGGAAGGTAAACGGAAATTACAGGACAAAGCAGAATCGAAGTATGCGATGCCTCTTTTAAACCTTAAGCCAGGGGCGGTCCGTGGATCCTCACTGGTGTCCAATCAATCATTTTCAAAGGATATCTAGGGCGCATCTCTAGTTCCAATACACTTTCGATGGTCCCACACGTTTTCCAACTACTTTAACTTGTACAACGTTTGGTCAAAGGTTTTTATTCTATATCAAAACATGTAATCACGAAGAATATTGACATAAGCATAAGATGGAAAGTTTCCTTATTTTCAATACCGAATACGGAGAAGTACCACATTTTTCCTTAATATAGGCACGCGGGCAGGGGACTGGGAGAAGTCCGTAGGTCTTGACGGGTTGTGGAACAGGTAAAAATCGTGCAGTCCGACGCGACGTGCGACGCGACGTCCGACCGCTGTCGCAGGATAAAAAGCACACCTTCTTTCCTTAATTCCTTTATTCTCCCTATCCCCCCGCTTTCCCGTTTCTCTCTCTGTTATCTTTTTATTATTTATTCCATAGCCATATCGAAGGATTCGGCTACACGCGAGGCACGGACGCCTTGCCTTAAATGCAAAGAAAAGAAAAGTTACCATCATAAAAGATACACTCGAGAAAAATCAGATAATAAACAAAAAGAAATAACTAAAGCCCGTTTGTTTGCAGACTTCTTTTTTTTGTTTTTAAACAATTTTTCTGTTTTTTTGTTTAACAAAAAACGAAAACAATTAAACACAAATTTTGTGTTTTCTTTGTTTTAACACAAATCGAAACACTTTTTTTTCTTTTTTCTTTTATTTTCTTGTTCTTCTTTCATGGCGAGGCCGGTCGCCGGCCCGGCCACGGCCGGCGACCGCCGACGAGGGCCGGCGGCCTCGCCCCGGCGGCCGGCGAGCCTCGGCCTTGCCGAGCCACCGCAGCGACGCCGACACAGCGGTGGCTCGCGAGGCCGAGGCTCGCCGGCCGCCGGGCGAGATCGACCGGCGCCGGGCGAGCTCGATCTCGCCCAGATCCGCCTCGAGCTCGCCCGGGCGGCGAGGCCGAGCTCGCCCAGCGGCCGGCGAGCTCGGCCTCGCTCCGGGCGGTGGCCGGCGAGCCGCGCCTCGCGCCCGCCGCCGGGCGAGCTCGGCCCTCGCCGCCGGTCGCGGCCAAAAAAGAAAAAAAAATGAAAAAGAAAAAAAGAAAAAAAGGAAAAATAAGAAAAAAATAGAAAAAATAAAAAAATTATCCAAATTTACCAAACATGTTTCTGTTTATTTTTTATTCCCGGAACAAGTTTACCAAACGCGTATTTTTGTTCAAAAATTGTTCTAACGTAAATACTTTTTTCTATTTCATTCCCCTTGGAACAATTTTTAAACGTAAACACAACCAAACGCGCCCTAACATGATGAGACGGAATTGTCTATACATATGTGTCTGTGGAAAGAGAGATTCATGTCAAATTTTTGTCCTAACATAATTCTATTTAGATAGAAAACATTCGAATTTTAAAATCGAGGTACGCGAGGAATAACCGGAAATGATCGTAATTCATTGAAAGTAAAAGCAATCGAATCCTAGGCCTTGCCCTTATTGGCTTTTCGTCTTCTTTCCATAAACATGAGTACTCCTGGACCCCACACGTTCCAAAATGGGTCCGGTGGTCCCACACGTTCTCTTGACCCCTTCAATTTTGAGAAAATATTAGGTGTGCCGGACGCTCCACGTCACCGTGCGCCCCCCCAATCAGGATACGACACGTGTCGACACGTGGAGCCGGGTCCCACTTTTATTTTTAGTCAAATTTTTGTTGCGTCCTTCTCTCTCTTCATTAATGGCCGCATCCTTCTCCCGCCCTTCGCATTTGAAGTGCCATTTCTCTTTTGTCTTCTCCCACACGAAGTCTCTCTCACAAAAATCTTTCTCCGCCTCCTTCGACACCGACGATCAGCACCGGCCGAGCGCCCTCCTCGTCCGGCAGTACTCGATCTCCACCGCCGCCACCGCCACCGCCACCGCCGCCTCCTCGCCGCCCTCGCAGCTCCCGCTGGCCTCCAAGATCCAGAACGGCTTCGAGCCGTGGAAGTCGTTGTCGACCTCCACCTCCTTCGACGCCAATGACCAGCACCGGCCGAGCACCCCCTCATCCGGCGGTACTCAATCTCCGCCACCCTTGCAGCTCTCGCTGGCCTCGAAGGTCTAGAGCGGCTTCGAGCCGCGGAAGTCGTCGTCGACCTCCGCCTCCTTCGACGCCGACGACCAGCACCGGCCAAGCGCCCCCTCATCTGGCGATACTCGATCTTCGCCGCTGCCGCCTCCTCGTCGCCCTCGCAGCTCCGGTGGCCTCCAAGGTCCGAGCGGCTTCGAGCGCGGAAGTCGTCGTTGACCTCCGCCTTCTTCGACGCCACGACCAGCAGCACTAGCCGAGCGCCCCCTTCGTCCGGCGGTACTCGATCTCCGCCGCCGCCGCGCCTCCTCGCCGCCCTCAGCTCCGGCGCGTCCAAGGTCCAGCGTCTCACGGACAATGTCTAGGTTTTTCCGAAACGCTCCGATCGTCTCGCGCTCTATTTTGGCTCCCGATTGAGTTGGGGATTTGACTATTTCGAATTTTTGCTTCTTGCTTCGGTTGATTCCTTCTCGTTGTCGAGCTCGAGAAGAGCGATTTCCGGATGCAGCTTGCGAGGCAGGATTACTTGGAGATGAGACAAGAGGCGAGTGAACTACAGGAGTATTCCAACACGAAGCTCAACTCGGCGTTCTCGCCGACAAGAAGCCGAAACTAGGTGAGGCATGTAAGAGTTTTCCTAATGTAAACTAAATTAATTGATATTGTAATTTACTGTTTTTACGGTTACCGTAAAACATGGTTGGTCTAAAGAGAGATAGAATATTTCTTAATTAGTCTAATATGGGCTGGCTAGTGTGGGCCGAGTTGAGCCTGGCCCGAAATGAGAGGGACTGGCTAGAAACTCTATAAATAGTGCTCAAGTCTCTCCTCTAAACCTAATTCTCACATGTATCCTCACCTAAGGGACGTTTACCTAACGCTAAACGTGAGGGGGCCGCCTCATTGAGCCAGTGATACGGAGGGTAATAGAGGAGAAGGATTTGATGCGTGGATCCCCTTGATAACATGTGGGTAATCCTTTTCTGCTTCCGCTTTATATTCGATGGATCCAGGTGCGTTAATCTTTCTACTCAATTATGCATGTTCTTGTTCTGATTATGGAGATCTTGGGGTTGCGCAATTTGCGTCTAATATGTGGTATCAGAGCAACCATAACCCTAGAACTCGAACGCAATTGGTTTTGCCCTCATTTGTACGGATCTACCCTAATTTGTATGGATTAGTCCTAATTGGTATGGATCTTGCCCTAATTTGTGATTTTTGAGACTTTTTGTTCAATAAAAATTAAATTAAATCACAAATTCGGACTGGGCTCGACAAGACGAGCAAGACGATCGGCGGCGCGTCGCCGGAGGAGGCCGCACGCGCTGCGCACTCAGGCTACGCGTGTGCTCCACGCGCCGCGCACTCAGGCGGCGTGTGTGGGCGCGTGGAGACTTCGATCGGCGCGTGTCTGGCGACGTTGGACTCATATGATGATTTCCTATCTCGTGGTATATTTATTTTATATGTTTGATGGTTTTATTGATGTGAATTACATATGAAACCATAAATACGTGTATTTTTGCATATTTTTGCATATTTTTCTTGTATTTTCTGTTATTTTGGAAATATAGGTGATGGGTTATTAGTATGTTATCACATAATAAAAATGTGTGATTCATCAATAAAAATCAAACTTTATCGTGAACTGAAGCTGGCTTAATGAGATATAATTTGTATGAGATTGTATTTGAGCTATCTATTGAGTTGATGAGAAAAAAAATAAAGATTATGAAACTTTTGTTACTCTAGTATATTCCTTTACACACTGGTGACACTTGAATAATAGACGACTTAAGGACTCGTGACCAAACTGATGTACTGATTAACACATTTGCTGAATGTGGGTAATGCATGTCAATTAAGTTACTGCATATTATACATGAACTCATCTGGTCACTTGTTAATGTCTATCAAGTTGAATATTTTTTATGGTTAAGGAGTATGACAACATTTATGCAGAACAATAGTATCTACTGTTAAATTTTAGATATTTGGTTCTCTGATTTGACTAAATTAATAGGCCACTTTGGTTGAAGTAATAATATTTGTTACCTACAATTTATTAATAAATCAGTTGTTGGCCTTGGAGTCATTTTTGCCTTATGAACTCATGAGTGATAATGGATCATTTGTCAAGCTTGTCGATTTGGTGTACCATGTATTACTATTGATGTTAATTTGTGAGAGATATTATCGATTAGCATTCTTTTTATGTTGTTCTGGTAATATTAATTGGAGTGCATAAAAGATGTTTTATTCTCTATTATGATAAGTTTCTTGTGTTACTATGATCAATGATCTCATTTGAATCTGTCTAACAGGTTCGCTGCATATATATATTTATATATATGTATGATTAATTTTTATTAATGGATAAAGCAATGTAATTAGCATGATATGTGATTTTGGTGATATGATGCACCTATCACTAAAGTTAAAATCGCATATATATGGTGTATATGAGGAGTAAAGCTTATATCCATGGTATGAGAGAATTTCAATAATTCAATTGAGTAGTGACCGCCAAAGTGGTACGCTTGATTGAGTTTGAGAAATTTCGGTCTTGTATGATGATTGGGATGTCTTCTGGTCTAATGCGTAATCATACTCCCAAATGAGGTAATTGTGTATTAGTTCATGGAGGGATACATGATAATGTGGCGGAGAAGTGACCGATTCTAATGGTTCATATGCCCAAAGGTGATGAATTCACAAAGATTGGAATATATTCTCATAACCCTTATCATGTGGGGAGTGTACAATTGCATGTCATGTATTCTGCCCAAAGGTGATTATGTGATTTTGCATGTAACTCTCTAGATGTGTACTTGTACGTCAAGTTACACAATGTTCATATGATGCTAATTATATACTGTTTGTTTTTCAATCACATTTTATGTAAATGATAATTCCGTCACCATTGAGGTTTTTACTACTTCAAATTTTAAGTTGTGGACATATGATTTGTTGCTTAAGAAAATAGCAATTAAATTTGTTTACTGTCCATGAAGCGTTCCATTCTGGAACACTTGAAAAGAGGTTTGCCTGTGGACTGCACTGCTATAAGATAATGGAAGCCTTAGTTGTTTGAAATTATGTCTTGTTTGATATTGAAATTAAGACACATCTGCAAAGATTGTGTTTAAGTCCTAATGACATATACATCTCGTATATGATTAAAATGTTATTTCCGAAAATTTTCTATTTAAGGAAAATGACCGAGATAAATGTCTTAAAAGGTTATCAGGTTTAACAGTGACTATGAGTATTTTGGCAAGTATGACAATGCGAAATAACTTAAAAGGTCATTTGTCAAATACTTGGTAGATTCTGGGGTGGTAATTTAATTCCTATACCTGAAAATTCTGACAAAAAAATTTGGTCGAAAAGCATAAATGCATCATATTGAACATGGTGATAAGTATGATTAGTAAGACTAATTTATCTGGTCTTTTGTGGGCTGATATTATGAAAGCAATTTTTTCATATACAAAATGGGTATTGATTTTATGACTCTAAAGAAGGTACAAGAATTATGGAATCACATACTCTAAAGTTTTTAAAAATTGACGTAATTGTAGAGGACAATTGCTCTCAAACTATTAAAGATAATAGTATGATGGAGATTATATATTTTTGTCTTTACCTATACAGATAATTATGGAATCTCCTATACCATAAACTAAACTTGTTGATGTTCAAGTTACTATTCTTGATATAGTTTATAATGAAATTTCTTAAATCTCTCAAGTGCAGAATGAAGTGGTTGCAGCTTCATTAAGGAGATTTGTTAGGGAAAGACAATCGGTTATATCATCATATTATATAGTCTATTTGTGAGAGCATGATTACAATATCCACTACGTTGTTGTTTTAGCAACTTATATAAATGTCGTTTTTTGTTCTCAATTAAGTATGTGATTAGATGTCATAAAATGCGGTATACAATCTATGAAATATGTTTGGAAACTTACTGATTTGTCTAAAGATCACAAGTTTATTCGTTGCAAATTGGCGTATAAAACTAAAAGAATTTCAAAGAAAGATTGTGGAATTTAAAGCCAAATTGGTAACTAAAGTTTTGACTCTGAAAGAGGGGTGGATTGTTTATAGTGAAGAAATAATATTTCTTTAAATATTCTTTCGAGTGAACGTGGCATTAATAATTTATTTTGATATAAAGTTACGCCAAATAGATACAAAATATATATTGTGCAATTTGGATGATTTTGTAGCAGATTCAAGTAAACTTGTGTGTAGACTGAAAAGTTCTAATTCATGATTTTAAGCAAGTTTCCAAACAATATTATTAAAGTTTCATAGTGTTGTTATTTTGTTCAATTTGGAACAAAGTAATTCAATATACTGCAAGGTTAGTGGGAGGAAATTTATTTTTTCTCATACTTTATGTACATGATATTTGCTTACAAGTTGTGATCTTGAGACAATACTGAAGTCTGTAAGGATTGTTTTTGCCATATTATATTAGATTTTCTCGGAGGACATTTGCTGATTGTATATTGGAAATATTCAATATACATCATTGCAAGCCAGGAATTGCTCATGTTGTTAAGGGTGATGGACTAAATCTGTAACATTGTCCTTATTTAGATATTGAGAAAATCTAATTAAATGGTGCACCTTATGTCAGTGCACTTAAAAGTATAATGTATGCTCGAATTTGCACTAGACTAAATGTTGTCTTTGTGACGAGACTTCTAGGCAGATATCGGTCAAATCCAGGACATGATCACTGGGTTGCTGTCAAGAAGGTTTTAAGGTACTTAAAGAAGACAATAGATTATATGCTAATTTATAACCATGTTCAATTCTTGCAGTTAGTAGGGTATTTAGATGTAAACTTTATTGGCTGTTCTGATGACATGCAATCAATAACATAATACATATTTATGTTAACAGTAAGTGCAGTAAATAAAGTCTTATGTTATCTTCTGCTATGTAAGCAATGTTAGTAATATTCTTTTAGGCTGTTACTTGGGCTTTTAGGCTCCAAAACCTCATGACGGAATTGATTGTTTTAACTTGATGGATAGACCCATACGGTTGTATTGAGATAACAAATTTGTAGTATTATTTATTTACTACAGAGGTTTCAAAGGGTGTAAATATATGGTGGTAATATATTTTTTGACCATAAAAAAACGGTACAGAAATGTGCCTTATAATATAACATATTTTCACAGATGATATGTTATAGATCCACTAACTAAAGGCCTACACCCATGTGTATTTTTGTAACATATTGTTAACATAGGCTTAGGAGTATCTTCGGATACTGTTGTTTAGTTGGAGCTGTTTTGGCTTTATCTGATAAAGTTTACATATGTGGTTCGTTACACTTAGTAACGGTTTGATATGTATCAACTTTTGTATTCAATAAAATATTTTTGAATGTATTGTTATTATGTTGAATACATATTGATAAAGTCTCAAGGGATTGTATAAACCTTGAGTGAAGGCTAGGGACATCCGGTTATTAGCCTTATGCATATGTCTTGTGATACATAAAGAAAGGTTAACCATAAGGACAAGACATATGTAGGTTCATTGGAACCATAAAGTATTCTCTTGTGGCACAAGTTTTTTTGTGACACCTAAGGTAAGAGAATTGTGACTGACAAATGGGATCTCTCTATGAGAGACGTTATCCATTTGACACACTACCATATTGAATCTATATCAATAAAGTTGAGAACATTCGTGACCATGGAAGACTCTGTGTGTATACACGCAGTTACCGCCATGATTCGGTGTTTAAGACTTTATGGGATAAGATTGACTATTAAGAATTATCTCTGGACCAAATGTGCTCATATACGGTACGATTTCAATTAATATGACTGATAGAGTTTTAGCGATGAAGTGCAGATTAACTTGAGATAATAGCTGCCAGTTTGTGATGCATTTTTCTGATCATTGTTAGTCTGAAAAATTGAGCTGTTTGTTAGTTGAGGACTGATTATGCCTCAAAGATTTGTTAATCTGCAAATTTTGATCGGTTGTTACATGAACTAGGGTTAGAGATCTTCTGGGAAAGAACACTAAGTTAGGACAATGTGATGGCTTGCCTTGAAGTCCTGTGCCCTGAGGTAGCATTATGATGTTGCTTCATAACCTGTTGAATGTCTTTCAAATTCCACTTATCATGGGATTATCATATTTGGTTGCTCTTTTCCTCATAAAGCTTGGAGTTGGAGTTCATTGATGGTTAGATTTGTTAGGTTAGAGCTGAGATAAGCGACTGCTTTTGCATACTTGATGTCAAAATAATTGCTTTACCTGAAAAAAAATTTCGACTTGAGTTGATTTTCTCAAACACGGGGGAAAAGTTGGAGTTGAAATGGTCTTTTACTATCCGTAAAGATATACTGTCCTTTATGTGCCATTGATTATGGTTGCTTTTGAATATTTGCAGGAGGGGCATATCGAAGTTCTATGATGGCAAGTGAAAATCTTTCACGAGCTTAGCAAATGCTTCTATTTCTTCATCGGTTAAAGAGATCGTAAAATTGAAAAATGCTTACAGCAGAAGGTGTAGAAATATCTTTGCATCCAGTTACATGTTGGACAGAAGCCGCAATTTTTCCTTGGGAAGCAACGTGGTGGGGATATCTAAGAGAAGACGGCTCACCTTGAGCAACGGCGCATTGTTTTGAAGGTTGCTGCTATGTGCAACTCGAGAGTTTTAGTTCCGCGAGTGAAGACTCAATAACTGAAAAAGCTGACCCCGAGGATTTAGCTTGAGATCTGTAGATTGTGCTCGGCCTAGTTCGATTTCATACCCACGAGGTTCATTTGCGTTTGGGGGGTGTATGGTTTTTATTCAGGTTTTGGATACATCTTCCACTTGTACTAAGTAATTTATTTCTCCGCGAGGATATTAGGTTGCAAAACTAAGAAGCGAGCAGGGCAAAGCCACATCTGAGGTGCAAAGCCATTGCCCATGTATTTTGCAGGACGATGGACTGGTAGTATGTATATATGTTCACTTGCATAAAATAAAAGTTAGTAGTCAATTTCAGATGTTCGTGTATTTTCTGCTGAATCAGAACCCAAGACTTTTACTAGAAAATTTGCATAAAATAATCACAACACCGGACACTCAAGGGTAAAACTATCAATTCAATAGCCAAACTCAAGCGATTACCCATCAATAATTTAAAAAATAAAAAATAAACATAAAAAGTTTAAAATTTAGGGAGCTTTTTGAGATTTTCATGATCATGATCCATCATAACATCTTAAACATGGTAAACAAAGTTTTGAGAAACAATGACCTAGCGCCTAGAAGGAGCTTCACAAAAAGGATAATCTGAAAGTTTCCAGGGACAAAGAAAGACCAAATATTTAGACTAAATGCACTAGACATGGAATAAAACAAAATCCTCAACCAATTATCATTCTTGAGGATACATTCTATGGAAGTATTCCCTATTTTCACCTCTCCTTACATATGCAAAAATATGAAATTTCAATTACCTTATTGACTTTTAAAATGAAAACACCTCGGTTCACTTGTGGTAGGCTTGTTAACTATAATTATTTTCCTAGAGCAGGATCTTCAAACACCAGCGAAGTTAATTACTCACAAGACATGATGTCCCAACTTTATCACTTATGCATATGATATCATGGAACCTAGCAGACTGGAATTCTTTCAACCAGGATGAACTTCCATGAAGAGAAGGCAATAAAAGTGAAGAAAAAAGCACGGAGAAAACCTTGGCTTTGGTGTCTTGCGTATCAATAAGTAACAGCAACCTACCTGATTTCTCCAGTGAAAGCTCCACCTTTCCCAGTCCAAGAGTTTTGAGAAGCTATCTCAATCCGTGGCGTTAATGAGTTCTTAACCTGGTCAATGTATACAAAGGGAGGTGCCACAACGACATCTGCACAGGCCACAAAAGGAATATCAGGCAAAATGAACAGCTCATAATTAAGGCGAACATATGTTAGTTTCAGTTTAGCAGAGTGCGTGCGCGCGGGCGTGTGGCAATGCCCTTGATTATCAGCTTCTTACCCATCCACTTGCTACAAGTTACTAGCAGGCAATAAGCCGCCAACTACAGCCATAAAAGAGAAGCAAAAGATGCTTCCCAATAACTCCATCTAATGCATTTAACATTATACTAGTGATAGTCAATCTCGAAAAGGATGGACACATAAGCATCATTTATCAACTCCATGGGAGAGATAGTCAAATTTTGCTGTATAGGTAGATATAATTACCGAGACAATAGTCTCAAACTCCAATTTTTAGACAATAAATTTTTTTGATGTATATATATATATGCATATATATTTCCTGATAAAAGAAAAGGCCAACAACAACAGCTACTCGCACTAGCCTCAGTACCTTATGGGTAGCGGCAACTGGCGAACTCTACAATCTGCACAGATCATTTGTTTTTTAACAAATCGAACTAAACAATGAAAGACAAGAAGCTCTACCGCATTCCTGCCTTCTTTCTGATAACTAATCTACTATGAAAGATGTCTTCACAACATGTAACAAGCAACTGCACAACACGCGCTCAAGGGTATCCAAGGACAAGCACTGCACACCTTAGCTGCAAAAAAAAAATTTAAACAAACAAACCACTTCCCGCGACCTCAATCCCTCGTCCGACAACACAGCCCGACCCCACAAGACGACAAAAATTAGATTGCGACCAAACTGTTCACGCTCCATCATCTTCCTCGGATCAAACAACCCCCACCCCCACGGGAACGCCCGGAATCATTGCGATCGAGATGCATCCACTCAAACGATCGAAATTTCCACGGCTCGCGAAGCTCCAAAGCAAAAGACATCAAACACGGGAGGAGACGGGGAAGGCGAGGAACCTGAGGAGGAGCCGAGAGGCCTGGGTGGTAGAGCGACTGCTGCTGGAGAAGGGCTCGCTGCATCAACGCCGGCTGCTGCTGCTGCTTCTTCTTATAGAACTGTTGGTTCCACCTCCCCAATGCTTTGAAAACCAATCCTCAATCCTTGCTGGACACGCCCGGTGAGCTTTTGGGTGTCGGCGATCACCGAGGAGGCACACTCGGAGAAGGTTAGAGCTTGGGACGCAGCCACGACCGGCGGGGCTCTTCGGACCGAGTAGCACCTGGTGGTGACAGCGGAGGCGATCGAGCTTGGAGGCAAGCAGCGGGCTTTTGGGTGTCCACGCTCGCCGAAGAGGACAAGGCAGAGATGGTCGGGACCCAACCACGATCGGCGGGGTTCTTGGGAGTGAATGGCTCTTGACGGCAACGGCAGAGGTGGCCAAGCTAGGAGGCGACCGGCAGAGGTGGCCAAGCTCGAAGGCGACCGGCTGGATTTTGAGCGTACGCGATCGTCGAAGAGGCCGAGGCAGAAATGGTCAAAGCTTGGGACCCAAACACGACCGGCGAGGCTCTTCGGAGCGAGTGGCTCCTGGCGACGATGGCGGAGGCGGCCAAGCTCGGAGGCGACCAGCGGGGTTTTGGGTGTCCGCGCTCACCTTAGAGGCCGAGGCGAAGATGGTTAGAGTTCGGGACCCAGCCACGACCGGAAGAGTTCTTCGGAGCGAGTGGTTCCCGACGGCGACGGTAGAGGCGGCCAACCTTGGAGGCAACTGGCGAGCTTTTGGTCGAGAGAGATGAGGTTGCAGGTTTCATGGAGAAAAATGCAGAACAAAAAATTTTGAAAGAGAACGCGAGGGGAAGGGGAAGGGGAAGGGACGGCTTGCGTGCAAATAGGAGAAAAGGACGCAGTCATTAATGAAGAGAGAGAAGGACGCGGCCAAAATTTGCCTAAAAGAAAAAGCGGGACCCGGCTCCACGTGGCGACACGTGTCGCATCCTGATTGGGCCGGGCGCACCTAATATTTTCTCATCAGAATTTTACAACGTTTGATGAAGGCTTTATCCATAGGGTGCGTTTGGGAAAACTTTTGGGGAAAGTTTTTGAGAAAATCAAAGACGCTTTGAGTTGAATGTGTTTTAAAATCAAAAGTGTGTTTGGTAAATTATAATTTAAAATCCATTTTGAAGTACTTTGACTAAAATGGTGTTTGGGGGACAAAGGGCTTTTGTGAAAAAAAAAATATCAAAAGAAAAATAAAAAAAACAAAAAAATGAAAACCAGCAAGGGCAGGCGGCATCCGGCGGCCGGCGGCGACCTCGGCGACCTCCGCGACCCCGTCTGGGCCGGCGAGGTCGCGCTGACGCCGTCCGCGACCTCCGGCGACCCCGATCGGGGGCCGCGAGGTCATGACGCCGTCGCGACCTCCGCGACCCCCGATCCGGCCGGCGAGGTCGCATGACGACGCCGTCGCGACCTCCGGCGACCCCCGATCCGGGCCGCGAGGTCGCGACGGCCGTCGCGACCTCTGGCGACCCCGGATCCGGGCGGCGAGGTCGCGCGACGCCGTCGCGACCTCCGGCGACCCCAGATCACGGGGCCCGCGAGGTCGCACGACGCCGTCGCGAGGGCCGGCGAGGTCGCGCCTAAGGTCGGGGGACCTCGGCGAGGGCCGCGCCTGAGGTCGGGGGACCTTGGCGACGGCCGCGCCTGGGTCGCGCGAACTCGGCGATGGCCGCGCCTGGGTCGTGCGACCCCGATCGGCCGTCGCCGAGGCTACGCAACCCTCGCCTAAGGTCGGGGGACCTCGGCGAGGGCCGCGCTCGGGTCGCGCGACCTCGCCGGATGTCGGGCGACCTCGCCGCGATCGCGCGACCTCGCCGGTGGTCGCGCGACCGAAAGCGGCTGCTGCCGGGGACCTCGGCGACGGAGAAGATGTCAGTGCTCTTCACAAGGGCGAAAACGGAAAAACAAATAGTTCGTAAGGATAATTTTGGAAAAAAAAAATATGAACAGTAACATCAGCTTATCGGAGAAAGCTGAAATGCCCAAGGCAGGGGTACCCCTGCCTTGGGCTTTCAGCCTTCACAAGGCAGGCTTTCAGCCAAATGCCTTTACAAAACATTTTGCCAAACACCAATTTTTTAGCCCAAAGGGCTTTGGAGGTCTAAAGGGGTTTGGAAATGCTAATTCCAAACGCACCCATAAATCGAAGGGTTTCCTGTTTTTCATATCGAATACGGATAAGCACAATCGAATGACGGGGCACACGGTGGGAGGAGAAGTTGGATGGGCAAATCGGAACCGTGTGGTCCGTGGCGACAACCATCGCAGGTTTAAAGCGCATTTCCTCCTTGACCGTCCTTTTCTGTTCCTTTCATTTCGTCTCTTTTATTCGCTATTGTTTTCCTCTGCCGGGGACGGCCACCGCTCTTGAGCCTCTCAATTTACATAACGAGTTCAACCCCAAAAATAAAAATAAAAATAAAAATAAAAATAAAAATACATACATATATACACATAGCGAGTGCGTATTTAGGCTACATGCGAGGCATCTGATCCGTGCATTAGTTGTGCACATGCATTGCGTGAATGCAAAGAAAAGAGAATTTTTTTTTTCTTTGGTCGAAATAGAGAAAAGAAAAGCTACCATTCGAAAACCTTCCCCCAACCCAATAGCATCATCGGATGATAAAAGAAAAGAATTCATCCCCCGTACAACTTGGCCCCAACAGATCCTACGATTCCTACCTACCACGCCAGCGCAACCTTCTCTCTCTCTCTCCCTCACGCATTTGAAAATGTTTGTAAATATTTAACTATGTGTGTGGACCTGTCAAGATTTCGATTTTTTTTATAATAAAAATTCTGTAGACAATAAAAACATTTTCATATATTCACTTTCATAAGTGACACAATCGATTATTTTTAAAATAAATTATAAATTATA